>CM052540.1:74094576-74129680 GCA_028533065.1 Trachops cirrhosus | reverse complement strand
TTTTTTTTTTTTTTTTTGGTCTTGTCAAGCTCCTGTAGTGAGGGGCGGAGCCTTAGGTTTTCACCTGGGCAGGGCACCGCAGTCCCCGGGTTGTGAGGCTGTATGTGGGGGTGGGGTCCGAGAAGGAACAATGGCGCTTGCTCTTCTCTCTGTAGAACCTCAGACCCTTTCCCCGCTTTCTGCAAGCTAACTGGGTCCCTCTGACACCAATTCCAGTGTGGGTGGGCCTGTGCACCCCATGGGACCTTCCTTTTCAGTCAGTGCCCTGAGGTTCTATTTCCCCACGCTGGGACCCTGAGTTGGGCACAGTGCCTTGCTTCACAATGGCCGCCTCGATGGGTCTGCCGGTCACCACCCCCTGGCCAGGGCCCACCAGCCACTGCTGCTTGTGTGGCCAGGGTCTGCCTGTTGCGGACTTGTGCGCCTCCCCGGTTGCTCTGCTCTCTGCTCCGCATCCCTCCCCTGGCCCGACTCCACCCCTCCTACCAGTCTGGATGAAAGTGTCTATTTTTAAATCCTTGGGTGTCCGACTTCCATGCACTTCAATTTTCTGTCCGTTTCTGTCCGTTCTGGTTGTTATTTTGTTTCTATATTGTTGTTGTCCCTATCTTGGTTGTGTGAGGAGGCACAGTGCGTCTACCTATGCCTCCATCTTGGCCGGAAGAGCTTTCTTTACTTTTTAAATAATATTGTGGTGAGGAAGGAGGGTTCACTTTTCATTGTAATCTACTTGAAATGATATTTTTGGTTTATGAAGTGAGGTAAGGTCTAACTATATCTGTTTTCTCCAGATTTTCCCAGACCCAATAAAAAATGGCCTCTTTCCCTATGGGTTACAAAGGCATGTTATTTTGCACCTGTTGTAGGGAATGAGCGAGTGGGGTGCTGGGAGCAAAAGTTTTGAAAAGAAGGAAGTAGGACTTCGTCTCAAGCTAGAGTATTCAAATACTGCTCACAAATAAGACTTTTCTGAATTCCAGTCCCAGTGTTTATCAGCTGGGTAACCTGAGGCAAGTACCTTATTTAGACTTCCATTTTATTTTATTTTATTTTATTTTATTTTATTTTATTTTATTTTATTTTATTTTATTTTATTGTAAGATTTTGTTTATTTATCTTTAGAGAGAGGGGAAGGGAAGGAGACAGAGAGAGAAATATTGTTGTGCAAGAGAGAAATAGTTGCCTCTCACATGCCTACCCTACCCCCCCCACAGCCAGGGACCTGGCCCACAACCCAGGCATGTGCCCTGATTGGGAATCAAACAGGTGACTTTTCAGTTTGCAGCTCAGTGCTCAATCCACTAAACCACACCATCCAGGGCTAGGCCTTTTATTTAATTTATTTTATATATACTTACCTATATATAAAGTGGGGTTAATTATCATGCCTACCTCATGGGTTGGATTAGGGATTAAATGCAATGATATGTGAAAAACATTTACCAAGTTGCCAGATTATAATAGTTGCACCAAAAGAAATGTTATTTAATGATATTATCATCTAAGACATCTTTTGTCAACCAATAAAGTGACCCAAATTAAAACTTATGAGATATCTTATTAGGTGGTATGATGAGAATGATATATTTGAATGAATAATATCAATCTATGGGAGACAAAAACTAAAGGCAGGGAAGAGTAAGGCTGGCTGGAACTGACTCTCCTTTCTGGGGTCAACTTTGAAACACTTTGTCTTAATGTTTGTTCAAGAAGTTTTCTTGAAAAGACAGCCTATTTTCCTGTTTTATTTCTGATTTATTTGAGTTCTCCTCTTAGTGAAAATTGTTCCTTGTGTACTGTTTGGGGTCCTGGTCATTTCTTCCCTCTGTTTTTGTTGGGTTTTGTGACTTCTATGTAGGTTGAAGTGACAATGGAAGGAGAAATAATAAGAAATACTCAAATCAGACCACGCCTTAACTTCTTTTAAACCTCAGAACAATCTTGAGAGTTAGATATTATTGCGATCCATTTTCTACAGATCATAAATTCAGGTATTGAATGACCATGTTTATTGGCCATTTTAATTTTTATTTAAAGGCCTAATCATAAACTTTAAAAATTTTTTATTTTGGCTCTTTTTTTCTTGCAGATTTCACATCAATTTTTTTGGTATAATGGTTCAAATCTGTTTCTTGATTGTGTCCATTGTCATTTAATTTTATTTCTGATACTTTTGTCATTGAGAATAATTTAATAATTCAGTTTAATGTAATCTAATTATTTGGTTTTGCCCTTATGATTTCCTTTTGCTTAGAAATTCCTTTCCCCATCTCAGGTAAGATAAATAGCTATTTGGATTTCATTTTCATTGTTTTCTACTTTTTTTAATTTACATTTTTCTACTTGACACAGCCAGCATATACACATTTTGGTGAATGGTATGGACTACAAATCTAATTTATTGGATTTTTTCTTCTAAATACTTTTAAAAGCAGTCACTTCTGTATTTTTATTATCCAGTCTTGTCTGAGGATATAAATATCACCTTGATCATACACTTACTAATATTGCTTGTGTAGTAGTATTGCTTACTAGTGTATAGTAATCATACACTTACTAGTATTACTTGTATACATACTAGTAACTACTTTAATTTTGTTTTTAAGTTGTTTGTTCTTTTGTCAATTCCATTACTACTTTAGTAATTATAACTTTATAATACATTTACAATTTGTAAACACAAGTTTTCTACTTATTAACACATTTTCTCCTCAACTTCCTCGCTGGAAGAAAAGGGGATCTTCTCGTGGATTGACAAGAGTTCCATTGTTTTTTACTGCACTATTAATTCAAAAACAGCCTCTGGCAAATGACAGATTCTTTAGCTCCCTTGAGTAAAGGAGGGAGGATGAACATGAGGCTGCCTGTCTTCTCATGCTACCCAAGACCTCATTTGGGAAAATTTATGTACTTTCTTTGTAAGATGGCCAGAGAAGCTGACAAGCACTCTCTAATCATTTTTATCTAACACCCTGATTGATCACTTATGCTATAACGTATTGTTGCAGACACTGGCCCACGGTGTCCACAGCATCATGGATGAGACATGAGATAAATTCACACGGACTACCGAGTCCTGTGTAGGAAAAGGGACAGCATGGCTACTCTCTCAAGGGGAGAGTGCCTTGGAGAAGCCTGGCCACTCTCTCAAAGGAGAGTGCCCGATCTCTCCTTCACAGGGTTTTTATTGGCTTTTAAATTGCACAGGTAAAGTTCATTAATCATTGTCAGGAGTAAGGATAATGTTCAAAGAGCTAAAAGGGCTCACACTGAGTCAGGGTCTATCACCTAAAAAACTATAGAACTTAAGGGGATAAATTAATTTCCTGCCTGGGCCTTCATAATCTAATTAAAAGCATCCTCAGCAAAGCAGGCTTCACAGGTTTAACATATCTTTTTCAGGCCTCATCACCCTGGGAAGTCCGCTATCCTGTCCTCAGTATGGATTGCACCACCCCTTGTCATAGTTACAGGCTTGAGTCAGGCAGAGGAGACAAAGGCAGCCGGAGATTTGGATTTCTCAAAGGCAGAACGAGGACTCAGGCTTTGTCAAAGCCAAAGGGCGAAGGTCGATCACCCCCATTTTCCACAGCCCCCTGAGTCCTTCCCTGAGGGCCTTCCCATGGGATCATGCCTGTCTCAGGTCCATCCTCCTCTGAGGAATATTACCCATCATAAGCTAACCAACCAAGCAATGGGGGCCAGGCAAGGAGCAGGTAGCACTCCTGCCAGGGAGATAAGCTTGTCTCCTTAGTGTCTCCTGGTCCAGTGGTCTCTCACTCAGCCTTAGCCATGTAGGGTTACAGCTTCCTGAAACCAGGCAGGGCGGTTCCCAATAATTTATGGTTCCCCAGATGGCATAGGACATTTCACATGTTTTTTCCTATTTGCTTCATTTCACTTGTGGGTTTGGAGTATCCAACTGTTCTTACCACTAAATTTAATCAGCCAATTCCCTTTTTTTTTTTTTTGCCAGATTAGATGAAACAACACCTCCACCAACAAAATTTTCCTGAATATGTTCTATTCCAAGAAAAAAAAAGAATCTGATCTATCCTAACTACCACCTGTGAACATGTTCTTTTCACTCTGCAAGTTTTCCCACGTCATCTTACTCACTTCAGAAGTCTGTGAATACTGAGGATAAGAACTGTCTTTTTCAACCTTTATTCATGGAACCCAATATATTACTTTTCACACAATATCCATCCCACAATTAACCAATATCCTATGAATAAAGTATTTTAACATTTTTAGGTCCACTAAATTTATTTTAAAAATCATAAAACCTTTCTTACCAAAGAGCATTATATTCTGCAAACTGCTCAGATGCCAGGGACACATAGCCTATTGTTACTTTTCCTCCCCACACGAATGCTACAGTGACCATAAAGCAACATATTTACAATAATTATACAGGGGGAATTTTCCTTTTTGACCACCAACAATGAACAAAAATTAAAATTCACTCACTCTTCTGCTGTTTCAAAATTTCAGTGTTAGCTTTTTGTACATCCATCCCCAACTCAACCTGTTTGTAAGGAACTAAAACATTGCATTTGGTGAATAGCAAAGATTTCACTACACCTCAAATGCAGAACACCTATGAAGCAGAAGAATGTTGGTATTTTTAAACAGAAGCAGACTTTAAAAAGAGAAGATGTAAGATTCCTTCAGTTCTCCACTAGTCTTAGAAAAACCATCCAGAATACTGCTTCATACTGTTGTGCAGCAAATACTGTGCATTCTGTATCTGGTCCTGTGTTTCTGTAATGGTAATGATCTAATTTTTGGACCCTTCTAAAAGTCATCCATTTTGACCCAAGGTCCTGACTCATGACGAATTTGTTTAATCTTCTGACCACCTTTGCCAATAGTATATCCAGTCAAATCTTTGGGAATGGTTACCTGTGCAGTAGTAATAGTAGTAATAGCTCCACCAAGATCACCATGTTAGCCACAGCCCCTGTATAGGATAAATTAGGACTAATCATATCCAGAGCCACCCTGTGTTCATTAGGCATCTGCAATTCTGAAGGGCTCCCAAGGTTCATCAATAATGAAACCAACCATGTCATCAAAAATGTCTCCAGGTCTTTCCCTTTTGTCATAGACCATTAACTCTCCTCCTCTTGGTGGTAGCAGTGGTGGAGGAAGAGGAAGATTCATTTGGAGCTCTGCTACCACCTGGCCACCTCACCCAGGAAGAGGGAGAGGAGGTTCTCACTGAGGGCTCATATCCTCATAATCTCTTATAGATGGAGGCTTTGAATGCCCACCTTGACCAGGAGGCAATCTGTGAAAACCACCCACATGGAAAATCCCATAGGACATCCATAGCAGTGATCAGACATCATTGTAAAACTACCATAATCATAAGTTTCATCATAAAAATTGGGAATCATAAGGCTGTGCACGTCTTTGATGGAAGACTCTGATACAATACAGATCAAGGATGATCCTATGCACCCTACAGCACTATCAGGATTTCCTCCAATAAGAACAACTCTGTAAGGGGAATGAGGACAGCATTCCTGGAAAAGCTTGATTATAGTCTGAGTGTTCTCTTTGATTTTAGCCCCTTCATCTCCCAAAATTTCTCCTGCCAGACTCTGATGAATCAACAGTGTTAATTAGCAAAGCTGCTTCCTTTATATTGTTGATAATTTAAGCATTCCACAGCATCAGTTTTGAGAGGATGCTGGTCGGGGGCAGTGGGTGATGTCAACTGCAGGCCCTCTTCCAAGGTAGGGATAATTTTCTTCAGAATCTCTCCAACTGTTTTAATATCAGCACTGATACTTGGGACCATGGCTGTCTGGAATTGAAACACTGGCATTGTAGTCTGTGTGCAGAGTCTTAATATTCTTGACTCATTTTTTAATCACTGTCCCGGCATTCTTGCTCTGAAGCAGAATGTGTAATTCAACCATCTCATCAGTGTTTCTAGATTTTTTTAAAGTTTATTCCTTTTCCATATCTTTTGCAGGGCATTTACCAAATTTACCACTGGTTTTGGTGTTGGGGAAGGTTTCCTCTGGCTGTTTAGTTTCCATTTTCTGGGGTTACAGGGACACCAATTGTATGTCACCCTTCCTAAGCTTCCATGCTGCCTCAGCCAGCCACAGCTAGACAGAGAACAAACACAGATCCCCCGCTTTCCCCAGCCTCCCCATGCTCTCCTATTTTAACTTTTATTTTATTTTATTTTATTTTAAAGATTATCTATTTATTTTTACAGAGATAGGGGAAGGGAGAGAGAAAGAAAGGGAGAGAAACATCACTGTGTGGTTGCCTCTCACACACCCACTACTGGGGACCTGGCCTGCCACCCAGGAATGTGCCCTGACTGGGAATCAAACCAGCAACCCTTTGCTTGAAGTCCAGTGCTCAATTTATTGAGTCACCCCAGCCAGGGCTGTATTTTAACTTTTTAAAAATTAACCAGTGTGGTGTGGTGCCAGTGTTTCCTTAGACTGATCAATTCATGACATATATTCACACACTTGAGAAAGCATGTCATGAGTGAGTCAGCAGAAAAAAATAAAGATCATAATAATCCTAAAAACTGCCCTGGTTGGTGTGGCTCAGTGGATTGAGCACTGGCCTGTGAACTGAAAGGTGACTGAGTTTGATTCTGGTCAGGGCACATGCTAGAATTGTGGGTGAGGTCCCTGGCTGGGGGTATGTGAGAGGCAACCAAGTGATGTTTCTCCTGCACATTGATGTTTCTCTCCCTCTCTTCCCCTCTCTCCAAAAAATAACAAATAGAATCTTTAAAAATAAATTGATTAAAGCCCTGGCTGGTGTAGCTCAGTGGATTGAGTGCGGACCTACAAATCAAAGGATCAAGGATCAATTCCCAGTCAGGCCAATTGGATTGCAGGCAAGTTCCCAGCAGGGGACACATGAGAAGCAACCACACATTGATATTTCTCTCCCTGTCTCCTTCCCTTCACCTCTAAAGATAGATAAATAAATAAATAATTTAAAAAAAATAAATTCATTAAATTAAAATAAATTAATTATGGAAAAACCAAAACGTCACAATAACCCTAATAACTTGAAGTAATTAAATTGTCAGATGTGGAAAGGAAGAGACTGCTATCAAAATTACCAGGGAATTCTGTACTTACTAAAATTAGAAAATCAATGGATGATGGGTGTGTAAAGATTGCTACCTAGCCACCCAAATCTACTTTGTAATAATGAATAGGGTAAAAGCTAGGAAAATGCCTAGATTACATTTTGTGGCCTCATTGATCACTTTGTGTGACCATGTGACTAGTCTTCATGAGGGTTGCAAGGAAATGTGCCTCTTCTGGGCCTCCTTTGCAGAGTGAATGTATAAGCTCTGGGCTTCATTTCCCTTTATCACTGGATTCCCTAGAGGACCGAACAGCACTATAAACAGAGACAGAGTTTTAACTAAAAGAGAGATAAAAAGCATTTATTAGAGTATTCAAGGTTGCAACCAGGACACACAGGTGCAGGTAGCAGTTTAAAGAGTACTCCAAAACAACAAAAGAAAGGCAGAACTTATAAAGACTTGAGTTCTATGTATCATTTCCAACCTGGCCCTCTTTATGTAAATGAAGGATTTCGGTTAGGTTAATTGGGATTGATTGAGTTCAACATGCAAATGAAAGATGTTGGCTGTCAAAATGGGTTGGCTACTTTCAAAGTAAATAATGTAGATAATCTGGTCATCATGGTGAGGAAGAAAACAAGGTACAGGCATGGCTGAGTAGTTTAAAAGCTTATAAAGAAACATGCTGGATGGAACCTGTGTAAGACAAACTTCTTCATGGCCTCTCAGATCCAGTTTAGTTCCCCTGATATAAATAACTCTACCTTGACAATCTCTGTCCATAGCATCAAGGGTTGAGAGGAGTCATGGTGGAGGCAAGCTTCCCACCAATGTGGACCATTGTATGAGTGAGAAATGTACTTTAGTGCTTAAGATATCAATGCATGTGTGTGTCTATTTTATGTAAGAATTTGGTTTCCCTGATTAATATAATTAACTAAATACAATATTAAATGTATTTGAAGAAAGAATTAGTAAACTGGAAGACAGATTCAAAGAAGTGTTCCATATTGCAGCACAGAGAGACAGATGGAATATATAAAAGAAAAGACATGGTCAATGAATGATGTAAGGAGGACTTTGAATTAGTGTTTCAGAACAACAACAACAACAAAAACAGATGCAATTGAAAAGAAGCAATGTTAAATGAAATAATAGTTTAAAAATTTCCGGGCTTGGTGAAAGACATAAATCCTCAGATTCAGGAAGTAAAATCAACACCTGAAGAATGGAGACCTGAAGAATGGTAGAAAAAAAGATCATCAAAAGATTGACATTTAGACCTAAAACAGATTTAGCATCAATAGAAGATAGTGTAATAATATTTTCAAAGAGCTGAAAGAAAATTTCAAGTCCACTAAGAAGTGTCTGGTCTTCTACAAAATTACTGAGAGTGAGGGTAAGGAATGGAACACTACCAACACACTCTTCCACCAATGCCTGACATGTCTTCCACTATAAGAAAGTGACTACCTAAGAGCAAGAGAAGTTTGTTCTTTTTGGTGTTATTGGGGCAGTTATAATCATTCAGATAATGGCATCTATTACCTTCAATTGTGTAATGACAATTTTTTTTTAAAAAAAGAATAAGGGTGAAAAATAAAATATTCATACAAACAAAATTGAAGACAATTTGCCACCGAAAAGCTCTCACTGAATGGTCTTCTAAATTATGTGGGTTTTATTTATTTATGTATTTACTTATGTACATATCTATTTATTTGGGGGAAAAAGAAAATCTTCAGAAGGAAGAACTGGATTATAAGGAATGCTAAACAAAGAAACTGCCAGCCCTGGCTGGTGCAGCTCAGTTGACTGAGCACTGACCTATGAACTGAAAGGTTAGTAGTTCAATTCCCTGCCAGGGCACACACCTAGGTTGTGCACCAGGTCCCCAGTTGGGGGCATGTGAGAGACAACCAATCTATATTTCTCTCACACATAGGTGTTTCTCTCCCTCTTTTTCTCCTTTCCTTCCCCCCTCTCTAAAAATAAATAAAATCTTAAAAAAAAAAAGACAAGAAACTGCCACACACATGGATAACTCTAAAGAAATTTTACTATAAACAACAAAAACTAGCATTTATAATCGTGGAGTTTTGTGGGGTTTTTTTAAGTGACATAAAGATACTGGTCAAAATTCCTATGTAAGCTGTGTGTGGAGATGTTGGGAGGAGGTGTTTTAAATGTAGAAAAGAGACATTTAATGAATTTATTAATGTGTTAACCTTAATAAACATGTTCTAATTTTTAACTATTTTAAAAATATATATTAACTGTCCAATTGTTGGGGAGGGAAGATGGAATTTTGAAAAAATGTTGAACTATACACTAGAAAGCAGAAAAAGAGAAGAAGGGGAAACATCAAAGTAAATAGGAAATGAAAGTAGGAGAGCAGAAATAAATCCAAATATATAACTGATTGTCTGAAAAGCACAAAATTAAGTTGTATGTTGTTTATAAGAGAAATGTCTACAGCATACAGAGAAGAGAAAAAGGAAAATATTGGACAGACACACCAAACAAAGCTTGTCCAGCCATTTATATTAAACAGTGGATGTTAAGGCAAAAAGTATTAGTAGCTGTTAAAAGTTCAAATTACCGGGAAAATATAACAATTTTGAAGATATATATCCAATAGTACATAAAGCCTCAAAAAATATGACACAAAGCTCATAGAAATCCAAAGAGAAACTGAAAAATCTATGACCATACTAAGACATTTCTCAATGCTTTATAAATTAAGTAACAGAAAGCAGTAAATATTTGAACAAAAAAATCTGATCTATATACAGATCTATATAAAACATTGACCCTAAATTTTAAAATGCACATCATTTTCCAAACATTTATGGGAAAATATATAAACATTGGCCATTTTCTGGATTATAAAGCTACTTTTCAATAAATTTCAAAGTATTGGTTTCATAAAGACTATATTCTTTTATCACAACTCAGTGAAAAATAAAATAATACCATACTAAGGAAACAATACAAATATTCTTAGAAACCAACTTGTCAATAACTCTAATTCATAAATTAAAGAAAGAATTATAATAGGAGTTGGGAATCAACTTTAATGTACATTACAACTAACAGCACTATATAGGAATAAATATACAAAAAAAGAAAATATTTTTTAAAAGCAGAAGGCAGAAAATAACAAAAATAGTAACAGAAATAGATTAAAAATGAAATAAAAATATACCTAAAGGTTGATAAGATCCAAAGTTTGCTCTCAAAAGGAGAACCAAAGGGATAGACAAAATAAAGAAACCAACCAACCTCCAGGATAATTGTTCAAGAGAAACGTACAAGATACTGTACTCCTTCAATACTAGGAGTCAGAAGAGAAGCAAAAACAAATCAGAGAAGCTTTTTTAAAAATAATCATAGCAATAGTTAACAGATTGCTAACCATGCACCAGATATAATTCTAAATGTTTTTTATATGTTAACCTTCACAATAGCCCTATTATTTTCCCATTTTTTTCAAATGAAGAAACTAAACACAGAGAGGATCAGTGACTTGCCCAGATTCAAACATCATTTAAATGTTCTGGTTGTGACTGAACTCATCACTCTACCCACACACTTTCAATCACTGCAGTGTAAAAATTATTGTAAAAAGAGTGTGTGGGATCAGAGATATTGTGGTAGCTGTATTTGGACAGTAAAGTATTTATTCCCTCAGTAGGAAACAAGAAACCAGCAATCAACTTTGGAAGCTGGAAAAATCAAGACTAATAATTGATTTTGTAAACCTAAGAAAGCTGAATTCTAAGCCCAAAGTGAGTTCATCTGAGAACCACGCTGCTTAAGATGCAGCCAGCTCCCTAGATCCATGACATCCAGCAGACCCTGCAGACCTCCAGGGCCTGCGGGATGTCTGTTCTGTGGAGAGGAGCCTTGGGCGGAGGGCTGACCAGAGCACTTGAGTATGAGGACATCTTACTTAAAAAGGGAGGGAATTAAGTAAATACAAACCAATTGCCAAGATTCCCAGTCCTCTTGGCCCTCACAATGATAAAATGCAGAAATCAACCCACCGAGCATGAGACTGGATACTACTTTCTGGAGAATCTGAACAGCACATGAGGGAAAACCCAATAATATTGACTCATGGTTTGGGTTCCAAGATCATCCTATTGGCATAGGTAGCTAGATATTCATAGGTAGCTAGATATAAGGAAGTGAACAGAGGGAATCAGGCATCAAGCATAATCAACCAGGGAGCTAAATTGGATAATAAGCCTGCTTCACTAGAAGTTGCAGCACTCATGGGCTCCTCAAAGGATGGTAGCCTTGCCCCACCAAGAGGATTAATACCCCTCCTTCCCCCATGTAGGGAGAAAGGACCAGTTTTCCAATCTCCCAGGGTAGAACTGGTCTGTTGCCCAAAGATTACTGGGACAGGGATGAAACAGTAAAGGGGAAATTCCTCTGCTAAATGCATGCCCAGGAATATCTAAGATAGTGCAGGAAGAGGTGCTTCCATTTTGAGGCATGGACATTAAGAACTAAAATGGTGGCCATAAGGGAGAGTGTCTATTAGTCTGGGTAACAGCATTGAAGGGATAAGGGACACAGAACCAGAAATATCTAGGAAATGGATTGGTTAGGGAGAGGACTCAAAATTAGCCTGTGAAGAATTGGGAAGCTGATTGGTTAGTTTGAAAGGGTGCCTGGTCCTTCCCAAGTACAAGATAATATAATCTCAGCTTTACAAGAAGCTCTCTGTCTTGCTTGGTAACATGCTCACCCAGTTCACACATTTCTTCTCTCCACAGCAGTCATGCAGGACTAGCAGCCACTTGGGTCGCAGCAGCCACGAGATTCCAAGCACAGTGTAGGCTGGGTACAGTGCAGGGCTGGGCACAGTGCCAGCCGAAGCACAGCCAGGAACACAGACTAAGCTAGCCAGGTAAGGAGAGGGACTGAACTAAACTGAACCAATGGCACAGAATCTCTGGGCCTTGACCTTTCTGTGGCTTGGTGAAGACAAGGCTGAATTTTTTCCACAGTGGGATGGATGGCAATGAGACACTGGGAGCTCAAGGGCAGTCCTTTGATTTTGCTCCTACAGTAAATCTTACCACTAAACCTTATACTCCCTTGAATGAATCTTCCAAAATGCTTTTCTCATGACTCTGAAAGGACACCACTTATGCCACCAGCAATCCCACAGTGAATGGCAAAGTTAATAAGCCACACTCACTTAGAGAACTTCCAGTGAGCTTTTTATTTCCTATCTTTAACCATGAGTAGACAGTCATGCAGAAACATGAAACCTCTAAAATGCAAGATAAAAGAAAAAATAAAATAAAATGCAAGATAAAGTTCAAAGCAAGCAAATAGAATCAACCTGTAGGAAGAAAACTATATATAAATAAAAACCTTAAAATTATTATTTTATCCATGTATATATACCGTATTTTTCTGACCATGAGACACACCTAGGTTTTAGAGGAGGAAAATAGGAAAATAAATTTGGAAGCAAAAAATGTGGTAAACTATTTAATAACATAAATAACATAATATTTCACCAATATAAATGTAAACAGAACTCAATAGCAACATTAACAACCATTATTCCTCCCAAATTTGGGGGGGAAAAGTGCATTTTATAGTCCAAAAATATGATAATCTCTTTGAGATTATTATGCATAAATAGCTACATGTATTTATAGCAGATATGGACATGGATATATATCCAAAAATACAGAGAATGGTATTTTAAAAAGCATTTTGAACAAAAGAAAAACAGAAAGTAATTAAAAACTCAATTGAATGGTTGAAAGAGAAAGTTGAGTAAATCTCTCAGAGAGTACAAAGAAATGAAAAGAAAAAATAGTTAAGAAAATCAGAGATTAATTTTTAAAATCCTGATGTCATATAGGATTTCCAGAAAGAGAGAAAGAGGGAGAAGGAATGTTGGGAAGAGGGAGAAAAATTGAATGCAGTACTGGCAAGATGCTTTTGTTGTCTATGAGCTAATATTAGCAACAATTATTTTTAATGGTGGTGTTATCACAAAGTCATTCTAAAACAGAGCTGGTGGGATGTCACCTGTGGGGTTAAAAAATATTAATACGTTTCCTCCTACCTTCTAAGTTCTTCAGGATGGGTTAATAACCAAATTAATAGAGACAACTTAACAGGAGAAAATCAAAGATTAATGCATACATATGGGAACTACATATAGGCAGTGAGGGAACATTTGGTATATAAGACATTTTTGGACAAAGAAGAAATTGGGGAAATGGGGTATTAAATTTCAGAAATGAGACTGGGCAATTTATAGGGAGTTGAGGAAGTGGGGAATATACAAGGGGAGACACCCCAGAAAAACAGAATTATCTTCTGGAGGGTGGGCCTCTTGTAGTACAGGCTGCCCCAGCTAGATGAGTGTTCTAGGAACCCATCTGTAGCAGTGTGCCAGCTGGCATTGTTGTAAGAGGCTGCATTTGGCTTCAGTGACTTCTTTTGGAAGACTCATTTGTCCATTTCATGATGGGTGATTTATGAGAGCCCCTGTCCACACTGTTTGAGTGTTCAGCAGTCTTTGATCAAGAAACAACATGACTGCTATGCCCCACCCTCCCTATTCACCTGATCTCAACCCAAGCAAATCTTTTTTTGTTTCCCCACATGAAAAAAAGTCCTCAAAGGCAAATGTTTTGCTGATGTTGAAGAGGTGAAACAAACAAACAAACAAAAAATGGAAGAAGCATTAAAAGGTATCAAAATGGACAAGATCAAAAACTGTCTCGAGCAGTGGAAAAAGTCTTAGCAGGTGTATTGCATCAAATGGAGAGTATTTTGAAGGTGATTGAAGTTTAAACATGTAAGAACAAATACATAATTTTAATAAATAAATTCCCCCCTTTTTTAGGTCCCCCTTTGTACATAGCAGAGAAATTCTTGCCAGGACACTCAGAAACAATGGGACACAGTACGTATCTAGCTAATAGGTAACTACCTAAAGTTCTCTTTGTAAGGTTTTCTTAAGCTCTGCCGAGGAGGAAATGCCCATCAGCCACAAAATCAGGCAGTATAGAGCTTTATTGGGGTTACGCACCCGGGAGAGGTCTCCACTGTCCACACAGAGGTGGGCTTGTGGAGAATCGAGCAGAAACAAAGAGCAGGGTGGGGTTTTACACACCAAATCTGGAGGTCTTCACGAGGTCTGGGGATTGGTCCCTCCAGGACAAAGCGGCAACACGTCATTGGCAGTCTTCCTCACTCTGGTTGCTACAGCAAAGTCCACCACCCAGGCCCCCTGACCTGACATCAGCCGTCTCTTCCAGGTTGTAGTTCAGCTGCTGGGTGTGTGTCCTGCCACTCCCAGCCTGACACTCTTTTCTACCATACTTAATTCAAATTAGGCTAAGGGGAACACCCTAAGATCTCCTTCCTGAAGCAGGTTTCCCTGTCTGAATCTCTTGGGCAGAAGGGGTGGGGGGCACATCAGAGTCTTTCTAAGTCTTGTTTTCTAATAAACAGCTTGAAGGTGCTGAATGTACTCCCCTCTGTTGAGACTCAGTGCAGCAAAAATGGCACTATTTTTAGCTCCTCAAAATCTGAGCCAGCATGCAAGCCCTGTCACCTAGCCAGTGCCTCCCAAACCCTTTGGGACAGTCAGGGCAGAGGCTAGGATACCCTGGGATAGAAGGCCACTGTAATGACTCTCTCCCATCACTCTGGACACCCACACCAGGTTCCCCTCTCCCAAATCTCCATGGGTGAGATAATGCCATGATAATCCCATGGGTATTTTCCTGTCTCAAAAAGAAAAGATGGAGGCGAGGAGAGAATACAGAAAAAAAATCTTCCTTTCATGAAAGAAAAAAAAATAAAATGGAAAAAGGAAGAAAAGAATTTCAAAGGGTAGGGGATGACCCTCCAGTTGCTTTTCCATAGTCAAACCAAACAAAGGAATTTGGATGCCCAGGGATGTAGCTAAGGGGACAGGCAGAAGATGAAAAATGCCAGAACTTAATAAATGAACAAGAAGTGAGGAAACAAGCATGGGGAATATATTATTTATATTTATATTTATATTTATATTTAATATACACTTTGAGTCTGGGTTTAACAGTGTTATCAGACATAAAAAGTTTGTACACCCAGCACTAGCAGAGCCAAACACTAAACACAGAGAACTACAGTGGAGAAATATTATTAATATTGTAAAATGTATAAATATTATTCTATCATAAATGGTGCCACCCAGGAGAATGAGAAGTTAAGGTTCAAAAGCCTGAACTTTCTGATGGTGTGTAGGTTACAGATTATATTGGGCAAAATCACAAGATACCATGGGTCACAGGTGGCAAACACAAGGCCCATGGGCCAACCCTAGCCCTCCACCTTGTTTTATCCAGCTGGCACCTTCTTTCTACCTGATGGCAGTGCCGAACTCACTTAATTGTTAAGAAGTAGTTATTTATACAGTCCTAAATTACATTTGGCCTTTTAAAGGCAACTCTGAGGCTGATATGGCCCCCAGTGAAAATGAGTTTGACACCCCTGCCATAGGTTATGGAATTCAGGATTGTGCTGGGAGCTGCCTGTTGATTAGAGGTTAGGTAAGGGTAATAATCGTACTTCCCAACTCTACCTTTAATTTGCTGATTGTTCTAAATTAAGAGTGAACATTCTGATAAATCTGAACAGGCATTCTCAACCCATCACACAATATCACAGGGTATCCCCCTATTACCCAGCACTTACTGAGACAGGATAGTAAGAAGCTAGGAAAGTTCCTTGGCAAGTGAAATAAGGAAACTGAGACAGACATCTGAACAAACTGGCTGAGCAATTGACAGCCAGATACAGTAGGTCACTAGGGCAGAAAGCCCCAGGAGCCTAGCAACAGGCAAAACCGTCACCAGACCTTGCGCCCAGGATCGTCTTTCCTTTCCTGGCATATTGCTGGCCATGTGGTTTAGAACCCCTGACCTTTCCTCCCTAGAGATATCATCTAGGACTCAGTGGTATTTCAGCTCCAGGACCAGAAAAGCAAAGCCAGGCAGGCAACAACAATGCCAAGACCAACTGTGATAACTAATGACCTCTCGTGGTGGTGACCAATCAGTGGAGACCATGACCCTGAAAGGGCACAGCTGGAAAAGCTGATGAATATTCTATGCAGATCTCTCCTAAACTCCCAGTTTTTAAAAGCCATTATAACAAAGGATCCCAGGCTAACTCTCCCGCTCTCCCACCTGGGAGCATGCCCATGCTTTCCACTGCCCCCTCTTCTTCCCCTCACAGACACTATCTCCTAAACTTCCAGGGACCCCAAGAGGCTTGCAACTGGGGACCAATGGGCAACAGTAGCCCATCCTGGGCTAACCGGTGAACCTGTCTGCAAGGCCCCCTTTTTTCTGACTTTGCAGTGAGCTGACAGCAGCGCTGCCGTGCCTCACTTCTTTCCTATAACATTTCTAGAAAGCCAAAGCAGAGCACCACCTAGGCTCTCTCCCGGTCCTTCTTTTACCTTAAGCCCTTTCTTGTTTCACTGTCCCCAGCTTTAGTAAATGTACTCTCAAAATCACCTATACAAAGAACCCATACACCATAGGCCAGCCAAAGGCAGACCTGTCTGCTTCCAGCTTGTCCCTTTCCCATGACATCAGTACATCTCAAGCTTCTTTCAAATAACTCTACTCTGTGAGGTAGGCAGGAGTGGTTATATGTGCCTATTAGATTATTTTACCTGGCAGACCCAAGATGCAAAATGAGGGCTTCAGATGAAGTTACAGTGTTGTTTTGACCCCTCCCAGCTGCCATATATATGCTCCAGAAAACCTACAGGCCCACACTGAGTTTCTTGGTGGCTGGTTTCACCTTTTTTCTTCTTTTCACTCTTTAAATCTCACTGGGAATCAAATGCAGGTGAGAGCACAGGGCCTCCAACCACCCCTTATCTCTGCTTTGTCATCCCTCTCCTCCACCTTCCAGGAAGGAGGCCTGCCTGGCAGGCAGAGCTGCTGCAAAGATGCATAGAAAAGGGGAGATTCCCAGAAGTGAAATGCATTCCGGGGACTGTGACTTGTTTCCTGAGGGTAGGAAAGGAAATGGCAGCACCCTTGGTTTTGTTATTTTGCCCTCTCCCTCTCTGCCCTTGAACAATCTAGCTCAGATGGATGGGATGGGTTCTGCTCCTGAGAATGCCTGACCACCCACAATGTATATTGAACCAAACCAGAACCAGGGACATTTTTGTGAAGTCTCATGTGATTCATCTGAATAATGTTGATGTGCCTTTAAAGGCACAAGTAATCTGGAGAGGGTTGATAAAAAAGAGAAAGAAGTTGGATTTGGCTAATTATCTGCCCAGGTTCTTTCCCTGTAAAATGGAAGATATAATTAGTTAAATGATTCTTGCACAGATGTTGAAAATAAGACTATGTGGTATTAAATACTCATTTAGGACACTGTTTGAAATGGGTGCATAGTAGTTTATGTCATAGAATATCCATATTATTATTCATTCTACTTTTGTTAAACATTTTTCCAATTTTTACTGTTATAAACAGTTCTTTTATGCATATTATTAAATATTTGACCACATGTGACAAATATTTTTTTATTCCAGTATAATAGGCACAAGATGGCATTTCACTATTTTATGTTGTGTTTCTTTTTAAATTTAGAACCATGACTTTTTAGACAAGTTTACTGCCCATTTATAGGAACACTTTCATTTTGCTGGGTACAATTCATCATTACCTAAATTTATTAATTTCTCTGCCATTATAAATCCTCTCACTACCTCCCCTCCCCACCCACCCCAGTCTGGCATTTGCCTTTCACATTTTGCCTATGGTAACTTTCTTCCCTGTATTAATGGCAGAATAGTCTCTTTTCTCTTTTGTGTTTATTTTTATGCTTGAAACTGTTGTCTTAACTTGAATGGGCACTCATAATTGTTATTGATCAGGGGGCCTGGTCTTGAGTGGGTCTGCCTAGGGCCAACTGTAGTGTGTGGGTTCTTGACCTGGTATAGGAAAGATTTTACAACACAAGTCCAGATGACTATGAGGACACATTATTAAAGTTGGGGACAGTGAAACAAGGAAGAGCTTAGCATAGAAAAAGCAACAAGAGAGCCTAGGTTGAACTGCCTTAGCTCACTGGGAAATCAGAGAAATGGGGGCTTTGGGGGCAGGATAAGGGGATTAGTCTGGGATAAACTGCCACTGTCCATTGCCTTAGAGTTTAGGAGAGTGTGCTTGTCATGAAAGCAGCAGAGGAAGGAGGGAAAGAGAATGGCTTGAGCTGCTCCCCAGAGGAAGAGTGCTTGCCCTGGGTCTTTTGTCTTGAGGCTTTTCTCTCTCTTGCAGGCAGGAATCTTAGAGGAGGTCTCAGGCGAGGGTTTCAGTAGAATATTCACCAGCTCTCCTGGTGTGCTCTTTCAGAGTCATGGTCTCCACTGATTGGTCAGTGACAGGGCAGGGTCTTTAGTAGATTCTGGCATTGTTCACCTGGTTTTGCTGCTTTTCTGGGCCTTGAGCTGAAATATAACTGAGGCCTAGGTGTTATCTCCGGGGAGGAAAGGTTACCCTCGGTCGTGAGGTCCTTGTTTTCCCAGTTTTGTACCCTGCCAGGCAGTAGGGCTTTCTGCTCTGGTGACCATCTGCACCTGGCTGTAAATTGCATGGCTTTTGTGTTCAGCCATTTGTCTGTTTCTCTATTCCATTTGCCAAGGAATTTTCCTAGCTTCTTACTATCTTATTTCAATATTCCACCCTGTAATTAAGAAAACTAAGGTCTAAGAGAAACCATTGCCCAGGCCCTACATCTAGAAAGTATGGGGGCTGCCACTCAACCCCATCCCAATCCTATTTCAGGCTCTACCTTCTGCCCCTCAGATGTACTCTGATTAGCTGCCTGGAAGATAGCACAGAGGAGCCTGGGAGAGGAGGAAGGAAGTTGACCAGGAAGTTGCTAGTATGAGAAGACCAGGGGCACAGAACCTTGGTGAGTCTCCCTTCCAGTGGCATATCCCAAAGCATTTCCTACAGAATACCAATTCCCTAGAGAACTTCCCCATGATGAACACAAATTTCCTGCAAGGAATATAAAAAAATAAATAGAGAAAGCAAGAAACAGCTCCTTTTAATTCTTTTGCTTCTGCAGGAAGCTTGTAAATGCTAAGGTCTTATTTCAGAGAAAAAAACATTACTCACTAAGCACCTTAGTGCAGGCAAATTCTGTTCCCCTTGTATGGTAGGTGGCTGGTGAACCAGTCAATGTCTTCTCTCTAGTCTCTACCACAATCTGGCATGTGTGAGGGCCAATTCATACTTGTGAATCTATTCCAGTACAGAGTTCACATGTTGTAAGGTGTCTTAGAGGCAGAAAGACCTAGTCAGACAGGAAACCTTGCCATTGCCCCTTAGGTCAACATCCCATCTTTAGTCTGCTCTACCTGAACAGGACAGCCATGGTGTACCCTCCCACACAGCCCTGCCCACCTCCCTCCCAGCCCTGGGAAATCCAGAACATCCTCTTATGAAGAGAAACATGAGAGTTACTCCCCTACACAGTTGAGATTGTCTTCTGGGAAAGGAAATGAAAGGAATGTGGAGTGCCCTTGGATTGTAAGCTAAAAAGTTGTATACTGACTAACACCTAAGTGCTTTGGATCAACACCTGTGATGCGATGTAGAACTGATTTTAGACTTTTCAGGCTATGAGGCAGGGGCCAGGGGCCAGGAGGCCTGACAATGGGGTACAAGCAGATGGATATGGTGGCACCCAGAGGCTGTGGCATCATTTACCAGTCCTGACAGTTGATGAATGCACTGGTCCTTTCTTCACAGAATGGTCAGGGAGAAAGGAAGGTGAAATGTAGCTGATATCATTTGTACCTATAGACAGCCTGGGCTCAGCTCCTGGTTTTTCTTAAATTCAGACTGTGCAGGGAAAGTTAAGTCCCTCAGATTTCATCTCTGACTTACATCAGATCCTTGTGTATAAACTGGGCAAAGCTCACTCCTGCTTCTCTGTAACCTCAAAGGTATGGTCTCTTCAGTGAATGAAAAGGGTCTTTATGATTTCCCATGAGAGATCACCATCAGTCCTCCTAGCCAAGAAGAACCGCCTCGAAGGGGGCATGCTCCTCACCCTGTCCCCTGCCCTTCTCTCTGCATGGATGGGTGGTATTGGACAGGCCTCACCAGACCTGACCTGGAGAGAAGAGATATGTTTCCTTCACTATTCCAATCTCTCTCCTCAGGCCTGTTTATTTCCCACCTGGGTTTGCATCAGATCCTGCAGGGTGAGTTGGGAAAAGAGTGCTGGTTTTCAGGAAACTTCCCAGCAGCAGGCAGGATCTCAACATTCAGAAAAAAGCCACACGTGGCTGGACATAGGGAGAGGCAGGAAGAAGTTGTCTGGGAAGCATTGTGAAGGCCAGGCCAAGGGCAGTGACCACCCTATACACAAAGAGGGAGGATTTGTTTCAGGTGCATAGAAATGGCTGAGATCTGAATGTTATCTGCATTTTATTGATTGCCGCAGATATAGTTCCATACAGCAGCCCTTCACCCTGACCCTCTAACCCCTTCTCTCCAAGACGTTATAGAATATTGTATGTGCTTCAGGTATACAAGTCAATAAAAAGCAGGACAGATAGATTTTTTAAAACCCCTTTCTCCCATCTAAGGAAACCTCTTAGGTCCTCTGCACCTGAGGAGATGTCTGGGAGACCTCTTCATGCCACAGTTCAGAAGTCTCACATCCCTTTTCCAATTTTGCACAGTATTACATGTACAGAGGAACCACAGCTGATTTACTGTTTCCAATGACCTCACACTTACTTGGGTCATTTCCACTGTTTGCTGTGGTGGTGGCTTCAAGTGCTGCTCCAAAAGCTGTAGTGGATGGGGGCCTCAGGACCTCCTATTGAGGTCCTGACTTGGAGGGAGGGATGGCAACTGCTCCTGATGTCCAGAAGACAGCTCTGCTGGCTTGAGAGGAAGACAGAGAGGGCTTGGATCAGCAGGATCCAGCCAGTGTTCCTGGGCGGAAGGGGGTTGGGGTGGAGGTAGCTGCTCCCAGGCCCTAGGGTACTGGGACAACAACTGCTGGGGCACCCTCCCTGGCTCCAAAGCAGGTGGAAACTGCCAGCACCCCCATAGCAGCTGTTCACCAGAGGGAGGGTGCTTTCCCCACCCTTGCAGGGCCCAGTCCCCATGGGTCATGAGTGGTCTTGGATGCCCCAGATGAGTCCTTGTGCCACCAGCTTCCTGCTGTGGGAAGGGCTGTTGGGGAACAGGAAGTAGACCACCCAGAGCTGCAAAGCTGAAGCCTGAAGACTGAGAGCAATGGAAATCTCCCGAAAGTTTCCCCAGTGCCCTGGCTTGAGTCTCCAGGTCAGGAGAGGCTACATTCACACCCAAGACACCAGAATTCCCTGAGAGGATTGCTTGACCAGAACCTTCCAACTCCCAGGAGAATGGGCCCGTATAACTCTGGAGAGTTATGGTGGAGTCACTTCTGGGGAGAAGGCCATGGTGGCCAAAGCAGGCAAGGGTACAGAATCCACCCCAATGAGATCCTGGAACTGGAACGTCTGCCTCCCCACTGGGCCTCCTTTGGGTTTTCTTTGGTATTCTAGTTCTCTGGTTCTGGAACCAGACCTGGGAATAGAGAAAGACAAAAGAAGAAAGAAAAGATATTTTAAGACTTAATTTAAGCCCAGTACCAAAATTATCACCAAGTAGCATGTGACCTGAGGTTAAACAGTTGTCAAATGAAACTTCTACTAAAGCTAAAAATAAAAGCAAAATCCTTGGCTCATTCAAACCATTCACAGTGTGCCCTAATCTACTTTCTGGGCAAATCTCCCCAAAGCACCCACCTTGTACCCACATGGGCACACGCCAGCACTGTCCCTTTACCCCCTGTCCTTGCAATAGCCTTCCAACTCAAGACTAGCTGCTAAATATGCTTCCCAAACCAATACCTAGGACCTTCTGGCTGGTCCTTCTGGTTAGTAACACCAGTGTCCCCAGCATGCCTGAAGCCCACCACAGCCTCCCTCAGGGCAAGCCTAGATCTGTGGCTTCCAGCCCCACCTGCAGGACCCAGCAGCCAAGTAGAGTATTGGGTGCTGGCTAGTCACCAGAGTCAGTCCCACTCTCCTCCCTGAGGGCCTTTGAAAAAGCTAATCTGACCTTCCAGCAGCAAACTTTTTCCCAGATCCTCTGGGCCTAACAGCTTCTGCCTCCCTGGTGACTCCCAGTCAGTCAGTGGACGTCAGGGTTTCCCATCTTGGTTCTGGGAGCTGTGAGCTGTAACCATGCATGGGTTACTGAATGTTCAAGGCCAGCTCTTTTGTCTGGTCTTTTATCTCTGAGGCTTGTGAAGTCCTGACAGGCTGCCTACCCCTCCCTCAGAGTCAAGTTCCCTGGCCAGCTGGTAAGATCCCAGGGTAAGCTTCCAATTCTAACTCAAATGTCACTGGCTTAGGGCTATCGCTACGCTTTTCAGTATCTCAGTTCACTTTGGAAAGGTGCAGGGGTGCTCTGTAGGAAAAATATAGAAATTCATTTGGAAAAATTCAGTTGAGGTTACCAATGCTTCCAAAAAGAGGAAGCCCTAAGGTCCTCACCATCCAGATTTATCTGCATGTACTGGGTGCTGCTGATACCCTTTCTCGCCTCTGGGCTGTGGTTTGCTTAATTATTTCTAGGGTAACGAAGTTTTTTTAAAGTAAAATTCTTAACAGAGCACCTGGCACATAGCAAAACCCTCAATGGATTTTCATTCCCACTCCAGTAGCCCGACCCCTTCCATGACCTTCATCAAGCTTCTCGAAGGGGGCTGGACAGGAAATGGTGAACCCTGATGAGGGACCCTAAGACCTCAGGCACGCTGTTACACTGGAGAAATACCTGGGGAGACTTTGAAACTTCCTGGCTTAGCTGGAATCCCAGACATTTAAGACCATAAAGTTCTCTGGGTGATAACAACATTCAGTCCAGGCCAAGGACATGTTTAGGTCAGCATGATGTAGTCACCTGGAGGTTTAAAAACTTCTACAGCCGAGGCCCCCTCCCAGAGTTCTGAATCAAAAGTTTTGGTGTGGGATCCTGATAGTTCTGGTTTGAAAAGCACTAACAACAGAGATTTCAATCCTAGCCACACAGCAGAATCACCTGGAGGGCTTTTCAAGCAACATATGAATATTCCAGGCTCCACATTCATTTTGGGCTGGAGATCTCAAACTCATCTCAGCAGGCTTCCTGTAGGAAGGACCCAGTCTCCTTCCTCCACCCATTCCAGTGGGCCCTGTGGTAGGGTGTTGAGACACAGAGGACCAAATGTTCATCTGGGGATCCCTGTCAGGTTAAAACCATTTTCTTCACAAAATAACACTCAGATGTGATCTGCCTTTGCCCTTTTCACTCCCAGAGGCTGGACACCAAGGGCCACAGATGGAAGGCAAAGCAGCTCTGACATTACAGTCTCCTGTGCTGGTGTTCTGCTGCCATTCCTCTTACTAAATGAACTTTCTGGCTGTGAGAATGAGTACCTTCCTTAAGAAATAGGTCAACATGTAATATTTTATTATGGTTATATTTAAATTAGTGAATATTTTAAAATTTCTCAGTTTCAATTTCTAACATGGTAAATATTTGACAGGTATAACCCTCATAAACCAGTTAAATTCCACTGCTTGCCAGAGCTGTAATCTAAACTATCAAATCTCTCTGATCTTTATCTTCCCACCCACCCTGAGACTGAGATTAATACCTCACAGGGGCATTGAGAGGATTAATTCAAAGGTTTTTTTTAAAGCTTGTGGTTTAAACAGGTTCACAATCCTTGCTGGTTCCTCATTCCATCTCTCCCTCCCGAGGGAAGGAGAACAAATTTATACTTCACCTGGATTCTTGGCTCAGGAATCTGAATTTGTTTGGCTAGTTCCTCCCGAACAGTGATATCAGGGTATGGATCCTTTTCAAAGGCCTCCCTAAGAACCTTGTGTTCGTTTTTGTTGAACTTGGTCCTCTTGCGCCTCTGGCTTCCTCGGGGCCCTGGGACAGACACACACACAGCATAAGAGACTTTAGTCTCAGGCCTCACATTTAGGTCTACTGAAAATTGCTCCCTGTGCAGGGCAGTGTGGAGCCTGTAGCCTCCCACGGGAAGGAATCTGTTTGCTGGCAGAGACTCCCTTGGGCCCCTTTGCAGAGCTCTCCACCCTCCTGAGATTCTGCTGTTGGAACCTAGTACCCTGCAGAACCAGCTCCCAAATCCCCCTCATCTTCCAGCAATTTTGGGGGAGGGGGGAATTGCCATATAAACTAGAATCACAACTGATGCACTTGTCCGGAGATTCCCATGGGCACAGCCAGGTCTGCCAAGACTCCATCAACACATCTCTAGTTGTGCTAGGACCCAAAGTCGACCAAAAACTAGATGCCAAAAACCAGACCATAAGGAAATTCCATGTGAAAAAACCCTAACATTGGAGAATTTCTATTCATTAACACATATTTTCCCTTGCGACCTGGGGAAGCTTCCCAGCCCTCAATTCAGCTTTAGGACCTTTGAATCCATCACAGGTGGGCTCACCACTGACTTGTTGATTCAGTTGAAAATGGAATTCCCCAATGGAGAAAAAAGGGCAAAATACAAGGCCCAGGTGAAGCCGGGTTTCCTTCCCCTCCCAGGCCTCCTCTGAGCTCCCAGAGGCTGCCTTACCCTGCAGAAGTAGGTTTTCTACACTTTGAAAAAACAATGCAGCACCTACCTGGGCACCTACTGCCACCTGAGCACATTCTCTAAGGTGACATTTTACATTTTAAGGTCTAGTTTGGTGCTTAGCCTCCCCCCTTTCTAGTGTAAAAGCCAAATGTCACAGTGAACAGTAAACTTCAAACCACACCTGGTGGGACCTGCCCTGAACTCACAAGACATCATCCAAGAAAGACCACCCAGCTCCCTGGCCACCCCAGCCCCAGTGGCACCCTCAAGAGCTCACCGTAGGGGGACATGTCTGGACTGCGTCCTTCCATCAGTGGGAACCTGGTTGGGAAAAAAGACCTGTGTGAGAACTGCCTGCCTCCCCACTGGAGTCTGGTAGGGAAGTGCAGGGAGCCGCCCAGTTAAGCCCCTTTAAAGCACTTCATAAGACCCAACCTAATAATAATCCGTCCTCTGGACCAGTGCTGCAGTGCGCTGGGATGCTCTTCTGCTCTTTCTGGCCTCGCCCAGCTGGAAAGGTGAGTGCCCTTGTGTAATGCCTCAAAAGACAGGACCCATCCACTGAGGTGTAGACCACAGTCACCAATGGGGAGGCAGGTCCCAAATTATTACTGATTGAATTACAGGCCAGAGCAGCAAACAGGACCCAACAGAAGGGGGTCTGAGAGTCAATTTCTTAGTCTCTTAGTGGGTGACTATGGAATCCCTGCTGTTTCCTCTTCTTACCCTCCACAAAATGAGCTTTTACGAAGCAGCTGCCACGTGCCTACCTAGCATATAAAAGATGAGTCAAGATTTAGATTTATGCTTATGCCTGTATCAGAGCCTCCATTTCTTAAATCTAGATGATCTGATCAACTCCCAGGGGTTTTTAGTAGCACGTAAACCCTCGTAAATTAAAAGGACCCTGGATTGAGAACTGCCCTGCAGCTGCAGGTACTAGAAGAGGAAACAGTGAGTAGAGGCAGAGGGTGGAAAGCTGCTGTAGATTAGTTTATCTCACTTTGCAGATTAGCAGGGCAGGACATTGGTTAAATCACATGCTTTTTAAAAATGTCATTTTGGTTGGTATACAGTATATTAGTTTCAGGTGTACAATACAGTGATTTGATATATGAATATCTTAAAATGTGATCACCACATTAAGTCTAGTAACTATCTGTCACCTTGTAAATTTACCACATTATTACTGATTATAATCCCCTTCACCTTTTTGCACCCATCCCCCCACTCCTGCCTTCCCTCTGGCAACCATCAGTTTGAGCTCTGTTTCTATGAGTTTGTTTTATTGTGGTTTTTTATTGTTGTTTGTTTTGTTTTGTTTTGTTTTAGATTCCACATGTAAGTGAAACTATATGGTATTTGTCTTTGACTTAGCTCTCTGAGCATAATACTTGCTAGGTCCATCCATGTTGTCACAAATGACAGGATTTCATTCTTTTCTTTTTTATTTTAAGTCCATTGTATATGTGTCTACCACATCTTTTTTTATTTTTAAAGATTTTATTCATTTATTTTTAGAGAGAGAGTAAGGGAGGGAGAAAGAAAGGAAGAGAAACATCAATGTGAGAGAGAAACATGGATTGGTTACCTCTCACACACCCCCAACTGGAAGCCTGGCTGGCAACCCAGGTATGTGCCCTGACCAGGAATCCAACCAGCAACCTTTCGGTTTGCAGGTCATGCTCAACCCAGTGACCTACACCAATAATGGCTCTACCACATCTTCTTTATCCAATCATCTTTTGATGGACACCTAGGATGTTTTCATATCTTGGCTATTGTAAATAATGCTGCAATGACATAGGGGTGTAGATATCTTTTTAAATCAGTGTTTTCATTTGCTTTGTATAAAAACCTGGAAGTGGAATTTCTGGGTCCTGGTTTAGATCTAATTTTAGTTTTTTGAGGAATCTCCAAACTGTTTTCCATAGTGGTTGCAACAATTTGCAGTCCCACTAAGAGTACACATCCTCTCCAAAATTTGTTATTTGTTTACTTTTTTAACTTTATTTTTATTCTTGACACTGTTGTAGATGTCCCAATTTTATCCCCCTTTGCCCACCTCCACCCAGCTCCAGCACCCTCTTCCCACTGGCTGTCACTACACTGTTGTCTGTGACTATGGGTTATGCATATATGTTCTTTGGCTAATCCCTTCACCTTCTCTCATCCAGTCCCCCCACCCAACTCCCCTCTAACAGCTATTAGTCTGTTCCATGTATGCATTACTCTGGTTCTATTTGGTTCATCAGTTTATTTTGTTTACCACATATAAGTGAGATCATATAGTATTTGTCTTTCTCTGACTGGCTTATTTTATTTAGCATAATAATCTCCAGGTTGATCCATGCTGTCACAGAAGGTAAAAGTTCCTTTTTGTTTTTTTGTACAGCCACACTGTATTCCATTGTGTAAATGTAGCAGTATTTTTATCCACTCATCTACAGATGGGCACTTGGGCTGTTTCAAGAGCTTGGCTATTGAAAATAATGCTGCTATGAATGTCCGGGTGCATATGTAATTTCAAATTAGTGTTTTGGGATTCTTAGGAAATATTCTCAGAAGTAAGATGGCTGGGTCAGAGGGCAGTTTCATTTTTAACTTTTTTGAGGAAACTCCATATGGTTTTCCACAGTGGCTGCGCCAGTCTGCATTCCCACCAGCAAGGCACTAGGGATCCCTTTTCTCCACATTTTCGCCAGCACTTGTTGTTTGTTGATTTATTGATGGCAGCCATTTTGGCAGGTGTGAGATGGTAGTTCATTGTGGTTTTAATTTGCATTTCTCTGATGATTAGTGATGATAAGCATTTTTTCATATGTCTATTGACCATCTGTATGTCCTCTTTGGAGAAGTGTCTGTTTAGGTCCTTTGCCCATTTTTAATTGGATTCTTTGTCTTCCAGATGTTGAGTTGTATAAGTTCTTTATGTATTTTGGAAATTCACCTCTTATCAGTTGTATCATTGGCAAATATGTTCTCCCATATAGTGGGTTTCCTTTTCATATTGTTGATGGTTTCTTTTGCTGTGCAGAGGCTTTTTAGTTTAATGTAGTCCCATTGTTCATTTTTTTTCCTGTGTTTCCCTTGCCCTAGGACACATAAAGGCAAAAATATTGACACAAGTGATGTCTGAGGTTTTACTGCTTATGTTTTTGTCTGGGATTTTTCTGGTTTGGGGATTTATATTTAAATCTCTTATCCATTTGGGTTTATTCTTATGTGTGTTGCAAGTTGGTGGTGGTTTCATTTTTTTTTTTTTTTTGACTCATTGGTGTGAATCCATCCAATTTTTCCAAGACAATTTACTTAAGAGTCTATCTTTACTCCATTGTATGCTCTTGCCTCCTTTGTCAAATATTAATTAATCATATAGGTGTGGGGTGATTTCTGAGCTCTCTGTCCTGTTCCATTGATCTATATGCCTGTTCTTATGCCAGTACCAGGCTGTTTTGATTACAATGTCTTTGTAGTATAGTTTGATATCAGTATTATGATATCTCCAGCTTTGTTCTTTTTTCTCAAGATTGCTGAGGCTATTTGGGGTCATTTTTGGTTTAATATACATTTTTGGAATATTTGTTCTAGAGCTATGAAATATGGCATTGGTACTGTAATAGGACTTCTGTTAAATCTATAGATTGCTTTGGGTAGTATGTACACTTTAATGATGTTGATTCTTCCAGTCCATGAACATGGTATACACTTCTACTTATTTGTATCTTCCTCAATTTCTTTCTTCAGTGCTCTATAGTTTTCCAAATACAAGTCTTTTACCTCCTTGGTTTAGTTTATTCCTTGGTACTTTTTGCTGTTGTTGCAATAGTAAATGATATCTTTTTTTATTGTTTTTTAAGTATATTTTATTGATTATGCTATTACAGTTTTCCCAATTTTCCTTCTTTATCCCCCTTCTACCCTGCACCCCCCAACTCTCCAGCATTCCTCCCACCTTAGTTCATGTCCATGGGTTGTACATATAAGTTCTTTGAGTTCTCTGTTTCCTATACCACTTTTTTACCTCTCCCCATCTATTTAATGCCTACCAATTCTGTTTCTTCTTCCCTGTACCTTTCCCCCCCCATTCCTCCCTTCCCCTTCCCCACTGAAAACCCTCTATGTGATATCCATTTCTCTGATTCTGTTCCTGTTTTAGTTGTTTGCTTAGTTTTTGTTTTCATTGTTTTTCTTTCTTTTAGTTTTTTAGGTTCATTTGTTGATAGTTACGAGTTTGTTGTCATTTTACTGTTCACAGTTTTGATCTTCCTTTTCTTAGATAAGTCCCTTTAACGTTTCGTATAATAAGGGCTTGGTGATGATGAACTTCTTTAACTTGACCTTATCTGGGAAGCACTTTATCTGCCCTTCCATTCTAAATGAAAGCTTTGCTGGATAGAGTAATCTTGGATGTAGTTCCTTGTCTTTCATGACTTGAAATACTTCTTTCCAGCCCCTTCTTGACTGTAAGGTTTCTTTGAGAAACCACTTGATAGCTTTATGGACACTCCTTTGTAGGTAACTCTTTCCTTTCCTCTTGCTGCTTTTAAGATAGTCTCTTTGTCTTCAATTTTGGGTAACTTAATGATGATGTGCCTTGGTGTGTTCTTTTTAGGGTCCAACTTCTTTGGGACTCTCTGGCCTTCCTGGAAGTCTATTTCTTTTGCCAGATTGGGGCAGTTTTCCTTCATTATTTGTTCAAATAAGTTTTCAATTTCTTGCTGCTGTTCTTCTCATTCTGGCACCCCTATAATTTGGATATTGGAACATTTCACGTTGTCAAAGAGGTTCAAAAGTCTCTCTTCATTTTTTAAAAAAATTCTTTTTGCTTCATTCTGTTCCGGTTGGATGTTTATCTCTTCCTTTTGTTCCAGATCGTTGATTTGAGTCCTGGTTTCCTTCCTGTCACTGTTGATTCCCTGAATATTTTGCTTTATTTCATTTTGGGTATCTTTCATTTGTTTTTTCATTTTTCAACCAAGCTCCATCAGTTCTGTGAGCATTTTGATTAGCAGGGCTTTAAATTCTCCATCAGATAGGTTGGCTATTCCTCATCATTTAGCTCTCTTCCTGAGATTTTGCTGTGTTCTTTCATTTGGGCCATATTTCTTTGTCTTGGTGAACCTGGTAAGTTTTAAGGGGGTGGGCCTTGGGTGTTCACCCGGGCAACCCTCCTTGCTGTGCTGCGGCACTGCCTGTGGGAAAGGGGCCAGAGAGGGAACAATGCAGCTCACCTGCTTGTCTCTAGTGCACTTTCCAACAGACTCTTGTGTGAGACTGGGAGTTTCTCCCACCTCGGTAACGGCCATATTCCACAGTCAACTTTGAGTCTGTTTCTCCTTAAGTCAGTCCCGCCCGTGCAACCCCACCCACACAGTCCACTGCCTTGCAGCAGTTTCTCAACCAGCCCTGACCTTGAAGTCTGCCACCTCGCTGCAGTTTCTCTCTGTTCACCGCCTTACTGGTCTGGTTGTTCTGTTTGACTATTTCTTTAATTTTGCGGTTGTTGGAGTTCCATACAGTTTGATTTTCTGCCCTTCTGGTTGTTTATTGATTTTAGATTGGTTGTTATCCAACTTTTGGTTGTGGAAGGAAGTGAAGGGTTTCTACCTTTGCCTCCATCTTTGCTGGAACTCTAATATCTTATTTATGGATTCTCTTTCTGATAGTTCATTATTGGTGTATAAAAATGTCACCAATTTCTGATTATTAATTTTATACCATGCTACTTTGTCATTTTCCTTTATTAGATCAAATAGCTTTTTGGTGATGTCTTTAGGACTTTCTATGTACAATATGTCATCTGTGAGTATGATATTTTTTTTACTTTGTTCTATCCAATTTGGATGCATTTAATTTCTTCTTCTTATCTAATTTCTGTGGCTAGAATTTCCAATACTATGTTGAATAAAAGTGGTGAAAGCAGACATCCCTGTCTTGTTCCTGATATTAAGGGGGACATTTTAGTCTTTGCCCATTGAGTATGATACTGGCAATAGGTTTCTCATATGTGGCCTTTATTGTGTTGAGGTATACCTCCTCTCTTCCCTTTGCTGAGAGTTTTTATCATAAATGGAAACTGGATTTTAGCAAATGTTTTTCTGCATCTATTGATATAATGATGTGGTTTTTAGTCTTCATTTTGTTTATGTGGTGTATCATGTTTATTGATTCGTGGATATTGTACCTACCTTGTATTCCCAGAATAAATCTTACATGTTTGTGATGAATGATTTTTTAATGTATTGCTCAGTCCAGTTTGCTAACATTTTATTGAGGATTTTAGCATCTGTGTTGATCAGGGATATTAGCCTCTAATTTTCTTTATTTGTAGTGTTATTTTCTTGTTTTGCAATTAGGATAATGCTGGCCTTGTAAAATGAACTTGAGAAATTTTCCTCCTCCTGAGTTTTTTGGAACAGTTTGAGAAGTATAGGTATTAGTTCTTCTTTAATATTGGCTAAAATTCACCTGTGAAGCCATCTGGTCCAGGACTTAGTTGGGAGGTTGTTTTTTCTGACTGCTCCAATTTCACTAGTTGTAATCTGTGTATTCAGACTCTCTAATTTTTCATGATTCAGTTTTGGAAGATTGTATGTTTCTAGGAATTTAACCATTTCTACAGAGTGTCCTATTTGTTGGCATACAGTCATTTGTAATATTATCTTATAACCCTTTTTATTTCTTTCCTGTCATTTGTCACTTCTCTTTTATTTCTGATCTTATTTATTTAGTTTTCTTTTTTCCCCTTGATTAAACTGGTTAAAGTTTTGTCAATCTTGTTTATCTTTCCAAAGAACAAGCTCTGGGTTTCACTGATCTTTTTATTGTTTGTGTAGAGTCTATTTTGTTTTTTCTGCTCTGATTTTTTAAAATATATTTTATTGATTCTGCTATTACAATTGTCCCATTTTCCATCCTTTACTCCCCTCCACCTTGCACACCCCGTCCAACCTGCATTCCCCCCTCCAACTTGCATTCCCTCACTTTAGTTAATATCCATGGTCATACACATAAGTTCTTTGGCTTCTACATTTCCCATACTATTCTTAACTTTCCCCTGTCTATTTTCTACCTACCATTTATGCTACTTATTCTCTGTACCTTTTCTCCTTCTCTCCCCCTCCCTCCCCCTCCCACTCCCCCACTGATATCCCTCCATGTGATCTCCATTTCTGTGATTCTGTTCCTAGTTGTTTGCTTAGTTTGTTTTTGTTTTTGTTTTAGGTTTCATTGTTAATAGCTGTGAGTTTGTTGTAATTTTACTGTTCATATTTTTCATCTTTTTCTTAGATAAGTCCTTTTAACATCTCATATAAGAAGGTCTGGGTGATGATAAACTCGTTTAAGTTGACTTTATCTGGGAAGCATTTTATCTGCCTTTCTATTCTAAATGATAGCTTTACTGGATAGAGCAATCTGGAATGTAGATCCTTGCCTTTTATGACTTTGAATACTTCTTTCCAGCCCCTCCTTGCCTGCAAGGTTTCTTTTGAGAAATCAGCTGATAGTCTCATGGGAACTTCTTTGTAGGTAACTGTCTCGTTTTCTCTTGCTGTTTTTAAGATTCTCTTCTTATCTTGAATATTGGATAATGTAATTATGATGTGCCTTAGTGTGTGCTTCCTTGGGTCCAACTTTTTTGGGACTCCGAGCTTCCTGGACTTCCTGGAAGTCTATTTCTTTTGCCAGACTGGGGAAGTTCTTCTTCATTATTTGTTCAAGTAAGATTTCAATTTCTTGGTCTTCCTCTTCTTCTGGCACCCCTATGATTTGGATGTTGGAACATTTAAAGATGTCCTGGAGGCACCTAAGCCTCTCCTCATTTTTTTGAATTCTTGTTTCTTCATTCTGTTTTGGTTGAATGTTTCTTTCTTCCTTCCTGTCCAAACCATTGATTTGAGTCCTGGTTTCCTTCCCATCACTGTTGGTTTCCTGTACCTTTTCCTTTATTTCACTTCTCATAGCCTTCATTTTTTCCTCTATTTTGCAACCATACTCAACCAATTCTGAAAGCATCTTGATTACCAGTGTTTTGAACTTTGCATCTAATAGTTTGTCTATCTCTTCATCAACTAGTAGTATTTTTTCTGGAACTTTGATCTGTTCTTTCATTTGGGCTTTTTTTTTTTTTTTTTTTTTTGTCTCTACACCCTTTATGTAGTAAGGGGCAGAGCCTCAGGTGTTCACCAAGGCAGGCCAACCCACGTCACTGCATTGTGATGCTGTATGTGAGGGAGTGGTCCAAGTGTGAACAATGGTGGTTGCTCTGCTTTCTGTGGGTTGTCAGTCACTTCCCCTGCTACCCACAATCAAATTGGGCCTTTCTGGTGATGATTACCGAGTGGGTGGTTTTGTGTACATTGTAGGACCCTGTGGGTCTCTCCAACAAATGTTCCTGTGAGGCTGGGAGTTTCTACCACTGCCTCAACCCCCACAGGTGTTTTTAGTCAGAGGCTTTGAGGCTTTATTTCCCCTTGCTGAAACCCTGGGTTGCGAGGTCTATCTCACTCCTCAGCTGTTGCTCCCAGTTTATCTGCACGCAAATGTGGCACCACCCTGTCCACAAACCGCTGCCTTGTCTGGTCCACCAGCTGCCGCCTTGCCACGAGTCTCCTCCACCTGGCTATCCATCTCCACCCCTCCTACTGGTCTGGATGAATGTTTCTTCTTTAACTGCTTGGTTGTTGAACTTCCATACAGTTGGATTTTTGTCAGTTCTGGTTGTTTTTTGTTTTTAAATTTGTTGTTGTCCTTTTGTTTGTGTGAGGAGGCACAGTGTATTTACCTATGCTTCTATCTTGGCCAGAAATCTGTGATCCCTGCTCTGATTTTCATTATTATCTGTGGCCTGTTTGTTTGTTTGTTTATTTAACCAGTTCCTTTTAGTGTAAAGTTTGATTGTTATTTAAGTATTTTCTTGTTTCCTGATGTATGACTATAATGCTATGAATTTTCCTCTTAGAACTGCTTTGCTGTATCCCATAGATTTTGGGTTGTTGTGTTCTCATTTTCATTGGTTTCAAGGTAACTTTTGTTGTATTTCTTGATCTCATTGTTAACCCATTCACTGTTTAGTAACATGTTATTAGCTTCCATGATTTTGCATGTTCTTCAGTTTTTTCTTGTGGTTGATTTCTGGTTTTATAGCATTATGGTCAGAGAAGATTCTTGATATGATTTCAATCTTCCTAAATTTATTGAGACTTGTTTTATGTCCTCACATGTAGTTTATCATAGGAAATGTTTCTTGTGTACTTGAAAAGCACCTATATTTTCTGCTTTCAGGTGAAGTGCTCTGAAGATAACAATCAAATGTATCTAATCTAGTGCGTTATTTAAAGCAACCATTTCCATGTTGATTTTCTGTCTGGAAGATCTATTCATTGATGTCAGCAGGGTGTTAAAATCCCCTACTATGACTGTATTACCATCAATCTCTCCCTTTATGCCCATCAAGATTTGCTTCATATATTTAGGCACTCCTATTTTTGGTGTACTTAAAATCTTGTTGGATTGCTGCTTTTATCATTATGAAGTTTCCTTTTTTTATCTCTTACTATAGCTTTTATTTTAAAGTCTATTTTGTCATATATAAGTATTGCTACCCCAGCTTTTTTTTTCATATCCATTTGCATGAAATATCTTTTTCCATACTTTTACTTTTAGTCTGTATGTATCTTTTGTTTTTTTAAAAATATATTGTATTGATTATGCTATTACAGTTGTCCAATTCCCCCCTTCATTCCTCTTCAACCTGCACACCCCCTACCACCCACATTCCCCTCTTTAGTTCATGTCCATGTGTCATAAGTTCTTTAGCTTCTACATTTCCCATACTATTCTTGCCCTCCCCCTGTCTATTTTCTACCTACCATCTATGCTATTTATTCTCTGTACCTTTCCCCTGTCTCTCCTCCTCCCATTCCCCTGTTGCTAACCCTCCATGTGATCTCCATTTCTGTGGTTCTGTTCCTGTTCTAGTTGTTTGCTTAGTTTGTTTTTGGTTTTGCTTTAGGTGTGGTTGTTAATAATTGTGTTTGCTGTCATTTAACTATACATGTTTTTTATCTTCTTCTTCAATAAATCCCTTTAACATTTCATAAAATAAGGGCTTGGTGATGATGAACTCCTTGAACTTGACCTTATCTGAGAAGCACTTGATCTGCCCTTCCATTCTAAATGAAAGCTTTGCTGGATAGAGCAATCTGGGTCTTTATAGACCCAGATGTAGGTCTTTGTCTTTCATCACTTGGAATACTTCTTTCCAGCCCCTTCTTG
>CM052540.1:74031989-74094076 GCA_028533065.1 Trachops cirrhosus | reverse complement strand
GCGGCAGCTCCCGGAGCTCTGGGGTTGGGGCTGCGACCTCCCTGCTCCTCACGCAGATCACTGGGTTGTTATAATCCTGCAGTAGTCTCCTTACCGTCTGGTCTTTCCGTGTCTGCTACAATTTTGATTTCTCATTTTCATGTAAGCTGCAATGTCCTCTTTAGTATGGTTAGGTTTTTCTGTCTTTTGAAACGGGAGGCGGCGTGTGCTCCCTCCTACCACGTTGCCATCTTCTCTCCAAATCAGATAGGTACTTGTTAATTGTCCCCGAAATGCCTAGCCGGGCCTCTTTGGGTATGTGATATTGCTTCAAGCAGCGGGGCTGAGCCCCTGGCTTTAAGTCTATTATCACCAGGGTGCGTCCGATGGCAAGTCCTGGTGGGTTCCCCTCTGCCCAGACATCAGGAAATTCTTCTACTAGGGAGTCCGAATTGGGGGGTCCCTTATCCTTCTCATGGATCCAGTATTCTTCCTCCCGGGGCATGACAAGAGCGATTATGCTGGACTTGCCTAATTCTAGTGTGGCTTGCCCGGAGGGGTGGAAGACCACCTGGGCCGCTAATTTGCTTAAAAGGTCTCTGCCTAGGAGGGGTACAGGGCACTCAGGCAGATAGAGGAATTCATGGAGGGCTCGGTGTCCCCCAAGTTCGACTGTCTGGGCCTGGCAAAATCCTTTCAATTCATTGGATTGCCCCGTAGCCCCTATAACAGAAACCTCTCAGTCTGACGGTGGGGCTACAGGTGCTGTGACTACAGAGTGCTTGGCCCCGGTGTCTATCATAAAGTCCAGTGATTGGCCCCCTACTTTTGCTCAGACCATAGGCTCACGGGGGCCAAGTTTTATCGAGCCTGGTTTGGCTCATTCGGTATCCAGTCCTGCTGGGCTGAGGATACCCGGGGCCGGGGGAAGTGGAGAAGCTTCCTTTTTCTTTTGGTTTGGGCACTCTCGCTTCCAGTGGCCTCTTTCCTTGCAATAAGCACACTGGTCCTTCTCTAGCTTAAAATGTCCCTTCTTCCCTCTCTTTGGTAGGCTTTTGTTGGGGCCACCAGGGCGGCTGCTAATAAGACCGCCTTTTTCTTCTGTTTTTCTAGGGCCACTGCCTCCGCTGCCTCTTCCCGATTGTTATAGACCTAATATTAGCTACTTCTACCAGCTGGTTGATATTTATGCCAGCAAATCCCACTAATTTCTGCAGTTTCTTTCGGATGTCAGGGGCCGATTGGGAGACAAAAGCCACGTTTACCATTCTCTGGCTATCTGGGCTTTCGGGGTCAAAAGGAGTGTAAACTCTATATGCTTTGTTGAGGCGCTCCAGGAAGTCCCCCAGACATTCGTCTGCCCTTTGCATTATGTTTGAGACCTTGGCCATGTTTATGGGTTTTCTAGCCCCAGCTCGGACTCCCTGCAGTATTGCCTCCTGATAGCGTTCCAAAGCCGCCCTTCCCTGTTCAGTATTATGATCCCAATCTGGCTGTTCCTCTGGGTGCCGTGCGCGCATACTGTAGGGGGTCTAAGGTCCCAGCCGGGGCATGGGTCTCTAAGTACCAATGAGTTTCCTGCAGGATTTTCCGCCTCTCCTCAGTGTTAAATAGCGTCAACAGGAGTTGACGGCCGTCATACCAGGTGGGTCGATGTGTCTGCATTATGGATTCCATTAAGTCTATCAGAGCCTGTGGCTTCTCTGAGTATGAGGGAGTGTGGTGCTTCCAATTAAGGAGATCGGTGGTAGTAAAAGGCTGGTAACAGAATACCATGGGCCCCGGTGTTAGGGTGCCATCATCGGTGACCTATACGGACCCCTGAGTCTCCCTCAATGGCATCTGTAGGGCCTGGTGGTGTCTGAGCCTGGCTGCGATGAGGGGAGGGGGGTTCCTCCCTGGCCAGGGTTCCTGTGGCCTGTGAACTTGGGGACGTGACACCGATGGTGGCGGGGTGTCTGGTCCAGGAGGAGCCAATGGAAGTTCACCATACAGGGGTGGATATGTGGGTGGATCATCATCCGGGTGGCCCTGATGGATGGGGTGTTTGGGCTGTTTGGGCCCCTGGGACACTAGAATGGATGTCTCGGCTTGTGGCCTCCTCCCGCAGCTTGGCCGATTTTCCCTTGGTGCGGCTATGCTAAACCGCTCTGGGGCCATCCCTGCACGCTGTTGGAGCCATTTGGACATGTCCTGTGCTAACTCCTGCCATCTATTAATGTAAGCATACTGGTCAGGGTGTCCTGGCTTCCCAGTTACTATCAGATGTACTGCCCGAATTATGCTTAAATTCAGGGTGCCCTCAGGGGGCCAGCCTACCCCAAAGGTGGGCCATTCCGACGAACAAAAAGTCTGCAACCAGCCTAGGTCTAAGGAGGGATCCTGTCCCCGAAATCAGCTGAAATTCTGGAGCATACAATCTAAAACCATTGAGGGTCCTCCTCCGATGATTCCTCCCTCTCAGCGCGGACAAAAAAAGGGTGGGGAAGAATCAGACGCCTGCCTGGCCTGCCCTCTTGCGAGGTTTCAGTCGATCTTGGCTAAGGCTGCCCCAGCAGAATTCGGGGTTAACTGCCAGCTGTTATGCCATATGATCTGACACAGAAGTTGCAGGTTAGGGCCCACTCAGGCCCCGTAAGCCATCAGGCTTGTGGGGTCACAAACACTCTCACTCATTCATTCTGAAGTTATACATTTCCTCCACCAAATGGAGCCTGGTGACCCAGTTGCCTGAGTCTCTGGTGACCCAGTTACCTGGGTCCCTGGTGACTCAGTTGCCTGAGTCCATGGTAGGTTTGAGAGGTAGCTAATCTCTCCCTGGTTTCAGGTCCGGTCCCCGGGGCACTTACTGATGATGGCGCCTCTGGCTTTGTGGTCCGCCAATCCCCTGTGGCCCAGATCCTGCAGCGACTGGGGGCCCAGAGCCGGGGACTCCATTCCAGGAAGCCCGAAATCACCGGGGCATGTGCTCCTCCCTCTGGGCTGGGCTCCCCACCGGAGCCCCCGCTCGGCTACCGTCACCGGAGGCAAGCTGCCTGCTCATGTGAGGTCGATTTCCTGGTCAGGGAACCAAAATGTTGCGGAAAAATCACTCACACACAGTTGGAATGGCAGAGCACAAACTTTATTACGCACGGGCTCAGAAGGGTTAAGCAAAACTCCCAAATTCTGAGCCACGAGCTGTGGATCAATTACACTTTTATAAGTGAGGAGCAAGTTACAGAGCAGGAAGTGAAAAATTTAGTTACAGAGACAGGAGATAATTAGACTAAGTTTTCAAGGACAATAAACTCAGTTACAGAAAGCAATAAACTATAGAGACAGCAGATTATTTGCTTATCTAAGACTCTGCTCCTACTGAAGTGTTACAAAATTCATCTTAACTTGACACTTCTTTGATCTTAGCCTGCTTCAATATGAAGTCAGAGCAAAACATCCCCTTTACCACAGCTCCCCCAATACCTATCCCTTCCATTGCAAACTCAGGGGTAACCATTTAGATTGTTCTTTCAAATTTTCTTGTATTTCTACACATAAGATTTATTTTACAAAATCATATCAATACTAAATCTATTAGACTGCAAAATGTGTTTCCTTCTCTTGGACATCACTTCCTATCAGCACAGATGCAGCATAATGGCTGCAGAAATTCAGTTGTATGGATTTACTCTGTTTAGCTCACCCTGCATCCATTGGTAGTCATGTATGTTTCTTTCCAATATTTTGCAGCTACAGTGAATGTCCTTGCTGGGACTTATTTCTATTGGCAAGATTCCAGCAGCAAGCTGTGGGAAACAGGGTGCTGGCCACATCTGAGTAGGAAACAAACTGGCTGACCAAGAAGTGCAGGGACAGCTTCCTCTGGGGAAGATTCCCGAAGACAGACCAGGGTTCCCAAAGAGCAGAAGGGATCCCATGTACCAAGCACTCAGCAATCAAGAAGGAACTTGCCCGTGTTCAAACCTGTCAGAAAAAGGATTTCAGCTGTGAAAGAACTATAAATAAAAGTTCCACAGGACTCTTCTGAGGAATTAAGAGTTTTATGCTGATATTGTTTGCAAATCAGAGCACATAGCCTTTGACATGAACTGAAGACACACTCTGAGTTGGGAGAAGTAAGACAAGAGTTTTAAAGGTGAGAGTTGCCAGGAGCTATTGATCAAAGAAATAGGTTGCTAGAGCAACAAGACTATAAACCTACATCATTCATTTTCTGATTGGTGGGGGTAACTGAACTTTCAGTGGTGGTTTTTCCCAGTGGTTGTGAGATCAGAACAATGGTTAGGTCTAGTTGAGTCATGGTTAGCAGGCAGAGTCACGAGATATGGCCAGTGTTTGGAGTCATAAAACATGAGGAGTGGGGGTCACAATGAATGGGTCAAGGGCTCAGTTTCCTTTAGATCCTGCAAAATAACCTGGTTCTGTAGTGAAATGGACAATGTAGGAAGTACAGTTTGGCAGGTAGACAGAGCTAGTGTTTAAACTGAAAAACAGCCTAATCACTTGAGTAGGGCCAGAAACCAAGTTGCAAAAGGGTCTAGCTATTTGTTCACAAAATTATGACATTAGAATCCTCAGAACTTAAGTTGTTAGAGGATGGGAACATTTTCAGAGCAGAACAAGTAGTCCTGATATAGCCAAACCTTAATATCACCTGGTTGTTTGTTGACCCTCACTTCCAGCCTGGGGCTACCAACTTTTCCTGTTGCCTTTTAACAAACCATGGGATAGGCAAAGAACTTCTACACAACATAAAAAAATCATTCACCATAAAGGGAACAATAATACATTTGATTTCATTAAAATTAAGAATTTCTGTTTATCAAAAAAACTAGATTAAAGAGGGAAAGGCAAGCCATAATGGTAACAGACATTTGCTGTCCACAAATCCAAGGGCTGGGTAAAATTGTGGCCTTCTATTCATGACTGCGAACCAGCACAACTATCATGCTAAAGAAGAATTTTATTGTAGCAAAATATAACATGAGATTTACCATGTTATTGGTAAATCTCATGGCAAATCTCAAAAATCATTTGAACCATTTTTAAGTGTACGGTTCAGCAGCATAAAGCACATTCACATTATTGTGCAGCCATCACTACTCTCCATCTTCAGAATTTTATGTCTTGCAAAACTCAGACTCTGTACCCATTAAACACTAATTGCCAGTCTCCTTTCTTCCAGACATTGGCACCCACCATTCTACTTTCTGTTTTTATGGATTTGACTACTCTAGGGATACCATATCAGTGGAATTTTACAGAATTTGTCCTTTTGTGACTAGTTTCTTTCACTGTTGTGAATTTGTTAAATTGACATTTGTTAAGTGGAGCCCCAGTGTTTGGAGTGGTGAGCCACAGTTCAAAAAAGGCCACAAAGGTATTGCTACACTATAGAGAAGTTTATTACTTACAGTTCCTAAAGGGAGAGAGCAGCCACAAGGGAAGGTCAAAGGCAGGGTGCAGGCAGAGAGAGTGGGAGGACCTGGGGCACATGCCCCCATTAGGGTCCATGGGTAGAATGCTTTGTAGTTCCCAGCCTGGAGCCAGATCGTCCAATTCACCAAAAAGAGCACAGTTTTGGTAAGCTCCACAGGATCTTACCTAAGGGGTATACACAAGGAAGGCCCTACAAGGGAGACTTGCTCACAGGGACATTGGGGACGTCATGTCAGTAACTTAACCATATTTGTGATTCTGCAGGCTTGTTAACCATGGCTCCAGGGAGGGCCCAGTGTCAGCTCAGGTCCCCTGCACTTTGCTTGGCCACTCAAAATGGATGCTGAGGCAGCAATACCACAGAGTAGTTCAGCAAAACTCTTGACCTTCACTGATCATAATGTCCTTGAGGTTAATTTGTTTGGTAGCATGAGTCAAAATTCCTTTATTCTTTTACTTTACAAATTTATTTTTTAAATTTTATTTTATTAAAAATTTTTATTGAATTTATTGGGGTGATATGATTAATAAAATTATATAGGTTTCATGTGTGCAATTCTATAATACATTATCTGTATATTATATTGTGTTCACTACCCCAAATCAAGTCTCCTTCCAAAAATTCTCTTATTCCTAAGGCTGAATGATATTCCACTCTGTGTATACCACATTTTATTTATTCATTTATCTGTCAATAAACACTTGGATTGCTTCCAGCTTCTGGCTGTCATGAATAATGCTGATATGAACATGGGCAAAGGCAGGAAATAAATTCTCCTTTTATTGGAGACAGACTGGTTTCCCAAAAATGGCACCAGAGGAATCTACAAATAAGCCTTCTCCTTAGTTATGGTGCCATATATTTACCTTCCCCAGTTTGCCACCTTTGAAAGCCTAAAACTTCTTCTCTTGTCCTGTCATTTCTCTGAAAATTTGTTTTTTGTTGATGATGCTATGTAAGCTACAGTTCTAAGCCTCCACTTCGCATTCCTTTTTATGTTTTCTTCCATGTGATGGTTGCTGCATGAGTTAAGAATAAACTATTCTTCTCTTTTTAATCTCTTTGTTAAAGGGTCCTACCTGAAAACCCAAGATGGGTAGAGGTGGTTTTGCCACCCCTGCAAGGCAAAGCAAGGAGCTCACATTCCTTCCATCTAAGCCACAGCCTTGGTGACCGGATCCCATCCCAAGTTTCTTAATTTCCTTCCATTTCTTCCTCACCTATTCTGGAACTTGACTATTTGATGTGCCCCTCACCTCCCAGCCCACCTTGGGACCCTGCACTCCCACACCTTGACTCTTCAATCTGACCCAAACTATTCCTGTGGCAAGAAAAGGCTCTCAATCAAGTGCAAATCAATTCTATCACCTTCATCTTTGAATTCTCTTTAGTCAGTCCCCGCCCCTGGCTGCCAATCACCCTTAGATCTAAGTGGATGGGTGACGATCAGGTCCCAAGAAAAAAATCCAGAAACCTGGATTTTAATCACTATCATTTCCCAGCCAGCTGCAGGACTCTAGGCAAATCAATTCATAGCTGTGAAATTTATTTCTTTCATTTAGAAAAGAAAATGAGTTATATTATTGAAAATATTATATAAATGACATTCTGTACCCATATGTAAATAATATCCTAATTGTTTAAAATGTCCGTCTCTTATATCTCACATAGTGTATTATGCATATACATAAAATACATACTTCTAATTATTATAAAGGATCAAACATGTAAAAGAATAATAAGACTTCACTCTGTGTGATAAGATTGCTGATTTTTACTATGTCTTCACTTCTTTGGAATCAAACCACTTTGTCCTTTTCTTTAGCCACATGACACCTGTCAGTTATCAGTTTGTTGCCTCTGGACTCTAAAGTCACCTCATTGCCCACTGTGAGCAATGTTCCTGGTCCTTTGTTTTTCCTTTGGCTGCTGGCATAATGGCAGTAACATTTGTCAGTAGAGGGCGCTGGAGAGACATTGAAAGAGGAGGGGTTTTTCTTTTAGGTTCCAGCGCTTGCCTGTCAGGACCTTGGAGTGCTGACACCTCTTCAGCGCTTACCTCCCCCAGCAAACACAGCTCCTACAGCTTCCAGCCCCTGCTGCATAGGCAGCTTCTCCAATGCCCAGCTCATTTGGCACAGTAGCTTCTCCAGCACCTGGCTCCCACTGTGCACTGGACCCAGAGGCACAATGTGGCCCACAGCTTCCTCTAGTATCATCCTTCAGTGGTTTTGTAGCAAAGTCCCTCTGGTAGATACTTCTCATAAACAGCCTCCCCTAATACCTAGACAGGGGATTTATGGCAAACCCCAAAAGGAAGAATTCTGGCAAGTTTCACCAGCATAGCACACCAGTGACTTCCCTGCCATTCAGTGGACCACGGCCTGGGGGGACCCTGGGGAGGTTTATCTGGGCACTCCATCTCTGCCCTAGGGTAGTGACTACTCCTTATATCTGCTATTCTTGTATTCTTTAAAGTTTTCTCTACTTCCTAGCCAGTGTCTGATTACTCTTATCCCCCACTATAGTTAATAATTCTTTACAGTAAACTTTTCCTATTCAAATTACTGTATGGTTTCCATCTCCTGAATGGATGCTTACTGACACATGGCTACTGCAACTATAAATGCCAGGGACCTTTCCAGGGGAGCATGAAACTGATATATATTTCACTGTCATCACTATTAGAACATCAACCAGTTCTTTTTTTGGTAGGGTGATCAGGGTAAGGTTACTCTTCAAACATATTACTTAGAATGGCTAGTTGATTGGAAATAAATTCTATAGCTGATAGAAGTTTTCTTTCTGTTCCCTCTCCTTTTACTAGTGATGAAACTGAGGAAATATGGGGCAAAGAAAAGCAAAAATTAAGATGCCACTTAAAGTATTAGCATCAGGAGACCAAGCTTTCCTCTCAAATCTTAGAATATTGGGAGATCCACTGCCTGACACAGGAAAAACACAATGTTTTACAAAGTCCTTCCAAGAAATTTCCTTTTTTCCTCCAAAAAGGTGAGCATTTGGTGTATAAATTTTTAATATTTTTTTCTGATGTGAACCAAGAGCAATTAATTAACTCAAAGATAATATTATAATTAAAACTTGCATCAGTATAACTTACTGTGTGATAGAGGATATGTTGTACATTAAATCTCATTAGGAAGATTGGCATTCCATGTAGAAAAAATAAACAATGGTAAGTGAATAATTGTTTACAAACAATATGAAAAAATAAAATAGTAATTCATAAATTAATAAATTCTTTCCATAAAAAATGACAGAATTTATAACAGTTGTGAATCAGTAAATATTTGTTGATTATTTGAGATTAGTATTTCAAGAATTATGGCAAATGTTCCAAAATCATGACAGAGCAATAGTGGACATAGGAGAGAGGGAGAAAAAGAGAGAGAGAGAGACAGAGAGAGAAAATGTGTGAGAGACAGAGACTAAGATTCAAAGTTGATTGAGAGATAACCAGAAACATTCCTTCCTAGCATATCTTCACCAAGGGCATATGTAGGAATTTCAAGGCCATGCTTCATGAAGTTGACTAAAATGAATTCAGCTCCACCCTTCTTCCCTCTCTTTCCCCTTCCCACCCCCAATCCCTTTTCCTCTCCTCCTCTCCTTCACCCCTCCCCTTACTTCTCTCCCTTTCCTTTCAAGGTCTGGAGTGTGGTAATGGGGTTCAGTGGATTTTGTGGTAATTCTACCTCCTCCCTTTTTAGCTTCCTGAATTGGAAGATTTAGAAAAATTCTGTAATCCTTATTCTTTCTTTCTTTTTTTTTTTTTTTGTTTTTTGGTTGGGTTGGATACAGCTTTCTTTCTTCCTTTCTTTCTTTTATTTTAAATATATTTTATTGATTATGCTATTACAGTTGTCCCATTACCCCCCTTCATTCCCCTCCACCCTGAACACCCTCTCCCACCCACATTTCCCCCCTTTAGTTCATGTCCATGTGTCATAAGTTCTTTAGCTTCTACATTTCCCATACTATTCTTGCCTTCCCCCTGTCTATTTTCTATCTACCACCTATGCTACTTGTTCTCTGTACCTTCCCCCCACTCTCCTCCTCCCACTCCCCTGTTGCTAACCCTCCATGTGATCTCCATTTCTATGCTTCTGTTCCTGTTCTAGTTGTTTGCTTAGTTTGTTTTTGGTTTTGCTTTAGGTGTGGTTGTTAATAATTGTGTTTGCTGTCATTTAACTATACATGTTTTTTATCTTCTTCTTCAATAAATCCCTTTAACATTTCATAAAATAAGGGCTTGGTGATGATGAACTCCTTGAACTTGACCTTATCTGAGAAGCACTTTATCTGCCCTTCCATTCTAAATGAAAGCTTTGCTGGATGGAGCAATCTGGGTCTTTGTAAACCCAGATGTAGGTCTTTGTCTTTCATCACTTGGAATACTTCTTTCCAGCCCCTTCTTGCCTGTAAGATCTCTTTTGAGAAATCAGCTGACAGTCTGATGGGAACTCCTTTGTAGGTTACTGTCCCCTTATCTCTTGCTGTTTCTAGGATTCTGTCCTTCATTTTAATCTTGGGTAGTGTAATTATGATGTGCCTTGGTGTGTTCCTCCTTGGGTCCAACTTCTTTGGGACTCTCTGGGCTTCCTGGAAGTTTATTTCCTTCACCAGATTGAGGAAGTTCTCCTTTATTATTTGTTCAAATAACTTTTCCACTTGTTGCTCTTCTTCTTCCCCTTCTGGTACCCCTATAATTTGGATGTTGGAATGTCTAACGATGTCCTGGAGGTTCGTAAGCCTCTCATTTCTTTTTGAATTCTTGTTTCTTCATTCTTTTCTGACTGGATGTTTCTTTCTTCCTTCTGGTCCACATTGTTGATTTGAGTCCCAGTTTCCTTCCCATCACTATTGGTTCCCTGGGCATTTTCCTTCATTTTCACTTAGTGTAGCCTTCATTTTTTCATCTAATTTGTGACCAAAATCAGTCAGTTCTGTGAGCATCCTGATCACCAGTGCTTTGAACTGTGCATCTGATAGGTTGGCTATCTCTTGGTTGCTTAAAAGTATTTGCTGTGGGGCTTTTATCTGTTCTTCCGTTTGGGCCTTTTTTTTTTTTTTCTTGATCTTTTTGTGCCTGTTACGTATGAGGGGCAGAGCCTTTGGTGTTCACCAGGGCGGGTCAACCCAGTCACTGGGTTGTGATGCTGTCTGTGGGGGTGGGGCCTGAGAAGGAACAATGGCACTTGCTCTGCTATCTGTTGGATTTCAGTCCCTTCTGCCGATTCCCCCAAGCAAACTGGGCCTTTCTGGTGCTGATTCCCAGGTGGGTGGGCTTGTGTACGTTCTAGGACCCTGTGGGTCTCTCCAACGAACTCTCCCATTAGGCTGGAGTCTCTCCCTGTGCTTCAACCCCCACAGGTGTTTTCAATCGGTGTTTTGAGGCTTTATTTCCCCATGCTGGGTCCCTGGGCTGCTCAGTCTGCCTCACTCCCCAATTTTGCCTAGTTTGTCTGCACATGAATGTGGGACTGCTGGGTCAGGCAGTCACCCTGCACACCTCCACCCTGTGCCTGGGGTCCATCAGCGGCTGCCTTGTGAGCTGGGGTCCACAAGCCTTTGCTGTTACCCCTCTCTGCCTGGTGCCTGACTCTGTCCAGCGCCTGACTCCATCCAGCCACCCAACTCTGCCTCTCCTACCAGACTGGATGAATGTGTCTACTTTAACTCCTTGGTTGTTGGACTTACGTACAGTTCAATTTTCTGTCAGTTCTGGTTGTTTTTTTGTTTCTAAATTTTTGTTGTCCTTAATTTGGTTGTGCAAGGAGGCACAGTGTTTCTACCTACACCTCCATCTTGGCCAGAAGTCTAATCCTTATTCTTCTGTGAACAACAATAATTATTTTTGCAGCCTCATTGGGTTAACAAGTAACATGTTCCCCGCAGGTAATGGCACATCTTAAGTGCTCACGAACATTAGCTACCTTATTTTCTTCAAAGGGTCAAGCACTGATGCATCAATGCCCTCACTTAATTCTTGAAACTTCTCCTGATCCAGAGCCCACAGAGAAGAAAGCAGCCTGTCCAAACAAGGGATTATTATTTTTTAATTTTTTAAACATGTTTAAAAGATGTTATTATATTTTTTATTGTTGTTCAAGTACAGTGGTCTCCATTTTCACCCCACAACCCCCACCCCAGCCATTCCTGCCTTCCACCCTCAAATCTACCCACTTTGACTTCATCCATGTGTCCTTTATACATGTTCCTTGATGCCCCTTCCTATTATCCCTCTCCCCCCTCCTCTCTAGTTACTGTCAGTTTGTTCTTTATTTCAATGTCTCTGATTGTATTTTGCTTGCTTGTCTGTTTTGTTGAAATGAGTGGATCAAAAAACTATGGTACATTTACACAATGGAATGCTATGCAGCAGAAAGAAAGAAAGAGCTCCTACCCTTCGCAACAGCATGGATGCAGCTGGAAAGAATTATGTTAAGTGAAATAAGCCAGGTTGTGAAAGAGAAATACTGTTACAGAACAGACCCACACACAGGACCAAGGGGGGGCACACTGATATACTATTACTGAAAGGAACCACCCCAGATCCCTTTTGTCTGCTGCCTTATAGGAAAGACATCTCTCAATGCCAGAAATTCGTGAAAAGGAAAGGAAATGTTTAATGCTATACAGACTTCAAGTAGTGACCTAATGTCTTCATCAAAATTCCAAAGTCCCCTAAAACACCCACAAACACACACAGTCCTTCCTTCCCCCCTTTGCCCAGTCTGGGGTACCGTATCTCAGGAAAAGAAATAGAAGTCCGTGGCTCAGGCAGCCCCCGGTTCTTCCAGTAATCCGTGCTTAGCTGGTAAGCCTCTCTCGGTTCCCAGCACCATTAGCTGTGTCACTGGGATCTCCAGCTAAAACCGAGTGGTGGTTCCCCCTACTAAAGCTGTGGGGGTCCCCACTCTGGCAAAGCTGCATGACTCTCTTACATGGTCACAGCCACATGGCTCTCCTTTCTATTGCCACAGCCACATGGTTCTCTGCACTGCCACAGCCACATGGTTCTCTGCACTGCCACAGCCGCTTGGTCCTCTCTCCTCAATGGCTGCTGAGGTCCCCACTCTGGCAAAGGCATGTGGTTCTCCCTTCTCAATGGCCACAGCTGCATGGTTCTCTCTCTGCAATGGCTGCAAGGAGGTGGGTAGCCACTCCGCCAAAGCTGAGTGGCGGTTCTCTGCTAAGGCTGCATGGTGATTCTCTCTCACAGGGCTGTGGGGGTCCCCACTCTGCTAAAGACCGAGTGGTTCTCTCCTTAATGGCTGCTGCATTTGGGTTTAAATCCCCATGCCAATCCTCCTCTACAGCCCCATTTCTGACTCCTCCCACAATCGGCTATACTTGCCAGCACTCCCATATCCTTCCAGCTTTACTGGGCTGCCATAGTGGGTCTGGGCAGGTGTGGCCCCATGGCATGGAGCCAATCATCTCCAAGCTCTCACGCAGGTGCTGTAAACAGGGGGAATTGCCTCCCAGTTATATCTTGGGTGGAAGTCACTCCCTTTTCCCTGTCTCGAAGCATGGCCACAGCTATTCAACGTATCTATGAAACCAGTTAAAGGTTATAGATGTGTTAAATGTCCATGCTAGAGGTTAGCTGCAAAGCTATTGCTATGAAAAGCAGTTCTCAATGGCCCTGCTCCATTTGTCCCTTCCCCCAACTCTCACCTGAAGGAGGGGAAGGGGTGAGGACATCCTAATATTTCCTGGACATCCTGAGTTCTGGGCCCCATTCCAAATCCCTATTTGGGGTACCCCTCTTGGCTGCACCCTGTTACAATACCATATGATCTCATCTATAAGTGGAACCTAATCAACCAAACAAGGGATTATTGATGATATCCTGTGACCCTCCCAGTGCTTCTAGCCACATCAATTCTGGACTAAAGAGAGAATCCCTTCTTCCCTTAACTCATTAAAAATGACCACATGGTACAAGGCATGAGCTAGGGCTGTTTAAGGAAAAACACAGTTCTAGATGGAGATATTTTGTAGCACAAAGAACTACAAACAAGATTTGGGATTAAAAGACTTATAAGATTTAAGAGTAAAATCCATGCTCTAGCAGTTATTATGCTGCATGTTGAATCCTTAAATATGCTATTATTTAACTTCTCTGAATCTAGCCATCTTCATGTGTAATTCTCACATCACTGCTGGTAAAGCTCTTTGTGCTTGTAATGACTTAAAAATGATAAATGTTTATCAAGGACGTAAGAACTTATTATGGACAGGCAGCAGCATGATGATCATTGGAACAGCCCTCTGAGGTACATTATAGTCATATGCCCACTTGAAGAGGATATTCACCAATTATCTTGGTCCCCAGCTGTTGATAAGCAGTTTAAGAGTCCCGCTACAAATAGTTTTTCTTTATCCCCACTCTAAGCTTCTACATACAAATATAACAAGAACAACTGAAGCCTTTTATGGTTGGAGCCTTGGTCATTGGCCTTGTTCTGAGGATGGCACATCATAAACACTCGTAGTTTATTGGTGTATTACTTGATGGATGCTAAGAGTGGTGAGAAGCCACTGATTCAATTTCAGTATTGAAAATATACTGAGTAGCTGAAAGGTTAACAATCAGTTGTATTTTATTTTATTTTATTATTTTATTTTATTTTAGATCTTACTTACTTATTTCCACAGAGAGGGGAAGGGAAGAAAGAAAGGGAGAAAAACATCAATGTGTGGTTGCCTCTCCAGTGCCCTCTACTGGGGACCTGGCCTGCAACCCAGGCATGTGCCCTGACTAGGAATTGAACCTGCAACCCTTTGGTTGGCAGGTTGGTGCTCAATCCACTGAGCCACACCAGCCAGGGTACATTATTTTTTATATTCTTTTATTTATGTTCCTTTTTCCATTTCTTTTACATAGCTAATGCACTCTGTATGCTGTTTTGCATCTGCCTTTATAACTTAATATGTTTTTGAAATCCTTCTGTTACTTTACTTAAAAAGTTTCCTCATTCATTTTTTAAAAGATTTTATTCATTTATTTTTAAAGAGAGGGGAAAGGAGGGAGAAAGAGAGGGAAAGAGACATTGATGGGTTGCCTCTTGTACATGCCCTGACTGGGGAGCGAACCTACAAAGCAGTCATGTGCCTTGACTGGGAATCTAACCAGCAACCTTTTTGTTTATGGGAGGATGCTCTAACCAACGGAGCCACACGGGTCAGGGCTTAATATTTTATTTGATGATGATGAATGTTTGTGGTGTTTCCAATACTTTGCTATTCAAACAATGCTTCATTTAATAATTTCATATGTCATTTCACATGTTGCTATATATCTGTTGGGGGGATTTTTATAAGTGGGCTTCTGAGGCTAAGAGGGTTACACTACCACCAGCAATGTATGAAAGCTCCTGTTTTCCCCTAACCTGGCCAATAGGCTATTAGATCTGGAATCTTTGGCCATCTGATAGCTGAGAAATTGTGCATTTATCGTGTGTGAGAGATTGAGAATCTTTTAAGAAGTTTAATAGCTACTTTTGTTTTTTATCAATATCCTTTGATGGTATGAATTTATTAAAATCACTCAATTTGAACCCTGGCCAGTGAGTTCAGTTGGAGGATCCTCTCCTAAATGGAAAGGTCTCGCTTAGATTCCCTCAAAAGATGAATGTTTTTCTCTCTTCCCCATCCCCCTGAATCAATAAGCACGTCCTCTGGTGAGTTTAAAAAGAAATTAAATTTAATTTAAAAAAGTCATTCAAGCTGCAAATTCCTCCAAGTGTTTCCTCATGAGAAGCCATCAGACAGACTTTCTTTCTTTACACATTTTTTTTTACAGAGTGGGAAGAGAGACAGCAAGATCATTTGTTGTTCCCCTTATTTATGCATTCATTGATTGATTCTTATAGTGCCCAGACCAGATAGAACCTGCAATCTTAGCTATCAGGACAATGCTCTAACCAATTGAGCTGCCCAGCCAGAGATAGACATGGACTTTCTGAGTCGGAGTTTGCATTTTTTAAGTTATCTCTAAACATTGTCAATTAACCTTTTGGAAGGCTGGTCTCAAGAACAGTCCCTCCACAGCTCCGCCCCCAGCCACCTCCCTTCATCATCATTGGCTCCCAGTGTCATCACCCTCCCAGCCACCGCAGCCTTCCCAGCGTGCTCCAGCACGTCTCCTTACGTAGCCGCCGGGCGGGGCAGAGAAGGGGCGGTTGCTGTAGTTGCTGCAGGCTGGCGGGGCTGGTGTAGTCCGCCCAAAGCTGACTTCTGCAGAATGAAGCACCCTGGTACCGTAGGCCTAGAGGAAGGTACACAAAAGACCTGCACGTAGTCCCCAGCTGCATTTGCCTGCCGGCCCCCGGCCCCCAGGCTTGCAGGCCACCTAGTTGCTAAGCAGCCGTGTCTGGGCGCCGGAGGCGGAGCAGGCGATGGACCAATACTGCATCCTGGGCCGGATCGGGGAGGGTGCACACGGCATTGTCTTCAAGGCCAAGCATGTGGAGGTGAGCCAGACTGCAGGGCTGCGGAGGCCTTCCTTCTTGGGTTTCATTCATTTCTTTCTGTGAATTGTGCCCAGTGTCCGGACCCAGGCTAGGACCCTTGCGTCAGTCTCTCAGCCTCTTTCCTCTTCTTGGTGTGTTCATCACTTTAATCTCTTTAAGGGTTGGGGTAGGGGCGTCCAGGCTGTGGCCAGCTGCCCACCGCCAGTGATGCTACAGTGGTCATCCCGCGAGTGTCCACTAGGAGCATGCAGTGAATGCTTCTGAGCTGTTTGCCCAGTCCTGCAACTACTGAGTCCCAGGCTGGCCATGATTTCCCTCCAGGATGCAGTGGGGGCACTTTCTATCTCCACGAGGGCCTCAGGCCTCTGCTTCGCACCCGGAGGGTACTTTTCTGGTTCCCTCGCTCACCTTTCCCAGCAGAGGATGGGATGGCAGTGTCTGCGTTCTGTCCCATACAGACTGGAGAGATCGTTGCCCTCAAGAAGGTGGCCCTACGCCGGCTGGAGGATGGCATCCCTAACCAGGCCTTGCGGGAGATCAAGGCTCTGCAGGAGATCGGGGACAATCAGTATGTGAGTGAGATGGGTTCTGAGGAGGCACCTTGGCCTGCCCTCCTCCACTCACTCCCACTCTTGGTGCCCACACCCACTTTGCTCGCTCATATGCTTTCCAGCCCCTCACTTATTCCCTTTCTTATCTACTTACTTGCCCGATTATTTCATTCCTTATTCATTCACTCTCTTGTTCACCCACTTATTTCTTCCTGTAATCATTCATTCACTAACTTATGCCCTTTTGTCAAAACATTTAGTGATTTCTAATGGTAATGATAACTGCCACCTCTTAAGCTCCTGATATGTTCTGTAGGTTGGGTTACTGCTTTACCTACATTGTGATTCTGAGTTTTCTCTGCTGCTCTGCAAGGGAGGTGTCAGGATTTCCCTCATGTCAGAGGTGAAGGCTCGGCCACTATCCATCAGATGCTTAGCTTATCTGTAGAGGCTTTGGCCCAGGTCTGATTGAGGAATCTGGACATTTTAACTGTGGGATCTCCTGTAGGCCCTACCCTGTGCTGGGTGCTGGCAGCTTGGAGAAAAACTGGGCCTCACCTAGCTCTTGAGAACTTAAGTAATGTAGGGGAGTTTGACACAAGCTACAGAGCCAGCTGGTATGATGATTTGTACTGTGACAGAACTGGGAGGGGCTGTGGGCACATAAAAAGGGACACCTTATACCCCAGCCTTACTCTATTCATGGCTGTCTCTTGTCCATGTCAGGAGTGGAGAATATGCTCAACTTCCTGAGGAGTGGCAAACATGGGTCGACCTTGGGTGGCGATACTCTGATTTTGTTCCTTAATCTCTGGAGATATCCATGATATGTTGTGTGAAAAGGGCCTGCTATAAAGCTGTTTTTTCATCCTGGTTTTGTATGAAAACATTATATGTATATGTGAACATGTGTCTATGTCATATCTGTTGTAAAGTCTGGGGGAATAGATTCTAAGGTTGTCTAGGTGGTAGGATTTTTCTTTTGTTGGTTTTTACAAAACAGTTTTGTGTATTACCTGAACATATGCATGCATTTCGATTTATAAAATGATTGTGTACGATCCTCAAAATCAGAAAAACAATTAAGGCCATTCTTGTTTTTTAAGGAAAGTAAAAGGGCTTGCTGACAGCTTGTGTGTGGCAGAGGTGGAGGGCTCATAAGGAGGCTGACGAGGTCCTGCATCCTGTGAATCTGCAGGCCTGAGCTTCCATCTTTAAATCATTCCAGATTTCACCCTGGTCCAGGCCACTGACCCCTTTCACCAGAACAACTACAGCAGCCTCCCCACTGCTACCCCTGTCCCGTAGTAAAAAAAAATGTAGATGAAGTTGTTCATTCCCAGTGGCTTGTTTTCCCACTGACAGCATTGTCACTTTTTGCTTCTGCCCAACTCCAGCCTCTCTTTTCATTCATTCAATACAATTTAAGTGTCTCTCCCATGACAGTGCCAAACACTGTCTAGGTTCTGGGAGTGCAGAACAGAGCAGATAGCCTTTCCCTAAATGACCCCACATGCACATGACCCTCCCTCCAGCCTCCTTACTGTTTTTGCCCCAGGTTTTGTGTTTGCTGTCCTCCTGCCCAGAGCTCCTTTCCAGCTTCCTGCATAACCACCCCACCCCGTCCTTTCTCTTCTGTTCTCATTAGAACCCAGACATACCCTGTAGGTTTGTTCAATCATTTGCTCCTTGGTTCCGAGCTCAGATCTCCTGTCACCTCCTCTGTCTTGTCCTCTTCCCGGACAAGGGATGGGGGTCCCAGAGAGAGTCTGGGCCATATGATCCTGGGGGCTGACAGGATGCCCTGCTTGCAGGTGGTGCAGCTGAAGGCCGTATTCCCACATGGGGCAGGCTTTGTGCTGGCCTTTGAGTTCATGCTGTCAGATCTGGCTGAGGTGGTACGCCACACCCAGAGGCCGCTTGCCCAGGCACAGGTCAAGAGCTACCTGCAGATGCTGCTTAAAGGTGTCTCCTTCTGCCATGCCAACAACATTGTGCATCGGGTTAGTCCCAGCATGGGCTGGAGTAGGACCTGAGGACCATCTGGGCTGGGAGTGGGCCAGCCCTTGAAGAAGACATGGCCAGAGGTGGGGGCTGAAGAGGGTGGGGCCTAAAGTAAGCTACCAGGCTTGAGGTCCTGTGGGGGATGGGGGTCTGGGCTGAGCCCCTAAGGTCTTTTGGGAACACTGGAGAGCTAATGCCTCCTTTGGTGCTCTCAGGACCTGAAACCGGCTAACCTGCTCATCAGCTCCTCAGGCCAGTTGAAGATAGCAGATTTCGGTTTGGCCCGGGTCTTCTCCCCTGATGGCAGCCGCCTCTACACACACCAGGTGGCCACCAGGTAGGGAGGTCCGCTTCCCAGGAAGGGAGGTAGGCAGGACCTAGCAATAGACAGGCACCAACCCTCCTGCTGTGGAAAAGATAATTCTGGACCTTTCCAGAAATTGCTCATGGGGCTGATATGGGGGCAGGGTGACCTTCTGGGGTAGCCTCCTGTCAGATTGGTTACTTAGCTGTGACCACCTGCCTTCCTTTTGTAGGTGGTATCGAGCCCCCGAGCTCCTGTATGGTGCGCGCCAGTATGACCAGGGGGTCGACCTGTGGTGAGACTCCTGTGGGCTGGGCATGGGGGGAATGTGGGTCATGGAGCCACCTTTTCCTCCTAGGCATTAGGATCTCTAAGCTGTTTAGGGATGTTTTTCTACCTTGAGCTCTAGGTTGCTTTGGGCATCTTCCCCAATTAGGGTATCTCTGAGGAGTTTGGGATCAGTGTTCTCCAGGACATTTTTGAACTGGGTTGGCGTTGGGTGTGATCAGAGTAGTGGTCCCAGTGGAAAGCTTCTGGGTTGGGGTGGGGGAGGTGGTCTGAGGTGTGGAGCATCTAGCTTCTGTGCAGGGGATTATAACCCAGGATGCATGGTCCCTGAGCTATCCAGAGGCCTGGGTCCTTGGATATGAGGGTTCTGAGCCTTTATCTGGGATAGGATGGTTTGAACATACCTAAGAATTTGAGATTTGGGGACTGTTTTGGAGGTCTGACTCAGAATGTGAGGAGGTAGCTGTGTGTTCCGGAATGTGAAGTTCTGAGAAGTCTTGAAACTGTTGAGTGGTTATTGTGTGTTTCAGAGCTGAGACCTGAAACATGCTAGGAAAGGGGGATATGCTTTGTTCTAGGCTTGAGGTCTTTGATTGTTTGCTGGGGGTCTGTATTTCTGGCTGTGAACCCTTTAGGGCCCAGGGGTGTCCAACCTTTTGGCACCTGTGGGCTACACTGGAAGAAGAGTTGTCTTGGGCTACACATTAAATACAAAGTAACACGTAATCACAAAAAAATCTCATAATGTTTTAAGAAATTTATGATTTTGTGTTGGGCCACATTTATAGCCATCCTAGGACACATGCAGTTCACGGGTCTCAGGTTAGATGCCCCTGCTAGGCTACTTTGTGGGTGCATTGACCCCCATGTGAGGGGTAGGCGCTGGTGTTAGGAGGTCTGTCCATAGTGGGAAGTGATGGAACTGATATGAGGTAGACCTGTATTTATGATGTGAGACGATGGAATTGGTGTGGGGAGATCCATGTCCTTTGTGTGAGGTGATGGAGCTGCTGTGGGGAAATCTATGTTTGTGGTGTGAGTCTGTAAGATGTTTGTATTCTCTATCTGCAGGGCTGTGGGATGCATCCTGGGGGAGCTGTTGAATGGGTCCCCACTTTTCCCAGGGGAGAATGACATCGAACAGCTGTGCTGTGTACTTCGCATCTTGGGCACCCCTAGCCCCCAAGTCTGGCCGGTTTGCAGGGGCCCTCAGTGGGGAGGGGTGGGGGGAGGTGTCTTCCATTTCCCCCAAAAGCTGGAGACTCCCCTCTTCGGTACTTTATTGTGGCCCCATGCCCCCCTGAAATCCCAGACCACTGTCCTGGCCCAGCTTGGGGGCTCCTCCCTCTCTGCTGTGCTGAAGGCAGGAGGGCCAGGTCCTGTCCACTGGCCCTTCCTGCCTGCCCCTAGCACACTACAGTTCTTGCCAAGCTGGGGGTGGAGCAGGTGTCTAAGAGGGTGGGGGCATGAAGGACTGATGGACTCACACTGAGTGAGTGTGTGAAGACATGAGTGATAGGGTGAGAGCAGGGCACATGGATGGGGCAGTAGCCAGTATACCTGAGCAGGTGGGTGACAGGGAGTGAGGACTGATGATGGGGAGCTGGCCAGCAGTGCTGGCCCTGAGGTACCCTTTTCTCCTCAGGAAATCATGGAGCTGCCAGACTACAACAAGATCTCCTTCAAGGAGCAGGCACCTGTGCCCTTGGGGGAGGTGCTGCCAGATGCCTCTCCCCAGGCCTTGGACCTTCTGGGGCAGTTCCTTCTCTATCCTCCATACCAGCGCATTGCAGCCTCCCAGGTAGTATGACCCCCATTGTCCTGATTCTCTTCACTTATGCTCACATGACCCAGGAGGTCAAGGTGCCTTAGAACATGTGGTGGGAGTTTCTGAGCCACTATGCTTCTCCTGAACAGACTTCAGAGAGGCTGTGGGTTGGAAGGGTGGCCCATTAGAAGGGCATGCCCACCTCATAGAAGTGCACATCCCCAGTTACTGGTGACTTGCTCCTTCATCCCTTCATTCCTTCAGCAAATATTTACTCAGCATCAGCATATGCCAGCCACTGTCCTGGGCCCTGGCCCAGAGTAGAAAAGCAGTATGGCCCTGTCCCTGTGGGGGCTCTACCTTGAGGTAAGGCAGGACATCCAGGCCGTGGTAGTGGGAAGCTTCCTGGAGGAGGACTGGTTTAGGCACAGAAGGTGTTTCCCCAAGAGATGATGAACAGAGGCCTGGGAAGAGGACCTAGGAGGATGGGCTGTGGCAAGGATGCAGGGAAAGTAGAGAGGACCATGGGTCGATTGCTTCAAGGTCTGTGTCAGGGGCACCACTCTCCCCAACCCTTGGCACTAGCAGCATATGTTAATGCACCTGTTAAGCACCCATGTCCTCAGTGCCCTCAAAGTATACTGAGATCAGCTTACCACTTCTCAGCCTCCTGCTGCTGACCCCAGTCTAACCCAACATCTCCTCCCTGCTCTCATTGCTTCCCAGAGTCTGCTTCTCCTGCCCACTCAGTGTCTCCTCCCACCTGGCAGACAGCTGTCACCTCTGTGACCCTGCCTGTTCCTGTCCCCATCAGTCACCCCCTTCCACATTCTGGGGTTGATGCATTTCTGTTCCCTGTGCTTCACTCACTTACCTCTCTTGTCTCTGCTCAAGTGCCACCTCCCAGGGGGCTTCCTTTTACCACTTCAGGCCTGCTTGCTGCCTTTCCAACACTAGTCAGCAGATGTACTGACTCTTCTTCATCTTGTTTATTGTCCTCCACCCCCTGCTACATGGAGTGTTCTGTGCACTGCTGCACCCACAGACTCTCAGCAGTGCTCAGTCAGCACTCAGAGATGTAAGTCTGCTGAGTGGATAAGCAGATTGAGGAATGGGCCTCTGCAGGGCAGTGATTGGTCTCCCCCTTAGAGAAGTGAGCTGAGGCTGGGACAGGGAATTGATTGGTTTCTTTATGCTGTTCCTTGCTTGCTACCCTCAGGCTCTCCTGCACCAATACTTCTTCACAGCTCCCTTGCCTGCCCACCCTTCGGAGCTGCCAATTCCCCAGCGCCCAGGGGGACTGGCCCCCAAGGCCCATCTGGGGCCTCCCAGCATCCACAACTTCCACATGGACCGCCCCCTTGAGGAGTTGATGTTGAACCCAGAGCTGATTCGGCCCTTCATCCCAGAGGGCTGAGATGCAGAGCTAGGCCCCACTGGCCTGTGTTCCAGGGCCATGTTCCAACCTGCCTCCACCTCCCATGGCCATACTGTGACCACACTGAGCTCACTCCATAGCTGGTCCTGCCCCAGCCAGGCGAAGAGGATGTCCAGCCCCAGCAGAGAAGGAGACCTGTAGCTGTGCTCTCAGCCTCCGTGTGCTGCTGACTTACCCATCAGAAAGAGACAGTGAGCCCTCTACCATGCCGCCATGGTGCTGCTTCTCCAGGTTCTGCCCTAGTGATCAGGGATGGTCCTGGGAGAGCCATCTGCAGGAACACAGAGTAAGATGTCCTCAATTCCAAAACCCAAGTGGGAGGGGAGGTTTGGTTTGCTTTTGTTCTCAGAGATATTAAGCACCAGTTCAGTTTTCAGATTTATGATTAAAAAAAAAAAACACGTAGTCTGCCTGGGTTCTGTTCCTCTTCCATTCCTTTCAAGGGAAGTGGCTGAGGTGGTATTATCTCGCTTCTCTGCGGCCACTGGGAAAATGGCCCCATTCATGGCTACTCTAGTTGTAGAGGCTTCCTAGGGGCCTTCTATGACAGAGCTCCTACTTGGAGGTGAGGTGGTAGAAGTCAAGGCCAGGGATGGCTCAGGTTGTGAACCAAAGACCTTAATCTGGTTTACAAACATCTCTACCATTTGGAGAAAGGTGAGATAGGACCAGACGTGCCATCTTCTTACTAAGAGACATCAAATAAATAAAGAATGCAATTCATTTGTTAATTCAGTAAATACCAATACAATTCCATCTGGCTCTTGTTTTTCTTATTTAATAATTTGATAGGACAGTTGTAAACTACATGGAAATGAAAAGCTTGAGAGGAGGAGGCAGAAACAGAAGAGAAGAAAAATGATGAAAGGACTTTCAGATACTAAGACTTGTCATAGGGCTGTAATAATGAGACAGTGGTGTTGGTTCAGGGATAGATAAAGACAGACTAGAGGAATTCTTAGTAATCTTTTATTCTTAAAATAGTTATTCTTTGCTCCATGTGAATAAACTTCTATAAGCACTGAGGACAGAGGTGGCTAACACTGCCATAGTCATTGCTTTTAGAAGGAATACAAAGCAAAATATACCTCAGTTCCTTTCAGGGAAAAGTCTAATGGTCTCATATGTCTTTTTTTTTTTTTTTTGTATTTATTTTTATAGAGAAGGGAAGGAACAGAGAGAGAGAGAGAGAAACATCAATGTGTGGTTGCCTCTTGGGAGCCCCCAACTGGGTACCAGGCCCACAACCCAGGCATGTGGCCTGACTGGGAATTGAACTGGTGACCCTTTGGTTCATAGGCCGGCACTCAATCCACTGAGCCACACCAGCTAGGGCTGTCTCATAGGTCTTTAAAGATATTTTTGGGATCTGGCCTCCACCTGTTCTCTAGTCATATCTGTGAACTCGATTTCTGGTAGCTCTCACCTGCATATAAATGGGAGCTTGTACCCATACCCTTGATCATTAACCCTGACCCTCAAACTCATACCCACTTGACCTAGAATTTAACCTTGTCCATGAACTTGGCCATCACCTTCACCTTAACACTGACCCTTTAGCTGACATTCATACTTTGATGTTCATCATGACTGTGATCCTTACGCTAACCATTAATATGGCTGTCATACTTACCCTGACCTTCACTTACCCTTGATAATGACAATTTGTCACACTGGTCATTCTCAGAATGCTATAATGAATGAGATTCTCATCACCCTCATTCTGATTCTGACCCTCATCTTAACTCTACCTCTAGACTAAATCCTCACCTTAACAAGACCCACCCTGACCCTGGATTAGAGCTTGACCTTGAACTGTACCACACGTGCAAGTTGAAATTACTCTGCACTTAACCTTACCACCACCCTGATCCTGACACTGACCTTGATCTGGACCTCAGTTCTTAAAATAGACTACCCTAACCTTGATTCTCATCCTAACACTGACCATGCAGAACCTAGCTAGACTTACTTGGCTGTTGTCATTGACCCTAATCCCATCATGACCTTGAACCTGAATCTTGAAGTTAAGCTTAAACTGTCATTGACCATCATTATGGTGACCCTTATTCTGAGCCTGATCCTTACTCATTGCCCACATCTTGACCCATCCTTGACCTTGAACCTGACCTTGACTATACCCTCTCTGGTGAATATAATAATACCCACCCCCAAACACATCCATGTTCTATGAATATGTTGCCTTACGTAGCAAAAGGGAGTTTGCAGGTATGATTAAGGGTACAGACCTTGAGATGAAAAGAGTACCCTGGATTATCCCAGTGGATATATGTATGAGAGAAAGAAGTAGAGGGGGATGAGGTTTTTTTTTTTTTTTTAAGATTATTTTTAGGAAGGGAGAAAGAAAAATTAGTGGGAGAAACATCATTCCATTGCTGCTTGCAAGCCCCCAACTGGGGACCCAAACCACAATCCGGACATATTCCCTGGCCCGGAATTAAACCAACAACCTTTTGGTTTGCTGGATGACACCCAGTCAACTGAGCTACACCAGTTAGTGCAAGGTGGGAGGTGTTAACTATTTCCAGCAGCAATAGAAAAGGAACCCTACCTTGATTTACTGGACCTTGAGAATGAACATCATGCGCACCCTGAACTGACGAACATTACACTGACCCTAATCCTGAACATCAACCACACCCTGACTTTGCCCCTGAATCCTACACAGAATTAGTCAACCTGACAACCTTCTTCCCCTCACTGATTCTCTAATGAATCCTTAACCTGACCTTGACCCTGACCTTGATTGACTCAGTGATCTTGACCTTGATCTTGAACGTAACCCTGGTTCTACAGTTTCCCTTACACTGATTTTTTACATTGAACTCGATTCTGATACCCTGATACTGACCTCTCATCCAAACCCTTACCCTGATACAGGATTTTATCCTGAACTAGAATTTCCACCCTCACAATGATTGTGACCCTTATCACTCTGACCCTGGCCTTACTTTTATCCTGACTATAACTCTCTGGCCATGAACTTGATCATGATCTGAAATGGGCCAGGGCCAGGACCAAGTCCAGAGTGAGTTTCAGGTTCAGGGTCCAAGATTAGGGTGAGGACCAGGTTAGGGGTCATGGTGAGAAAGGCACCAGGTTTAATTAGGGCCAAGGTCTGGGCAAGTGCCACCAGTATAAAAGGGAGGCTGAGGGTCATTGTGAAGGTGAGGGTCAGGGCCAGGGTGAAATTCAGGGTGCGGGTGAATGTCAGGATCAGGGTTAGGTAAGGGTAGGGGTGGAAGGCAGATGCTATCTAGGACTAAGTTGATTGGGCCAAGATTAAGGAAGGTAAGAGTCAGGATAAGGGCAAATGGCAGGTCCAGGGTAAGGATGAAAGAAGGCCATGTATAAACACAATGAGAGATCCAAGTCAAAGACCAGGTTTAAAGGGTTCAGGTCGAGATGGAAGACGGCACATAGGCAAGGGTGAGGCCAAGGGGCGGGGCCAGCACTGGGGCAAGAGCTGTCGGGGTACACAGGTTCAGATCCACTGTAACGCCCGCTGTGAAGGTCAGGTCAAAGGCGAAAGTCGGGCGAGTGCGAACGTCAGTAGAAAGGAATGGGCGAAGGCCTGGGGGAGTGTCAGGATAAGGGTAAGGGCAAAGGCGACGTCCCAGGGTGAGGGCAGAGGAAAATCCAAGGCCTACGAGAAGCGGGGCTAGTGGATTATAGAATGGGGTCGTAGTGCAGCCAGCTGGGCGGGGATTGGCGTAACCTGGCGGAAGCGCGGCAAACAGGGCGGGCTTTTCCAGCGGGGTGAAAGCGCGGCGAAAGCACGGAAAAGACGTGGCTGAGCTGGAACTGCGGATGATGAGTGACTGCTAGTCTTCTCCTTCCTGGAAGCCCGAAACCTGCACTGTACCGCCCTGCTCTGTAGCGGGCACCGGCGGGGAGGCAGGGCTGGAGACTTGGTCACTGAGTACCCAAGGTTTGCCCTCTTATCTGGGGTGGGGTTTTCGGCGGGCTTGAATCCGTGACCGGCAGAGGGCGCTTGTAGCCTTCAAGGTGGTGACTTCAGCGGCCTTTGGAGGGCTAACTCTGAAAATTCCCGGTCCTGTTGGCGTCCAGAGTGCCTGCCAGTCCCTCGCAACAATATGCACACCTCCGCGTTCACTCCTGAGATTAGTTTACGGGTCAGTTTTCTTTCTCCTCTCATTTCTGTTTTTACCTAGGTGGGCTGGCTTGGAAAGCCACGCCCCTAGCTCTTCCCCTAGGTGGTGACCCCCTGTTTCTTCGCAGCGGGCAGCACCATCCTGGCTTTGCTTAGTTCCTATTGAATGCGTTAGTCTCACCTGGGCTTCATGGCTTGTTACACGTGCACTCAGCTCTTCTTTCGTGGGACTCAGCACAACTATAACTTGTTTGTAGGGCGTATTTGTTTAGTGGCTGCTTTTCCTCGCTACTTATTCCTAAGAACAGAGATTTTGTCTTTTACATCAGTGTGTCACTAGCACCCGCTGTATGGCTTGACATATAGTGTACTCTCAGAATTTGTTGAGTAAAAGAATATCTTTTAAAATAATTTATTATATTATTCTTTTTTAAACATTTATTTTTAAAAAGATTTGTCCATTTATTTTCAGAGAGAGAGGAAGGGAAGGAGAAAGACAGGAAGGGAAACCCCCAGGCGCGAGAGAAACACTGATTTGGCTGCCTCCAACCCGGGACCTGTCAGCAACCCAGGCGAGCACCGAGATCCGAAATCGAACCAGCGAACCCAGCTCACAGGCTGGCGCTCCACCCACTGAGCACACCAGCCGGGAGTTATGCTATTTTTAACAAAAAGATTAACAAACAGATCATTACCTGAGTTCTGTAATTATAATTTTAAATGTGTCAAGTGAAATACTGTGTTTTCATCTCTATTTTTAACACTAGGGAAAGTATCTAAGCAAGTGCATTGTCCAAGGTCACCCAGTGTAGTCCCACACTTGCAAGGAATTGGATCCCTGGCAGGAGGATAGCCCAGATGCAGAGTTTGAAAGAGATATGCCTTATACCTTTTTATAGGTCCTGGTTCCCTCTTAGGTAAGATAAATCCAATAATCCCTGCCTCAGGGTGTATGGTTAAAGGTGAGGATCTAACATCCTAAAAGGTGGGTAGGACTTATTTTGCAGGTTATATTACATACTATAATTCTATATGTGGGAAATAAGATCTCAGTTGTGTTTTGAACTGGGAACTATAGAGATGGGAAATGAATAAACTTTCTTGGCTGGTTTGATTTTGCAAAATATAAATATTACATTCCTAACAGCCAAAAAGACTTAAAAATTTTGTTTTATTGATTTTAGAGAGAGGAGGGAGAAGGGGAGAGAGAGAGAGACATCGATTTGTTGTTCCACTTATATGAGTTTCCATTGGTTGATTCTTGTATGTGCCCTGACTGGGGATCAAACCTGCAACCTTGAGACAACACTCCAACCAACTGACCTACCTGACCGGGGCCCAAAAAAGACTTTTTAAGGGCTGAGAAACTTTGATCTAGGTGAGCAAGGTCTATGGAAATGGGAGTCTGGGCTCAGAAGATGGTCATTGTGTCTGCCAGGGCCTGGGAAACCACATTTCTGGGGTAGGACCCTCAGTGGAACTGGGCTCCAGAAATCTCGAGTGATTTCCTCTGAAGCTGTGTAGGCTCCAGAATCCAGGGTCGCCCAGGTGGAGAGGCCAGGAAGTTCCAGGATCCAGGTGTGGGCCTTCCAGGGACAACCTGATCCTCTTCTAAATACTTCTGCAGAGGGCAGTTTGTAAAGCAGGGCCCAAATAGTGCCGTCCCCTTGGCAGCTGTTCAATTCCACTATCTTAGCATCTCTAGGACATCCCCTTGGTCAGTGCCTTAGTTTACTCCACTGCAGCAGCCTTCTTACAGGGCCTGCTACTTTGGCCTCATTTCCAATCCTTCCTTCTCAGCAGACAGATTGATTTTCCTAAAACACTGTTTGACCCACTGCTCGCCCATTCACAGTTCTCAGTAGCTTCTCACTAGTTTTGTCATCATGACCTCTGGGAATTGGTGTGAGCTAGTCTCCAGCTCCTTTTCCCAGAATTTTATGTTCTAATTAAGGCAAATTACTCACCCTCTCTCACACTCTTCTGAATCTTTGCACAGGTGGTTCTGTCTCTCCCTGGAATGCTTCAGCCATTCTTTTAGGGTATAATGACCCATCCTTTAGAAATTGATCAGATCATTTCTGAGTCCTCTGCCCTATTGAGTTGGTCATTGTCTCCTTTCTCACTCATCAGTTGGTAGTTTTTATTGAATATGTCCCAGGGGGAGTTTTCTTGAGTGCAGGCACTGGGTCTGATTTAGCTTAGCTCTCTGTCCCCTCCACAGGGCCTGGCAGGCTAGGTAGTAACTGCATGGTGGCTACCATGAGAGAAGAGATATTCTCTTCTCTCCCCCCTTGTTCTAGGTCTGGAATGAGGTTTCAAGGACAAAAGAATTGTGGAGGTGAGTGAGTGAAGGAAGAGCCACATGTGGTCAGAACAGTGTCCCCAAAAGAAGAGATGAGTGTACTGGATAAGTTTTTTGAGCACTCACTGTGTTTCTGGCTCTGTTGAGTACACAAGAAGGGATAACCCCTACCAGCAGGAAACTGCTCCCTGATTAGGGGTATAAGACTATTTTTTTAATAGTATAACAAAATATAAGAGATTTCATTAATTGAGTGGGAGATTGATATAAGACAGGGGTACCAAAGTTGGGAAGAAATGTATAGCAAATGAAGATTTCAGTCTTTATCTCAACAAGTTTGGGGAATATACTGTAGATATAACATTCAGTTCTAGAAATTGATTTATATATATGTAACTGGACAAGATTATATCTTGCCAAATATGATTCTCAAAGACATTGTGTCATGCCCTGGCTGGGGTGCCTCAGTTGGTTGGAGCATCATCCCATACATCAAAGGGTTGGGGGATCAATTCCTGATCAGGGCACATACCTAGATTGCAGGTTCAATCCTTGGTTGGGGTATGTATGGGAGGCAACCATTCATCGATGTTTCTCTCTCCCTTCCTCTCTCTCTAAATTTTTTCTAAATTAAAAAAAAAAGACATTGTGTCACTAGGAATAAATGAATTGACATGTGGATTGGTGTAACTGTTTGTAGAAGCCCTTGCAGAACAATATTCACCTGTTGAAATGGATAGAATGCCTGCCCTAAATCCTAGTCTTTGTTCTTATCTTTGTGGATAAATTGGGGTAGGAATTTCCATTTCAGGGACATGAGTAAGTATATTTCAGTCAACAGTTCAAAAAAAACCCTCTTCAGAAGCTTAAGCAGCTTATTACCTAATCTTCCACATATATGTCCTGTGTTACCATGTGCTTCCAGGTTCCTCAAGTAAACTGTTCAGCTGTCTGCAAACCAAGTCACAGGCCGATTTTTGATTCATTACTATTTCATAGTGATTTTTTTCTTTAGCATAAAGTTATTCCTTGGGATGGTATCTATGTTCTTAGAAAAACATTAGGTTTATGTTTCTGGGGCTGAGACAACACCATTGAAGGAGCATTGTCACATTCACATGTCATTTCTGGTGTTGTGCCTATCATAGTACCAGGCCCAAAAGCTTTCCAGGCGTATAAAAATTCTTATGGACACAGTAAATGAATGTGGTTGACTGGTTATATATTTTGAATCTGTACTTTGGAATTTTTTAAAATACATATTTTATTTATTATGCTATTAGAGTTGTCCCATTCTCCCCCTTTATTCCCCTCCATCCTGCACACCCTCTCCCACCCACATTCCCCCCTTTAGTTCATGTCCATGTGTCATAAGTTCTTTAGCTTCTACATTTCCCATACTATTCTTGCCCTTCCCCTGTGTTTTCTACCTGCCATTTATGCTTCTTATTCCCCGTACCTTTTCCCCACTCTTCCCCTCCAACTCCCCTGCTGATAACCCTCCATTAGATCTCTATTTCTGTGAATCTGTTCCTGTTCTAGTTGTTTGCTTAGTTCATTTTTTTGTTTTATTTTTTTTTAGGTTCAGTTGTTGGTAGTTCTGATTATGTTCTCATTTTACTGTTCATATTTTTATCCTCTTTTTCTTAGATAAGTCCCTTTAACATTTCATATAATAAGGACTGGGTGATGATGAACTCCTTTAACTTGATCTTCTCTGAGAAGCACTTTATCTGCCCTTCCATTCTAAATGAAAGCTTTGTTGGATAGAGTAATCTTCGATGTAGGTCCTTGCCTTTCATGACCTGGAATACTTCTTTCGAGCCCCTTCTTTCCTGCAAGGTTACTTTGGAGAAATCAGCTGACAGTCTGATGGGAACTCCTTTGTAGGTAACTCTCTCCTTTTCTCTTGCTGCTTTTAAGATTCTCTCCTTCTCTTTAATCTTGGGTAACTTAATGATGATGGGCCTTGGTGTATTCCTCCTTGGGTCCAACTTCTTTGGGACTCTCTGAGTTTCCTAGATTTCCTAGAAGTTGATTTCCTTTGCCAGATTGGGGACGTTTTCCTTCATTATTTTTTCAAGTAAGTTTTCAATTTCTTGGTCTTCCTCTTCTCCTTCTGACACCCCTATGATTCAGATGTTGGAACATTTGAAGTTGTCCTGGAGGTTCCTAAGCCTCTCCTCATATTTTTTGAATTCTTGTTTCTTCATTCAGTTCTAATTGACTGTTTATTTCTTTCTTCTTGTTCAAACTATTGATTTGAGTCCTGGTTTCCTTCCTGTTGCTGTTGGTTCCCTGTATATTTTCTTTTATTTCACTTTTCATAGCCTTCATTTTTTCCTCTATTTTGCAACCATTATCAACCAATTCTGTGAGCATCCTGATTACCAGTGTTTTGAATTGTGCATCTGATACGCTGGCTATCTCTTCATCGCTTAGTTATATTTTTTCTGGAGTTTTGATCTGTTCTTTCATTTGGGCCATTTTTTTTTGTCTCCACACACCTGTTACTTAGTAAGGGGCAGACCCTTAGGTATTCACCTGGGTGGGGCAATTCACATTGCTCTGTTATGGCAATGTATGTGGGGGAGTGGTCTGAGAGGGAACAATGATGCTTGTTCAGCACTCTGAACAAGCTTTCAGTCACTCCCGCCACAACCCACAAGCGAATTGGGCCCTTCTGGTGTTGATTGCCAGGTGGGTGGGTTTGTGTACATTCTAGGACCCTGTGGGTCTCTCCTATGAACTCTCTTGTGAGGCTGGGAGTTTCTCCCACCACCTCAACCCTCACAGGTTTTTTCAGTCAGAGGTTTTGAGGCTTTATTTCCCTGTGCTGAAGCCCTGGGTCACTCCATCTGTCTTGCTCCCCCATTGTTCCTCCCAGTTTATCTGCAGGAAAATGTGGGACTGCCCACTCCTCCAGCCACTGCCTCGCCTGCTCTGCCAGCTGCCGCCTTGCCATGAGTCCTCTCAGCATAGCTGCTCATCTCTGTCCTTCCTGTCATCCTGGATGAATGTTTCTTTTTAATTCCTTGGTTGCTGGACTTTCATAGAGTTTGATTTTCTGTCAGTTCTGGTTGTTTTTTGTTTTTAAATTTGTTGTTGTCCTTCTGGTTTTGTGAGGAGGCACAATGTGTCTACCTACGCCTCCATCTTGGCCAGAAGTACCCATATGTAATTCTTGACTCTGCCAAAACTTAACTACTGATAGCTTGCTGTTGATAGCCTTACAAATAAGATAAACAGTTGACTAACAAATTTTTGTATGTTATATGTATTACTATATTTTTACAAGTAATCTAGAGAAAATAAAATATTAAGAAAATCATAAAATATATGTACAATACTGTATTTATTTATTTTGTTTTTACAGTTTTTTTAATTATATTTTATTGATTATGCTATTATACTTGTCCAGATTTTCCCCCATTTGCTACCTTCTACCCAGCACCCCCCCACTCCCTCAGGTTCATGTGTCCACAGCTCATGTTCTTTGGCTATTCCCTTTCCTGTAATGTACTTTATATCCCCATGGCTATTCTGTAACTACCTATTTGTGCTTAGTAATCCCCTCACCTCTCACTTATTCTGCCTTACCCCCCCTTCTATCTCCTTATTTTTAACCTTTGGCATTTTAATTATTATGTGTCTTGGGGTGGGCCTCTTTGTATCCATCTTGTTTGGGAATCTTTGTGCTTCCTGGACTTGCATATCTATTTTCTTCAATGAATTAGGCAACTTTTCTTTCATTGTTTTTTCAAATACATTTCCAATTTCTTGCTGTTTCTCTTCTCATTCTAGCACCCCTATGAAGCAAATGTTGGATTGCTTAAAGTTGTCCCACAGTCTACTTAGATTATCCTTGTTTTTTTGGATACTCTCTTCTTCTTGTTATTCTGATTGGTTGGTTTTTGCCTCCTTATGTTTGAAATCATTGATTTGATTATAGGCTTCATCTGTTCAACCATTGTTTTCCTGTATATTCTTCATTTCAATTAGTATCTTTCATTTCTGACTGGATCTTTCTTATGCAGTTAAGGTCCTCACTGAGTTCCCTTAGCATCCTTGTAACCAGTGTTTTGAACCCTGCTTCTGATAGATTGCTTGTCTCCATTTTGTTCAGCCCTTTTTCTAGAGTTTTGGTCTGTCCTTTCCTTTGGGCCATGTTTCTTTGTCTCCTCATTTTGGCAACCTCCCTGTGTTTGTTTCTATGTATTGGATAGAGCTGTTTTCACTCTGTGTCTGTGAGTGTGGCCTAATGTATTAGGTGTTCTGTAGCATCCAGTGGCACAGTGTCCCCTACCACCCAAGCTGGGTACTCGAGATGCACCCTTCATGTGGGCTGAATATACCCCTCCTCTTGTGGTTGAGCCTTGTTTTCTGTTGGAAGATCAATGGGAGGGATTTACTCAGGCTACAAGGATTGGCTGTGACCACTTGCCACCAACCTCCATCTTCTGGGGAGGATCAGCCTGTGATCCTGTGTCTCAGCCTGAGACAGTTGTGCAGGGCCTGGGTGGTGGGACTCTGACTTGTCCACGGTGTGCACTGGCCCTGGGGTTCCCAGCTGGTGCAGGCCGAGATCAGCTACCACCTGTATTTTGTCCAGGGCCACCCAGCCTGAGTTATAAAGCCATCTGAGAAGGCTGCTACTTGTGCTGGGCTTGAAGATTCCTATATGAAGCCAATCTTTAAATCTAGGCTGCTAGTTCCAGGCCTGCAGCACACTGAGACCAGCTGCTGCTTGTTTTGGATTTAGGATTTAGGATTAGGGTTTAGGATTTTGTGAAGCATTAGTCAAGACAAGCCATTCATATGGAAAAGCAGTTTGGGTGGGCCTGTGAGTTGGGTGGGGCAGAGTCTCTGGGGATCTCCAAGGTGAGTCAAACACTGTTAGCCAGGTTGATGGAATGTTAGATATGGCACTAGTCTGGTGGCTCTGTTTCGGGGAGGGCCCAGAAAAGGGACAGTGGCCCCTGCTCTCATTAATGTCGGACATCTCAGCCTCCCCCTGCACACCACTAGTGCCCCTCAAGCTATCTCCCTGGCTCCAGAACCCAGAGAGAGACAGTCTGAGTAGGTGAGTTTGTGTGTGGGTTCCTTAAGAGGAACTGCTTGGGACTCCAGAAGTTTCTTCCACCAACTCAATCGCATCTAGTTTTTGCAGCCAGAAGTTGGGACTTATCTTCCTGGCACCAGAGCTCTGGACTTGGCGGAGGAGGGCCCTGGTGTGGGGCTGGGACCCCTCCCTTCTGAGATATCCCTCCTGAAGTTTATCCACCACACATGAATGTGGGAACAGCTCGTTATACATCTGTGCCCCTTCTACCAGTCTGGATGAATGTGGTTTCTTTAATCCCATAGTTGTCAGGCTTTCATTCAACTCAATTTCTGTTAGTTCTAAGTGATAGTTGTTCTATATTTTAGTTGTAATTTTGTGGTTGTGCAAAGAGGTGAGCCATGTCAGCCTATGCTGCCATCTTGACTGGAAGTCCTTGGAAGGTGTTTAAATGTATTTTTTTGTTAATTTTTTTCCTATGTGAGTTAAAAGTGTATATAAACCAATAACTAAATTTCTTTTAGGTACATCATGTATAAAGATAAAATTTATTTGACAACAGTATGAATGAGGGGGCAGGAAGTAGAGCTATAATAGGATTAACATTTTTGAATATTATTGAAATTACATAGATGTTAACCAAAACTAGGTTGTTATAAGTTAAGATTTTAATAATAATTCCTGAAGCAACCATTATGAACTCAAAAAACTATAGTGTGAGAAATGACAAGGGAATTAATATAGGACACTTAAAAATATTTGATATAAAAGAAGATAGTGATAGAGGAAGAGAAAGATGGAAATAAGCAAAATGGCATATAAATACAATCTTATTAAATAGTTACATTGAATGTTTATGGCATTCCAATAAAAAGTCAGAGGTAGGTAGAAGGGATTAAAACTTTATACTATCTACAATAGACACAATTTTGATTCAGAAGCTTAGGTTGAAAATAGAAGAATGGCAGTCATAGGAAAACATGGTTTGCTTCCTCACAAAACCATATCAAAATTACACCTAAAATATAGAACAGCCATCACTCAGAACTGTCAGAAATTGAATTCAGTGGAAGTCTGACAACACAGAATTAAAGAAACCACATCCATCCATACTGGTAAGAGGGGTGGAGACATGCACAGGCTGGTCTGACATCCATGTGTGGTGGATACAAATTCAGAAGGGGTATCTCAGGAGTGCGGAGTCCCAGCCCCATACAAGGTGCCATACATAGCCCAGAGTTCCAGTGCCAGGAAGATAAGTCCCTTTAACTTCTGGCTGCAAAAACCAGCAGGAATTGAGTTGGTGGAAGAAACTTCTGGAGTCCCAAGCACTTCCTCTTAATGAACCCATCATGAATGATCTCAGACTCAGTCCTTCTGAGATCCAGCACCAGTGGATACAGGGAAAAACTGAAGTGTCTGGCATTAAGGCCAGAGCTGGGGGACAGCTTTCTCCCAGACAGAAAGCCTGACTGAGGCCACTGTCCCTTTTCTGAACCTTCCCCACACAGAGCCACGGAGCCGCAACATAGCTAACACTGTTTGCCTTGCCCTGGAGATTCCCAGAGACTCCATCCCACCCAACATATGTGTTCACCCACAGCTGTTTTTTATATGAATGGTTGACCTTGGCTCATGGTTCACAACTTCCCAAATCCTCTCAAACAAGCAACAGCCAGCCTTAGGGAGCACTTAGCCCCTGTACCTATTGCTGAGTGGCTCCAGGCCTGGCACTAGCAGCAACCAGCCTAAGTTCAGAGCTTGGCTTCACCTGGGAATCTGTGAGCACAACACAAGTAGCAGCCATCTCAGATTGCTTTATAGCTCAGACAGGATGGCCCTGGGCAGAACACACATGGGGGCTGAACTTGGCCTGCACCACTTGGGAAAACCCTGAGCCTGTACACCCATTGGACAGCTACAGACCACGTTGGAGCACCACTACCCTCCCTCTTCACAGTTGATCTTCCCCAGAGGGTGGAGGTTGGTGGCAAGTGGTCACAGCCCATCCTCACAGCTGATTGGCCTGGTAAATCACTCCCACTGACCTGCCAAGAGCAATCAATACTCAATTACAAGAGGAGGAATGTACTCAGCCCACGTGAAAGGTGCACCTCAAGTACCCAGCTTGGGTGATAGGGGAGTCTGTGCCACTGGATCCTACAGGACACCTACTACATTAGGCCACATAACCAAGACATGTAGTCATAGTACCTCTACCTAATACATAGAAACAAACACAGGGGCGATGCCAAAATGAGGAGACAAACATGGCCCAAATGAAAGAACATATCAAAACTCTAGAAAAAGAACTAAACAAAAGAGATAAGCAATCTATCAAATGCAGAGCTCAAAACATTGATTATAAGGATGCTCAAGGAACTTAAGGAGGACCTCAATAGCATAAAAATGGTCCTGTTATAAATGAAGGATACAGTAATTAAAATAAGAAACAGTTTACAAGGAAACATCCGTAAAGTGGATGAAGCCAAGAATCAAATCAATGATTTTGAACACAAGGAAGTAAAAAACAATAAATCAGGACAACAGGAAGAAAAAAGTATAAAAAAGTGAGGGTAGTATAAGTAGCCTCTGGGACAGCTACAAGTGTTCCAACATTTACATCATAGGGTTGCCAGAAGGAGAAGAGAAAGAGCAAGAAATTGGAAATGTATTTTAAAAAATAATGGAAAACTTCCTTAATCTGGTGAAGGAAAACCCCTAGATATGCAAGTCCAGGAAGCACAGAGATTCCCAAACAAGATGGATGCAAAGAGGCCCATCCCAGGATATATTACAATTAAAATGTGAAAATTTAAAGATAGAGAGAATCTTAAAAGCAGTAAGAAAAAAGCAATTAGTTACCTACAGGAAATTCCATAAGACTGTCCACTGATTTCTCAAAAGAAACTTTGCAGTCTAGAAAGCATTGACAAGGAATATTTAAAATCATGAAAAGTAGGGAACTGCAGCCTAGATTGCTCTTCCCAGCAAAGATACTTAGAATCTAAGGTCAGATAAAGAGCTTCCCAGCCAGGAGAAAACTAAAGTAGTTCATCATCACCAAACCATTATTTTCTGAAATTAAAGGGACTTACTTTAAAAAAAGATCAAAACTATGAAGAATAAAATGGCAATAAATACATAACTCAACAATTGAATCTAAAAAACAAACTACGCTAACAAGAAGAACAAACACAGAATTATGGATATAGAGAGCATTTTGATGTTTGCCAGATGGGTTGTGGGGACTTTGTGAAGAGGTGAGGGGATTGATAAATACAAATGGGGAGTTATAGAATAACCATGGGGATGTAAAGTACAGTGTAGGAAATGGAGTAGCTAAAGAGCCTAAATTCATGACCCATGGACATGAACAACAGTTTCAGGATTGCCTACAAGAGTGTTTGGTGGAAAGGAGCGATGGGGGTAAATTACGACAACTCTAATAGTAGAATCAATAAAATATAATTTTAAAAAATAAAAATAAAAGAATGGAAGCATATATGCTATGCAAACAGAAACTAAAAGAGAGCTGGAATGGCCAAGCTTATATCAAACCAAATAGACTTTAGAGACAAAGAAAGGTGTATTGTAATAAACAAGTTAATCAATCAAGATCTAAAATTTATAAACATATATGCAGCTAATAAGAGAGCAACACAATAAATGAATGGCTGACAGAATTGAAAAGAAAAATAGATACTTCAACAGTAAGAGTTGGATAAATCAAAAATTCTGACCCTTGAATTCCAGTTATGGGTGCATAATCTTAGGTAAGATGTTTACCTCTCTCTGTCTCTCTGTCCTCTGGTGTAGAATGGAGATCAGGACCTACTTCACAGAGTTCTTATGCAGATTGACTGAATACATAAAAAAGCACTCATACCTGATGTGGTGAGCACTCATTGTATCATCTCATCCTTTCCCCCATTTAACAGTAGAGGAAATTGAGGCATATGTAGTCAAAGTTAGGTATGCAAGGTAATGGATAGTGAAGCCAGGAATGAAAGCTAGGCCTATTGCTACTGCAATACCTTCTAATGACTGTTATGTCTTGTCTGTTGGTCTGTTTTTCAGGCAGGTTTGTCTGACATGCTGGTCTTCCTGCAAAAACTCCCAGATAACCCTGGGCACATAAACATAGAAACAGTACTGCCCCTGCTCATCCAAGCTGGAATTCTAAATGGATCTGGGTGACCAGAATGGACTTCATTTGCAAAACCATTGCTGAGTACAAAGGTATGGAATGGGGAGTGTGACCACTTTGTGCTTTCCCACCACTCACTCTCCCTGGTCCAGTCTCATGGGATTTTTTGTTTCAGCCAGTGAGTTGGGAAATTGCCACTTGACAGATACACACCATGCTGCCTTCTATATCTCTGCTAAGTCATTTGATTGTCACTGTCTGTGAGGAAGGGATCATTATATCTATCTCATGGTTACAGGGCTGGTAGGTTGTTGGCAGTCCTGAGCATGAGACCCAAGTTTTAAGTCTAAAGCCCTAGGTCTTTCTGTCCACTGCTATCCCCAAATCCGCACTTGTTGTGCTACTGAGAGAGAAAGAGGAGTGATTATCTAACCTGCCCTTCACCACATTGAGTGTTCACATTCCAAGTATCTGGGTGTCCATTCAAGACAAGTTTGTTCTCTTTCAGGAGAGATAGATAAGCTGGCCTACATCTCAACCAACAAGTATGGCTTTGATGGGCAGGGGAAGTCTGTGGTATGCACTGTGTCCTCAGATGGCACAATGCATGCGTGGGATCTGTATGAGGTGAGCAGCCAAGAGGGGGCCAGGATGAGTATTGAGTGTCCTCTGTCTTACTTAACCATCACAAGCAACTTCTGAGGTGAGGAGCAGCTGGAGCCCCACTGTGCAGATGAGAAATCTGAGGTATAGGAGGCTCAATCACCATGCCAGGTCATGCTTGAAACCGACTCTGAGCACTCACAAATGACATACTCCTGATTTCCTGCAGCATAGTGCTGTTTATGCTAGGGTGGGGCAGTTGTTGTACTCAGTTCTGTGATTTCCACCTTGGAGTTGATGCTGGTCCCCCTGGGTAGTTGTGCCCAGGGAATTGCAGCTTTTAGTCACCCCCACATGCAAACTTAGTGTTAAAACCTTGATAACTTGATTAATATTTCACATGTTGGTGTTCAGAGTTTAAAAGCTTTCCTATCCATTTTTTTATCTGATTCTTTTTTAATTTATTCTTTACTATATTTTTCCCATTACCATTTAGTTCCCTTATACCCCGCCCTCCCCTCCACCATGATCACCACACTGTTGTCCATGTCCATGAGTCCTTTTTCCTTTTTGTTCAATTCCTTCATTCTTAAGCTCCCCCTCAGAGCTGTCATCCTGTTCTCCATCTATGAGTCTGTCCCCATTTTCCATGTTAGTTCAGTTTGTTCATTAGATTCCATAGATGACTGAGATCATATGGTATTTGTCCTTCCCTGGCTGATTTATTTCACTTAATGTAATGTTTTCTAGGTCCATCCATGCTGTCGCAAAGAATAACATTTTCTTCTTTTTTATGGCCAAGTGGAATTCCATTGTGTAACTGTCCCCTAGTTGTTTCATCCACTCATCTACTGATGGACACAAGGGCTGCTTCCATATCTTGGTAATTGTAAATAATGCTGCAATGAACATAGGGGTGCTTCTATTCTTTCAAATTACTATTTTAGGGCTCTGGCTTATTTGGCTCAGTGGGTTGAGCGTTGGCCTGAAAACAAAATCAAATTACTGTTTTAGGTTCCTTCAGATGTATTCCCAGAAATGGGATAGCTGGGTCAAAAGGCAGATTCATTTTTAATTTTTGGAATGATCTCCAAACTGCTTTGCACAGTGGCTGCACCAATCTGCATTCCCACCAGCAGTGCAAAAGGGTTCCCCTTTCTCCACATCCTCACTAACACTTCTTTGTTAATTTATTGATGATAGCTATTCTGACGTGTGAGATGGTATCTCATTGTGGTTTTAATTTGCATTTCTTTGATGATTAGTGATGTTGAGTATCTTTTAATATGTCTATTGGCCATCTGTATGTCCTTTTTGGAGAAGTGTATTCAGGTCCTTTGCCCATTTTTTAACTGGCTCATTTGTTTTTTGGTGTTGAGTTTTGTAAGTTCTTTATACATTTTGGATATTAACCCCTTATCAGATGTATTGGTGAATATGTTCTCCTATTCTGTGGGTTGTCTTTTTATTTTGTTGACAATTTCCTTTGCAGTGCAAAAATTTTTTAGTTTAATGTAGTCTTATTTATTTATTTACTTATTCATTTTTCTTCCCTTTGGGGAGACATGCAATAAAATATTACTATGAGCAATGCCCACGATTTTACTGCCTACGTTTTCTTCTACGATTTTTATGGTTTCAGGTCTACCATTTAAGTCTTTGATCCATTTTGAATTTATTCTTGTGTGTGGTGTAAGAAGGTGGTCTAGTTTCATTTTTCTGTACATATCTGTCCAATATTCCCTACACAAATTATTGAATAAACTATCTTTAGCCCATTGTATGTCCTCTGTTGAATATTAACTGACTATAAAGGAGTGGATTCATTTCTGGGCACTCTGTTCTGTTTTATTGGTCTATGTGTCTATTTTTATGCCAGTACCATGCTGTTTTGATTACTATGGCCTTGTAGGATAGCTTGGTATTAGGTAGTGTGATTCCTCCAAATTTGTTCTTCTTCCAGGATCGCTGTTGCTGTGTGGGGCCTTTTGTGGTTCCATATAAAATTTGAAATATTTGTTCTGGTTCCGTGAAATACATCTTTGGAATCTTGATAGGAATTGCATTGAATATATAAATTGCTTTGAGTAGTATGGACATTTTAATGATGTTAGTTTTTCCTACCCATGAACATGGTATGTGTTTCCACTTTTTAATATCTTGTTCAGTTTCTTTCTTCAGTGTCTTATAATTTTCCAAGCACAGGCCTTTTACTTCCTTGGTTAGGTTTAGTCCTAGGTATTTTATTCTTTTTGTAGTAATTATGAATGGGATTGTTTTCATAATTTTTCTTTCTGTTAGTTTGTTATTGGCATGTAGAATTACAACTGATTTCTGGATATTAATTTTGTATCCTGCTACTTTGCTGAATTCAGTTATCAATTCTAGTAGTTTCTTGGTTGAATCTTTGGGGTTCTCTATGTACAGTATCATTGTTATCTACAAATAAAGACAATTTTACTTCTTCCTTTCCAATTTGGATGCCTTTTATTTCTTCTTGTCCAATTGCTGTGGCTAGGACTTTTGGTATGTTGAATAGGAGAGGTGAAAGGAGATATCCCTGTCTTGTTCCCAATCTTAAGGGGAATGCTTGTACTTTTTGCCCATTGAGTATGATGCTGGCATTGGATTTATCATATGTGACCTTTATTATGTTCAGGTATGTTCCCTCTAATCCCATTTTGTTGAGAGTTTTTATCATAAATAGGTGTTGAATTTTATCAAATGCTTTTTCTGACTCTATTGCTATAACCACGTTGTTTTTATCCTTCATTTTGTTTATGTGGTGAATCACACTTAATGATTTGCAAATGTTGTACCAACCTTGCATTCCCCAAATAAATCCCACTTGATCACGGTGTATGATCTTTTGGATGTATTGTATTTGCTTTGCTAATACTTTTTTTAAGGATTTTAGCATCTATGTTCATCAGGGATATTGGCCTATACTTTTCTTTCTTCGTAGTGTCTTTAACTGGTTTTGGAATTAGGGTGATGCTGGTCTTGTAAAATGAGTTTGGGAGTCTGCCCTACTCTTGAATTTTATAAAATAGTTTGAGAAGGAGAGATGTTAATTCTTCATAGAATATTTGGTAAAATTGACATATGAAGCCATCTGGTCCAGGGCTCTTTGTTGGAAGTTTTTTAATTAAAAAATAACTGCTTCAATTTCACTAGGTATAATCTGTCTATTCAGATTCTCTGATTCTTTCAGATGTAGTTTTGGAAGATTGTATGCTTCTAGATATCTATCCATTTCATCCAGGTTGTCCAGTTTGTTGCCATGTAGTTGTTCATAATATTTTCTTAAAGTCCTTTGTATTTCCTTGGTTTCAGTTATTATTTCTCCTCTTCCATTTCTGATTTTGTTTATTTGGGTCCTCTTTATTTTTCTTGTTGAGTCTGGTTAAAGGTTTGTCAATCTTATTTATCTTTTCAAAGAACCAGCTCTTGGATTCATTCATTTTTTGTATCATATTTTTAGAATCTATTTAATTTATTTCTGCTCTGACCTTTATTATTTCCTTCCTTCTACTCACTTGGGATTTGTTTGTTGTTGGTTTTTTCCAAGTTCCTTTCAGCATAAAGTTAGGTTGTATACTTCAGCTTTTTCTTGTTTTTTGAGATAGGCCTCTAATGCTATGTACTTCCCTCTTAGGATTGCAGATTTTGGATTGTTGTGTCCTAATTTTCATTTTTTCAAAATATCTTTTGATTTCTTCCTTGATATCATTGTTGATCCATTCATTGTTTAGTAACATATTATTTAGCTTCCATGTCCTTGTGTGTTTTTTCAGTGATCTTCGTGTAGTTGATTTCCAGTTTCATAGCATTCTGGTCAGAGAAGATGCTTGATATGATTTCAATCATCTTAAATTTATTGAGACTTATTTGTGTCCTGTCATCCAGTCATGTGGTCTATCCCAGAAAATGTTCCATGTGTACTTGAAAAGTATGTATATTCTGCTACTTTGGGGTGGAATGTTCTTGAGATATCAGTTAAATCCATTTGATCTAATGTGTTGTTTAAGGCCACTGTCTCCTTGTTGATTTTCTATCTGGAAGATCTACACATTGAAGTCAATGGGATATTAAAATCCCCAACTATGACTGTATTTCTGTTGATCTCTCCCTTTATGTCCATCGAGATTTACTTCACACATTGGGTTGTTCATATGTTGGTTGTGTAAATGTTTACTAGAGTTATATCCTCTTGGTGGACTGTTGCCTTTACCATTATGTAGTGTCCTTGTTTGTCAATTACGAATAGCCTTGGTTTTAAAGCCTATTTCGTCAGATATAAGTACTGCTATCCCTGCTTTTTTTCCCTTTCCATTTGCATGAAATACCTTTTTCCATACCTTTGTTTTTAGTCTGTGTGTATCTTTCAATCTGAGGTATCTTGGAGGAAGCCATTTTATATATGCTTGTTTTCTTACCCATTCAGCTACACTATGTGTTTTGGTTGGAGCATTTCACCCACTTGTATTTAAGGTGATTATTGATAGATATGTTTTTAGTGCCATTTTATTGTTAGACTATTTTCCTTTGATATTTTTTCTTTCTTTTTTTTAAATTTATTTTGTTGAAGTACAGTTGTCTCCATTTGCACCCCACCATGCCCCCTGTCCTACCCATCCCTGCCTCCCACACTTGAACCTGTCCCCTTTGGCTTTGTTCATGTGTCTTTTATACATGTTCCTTGATGGCCCTTCCCCTGTTTTCCCCCATTATCTATCTCCCTCCTCCCCTCTGGTTACTGTCAGTTTGTTCTTTATTTCTGTGTCTCTGGTTATATTTTGCTTGCTTATTTGTTTTTGTTGATTAGGTTCTACTTATAGGTGAGATCATATGGTATTTGTCTTTCACTGCCTGGCTTATCTCACTTAGCATAATGCTCTCAGGTTCCATCCTTGCTGTCGTGAAGGGTAGGGGCTTCCTCTTTCTTTCTGCTGCATAGTATTCCTGTTGTAAATGTACCATAGATTTCTTATCCACTCATTTACTGGTGGGCACTTAGGTTGCTTCCCGAACTTGGCTATTGTAAATTGTGCTTTCTTTTTTTCTTTTTCTTCTTCTTCTTAAAGCAAGCCCCTTAATATTTGCTGAAGTCCTGGTTTGGTGTTAAAAAAAACTCCTTTAGCTTTTACTTGTCTTTGAACCTCCTTATTTCTGCTTTGATTTAAAATGATAGCCTTGCTGGGTAAAGTACCCTTGGCTGCAGGTCCTTTCTTTAAACTACCTTGAATATTTTATGCCACTCCCTTCTGGCCTGAAATATTTCTGTTGAGTAATCAGATGCCAGTCTAATTGGTGCTCCGTTGTAGGTAATTACCTGCTCTACCCTTGCAGCTTTTAGGATTCTCACCTTGTCTTTAATCCTTATGATTTTAATTACATCCTGTCTTGGTGTAGGTCTCTTGGGTCCACTTGTTTTGGACTCTCTGAGCTCTCTGGATTTGTGTGTCATCTTTCTTCACCAGATTAGGGAAGTTTTCAGTCATTATATCTTCAAATAGGTTCTCAATCCCTTGCTTGCTCTCTTCTCCTTCTGGTAGTCCCATGATGTGGATGTCTTATGCTTCATGTTGTCCAAAATGTTTCTGAACTCTTCTCATTTTAAAAAATTCTGTATTTCTCTTTGTTGCTCTGCCTGGATGTTTGTTTGTTTTTCACCTTGTCTTCCAAATAACTGATTTGATCCTCTGCTTCATCTAACCTACTCTTTATTCCTTCCAGTGTATTATTTATTTCAGACATTGCATTCTTTTTTTCTAACTGGTCATTTTTTATGGTTTCTATGTCTTTTTTCATACTGCTGAGTAACCTTATAATTATTCTAAATTCTCTAGCAGATAAATTACTTGCCTCCATTTCATCAAGTTCTTCTGGAGCATTGTGTTGTTCTTTCATTTGGGGTCTGTTTCTTTGTCTTCCCGTTTTGGCTGACTCTTTGCATTTGTTTCTATGTATTAGGTAGATCTGCAAAGACTCTGGTGTAGGCCTTTTTCAGACTGCTTGTGACTGGCTCTGGTCAACCTGTTTGCAGCTATCAGTGATCTGTAGCATGTGGTTCCCTCAGCAGGGCCTGTTTTTGTGCAGAAAGAACCATGCTGCCCACCAAAGCCAGCTTTTATCAGCACTGGCCCTGGAGAGGGCCTGCTGAAATCTCATAGAGCCCCCAGAGATCTGCTTTAGTTATTAAACTTAATCAGTAATATAGCCTCAAGCTATAATCGGAAGTTAAGCTCCACAGGTTGGGCAGAGTTATTCCTATGGGTGGGGCTATTGCTTCCCCTCAGACACTTGCCACTTGGTAGGGAGTGCTCTGCCTGAGAATGATGACTTCTGCGGTATGGGGAATGACTCAGCACCGGGATCCTGGTGACTATTCCTCTAGTTCTCCCCAGAGCCACCAACCCCAGACTCTTCCAAACACCTCTAGTTTACTCTGCCCTTCCTCTGCTGGAGCCCAGGGTAAGTGCCTACAAATGAAATTTTGAATATTGGCCCTTTAAGAGGCTGTCTGAGTCTCTGGCCATCTCTCCCTGGCAGACAGAAACTCTGCGGCTTTTCATAGCTGGATGTTATCTGGGTGCCTTTCTAGCTGTGGTGCTAATAGTCTGGGGAGCTGCTGTCTTGGGGTTTAGACCCTACACTTCTCAGGGGGAACCCCCCAGCTGCTAACATATCCTTCCAGGACTTCAGCTGCCTCCCGTGGGAGCTCAGCCAGCCCCCTCAGGTCGCCTCTGCACTCCCTACCAGTCTAGTGGTGATGTGGTTCTTCTCTCTGTCCTCAATAATAAGGCTTCTCTCCAGCTAGAGTTCCATTGATTATTCAGGATGATTTCTCTACAGTTTAGTTTTAATTCCAGATTGATCCTGGGAGGAGGTTAGTGTAGCTTCCACTTACTCCTCCATCATCTTGGATCTTTTCATTTGAAGCTCATGGCAGCTGAGCAGACTGCTCAGTATTATTATCATCTTAATTTTATATTAAGTGTAGACTGAGCCTGGGACAGTGAGGTGTCTCTGAGTCTGTTGTCCTTTTCAAATTCAGTGTGAAATTGAGGCCCCTGTCTGTTACTGGTTAGCATTTTTCTGCCCCATTCTGCTGGCTGCTGCTTTCTATTCTTAAATAGGAAAGGGAGTTTAACTGCTCTTCTGTCCACTTTATGACATTAACCACTGGTAAATATTTTGTGTCCTCTGTAGCTCACCATCAGTCCATCCACAGTGCTGAATTCCATACTAGTGATGGCATTACTAGTGTTAGCTGAGTAGCAGAAATCAACTGTTGATTTGTTGACCTGAGGGGAAAGAGAGAAGCTAATGGGACTATTGGGATATCACAAGTGGAAAGGGATAGAGGCCATGATAAAGAGGTAACATATGTAGAAAAAGAGTCATAATAACCCCAATTAGAAAGAAAACTTGTGTGTTAGCTCTGGGAGACTCAGGAACTATGGTTAGTGGATTAATTCTTGGATACCTTATCTTAATGTACTATGGGCCCTCTGGCACCTGGGCTCTTGACCTCTCCAGTCCAGTTCTCAATATCCTAGAAAGAGACCACAGAACTGAGTCAGCTCAGGCCATTGTTTTTTCTCTGGGCATGAGCCTGAGCCTGGGCCAGCTCTCGCCTGTGGTGGTGCTGCTGGGTTCATCATAGGGAAGAGGGTGTTCTGATCAGGGCAGGTGCAGGTATGCAACATAAACCATTCATATCTACAAGCCCAAATTAGCTCTTCTGTTAAAGTGGACTATTCAGCTCTGAGCAGTATGCTCCATGTGGAAGTTCTCAGTGTATAGCCATGCGTGGCCAGGTCCCAAGCTGCATGGATAGTGATGGATTCTGCCTTCCTGCCCATCCTTCCAGTTGAGCTGTAAGTCACCACTGGAAGTGGCTCAGAGATACTAAGCCAGTGTGCATGCAGAATACCACCCTAGGTCCTTCTGATGATGCCACCCAGCCGGCCATGCTCAGCCACCACTGTCCTCTTCCAGGACACCCTGTCTCTACTGTGAAATGTCACTTTCATGGTGTTCCCTGCCATGCTGTTGGTCCTCTGAGGGTGGGGATGGGGCCCTTTTTACCTACATGTCCCCAGTGTGTTCTGGGTGAGGGCTGAATAAAAAGAATGTGTGTTTATAAAATAAATGGGCCCTATATTAATTCTTATATTAATTTTATTGTTGCACAGGACATGGAGATCTGGCCAAGCCCTCTACAACCTGCTGCTCTGGTAAATTTGACTTACCCTTAGCTTCAGCTGGTTGTCACTGTGGACAAGTGGGGATTAATTAAAGTGTGGAAAGCACAGAACATGTGGGAGTCAGCCTTCATCTGCTTACCTACACACTCCTCTAGAGACCTGTGACCGTCCAGAAGGTCCCTTCCTGCTGGTGAGTGACCTGGCTCATAGGAGCTTCTGTGGGTGCTTCTGTCTCCCAGCCAGGGGCACAAAAAATTGGAGTTCAGGGCCATGGAGGGTTGGAGCATTGGGTGGATTATCGAGTGTTGCAACCTAACAGTAAGGCTGGGCTGAAAGTAAACAGTCCTTGTACCTGCTGCTGCTCAGCACTCCTGTCACCTGGTAGGAGTAAATGAAAATCCTTCCTGAAAAAGGATAATGTTACCCTAGACCTCACATTCTAATGAACAAACTGAACTAACATGCAAAATAGAGACAGACTAGAAAGAGAGCAGGCCTACAGCTCTGGATGGAGGGTTTAGGGGGTGGAGGGATCAAGCAAAAAGGGAAAAGGACTTATGGACATGAAAAACAGTGTGGTGACTGAGGGGGCAGGGGGGATAAGAGGGATAAAAGGTAATAGAAAAATACAAAATAATAATAATAATAATAAAAAAATTTAAAACTTTCTGTTTTCAAATACAGCATTCAACACACCCTTCAAGCTAACTAGGCACATGAAGGGATAAGACAAATACCAGCTAGAACTGGGAGGATAAACAGTATATGATGTTAAAAGAGCCACAGAGGCTTCAGACAGTATAGTTATTAGACACAGACATGAAGACACCAGTGGTTGCTATGGCCAGGGAGACAAATTTCAGCAGAGAACTTAAAGCTGCAAAAAAATGACATAGACACAGACAACTCACAGTATGGTGACTTCAAGAGGAAAAAGGGGGTAGGAGGAGGTAGAAGAAGGTAAAAGGGGATGGAAGGAGACTTGACCTTGGGTTATCGATACACAATAAAACATATAGATGATGTATTATATAATTGTACACTTGAAACTTATGTAATTTTATTAACCAGTATCACCCAAATAAATTCAATAAAAATTTTAAAGAAGCTATAAAAAATGATACTGGATTTAGAAATGAACCCAGTAGAAATTCTAGAACAGTACTTCTGGCCAAGATGGAGGCATAGGTAGATACACTGTGCCTCTTCACACAACAAAATGAAGGACAAAAACAAATTTAAAAACAAAAAACGACCAGAACTGACTGAAAAGCAAACTGTATGGAAGTCCGAAAACCAAGAAGTTAAAGAAGAAACTTCATCCAGACTGGGAGGAGGGGCGGAGACAAGTAGCCGGGTAGAGAGGACTCACAGCAAAGCAGCGGCTGGAGGACTGGGGTCGGCAGGGCAGTGGCCTGGTGAGGCAGCGGATTGTGGACTGGGCGGTCCCACATTCGTGTGTAGGTAAACTGGAAAGAGCAACTGGGGAGTGAGACAGACCACACAACCCAGGGTTCCAGCACAGGGAAATAAAGCCTCAAAGCCTCTGACTGAAAACACCTGTGGGGGTTGAGGTGGTAGGAGAAACTCCCAGCCTCACAAGAGAGTTCTTTGGAGAGACCCACAGGGTCCTAGAATGTACACAAACCCACCCTCCTGGGAATCAGCACCAGAAGGGCCCAATTTTATTGTGGGAAGTGGGGGGAAGTGACTGAAAGCCTGCAGAGAACAGAGCAAGTGGCACTGTTCCCTCTCAGACCCCTCCCCCACATACAGCTTCACAACACAGCCACATGGGTTGCCCCACCTTGGCAAATACCTAAGGCTCTGCCCCTTACTATGTAACAGGCACATTGACACAAAAAAAATGAAAGAACAGTTCAAAGCTCCAGAAAAAATTCAAGTAAGCAATGAAGAGATAGCTAATGTATCAGATGCACAGTTCAAAATACTGGTAATCAGGATACTCCAGGAACTCACTGGGTACTTCAACAGCATAAAAAAGACCCAGGCAACAATGAAGGGTGCATTATGTGAAATAAAGAAAAATCTACAGGGAATCAACAGTGAGGGGAAGGAAACTGGGACTGAAACCAACAGTTTGGAGCAGAAAGAAGAAAGAAACATTCAACTAGAACAGAATGAAGAAACAAGAATTCAAAAAAATGAGAAGCTTAGGAACCTCTAGGACTTCTTTAAACATTCCAACATCCAAATCATAGGGGTGCCAGAAGGAGAAGAGGAACAGCAAGAAATTGAAAATTTATTTGAAAACATAATGAAGGAAAACTTCCCCAATCTGACAAAGGAAATAGACTTTCAGGAAGTCCAGGAAGCTCAGAGAGTCCCAAAGAAGTTGGACCCAAGGAGGAACACACCAGGACACATCATAATTACATTAGCCAAGGTAAAAATGAAGGAGAGAATCCTAGAAGCAGCAAGAAATATGGAGACAGTAACCTGCAAAGGAGTTTCCATCAGACTGTCAGCTGATTTCTCAAAAGAGACCTTACAGGCAAGAAGGGGCTGGAAAGGAGTATTCCAAGTCATGAAAGACAAGGACCTACATGCCAGATTGCTCTATCCAGCAAAGCTTTCATTTAGAATGAAAGGGCAGATAAAGTACTTTCCAGATGATGTCAAGTTAAAGGAGTTTATCATCACCAAGTCCTTAGGATATGAAATGTTAAAGGAATTTAGAAAAAGAATATCAAAACTATGAATAGTAAAATGACAACAAACTCACAACTATCACCAACTGAACCTAACAAAAAAAAAAACTAAGCAAACAACTAGAACAGGAACAGAATCACAGAAATGGAAATCACATGGAGGGTTATCAGTGGGGTAGGTGGAGGGCGGGAAGGGGGAAAAGGTACAGGGAATAAGAAGCATAAACGGTAGGTAAAAATAGACAGGGAGATGTTAAAAATAGTATGGGAAATGCTGAAGCCAAAGAACTTATATGTATGACCCATGGACATGAGCTAAGGCGGGGAAATACTGGTGGGAGGGGTGGTGCAGGGCAGAGGGGAATAAAGGGGGAAAAATGGGACAACTGTAATAGTATAATCAATAAAATATGTATTTTAAAATGTTAGAATATAGAAGAGAATTAGTGAACTGAAAGATGAAAGAAATTATTTATAATAGAACAGGGATATTAAGAGTGGTAAATGCAGGAGAGAGGGTAAGAGACATGGACCAGTACTTCTGAGACATTAATAGGACACCAGTCATCTGTGGCTCTTGTGTAAAGGCAGATTCTGATTCAGTGGGTCTCTGGGGATGCCTGAGATGCTGACTTTTAAACTAGCTTCTTGGAAAAATTGATGCTGCCAGTCCACAGAGTCCACAGACTACCCTTTGATTAGAAGGGCCATAAAGGATCTATGAAAAATCTACTATTTGATATCCCAGGCATAGGTGAGGCACCACATTTTAGACCACTTTTCTGTAGCCTTAATGCTGAAGGATGTCCTGGCTGGGCACCAAATCCCTGCTCACACTCCCCTTGAATTTTGTGAAAACATTATTTCACTGTTTATGTTTCTGTTGAAAAGTCTACTGTACCCTGACTTTCCTTGTTAGACACTTGGATTTTTAAATCAAAGGCCTTAAAGATATTTTGAAATATTGGAAGTCTAGTAGTTTTATTTCGACATGTCTGCAGCGATCATCCTGAATCAGCTTTTCTGAGAACAAAGGAACCCTTTCATTACATAGATTCAGGCTTTCTTTTATTTCTAGAAAGTTTCACTGCATATGAATTTTAAAAATTAATCTGTTAATTAATTTTTCCTCTGTAGGAACTTCATTCATGTTTATTAGATCTTTTTTGCCTATCTTCTCGGATACTTTTCGATTCTTTTTAGCCTTTCATTCCACTTTTGTTCTGTTTTCTTTCTCTTCTTTTAGTGCTCTTATTTGTTCAGCAGAATATTTTCTCTCTTAGGTTTATTATCTTCGTTTTTGAGATAACTTTTTAATCAGTATCATTCCTGAATTAATTTAACTCTTATTTTGTATCTTGGTTTTTTGTCTGTTTCCATGCTGAGTGTTGAATTTCTGATTCAGGATATCCCTCATATTCTTATTTTATGATATTTAACTCAGGTCAAAATGGCTACAGACCTCTGATTCCTGGCTGTCCTTTGGTGGGATAGTTTTACCAGTTAAAATGTGTTGCTTCTCACTTACTTTTTGTTTTCATGACCTTGTTTAAATGTTGCCATTTTCTATGTGTTCTAAAATTTTTGGGCAGTCAGAACACATGTTTTTATATAAGTTGAACAGAAAGCCCGGGCTGTGTTCCATGTGCAAATGTCTGTGGAAAAATGATCTTTTAAAACCATAGGTAAAGGACAAGCTATTCAAGAAATGGAGCACTTGCCCATTAAGAGAGAAAAATTAAGCTGCTCCCACTTCACTCCAGTTGTAGAAGTACATTTAGAATAATTAAAAACTAAATGTAAAAGGCAGTAATAAAATTATCTGAGGAATATGTAAGTAGTTTTAAAAATCAGTCTGGGACGTGCACAGCGTTGCTAGACAAGGCAAAACCTGGAACTGAATAAATACACAGGTTTGATTTACCTAAAAATTAAAAACATCTGAAGTATAGAGTATTATAAAATTGAGACACATGGAAAATCAGGATAAATCACTGTCTTATTTAACAAAGCATTAATATCAGATTATTTGAAGCATGGAAATGTAGAAAAATAAGTAAAGATATGAATAGTCAATTCATAGAGAAAAGTACAAATAGCCAATAGTATGTAAAGGTATGAAGCCCAACTAGTAATAAAAAAAGTGACATTACAATGAGGTTTTTCACTCACTGGATGGGCAGACATTTTTTAAAATTGGTATTATAAGTTAGATGAAAAATTGTTATTTTTATACATCGAAAATAATATAAATTGAAACCACTTAAAAGGCTTTTTTTCCTGTTAGGAGTTATAAATCTGATATTCTTTCACCTAATAATTCCTTTGACCTAACAGTTCTATGGATCTCTCAGGAGGAAACCTTGGCCTTCCTGTACAAAGATCGTTCATGGTAATGTATTTTGTAAACAGCCTAAATTTCCATCATAATGAGAGGAAGTAAAAAGTCATGGAAAAATGTCCTCTGATATGGACAGATTTCCAAACAGTATTTGGAAACAGAAAAGGCAGGCTTCAAAATAGCATTTGAAAATGATGCATAGCAAGAGTGCTGGCAGCCACACCCCTGCCTTCTGTGTGGAGGGAGGAGAGGATTTTCTCTGAAGACTTACATAGTGTTTGAGTAAATTCATTTTTGACTTAAAAATAAGTGGCAGTTTTGTCCCAGCGAGGAAGGACTTATGCAGCGGCCACCTGCTCCTTGGGCGAGGACAGGAGGACACAGTTGGTCACTGTTTGCATTACAGGTGACCTGTGTGGATGGAGCACTCTACACACTGACAGTGGGCCAGCTGCAGCTGCTGTTCAGGGTAAGCATGCTCCTGAAGCAACCTGCCAGTATGTTCTGCTCTGCTGACTGCCAGTAGGTGTTTGCATTGACCCAGAATTCAGACCTGGGCCCCAAGGTCAGTACTTGGCTGTGTCCCTTGCCCCAAGGTCCAGGCTTTGTGTGCACAGCTAGCGGGTTCTGGGTCTTGTCTTGCCAAATGCATCCGGGAGGGTGGCTTCTCATTTAGGACTACGTCTGTGGCCGCTCAGGGTCACCAGCTAGGCATTGGTGGTGTTAGCCTCTCCCCAGAGCCTCTGCTTTGTCCAGGCTGCTGTGTTGCCCACAGGCCAGAAGGGGTTAGTTGCCTGGCTAGCAGGGCAACATCCCGGTGGAGTGTCATCAGATATTTGTTGGCTTGAGAACAGTTTCAGTGAGACTGAGGAGGAGAGAATGTCCAGGTCAGGCATGAAGAGGTGCTGACAGTATGAGACAGCATTGTTACTTGGACAAGGAACAGCAGAAATAGCACATGGGCTGTGTGCCTCCCTCATGGCCAGCCTCTGTGACTGGATACCACTACAAGTGCTACCAGAGCCACCAGGAGGGGCTTTCAGAGTACTCCAGGGTTGGAGGAGTCCCTCTGTCATCGGTGATGGGACCATGTGGTGGTGTTCACCAGGTGTTCCACACTTACTCTTTGCTGTGCCCATTGGAAGATGAACCTCCTGTTTCTACCTCTCTCTCATCTGGTTGACTTCCAGAGCCTGCTGGAACTCTGATGAGGCAGCCAGACTAGTGGGGATGCACAGAAATGACAATGGCATGCAGTTGGTGATCACCATCTACAAGCTAGGGGCTAAGAGGTCCAAGGATGAAATAAACATTCTGGGTAAGGATCCCACATAAGGACCTGCAGGTCTGCATGTTACCACTGCTGCATATGATGCTTGAAGCACATATTCCTCCTGTGTTTAATTTGTGGTACCTTTTCTTTCCCTTCAGTGAATACAGTGACTGAACAAATGCATAGATAGCCCCGAGAGTCAGACATTAACTACTGTCAACTTACAGTCTCACCTCTCCATTCTTCCTGCTCCCATTCATCCCTACTTCTCTTTCCACAACTGTATCAAAGGCACTGTTCTCAGTGCTGAGAGCACACAAAGATGAATAAGCCACACCTATCTTTTCATCAAGGAGCTTCTAGTCCAGCAGGAAAATAAGAGACCCACAGCCCTCTCCTTTCCTGTCTTTTATTATTTTTTTAAATTTTGAAATTTTTTATTGATTTACTTATTTTTAGAGTTAGTTTCTTTTTTTTTTTGCTGTACAATTACAGTTGTCTACATTTTCCTCCTGTTACTTTCCCTTGCCCTACCCACATTCCACCCTCCATGTTCGATCCTCCCCTCCCCTTGTCTTTGTCCATGAGTCCTTTGTACAAATTCCTTGACGACCCTTCCCCTTCTTTGCTCCATTATCCCCTCCCTCCTCCCTTCTGGTTACTGTCAGTTTGTTCTTTATTTCCATGTTTCTGGTTATATTTTGCTCAATGGTTTGTTTTGTTGTTTAGGTCCCACTTATAGGTGAGATCATATGGTATTTGTCTTTCGCTGCCTGGCATATTTCACTTAGCATAATGCTCTCCAGTTCCATCCATGGTGTTGAGAAGGATAGTATTCCCTTGTGTAAATGTACCAGTTTTTTGATCTACTCATTTACTGACGGGCACTTAGGCTATGAATCCTTCCCTCTCTTAAACCCCATATCGCTCCTGTTAGGCCTTCCCTATGGTCCTTAGTATTTTTCTTTAGTATTATGTTCACTTTTTTTAATTGTTATTCTATTACAGTTGTCCCAATTTTCCCCCTTTGCTCTACTCTGCCCACCCCATCCCCCACTCCTACGGGCAATCCCCACACTGTTGTCCATGCCTAAGGGTCATTCATACATGTTTTTTGACTAGTCCCTTCCCCTTCTTTCCACCATTATCCTCTTCCCCCCACCTCTCTGACTGCTATCATCATTTGACCATAAATTTTATTCTGAGCTTCCTGGAAGCTGAGGAAAAAGGGGAACCAGGATGTGTAATATAATCCCTTGTCTGATACAAGAAAGCTCATGGATTTTTCAAGAGAGGTAATTTTTTCTTCCTGGTGCTAAACTCTTTAGGAAGTGATGAAATTGATTTTTTTAAAACAAGGAATGCTATACAGTGTAAAATACTGTATCTTCAATAATAGGTTTTGCTAGATGCCATAAATGTCACAGTTCTCATGTGGCCATTTCTTACATCACCCTGCCATAAATAGGGAAGGGTAGAAGGAAGGTTATTCATTCTCTTCATTCCCTAGATAGTACTGCTTGCCAAATGCTGTCACTTCCACATGCGTAGTGTCCCCTGTAAGAAAGGCAGATTTAAGGAGTAAATACATGGGTCAGGATTGAATGCTGGTATAACTGAAGCCATTACTCTTTTCAGTATACCACATCATCTTAGATGAGGTATGTCTGTTCCATACTCTAGCTGCTATCAAGAGATGACAATATGTGTGTTTTTATTTCAAAGAATACAACAGATTACAAATTTTGTCCTGCCAGATACCATGATGCCTCCTCACCTCATAAAGGGCCACAGCTCCTAAGTGATCCTGCTGGTACTTCATAATACACAGTTTGTGGCTGGCAGCCTTCTAGGACCACCAGATAATCATCATGTCCATGCAGGTGGTGAGTGTGGTACCCACTTTGGGAGCCCACATCCCTGCCTCACATAGTTTTTCATTTCAGGGACCAGAGCTGAGTCAGCACTTCTTCCTTCGACCTGTCCTTACAAGTCCACATGTGAAAAAAGGGCAGTAAATTTCCTGTCCTTCAAGAGCTGTTAAAACTTGTTCAGTGACAGGGCTGGGTGGGAGAGGAGTGCTGTCCCACTGATGGGCCAAGTAATTGCATCTGATTCTTTCACTTTGCCTGTAAGACAGCCTTTTCTGTCCTACCACCAGTACTTTTTTAAGGATACCATTGGAAAGGATGTGCCTGGGACTTCGGATCTTAGTCCAGCCATCTCCTCACTATTGGGGGACCCAGTGAAAGTCATTGGTCAGAATCTGTTTCTTCCTCTTAAAAAAAACAAAAGATGCTATGTATCATCTACATGATCTCCTTTAAATGTACAAAACTACCACCCAGAGTTTACATCACCCACATTGCCCAGATAAAATGGAGGTGTAAAGATGTGGATATTTTGTCCAAAGTCTCACAGGGATGCCCAGTGATGCCTGGGGTGGGCCCACATACAGCTTTGCAGCCTAGTTCTCAGCCTCCATTCATAACCCACACATCCTGAATTTACCAAACCCTGGTAATGGTAGGAGTCAGTTGAGGCAAGATTGTAAAAGTCCAAAAGAATGCAATTTTGCATTGTGTTTTAAAATTAATGTTTTGGAATTGTTCGTGTTCTTTCTTGCCAGAGTAAGTTCTACCAAAGAGGACAGGCTTTACAGATTTTACATTCCATCTGGCTTACTTATGGTGAGATCACTGACCTCATAGTTGTCAGTTATTTGTCATGAGGTTTGGAATAAATTCAACTTTCTGTGACAAACATCTTATAATTTTCAACGGAGAAATATAGTGCACCAAACCAAATATTTCAAAAATTACAGATTTATATAACAAATTAACTACTTTCTGAATTTTAAATCAGTGGTTGAAGATAATTATTCAAGCAAATTCCTAATACAGAAAAATCTTAGTTCTTTGTAGTAAATAAACTCAACTTTCTTGTAAGATTAAGAATTAGTAGAGACCCAAACCACAATGATGTACCACATCACACTGGTCAGAATGGCCACCATAAATAAATCAACAAACAAGTGCTAGTGAGGTTGTAGAGAAAAGGGAGACCTAGTACACTGTTGGTGGGAATGCAGACTGGTGCAGCCACTGTGGAAAACAGTATGGAATTTCCTCAGAAAACTAAAAGTGGAACTGCGTTTTCACCCGGCAATTCCATCACTGGGATTATACCCTAAGAATCCTGAAACACCAGTTTAAAAGAACCTATGCACCCCTATGTTCATAGCAGCATTATTTATAATAGCCAAGTGCTGGAAATAGCTCAGATGCCCATCAGTAAATGAGTGGATCAAAAAACTGTGGTATATTTACACGATGGAATACTACACAGCAGAAAGAAAGAAGGAGCTCCTACTCTTCACTACAGCATGGATAGATCTGGAAAGCATTAGGCTAAGTGACATATGCCAGGCAGTGAAAGACAAATACCATATGATCTCACCTATAAGTGGAACCTGATCAACAAACAATAAGCAAGCAAAATATAACCAGAGACATAGAAATAAAGAACAAACTGACAGTAGCCAGAGGGGAGGAGGAAGGGGGATAACAGGAGAAAGAAGGGGAAGGGTTGTCAAGGAACATGTATAAAGGACCCATGGACAATAAAATTTCAATGAAATAGAGACAGAAAATAATTTTCCTAACTTGATAAAGGGAATCTTAAACAATAAACATGCTTAATAATTAGAAACATTTCCACTGATGTTAGTAACAATGTAAGGGTGACATCACCATTATAATTATTACCCCAGAGGTGCTAATAAATATAAAACTTTTAAAAAACAAATTGAGTTCTAAAAATATTAGAAAGAGGTACATTTATCATAAGTTCTAAACAGTACTATCTTTAGAAAGCTGAGAAAATCATTAGAATTAGTAAGCAAAATTCTTCTTGATTGAATTGGTTATCTACATATTAAAATCAGTGTACTAGCAATTATAAATGTAATAGGAAAAGTATCCCAACAAAATAACAGCAAAAACTATATCCTGATATTGTCTTTAACAAAAGATTTTATGGAGAAAACACACAAACCTTTTCTAAAAAATAAGGAGATATTCCATGTTCATCCATAGAATTGCTGTGTTAAAGAGGCCATAAATTGAAAGCAATACCAATAAAATTGCAACAGGTTTTTAAAATAGAATGTGAAAAATTATTATAAAATGTACATCTTATATGTAAAAGGCGAAAGATTTATACGATCTGAAGAGAAACCAGAGTATTACATCTTATATGTAAAAGGTACAAGCATAGCCATGACAGTCTTGCAGAAACAAAAGGATAGAGGATGGAGAGACCTGCCCTGTGAGTTACGAAGACAAAATTAAACTTTAATTATTGAGACAAAGTAGTATCAGTGCATGAAAAGACAAGCAGAATAGAGGATCAAGGAACAGATCCATGTATAGTTGGAAATTTGGTATACAATATAGGTGACATTTCAAATCAGAATGGAAAAATAATGCTTCAGTAAGTGATTTTGGAAGGAATAGCTATTCAAATGCAATAAAATCAGGTTCCTTCCTTATTCCAGGCACACAAATTTCTTATGAGTAATGGATCTAAACAAAAATAAGTTTAAAATTATAGAGAAAAAATTTAGAAAACAGACCTTTAAAGCAGGGTTAAGTAATATAAAAACAAGACCTCTAACAAAGTAATTAGTCTATATCATAATTTAAATCCTTCGTACAAGTGACGCCATAACCAAAATTAAAAGGCATGCCATTGTCAGCAGCTCCAAAAGAACTAACAGGAAACATAATTTACAGAAGAAACCAAACCAAACCCTAAAGTATAGGATAAAATGCTCAAAATCATTGTAATCACAGCACAATAAAGACATATCACTTTACACTATTGGGCTGACCAAAAAGGTTGGGGGTAATATAGAAATCTAGATGATGCCAAGTATTTACAGGCATATGGGGGTACAGGATCCTAATGATGGAGACTGCCTCCCACTCTATTCACAGTCTGAAGGTCTTTGGTCAATCCAAGGTATGTGTTCCAATAGTATAAATCCATCTAGTACAGGATCAGGATCATAGTCATCAGCTCCACACCAGACCTGCCTCATCTGTTCTGGTCAACACCAAGGTTGCCTTCTCTGTCATTCCCTGGAATTGGCAGAGGAGAGCGTAGGTTTACATCCTAATTACCTTGACTCTAAGAGTGTAATTTCTGAGGCAAGACCATCTGCTGTGCATCTACACTTTGTATCACCTAGCACCCAGGCAGCTGCTATGTTTGCCTCAGTCATCTCCTAAAATGGGGGTAGCCTGGTGCAGATGGGATGCCAACTAGGGGAGAGAAGGAAGTGGTTGAGGGAATTTGAAAAGGTATACATGTTTTGTGACCCAACTCAGTCCATACTCTGTACCTGTCACATCCTGCCACTATTTACACCCCTACTATGCTATGAGGTCTCCTCCATTCAGAATGAAGGCATTCTCATTCTTTGTAAGTATGATAAGAGTCCCAGTTGGTGGCAAATCCTGATCTGGAAGCCTACAGCAAGAGTTAGTAAAATGAGATAAAGTCTCCTCTGCTGGATCCCTTTCCCTCTGATAGGATTTTGGGTAGTCTGGGCTGTTTGCTTGGTGAAATGACCCAGACCTTCAGCCCCAGGTTGATGGTTGTGGTGGTGGCTGTGCTCATTGAAATTTACTATTGGGTATATCAGTTTAGGGAAACTGCAGTTACTTCTAGGTTCCAGACACTAGCCTACTCTCATTACATACAAGCAATCCTAGTCTCTAATTGTCAGTTATAACTCCAGCCATGATAGTCACTCCTTTCTTTGCCTCTTGGGCCACTTACAAAGAACAAAGAGTACTCAAGTGGTCATCAGAGCTTCCACCTAAGAGGAAGATTGCTCTGACTCCTGAAAGAATTTTCTCCACTGCTGTCTCCAGAACCCAGGACCTGTAGTTACTGAGAGCCCAAAGGTATCCAATAAATGAATCATAGCAGTGTTTTTAAGTTTGGTATTTGTTTCCTCCAAATTTAAATTTCAAAGAGACCCATCAAAACTGTTTTTTTTTTTTTTTTTTTTTACCACTCAGACAGGTGTCCTCTCCTACTTACTCCCTCAGAAGAGAGAGAAGAATCATCATCAACAGCAAATGGCAGTTACTGAAGCAACACCAAGAGCCAACTTCACACTCAGGAGAAAACACTCCATCCCCTCCTTGTGGTTTCAGGTGCTCTACACATTCAGAGAAACTTCTCTAGTAACAAACTATAGAAATGATTCCTGTAAGTAGTCTTCATCAAGACTTTTTATAGTGGTGAGTTATTGGAGGTGTGACACTTTGTCTTTCACCTGAGAAGAAATGTCCTGACATTTCCTCAACTTTCCTAATGCATGGGTACCCTGGCAAATGGCCATAGCTTTCTTTTGAGAAAGGATTAGAGGAATATTTACTGCATGTATTTGTGATGGAGTTATAGGAACTCCTCTAGGTCAGCGATGTTCAATCAGTATGCTGCAAGAATTTTTAAAACCTGAAATACCTGGCTATTTAGTCAGGGGCACTGACCTGTTTTCCCTTAGACTGTCAAATAAAAGTATGATAGCCAACACAATTGCCATATGATATGAATGAATCAAAATTATACCTATTTTTTGTCAGGTCTGCAAAAAATAGATTTTTTGGTGTGTAGTAGACTGTTCTACATGTCGTGGGCCCAGCTCCCACTCAGAGATGCACAGGATCCACACCCACAGATAGGTTCTCCCATGGGGAATCAGGCCTGCAATGTACCTAGGCAGCTATGAGTCTTGCTTTTTGCTAAAACTTCCTCACCCTGAATTGAGGACATTTACTGCAAAGCAACTTCCTAAAATCCATGCTAAACCTTCCAAGGATGAGTGTAGCCCGTTCAATTACTTTTGCCTTTTCATTTGCAAATATCCCTCTTCAGTGATGTGATTAGCAGCATTGGCTCCTTTGTTTTCTGTAAAAAGTAACCACCTAAAGTGAATTTGTGCATAGTAAATGAGGACCATCATGTAATGTGCCCAGTAAGACTATAAAAGCTCATTGGAGCAAGGGCTGAGGCTTTTGCTCCCCTTGAGGGAAAAGCCATGCTGTCCCTTTTCCTCCACTGGATTTGATAGTCTGTGTGAATGTCTCATTTCATCCATAATGACGTGGACACTGCGGGCCGGTGTCTGCATCATTGGTTCACCATAGAATTTTAGTAATTACTTTATGTGTGTCATGAGATGAAAAATGTTGAAATGTCTGCTCTAGGGAACTGACCTTATTGTCAGTCAATGTGCTCTGTATCTATAAGTTTAGAGCTGGGAACTGGTTGTGAGACCTTAACTTTCCATTGAGGTGGAAGATATCCAGTTCAATAATTCTCAGTTCAGCTTTTTTTTTCTGTTAATATATATTTTTATCGAACATATTATTGTTCTATTACAGTTGTCCCATTTTCCCCCTTGCTCTCAACTGCTCCATCCTCCACCCCCACCCCCACCGTCAATCCCCACCCTGTTGTACATGTCTATGGGTCATTCATACATGTTCTTTGACTAGTCTCTTCACCTTCTTTCCCCCCTTATCCCCTTCCCTCCTTCCCTCTGGTCACTGTCAGTCTGTTCCTTATTTCCATGCCTGTGGTTCTATTTTGCTTTTTTGTTTGTTTCATTCATTAGGTTCCTCTTATAGGTGAGATCATATGGTATTTATCTTTCACTGCCTGGCTTACTTCACTTAGCATAATATTCTCCAGGTCCATCCATGCTGTTGCAAAAAGTAAGAGTTCCTTCCTTCTCTCAGGTAGGAGTTACATAGTATTCCATTGTATAAATGTACCACAGTTTTTTGATCCACTCATTTACTGATGGGCACTTGGCTAATGTAAATAATGCTGCTATGAACATAGGGGTGCATAGGTTCTTTTAAACTGGTGTTTCAGGATTCTTAGGGTATAATTTCAGCAGTGGAATCTTTGTATCAAAAGGCAGTTCCATCTTTATTTTTTTGAGAAAATTTCATACTGCAGCAGAAAGAAAGAATAACTCCTACCTTTTATGACAGCATGGATGGAACTAGAAAATATTATGCTTAGTGAAATAAACCAGGCAGCAAAAGACAAATACCATACAATCTCACCTATAACAGGAACCTAATCAAAAAAAACAAACAAACCTGCAAAATAGAACCACAGGCATGGAAACAAGGAACAGATTGACAGTGACCAGAGGGGAGGGAGGAGGGACATAAACAGGGAAAGTATAGTCAAAGAACATGTATAAGTGACCCATGGACATGGGCAGAGTAGGGACTGACTGAGGGAGCAGGTGGTGGGGGGGACAGTGGAGAGCAACTGGACAAAATTGGGACAACTGCAATAGAACCATGATAAAATAAAATAAAAGATTTACTAGAATTCAGTGTTCATTTATATTGATAAAAAATCTTAGCAAACAAGTGTGGTGTCTGCCCTGCCTGGTTTTAGGAGCCGTAACCCCCCGTGGCTAAAGCTGAGTGAGAAACCTCCCAGAACTGGGAGGCCTAAGGAGACAAAACTTATTTCCCTGAACATGGGCACTGCCTGCTCTGCTGTTCCCTTCAGCTTGATTGGATAGTCAATGACGGGCAACCATTCTCTGAAAAGAATGGACCTAAGACAGATACAATCACGTGGGAATAAGCCATCAGGGAAGAGACTCAAGGGGCTGTGGAAGTGAGGGAGTGAGCGACATCACCCCTGCCCCCTCGGCTTTGCAAATAGCCTGAGTCCTTGTTCTGGATGTGAGAAATCCAAGTCTCCTGGCTGCCTTTGTCTCCTCAGACTCAGGGCCTGGCTCAGGGCCTGCCGAAATAGCAGGGGCGGTGAGGCTCAGACTAGAGTCGGCGGACACCTTGGACCTGTGGCATAAGATATGTAAAATCCTGTGAGACCTGCTTGCTAGGATGCTCTTGATGTGTAGGCTCTGGCAGGAAACCAGACTAATCATGTATCTGTTAGGTGATACCAGCCCCAAAACCCAGCGTGAGTCTTTTGAA
>CM052540.1:74004708-74031489 GCA_028533065.1 Trachops cirrhosus | reverse complement strand
GCACCCTCCCCTTGAGAGGGTAGCCATGCCGTCACTATTCCTCCACCGGACTCGGTAGTCCGTGTGTATGTTTCTCTCGCCACACGCGAGCCATCTACAACGTCTTCGGTCCACCGCAGGATGGTGGACTGCAACAAACAAGGAATAAAGGAGACCTACTATTTTGAGACATGTGTCTATATAACAGCTACCACAAAGCATTCTTACTTGTACAACATTGAAATATTTCCCTTTATAATTAGGAACAAAACAAGCCACCTTTACTTATGCTGTTTTGACATTTTTATTGGAGAGCTGAGCCTGAACAACAGGTAAATAAAAATAAATTGTGTAGTTATTGGAAAGGGCAAAACAAGCCTATCCTTTTTGGAAATAAGATGTTAATGTATGTAGCAAATCCCACATAATCTTCAGGTAAACTACTAATGTAAAATCTTTTACGACTCTGCTGGATATAACATGAACAAATTTTCCCTGGCCAGGAGGCTCAGTTGGTTGGCGCATCATCCCATACACCAAAAAGTTTGTGAGTTTGATTCCTTGTCATGATACATGCCTAGGTTAAGGGTTTGATCCCTAGTTGGAGTACGTACAAGTGACAGCCAATTGATATTTCTCTTTTGTATCGGTATTTCTCTCTCTCTCTCTCTCTTTCTCTCTCTCTCAAAATCAATACACATATCCTCAGTGAAGATAAAAATAAATTAATAAATTAATATTTAGAAATGAATGAATTTAAATCTATTGTGTTTCTATTCTACATACCAGCAATTTATAAAATAAAATAAAAGAGATAAAATAAAAGTATCCAAGTATCTAGAAATAAATGTTATAAAATGTGTATACAACCTGTCTGGTAAAATTATACATTTCTATTTAGATCAGTTAAAGAAAAAATTATGATCCTGGATCAGAATACTCAGTGATGAAGATTTATCAATATTCTGAGATACATACATACGTGTCTGTGTGTGTTCAGAGCTATCAACACACTTTTTTCTAGAAGTTGACAATATTGATTATAAAATTTATATGGAAATGCAAAGGGCTAAGAATAGCTAAGGCATAGTCAACTAATGAAATTAACGCATGATATCAACACTTACTATAAAGAAAATTAAGATGGTGCCATATTGGTGGTAGAATGAGAAAGAGAAAGAAAGAGACATCAAGGTAAAAGAACAGAAAAGTCCAGAAAACAGACCCATGAACAATCATGTATTGGCATGATTCAGCAGAGAAGTGGCACTGAAGAACAGTGAAAAGAAAGGACAATTTTTAAAAATAAATAGTGTTGGGATAATTGAGCATCCATACAAGGAAAAAGTGGAATCCTTCCTTAAATTACTGGTATATGCCAAGTATTAATTCCATGACAAGTACAAAGTGAACTATAAAACATTTATAAGAGTGAACACAAAGAATAATATTGCTTAATTTAGTCATGGAAGAATTACTCATTAAAGAAAAGATTTATAATTAAAATTTAAAGTTCTGTACATGAAAAGCGTCATTCAAAAATTGAAGATAGCCCTGGCTGGTGTGGCTCAGTTGGCTGGAGAATTGTCTGGTAACTGAAGTTTGCAGGTTCTATTCCTGATCAGGGCACATATCTAGCTTTCAGGTTCGATCCCCAATCTGAATGTGTGTGATTCCCCATTAGGGTGTGTACAATCCCCAGTCCGGGGCATGTGTGTGATACTCAGCCTGGGTGTGTACAGGAGGCAACCAGTCAGTGCTTCTCTCTCACATCAATGTTCTCTTTCTCCCTTCCTCTTTCTCTTGAAGCAATGAAAAAATGTCCCCAGGTGAGGATAAAAAAATAAAATAAAAATTGCAAAGATAAAGTAAGGAGTATCAGAAAATATTTGCAACAGATATAAAAACAAAGAATTAAAATATAGGAAATATATGTATTGTTTTTCTTAATTTAAAAATATACTCAAAAGTTTCTTCAGTGAGAAAAAATCAGGCAAAGAATAGAAAATAGTGTAGTGGTGCTTTGTAATAAAAAGATCACATATAAAAATATATTAAAATCATTATCATTCAAGGAAGTGTATATTAAACCACAATGAATATCACTCTACACACTCAGATTGGCCAAAAAAAAATTTTAAGCTGGAGAATTACAAGTGTTATTCAGAGTATGTTACAAGTGTTGTTCAGGGTATGTAACAAAACATTTTTCAGCATGAGGTTTGGAACAAGCTGGTCCCACACCCATGTGTGGCAGTCAAAAACTGGGAGGTATATCTCAGCTGCAGAGGTCCCCCACTGAGGAATGAGGGGTCCAAGCCCTATACTAGGCCCCCAAACCCAGAAAGTTTACCAGTGCCAAGAAAAGAAATTCCTATAACTTCTGGCTGTGAGAACTAGCCAGGATTGTAGCTGAGTGAGATGGAGGGTTTCTGGAGTCCCAAATGTTCCTTTTTTTTTTTTCTTTATTTTTTATTGCATTTTTTTCCCATTCCCATTTAGCCCCCTTATGCCACACCCCCCACAATCACCATACTGTTGTTCATGTCCATGCATTCTTTCCCTTTTTGCTTGATCCCTCCACCCCATAGCCATCTCCCCCAGCGCTATCAGCCTTCTCTCTAAGCCTGTCTCTATTTTGCTTGTTAGTTCAGTTTGTTCATTAGATTCCACATATGAGTGAAATCATATGGTATTTGTCTTTCTCTGATTAGCTGATTTGACTTAGCCTAATGTTCTCCAGGTCCATCCATGCTGTTACAAAGGATAGAATTTTCTTTTTTTCATGGTCCAATAGTATTTCATTGTGTAAATGTCCCATAGTTGTTTTAGCCATTCATCTACTGATAGCACTTGGGCTGCTTCCATAACTTGGCAATTGTAAATAATGCTGCAATGAAAATAGGGGTGCTTATGTTCTTTTGAATTACTGTTTCGGTTTCTTTGGATACATTTCCAGAAGTGTTTGTTTCTAGGTATTCAGTAGATCTGCAAAGACGCTAGTGTAGACTCTGTCATATGTTGCCTGTGACTGGCCCTGGGCAACCTGTTTGGAGTTACCAGCATTCTACTACAGCTTATGGCTCCCTCTGCTGGACCTGGGTGTGTGAAGAAAGAACCAGATTGTGCATCAAGGCTGGCTTTTACCAGCACCAGTTCCAGGGGAGGGTCAGCTAAAGTCTCAGAGCTTCCAGAGATTTGCCTTGGCCCGCAAGCTTTCTGTTAAGCTTTGTCACTGAAATAGCCTCCAGTGTACTCAGCAGCCCAGTTTAAGCTCCACAGGGTGGGAGAAGAGGGATACCTGTGGGTGGGGCTGTTGCTTCCCCTCAGGATGATGTTGTGTGGAGGGGAGTGGCCTGCCAAGAAACATGATTTCTGCAGTTAGGGGAATGACTGGGCACAGGGATTTTGGCAGCTGACCCTTCAGCTCTCCAGAGTCACCAACTCCAGACTTTCCTCATGTGTCTTTAGTCCACTCTGCCCTCCCTCTGCCAGAGCTGAGGGTAAGTGGATACAAACAAAATGTTGTGCATTGGCCCTTTGAGAGGCTCTCTGCATCTCTAGCTATCTCTTCCTGGTGGATAGTAATCCCACTGCTTTTTATAGCCAATGTTATTTGGGTTCCTTTTCCAGTTCTGGTGCTCTAGGCTGGGGAGCCCAGCTTGAAATTTAGACGCCCCCCCTTTCACAGGGGAAACCCCTCCAGCCACTAAAATGTTCCTCTGGAGCTTCACCTGCCACCTGTGGGAGCCCAGCCAGCCCTCTCACACCTCTGTACTTCCTACCAGTCCCGTGGTGATGTGGTTCTTCTTTAAGGCCTCGGGTATAAGACTTCTCTCCTGATAGTGTTCAGTTGGTTATTCAGGATGATTTTTCTATAATTTCGTTGCAATTCCCGTTTGGTCCTGAGAGGAGGTTAGTGTAGCTTCCTCTTACTCCTCTGTCATCTTGGGTCTTCCCAGGTATTCCTCTTAAAGGGCCCATGCCCAGACTTACTCTGGGCTCACTCACTCTGAGCTCCAGCACTGAGGCAGCAGCTCATAAGGTACCAGAAACATTCAGAGAACTGAATTGTCCAGCGGGGACCAGAGGGGCAGCTTTCTACCAGATAAAAATGCTGGCTGAGGCATTCTCTTAAGCCCTCTCACTACAGAGCCTGCAGGTAAGTGCCATATCTGAGTATCTTCCTGACAGTGTTTATCCAGCCCTGGTGATTCCCTGAGACCCATCTTACATAACTTTCAGGCCCACCCAAGCCATTTCCAGTGGCTTTTTCAAACAAATGGTCTTAGCTGTGCTGTGTACTTTCCTAAAATCCTTCAAAGGTTCACAAACCCCAAATAAGCTGCATCTGACCTTGGCATGCCCCATACCTCTTCCTAAGTGGTTCCAGGCCCAGCACTAGTGGCAGCCAGTCTTGTTTTGCAATTTCGCCTGTCCCAGGCACCTCCAAGCCCAGCACAAGTAGCAGCCATCTTCAGATCGCTTTGTAACTCATGCCAGGTGGCCATGGGTAGGGCACAGGTAGAAGTTTACCTTGGCCTACACCTCCCAGGAGGCCCCAGAGCCAGAGTAACCAGTGGACAGTTTCAGACCATCCCACAGTACCACCAAACCACATCCATGAGTGGTACACTCAAGGGAGTAGGCTCATTGAGCACCAGAGCCCCAGACATGAATCCTGCTCCATGGGACTGGCTCTTGCCAGTACATCCTCTTCTGTGATTGCAGCCAGTCCTCACAGTTGATCAGCCTGGGATTAAATCCATCCCATTGATGTACCAGTAGCAATCAAGGTTCAACTACAACAGGAGGGTGCACCCAGCCAATATGGCGGCACCCCTGGTGTATCCAGCTTGGATGACTGGGCAGAATGTACCACTGAGCCCTGCAGGACACCTACTATATAAGGTCACTCTCCCAAGCCCAGGAGAAATAGCAACTTTCTATATATTATACATAATATATAGAAACAAACAATCACAAGGAGGCAGCCAAATAAGGAGACAAAGAAACATGTCCCAAATAAAAGAACAAAATAAAACTCCAGAAAAAGAGCTAAACAAAATGGAGACAAGAAATCTGCCAGATGCAGAGTTCAAAACACTGGTTATAAGTATGCCCGATGAACCTAGCAGGAAAGTAGATGAATTTAGTGATAACTTTAACAAAGAGGAAACATAAAATGAAGATATAAACAATAAAAGAGAACCAGTCATAAATAAAGAATATAATAACTGAAATGGTGAATACATTACAGGGAATCAACAGTAGAATAGATGAAGCAGAGGATCACATCAGTGGTTTGAAATATAGGGAAGCAGAAAATATCCAATCAGAACAGCAAAAATAAAAAAAGAATCCCCCCAAATTAGGATAGTTTAAGAAGCCTCACAATTTCACCTCAACAAATATTCACCAAAAGGAAGAGAGAGAGAGCAAGGAATTGACAGCCTGTTTGAAAAAAAATAATGATAAAAAACTTCCCTGATCTGGTGAAGGAAATAGAAATACAAATCCAGGAAGGTCAGAGAGTCCCAAATAAGATGAGCCCAAAGAGGCCCATACCAAGATGCATCATAATTAAAATGCCAAAGGTTAAAGAGAAAGACAGAATCTGAAAAGCACCAAGAGAAAGGCAGGTATTTTTTGGACCATAAGATGCACCTAGGTTTTAGAGGAAAATAGGGAAAAAAATTTGAAGCAAAAAATGTAGTAAAATATTTAATAACATAAATAACATAATATTTCACCAATGTAATTGTAAACAGAACTCAACAGCAGCATTAACAACCATTATTCCTCCCAAATTTGGGGGGAGGGGGTGTCTTATAGTCAGAAAACTATGGTAGCTACCTATAGCAAAGCTCCTATGAAACTGGCAGCTTATTTCTTAACAGAACTTTGCAGGCCAAATGGGATTGGCACCAAATATTCAAAGTGATGAAAAGCAAGGACCTACAACCAAGATTACTCTACCTACCCAGCAAAGATATCATTTAGAATTGAAGGGCAGATAAAGAGCTTCCCAGAAAAGAAAAAGCTTATGGAGTTCATCACCATCAAACAAATATTATGAGAAATGTTACAAAGACTCCTTTAATATTAAGAAGGAAAAAATAATATAAATAATAAAATTGCCATGAATACATATCTATCAACAATTACATTAAATGCAAATGAATTAAATACTTTAATAAAAAAGACACAGGGTGGCTTAATGGATAACAAAACAGGACCCTTACATATGCTGTCTGTAACAAATCCTCAGATTGAAGACACACACTGAAAATAAAGAGATGAAAGAAGATATTTCATGAAAATGGAAACAAAAAAAAAGCTGGAATAACAATACTTATACCAGACAAAAGAGATTTTAAAACAAAGGCTATAACAAAAATCAAAGAAGGACCCAGCAATTTCACATTTGGGTATTTTCCAAAGAAACCGAAAACACTAAATCAAAAAGACATATATATCCATATGTTCATTGCACCATTATTTACAGTAGCTAAGATATGGAAGCACCCTAAATGTCCATCAATAGACAAATGGATAAAGAAGAAGTGGTGCATATAGACAATGGAATATGACTCAGCTGTAAGAGAATGAAATCTTGCCATCTGCAACAATGTGAATGGACCTAAAGGGTATGTGCTAAGAGAAATAACTCAGACAGAAACAGACAAATGCCATAGGATTTCTTTTATGTGTGGAATCTAAAAAAGTAAATAAAAAAAAACCCCAAACAAAACAGAAATAGGTTCATAGATACAGAGAACATTTTGAAGTTTGCCAGAGAGGAGGTGGCTTAGGGGGATGAGTAAAAAAGATGAAGTGATTAAGAAGTACAAATTGGTGTTACAGAACAGTCATGGGGATATAAACTACATTATAGGGAATATAGTCAATAATATGTAATAACTAGGTATGGTGTCAGATGGGTACTAGATTTATTGGGGTCATCACTTTGTAAGTTGCATAAATGTCTAATCACTGTGTTGTACTACTGAAACTAATATAATATTCTTCATCAACTATCATTGAAAAATTTAAAAATAAGTTATTAAAAAATAAAGTCAATGTCTAGCTTTTTCATAGACAGTTTCTCTTGATTTCTTCTGTGAATGGACCATACTTTCTTGTTCCTTTTATGCTTGGTAATTTTTTGTTGAAAACTAGACATTTAAAATACTATAACATGGTTGCTCTGGAAACCAGATTCTTCTACTTTTTGGGGGATTGTTTTTGTTACTTTCTGTGAGATGTAGTAGTTTATTTAGGGACTTTTATAAACTCTTTTTGTAAAGTCTCTATTCTTTGTTAGGTGTGGTCTCAGAAGTCTCTGTTCCTTTAAGTCATGGTTCCCTATTTTTTAAAATATATTTCTTTGAATCCACAAATGAATGAATGAATGAGAAAGGAAGAAAGAGAGGGAGGGAGGGAGGAAGGGAGGAAGAGAGGAAAGAAAGAAGAAAGAAAGAATACTTCCCCAGACTTCATAGGTTGATTCTGGGTTGGAGGACCCATTTATTACTTAACAAGTCCTTTTATAACATGAAACATAGAAAAAGAACTTAAGGAAACCAGGAGAATGATGTCCCAACAAGCAGAGTATTAATAAAGTAGTGGAAATTATGAAAAAGAGCAAAATACTAGTCTAGATCTGAAAGATATAACCGGAAGGAAAAATTCAGTACAGAACCTCAATAATAAACTGGAGCACACAGAAGAATCAGCAAGTTTGAAGATAAGTCAATTAAAATTATCCAGTCTGAGAAACTGAATGAAAAAATAATGACGAAAAAAGAACATAGCCTGAGGATCCTCAAGTTTAATAGCTGATTTCTCATCAGAAACCATGGAGGCCAGAAGGCAGTGGGAAGACATAGTCAAAGTGCCAAGAAAGAAAAAAAAGTCTGTCAACTAAGTATTCTATATCCAACAAAAACTTGGCTTAAAAATAGTAAGGAAAATTAATGTATTTTGAGCTAAACAAAAATTACTTGTCTGCTTCACCTAATTGGGAATTCTCTCAGGCCAGAGAATTGGCTATTCCTCAAAAATATTATAAGAAAAATGAACAAACTACTACAACTTGGGGCAAAAGATTACAGTTGAGGCAAATAATAAACATATCAAAAGCCTGGAAAGAAAAGCTAGGGAGCTTTTGGGAAATGGGCGTTCAAAAGTGCTTGTGTTTATTGGGTAATTTAGAAAGACATGTATATAACCTAGGCATGACACATGACACAGAAAAGACATAGAAGATCCTAAGCTTTCATTTCTGGCTGATCACTAGGCTCCAGGCAAACGGGAAGTGAAGATGAAGGCAGAATTGTAAATTACCTGACAAACCAACAAAGAGATACCCAAATACAGAATTGATCTGTGAAAACTGGAAGAGATGTTTTTGTGTTGGTTTTTTTTGTTTGTTTGTTCTTTGCTTTTTAAATTCTTAGCTACTAGTGAACTTCAGGATTCCTAGGAGCTTTTCAAAGCCTCCATGAACATCTCATTCCCCAGTTTTTCTTTTTATACTGTTGGGTCTGTCTATTGTTTGGCCCAACTATTAGTTATAAATTTAAACCATTTCCTGTAATTGTGTCTGACAAATACCCTCAAGGAAAAGACTTTTCACACTGGGTGAGCTCTGATTAAGATCAAATAAAGTTATGCAGTGGGTGGTGTGGCTCAGTGGATTGAGTGCTGGCCTGTGAACCAAAGGGTCACCAGTTCAATTCCCAGTAGGAGCATATGCCTGAGTTGCAGGCCAGGTCCCCAGGAGGGGGTGTGCTAGAGGCAATCACACACTGATGTTTCTCTCCCTCTCTTTCTCCTTCCCTTCTTCTCTCTCTAAGGATAAATAAATAAAATCTTAAAAAATAATAAAAACAAATAAAGTTAGCCTTTCAATCCCCTTTTTCCAGACCAAACAAACACATACAACCATGTCCCTGCATAAATGCAAACCCCAGGATGAACAAGAGAGGTTATAGTGGAACCTAAGCGATGGGGGTCAGGTTGGATGACCTCTGAGAAATCAATGAAGCATTACAATACTTAGTAGGTTTAGGTTACAGTCCACAGCAGGAGTTGCTTTTGAGGTCATCCTGATCTTCTGTGTCTGCCCCTGATGTCCACCAGTGGTAGGTACCCACCATAATAGCAGTCTGGCCATCATAGGAAGAGGACCATTCCTACAAACAGCCACCTCTTAACATTAACTGTGGTTTGGGATCCAAAAATAAACAACGCTGGCTGCCTCTGTTAGACATGGATGTCCCAATCTCTCTAATCCAAAGAAGTACTCTTCCTTTAAATGAACCCCTCACGGGGGTGATAGACTTGGGGGATACTGATAATAGGTAATTACCAACTTAACTATTCAAATTGGCCCAGTTTTGCTAAAAGATACTTTTGTCCTTATTGTTTCCCTGAGACTTCTGCCAAGGTTGGAATGCACCTCCTCAGTGAGCAGGTAACCTCAGGGAACAAGCCTAAGGCTTTCATGCTATTGGTCAGTGCAACCTGACCAATAGGTTGGGGAACAGATTAACCTTTTCCTATCAGTAAAGGTGAAGCACTGAAGAATTAGGGCTTGTCATAGATGATTTAGGTAAGAAGAGGTATTGATTCCATTATCTCACTTTTTAATTTCCTGGTGTGGCCTGTATTAAAAGCACTACTACTAGTGAAAGCTAACTACAGACATAAGAATTAAACTAGACTGTTTTCTTTATTAAAGCACCTCTACCAGATTTTATTACCTTAATGATGGCATTCATAACAACATAGGTAAAAGGTTTGGAGCTACAGACTTGGCTAACATCATCTATTCAATAAAGATTTTGTAGGAGTCAGCCACAATTTGTCTTCACCTTTAAGGGTTAACAGAACACCTTTACCTGATTGCCTACCAAGTACTTAAATGGCCGTGCAATCACAGAAGGGATTTTCCACCAGGACCTGGATGCCTACCCCAAAATTCCACCGGAAACTCAGCTTTTGCATTATATGGATAACATTCTCATCATTGGACTAAGACTCTCTCATAGGCCACTGCAGCCATGAGTGAACACCTCACTGAGAGGAGATGGACAATTGCCCTCACAGTACAAGGCCCCTTCCAATCAGCTAAAATGTTGGGGTACATTTGGAGTTCAGAAGGGTGAACTATTCCCAATCTGGTAAAAGACAACCTCTTATCACTTCAACTTCTTCCCACATCAGTAAAGGGATCAAACCAACATTTGGTGGGATGTTTGGAATCTAGCAACAATGCATTCCTTCCTCTAGTATTTGCTGACTCCTTTCTATCACTCACCTGTAACTTTTCTTTTTTTAGTTATCAAAACTGAAATCCTTACTGACACTAAGCCAATTACTCTATGAATTAAGATTTCTATTATGACCTGGATAATGGTAAAGCTCCCTATAGAATTGGTTCAGCAACAGAGGTATCCTTGTTAAAACAGAAATGACAGCTTTGAGTTAAACTCTGTCCTACTGGAATGTCACACTCCATGAGGAAATAGCCACTTAACCCTGACACCCTATTTAACTTGCCAAGACCTCCAGAAATGCCTCTGTTCTTTGCCCATTGGGAGTTGAGGGAAGGATGGTTAGCATTTTCAAAACAAGGAAACCAATGGTCTTTCTTTACCAGTGAAGTGAGAAGGGGGTATAAGAGAACCAGGCAATGAACAGTCTCAGCCTATTACCCCTATTCAAATGCTCTAATTTCCATATATACATTATTCCAAGCAATTGAGCATGCCCTTAGCAAACATTTTCCTAAGGTTACTGTTTTCACAGATATGTGCCTGGTTGGTGGCTAATGGGCTAACTTCTTGATTGGGAGTTTGGCAAAATCAGGGATGGAAAATACAAGGCCAAAACATTTGGAATAAAGAGATATGGGGAAAAACAAACCAGATTGGCTCCCATCCTATCCATCTGGGTCCACCACATATGTTGGCTCCTACAAGACAAGACAAGACATGACATGTAATAGATAATATACAACACCAAAGCTGATAAACTAACCAATCCATCCAAACACGTAAGCCTTCTGAAGGAGGACAAGCCCCAAAGCTTTGTTATTTCCACCAGTGAGCACATGCAAAGTCAGGGCATTTGGGCATAATGAAGTGACAAAAAAAGTTAATAGAGGAGCTGACCCAGAAGAAAAGCATTTGCACACAGACATTAGGGACTATACCACATTCCAGAAATCTAGATATTGAGCCTATTGTATGGGAGAAGAAATTTGCAAAGAAGGGCCACATTAGATTCTGTGAGTTGACTTCGTTGTGCCTCTCTGAGCAGCAGCAGGAGTCACTGAATTTGCCCTTAACAATGGCAGTTACGTACACAGGCCCTCTATTGACTTTCCCGTGCAGAGCAACCTCTACTGTCATTGAGGGGCAAACAAAACAACTTTTACAGCCCTTGAGAGTAAGATCATGGCTTTCACTTTATCACAAATTAAATACAAAAATGGGCACTATAAGGTAATATTACAAAATAACATTGGCAGGTATCATAGGAATGGGCATTTAAAACAGGCCTAGTAAAAGCATCTGGAGAAAAATGGTCTCCAAAGTTATCAAAATCCTACCCATTTTTCTGATCACATCACATTAAATCCACACTCCCTGATTACATTAAACTCATCCTTCCTATGGCATAACTACACCATATTTAAATTCACAACAACTGAGGGGACTACCAACAGAGATACTGCAATCTCTGCTTGTTGCATACACCCACACTAGACACACCAGAATAACCACTGTTTGTGGACATGGTAGCCCTGAGTTTGCAACTAACAACAAAGAAACAGCACTTGGAACTTTCACCGTTTCATTTTACTTCATAGAAAATCCAGATCCTGATCACTTCCCATTCAATCCTGACAAGAACCTGATGTGGAAGACCAGCTCTGGGGTCATCCTCAGCTTGAGTTGGCTCATTGTCAGTGTGAGCCATGCAAACTATCTACTACCACCTGGAGAGGCCACCCACATACTTTGTGGAACCAACATGGACCTATACCTGATATCCAAGAGGTGTAATTAATCACCTTCATACTGGGTAACAGCATTTGGGTGATGCTCAGGAGGCAATTAGCTCTGCAGCTCCTAACTGTGGGCAATCTCTGACTTTAACCCCTACTCTGCTGCTGTGCCACCTCCTTACCTAAGAAGTTTCTACTCACACGCACTCCATGTCCACACCACAGAAAGAACAACATAGGTCAGACTGGAGATAATGGGAACCACATCACTGGCTCTTTAGGTTGGACAATCAGCACTGAAGCTAACACTCCTATCTCTGCTAGTGCTGGCAACACCCCTTCTGGGTAATTCACTCTCTTACCATACCACTTGTGAGTCACAGGTCCCTTCTAAGCCCTATAGGCCAACTTTTACTTCAAATCAGATGAAACCCACTATCATTAAATAGTGCCATTAAATAAATAGGGCAATAGGGTGCTGCCTATCAAGTCTCATATAAGGAATATCCAGAGACAGTGAGTTTATACCCAGCATTACAAACAGGATGCTCATTACTGATGCAGTCAAGTGAAAAACTCTAATTCAGAGACAATACCAACAAAACTTATAGGATTACAGAGGTAAAATTATATCTCCTACTAATCCCTGAGATAACTATAACTCCTGCCAACAATGCCCTTACAACTCTTGGCCTCTCTTTCCCTTCATTACAATGATCTTTCTCCCTCTCTAGTATGAGGCAGAGTGTCTGTTAAAAAAGTGGCCAAAGGCATATTACCATGGACCTCCTCTCTGGATGCTAATCAATATATGCATGGAAGGCAATATATACAACATATTACCTGGGCTTATGTATTTCTAAGAAATTAGGAATTTTAAAAATCTACTTATAAATGCACCCACATAATTCAAACTCAAGGGTCAACTGTATATTCATGTTTCAAATCATTATGTTGTACACCTAAAACTAATACAATGTTATGTCAATTATATCTCAATTCAAAAAATCTACATATCTCACTTTACAGAAGATAGAAATAATAATGAAAAGACCAGTAGTGAAGCTAACTTGGGAGGAAATTTGTTGGTGTAGTCACCACCTCCCAAAGGTCCATCCCTGAGGCTTTGAAAACTGTATAAATGTTTCCCCTAGAAAAGTTTCCCCTAGTATGGAGACAATGGAGCAGATGGTCCCACAGTGAAACATAGCATCATTGTAACAAACAAGGGCAGAAATGGGTCAAACACAAAGTATTTACAATTGATGTCTGTTTTTGAAATAACTTGGCCACCTGTGAGGATCCTGCGTGTGAGTGCCTTATAGTTCAGGATCTAATTTGGCACATGGCTAAATTAACTTTTTTTCCCCAAACCACCTAGAATACTTGTGAAATTTATCCCATGCCCACAGGAACACACCAATACTACTTACTGTTCACAGTTGGAGGGAAACCCAATCACTAAGGCATACTAGTCTGGGCAAGAATGAAAATACAATTGCCCTCCAAGCAAAACCTGCACATAGCCTTAGCCAAAGAAATACCTACCCGTACAGATCCAACCCCATGCTGGGTTTGACTCCAACAACCTGATTTTAGTACACATAGCATTAAACCTCTCTCCTGGCCACACTCTCCCATAAATCTCACTAATCAAGATGAGCCTATTCCCCTCACCACTGACGTCCAACAAGAGCAACAACAATCCATTGAATTTATGTGAGGCTAGTCACACAAATGTGTGGGCAATGGTGTGCTAAGTACATAACCCATGTAGTTGACCCAGATACTGAGTGTGAGGTGGAGAACATCTAAGCCTGTTTGAATAATAACATTGTGTGTTCTTATTCCAACCACTTGGAATTGCACTAAAGCCACACATACTTACCTTTCCTAGGCACAAAGTATACTGGCAACAGAGGTAGCCTGGTGGACCTGAAAGAGAATAAAATTGCCTACCCTATCACAAGCTTTCCCCTCATCCAACCCTGAAACATATTTGCTGCACCTGGATTTGGCTCAAAATTCTAGTAGACTTTTTCTCAACAGTGGACCCTCTAACTCAACCTACTTGTTTCCACAAACCATGCTAGCTTCAGCTCTCCAATGCCACAAATGAGCTCTTCACTGGTATTGACCCCTCTAGGACCACTTATTCTGGGGAGAGTAGGAACAGCCTAGGTGTGGGACACATCAAAACAACACAAAGAAACACAGATAACTGTACCCAAGGAATTATCTACAGCAATTAAACAAATGGCTCAGGAGCTGGAACTGAGGTGGATCTCAGCATACTTAGGCACCATGGTATTATATAACTGCACAGCCCTAGGTTATCTATTAGCTGTGAAATGGGCAGGGGTCAGTTTTATGCACTTGTTCACATTGCATGTGGCTCAGTAACACCGAGTCTTACAGATAGCCAGAGTCACATTACCAAAGGAGCCATAATGTCAATGTCTACTGACTAAACAGATTGAACAAGTAAAAATCTTCTCCTTTTCTGATCTATTCTCATGACTTTCCCCCGGGAAGTGGGCCAATTGGCTGCAAATGGACTTTAAATTCTACTTTTTGTCCTTGTAGGGTTTGGGGTCTTTAGAATGCTTTATCACTGGCTCCATACTCAGGAATTACAAAGCAAGACAAAACTTAGAATATAAAACAACATGGAGCCTGGGATGGATCTGGGTATAAGCAAGCCAAAGATGCCTATGTATCTTGTAGTCCATGGTGTCCTGACCATGATGCTGCTTTCTTCTTCACAGCTGTCTGAGACCTCTAGCTCAAAGCCTGTTGGTAGCAAGTTCAAATTTTTACATATCTACTTGCTTTAAATATAGCCCAAATAAGAACATTTTTAGTCATTTAAAACCTGACTCTTTCACATACTCTGTGAAATTGCACACAACATCTGCTAGCCATAGACAAGACTTTGAATTGCTGCTGCTCATCAGAGGTCTTTGATTCAGAAAGTCCCTGTAATGGGCTGAGTCATATACACCCAAAATTCATATGTTGTAGTCCCAATCCCCAGCATCTCCGAATGTGGCTGTATTTGGAGATAAGGTCTTTAAAGAGGTAATTAAGATAAAATGAGGTTGTTAGAGTGGGTCCTAATGCAATCTGATTGGTGTCCTTATAAGAAAATATTAGGACACAGACACACACAGAGGGAAGATCATGTGAATACATGGGGAGAAGACAGCCATCTGCAAGCCAAAGAGAGAGGCCTCAGGAGAAACTGGCTCTGCTAATGCCTTGATTTCAGACTTCCAGCCTCCAGAACTGAGAGAATAAATCTTTATTGTTTATGCTGCCCAGTTTGTAGTACTTTGTTATGGCAGCCTAAGCAAACAAGTAGTCCCCATCTTGCTGCTGAGCAACATCACCTAAACACATGAGCCGCCTCTCTAATTCCCCTAACTTCCAGGTGTTCCTTTTCCCTGTTTCCCTCTGGGTGATGGTCCCATGCCACTGCCTCTGGGAAGGTCTGCTGCTATGAGAGACTTCCCCTCTCATGCAACCCATCAAAGTGCCACCCAGCTAAAGCTTGTGTGTGCTACTGCTCTCTTGTGGTCATGTCTTTTCCTTGATCAGCCTTGATATCCTCAAACTTACTCCATTGTCTCTCTTTATCTCTGTACATATTTCTGTTACAGGTGGTTGAGATCTAGCTAAACAGTTCATCATGTCTGAGCTCAAAGAGTGTTGAGAGTCCTTAAACACATTTCTTAGCCCAAAATTCCAGTTGTTGCCTATTCCCTAAAATAATAACCAAAGCAACAGCATGTGCTAACAGATTTATATGTGATTATCACAGGAAGACATCACAACAGTATTCTGAAATTAGTACCATTATTCTCATTCATTGTACTGTTGAAAAATCTATGCAAATTGAGATACACATGAAGGTATATAATGTTAACTAACTTGCCTGTTGTGTCAAACAGCAATATCTGACAAATTACATGCCTGTTTGAGTATAGAGCCTAAGTGAGTTATAAAGACATGCCACTTAATCCCAAGGTCTTTCAAGAAACAGATTGAATTTGCTCTTTAGTCACCCAGCAAACATATCATGAGAGGCTGCTAAGAGTATATCATACTTGAGTAACATGTATCATTAAGCATGAAATAGGTAGATAGAAATAAATACCCAAGCCCCTAAACTCACCTTGATGTGAAGCCTGATCACTGGATCTTCTTTCTGTCCTGACATATTTCAAAGTAGAACTATGAAGTTTTAGTATCAAAGAATTTAAAGCTAAAAGGGGCCTTGGAGATAATCCAATCCACTTCTCACATAACCTTGTAAAAACCAAGGTGTAGACTTGCCTAGAGATAGGAAGTGTTGGTAGAAGAGCTCTATTACACAATAATAAAAATAATAATTAAAACAAAATATGTTATAATACTAGCTACTATCATTTTGGGGGGTCTATGGTTACCTTATTTAATCCTTGAAGCAATATTTTAATATAGGTGTTATTATCTCCATCTTAAATAAAAGTTTATAGGTGCAGAATTGCACAGGTAATACAGATTGACAAAATCTAGATTTGAATCATTCCCTTTGAGAATTGAGATTCTATGCTTTCATACGATTATTTTCATCCTAATTTTTGCCTCAATTTTTCTCTATGCTACTAAAACTATAAAAATAATTAAAAATGATATCAATGAGACAAAAGCAGGATTAAGACAAATGTATGTATTCCATGATCAATATCAGAAATATCTGTGCAATAGCAAAGCTTTTTTTCTTTCCTCAAAGTTTGGATGGAAATAATGTATGTACTGCATATTACTACTTCAAGTTGTAAAGATCTGGGATCATCTGGAAAAAAAATAGTGCCTTATTTTTTCTTTTGATTCTCCTGTAAACGTTCCATTTTTATCTTTAATCGTATAGTCTTTTTTTCTTTTTTGACCTGTCCCAGTGATTTTTATACTGATTCCTCAGGTTACATAGAAATAACAGAAGGAGATGCAGATGTGTTTTGCATTGAGCCTTTTTCATGAACTCTTCACGTTCAGGTGCTTTGCTCACCAGAGTGGCTGTTGAGGAAAATAGCCACTTGTCTTGTGAAGTTTTGCCAAAAAATTCCTCAGGGCTGCTTTTTCTTTATCAATCTCCCTAAACCGGATATTTAGTGCCTTCTGGAGTTTTTGAATGTGGAGTCTGGTCCTCTTCTCCTCTCCCATATTGTTCACAAGGGCCTTCCGCAGATATGCAGGGTCTCCTGTTTTCATGGTGCTTTTCTTCATTGTGTAGCCCATTCCACCCATGTTCAAACTTTGGCAGAGGAAATTCAAGACATGAGTCTGAGGCTGCCTGTAAATGCCTCAGTAAAATGATTCTCCTGTGTTTGGAATATCAGAACCATGGCACCATGGCAACAGAGAGAGACTCACAGAATCTTGGAGCTGAAAGGCATCAGAAGTTCATTTAGTCCAAACTCTCATATCAACTGATTAGAATTGTTTAAACTTGTGTATATTCTTAGATTAGAAACAGCTGAGTAGTTTGACAGATCAGAATGACAATCATAGTGCCTGTTGCTTTTTTGTGCTTACACATAAGTTGAATGTCAAGTGCTTTAGGTATTCATAATCAGGACCAGATTGTTTGAATAGAGAAAATAGAAAGTAGATTCAATAACTCAGTTTGATTACAGAAGCTCTTCTTCATCTTTATGTATTCACTTATAGTTTCTAAATAATTGAGATTTTGCCATTTGTCTAGGTATTGGATTAGACTTAAAGAACTTCTTCATGAAGTATCTGTTTTTCATACAAGAAAGGACAGGAAACGGAAATACGCATGCATCTAGTCATGTGTGCAAAAAACTTCAGGAAAGAGAGAAAAAAACAAAAGATGAGAGATGGAAAGGGACAACAGAAAAGGGTGGGAAAATGAAAAACAGTAGAAGGTGTAAAAAGAAAGACACTTCTTTGAGTATACCTTTTAATAATTTCTACATTTAGAAATATGGTAATTTTTTCATTTGCTCAAAAATAATTAAAATAAAAAGAATTGGTGGAAACCCCTACTTTTTAATGGGTATTCGAGGATTGAGCAAGAAATAAATATATTGTGGATAATGAGAGACAGGTTCTGCCTGTTGGAGAAAAAAATATAAATAAAGAAATGAGAAAAGTTATAATGTCCTCTTTGGTGCTGGATTGGAATTGGAGATGTCTGTATGAAGTTATGGTTCTGTGAATCAGATGAACTCATGATTCTAAATATCATTGTGAATTTGTAGTTCTATTAATATAAATTCATAGTTCTATGAAGCAATATGAATTCATGATCTTATAAAGCAGTATGAATCTATCACTCTATAAATTAATATGAATTGCTGGTTCTATGAATCAGTATAAATTCTTATGAAGAATGGCCCACTAGAAACTCTGTCTCCAGGCAGTTCCATTTTTAGTTTTCTGAGAAAATTCCATACTATTTTCCACAATGCCTGCATCTGTCTACATTCCCACTATACTAGGGTTCACTTTCCTCCACAACCTCTCCAGTATTTGTTTGTTGTTTTGTTTATGATGGCCATTCTGACTGGTGAAGTGGTGTCTCATTGTGGTTTTAATTTGCATCTCTCTGATGGCTAGTGCTGCTGAGCATCTTTTCATATGTCTCTGGGCCCTCTTTATGTCCTCCTTGGAGAAGTGTCTGTTTTTTTGCCCATTTTTTTAATTGGTTCTTTTGTCTTCTTAGAGTGGAGTCAGGTGAGTTCTTTATATATTTTGGAGATCAAATCCTTGTCTGAAGTATCATTAGCAAATATATTTTCCCACATGGTCAGTTCCCTTTTCACTTTACTGCTGTTCTCTTTAGCCATGGAGAAGCTTTTTATTATGATGAGGTCCCATTTGTTTATTCTTTCCTTTATGTTGACCCAGCAATCCCACTGCTAGGATTATACTCTAAGAATCCTGAAACACTAATTCAAAAGAACCTATTCATCCCAATGTTCATAGCAGCACAATTTACAATAACCAAGAGCTGGAAGCAACCTAAACACCCACCAGTAGATGAGTGGATCAAAAAACTACGGTACATTTACACAATGGAATATGCAGCAGAAAGAAAGAAGGAGCTCCTACCCTTAGTGACAGCATGGATGGAAGTGGAGAGCACTATGCTAAGTGAAATAAGTCAGATAGTGAGAGACAAATACTCTATGATCTCACCTACAAGTGGAACCTAATCAACAAAATAAACAAGCAAGCAAAATATAACCACAAACATTGAAATAAAGAACAAACTGACAGTAACCAGAGGGGAGAGGGATAATGCGAGGAAATAGGGGAAGGTCCATCAAGGAATATGTATAAAGAACACATGGATAAAGCCAAAGGGGGTAGGTTCAAGGGTGGGAGGTGGGGATAGGTGGGGTGGGTGGCTGTGGTGGGGTGAAAATGAAGACAATTGTACTTGAACAACAGTTTACAAAAAGAAGATAAAAGAAACTCTGTCTCCAAATATGCCTTACAGATTTGGAATTTAGACTCTCTCAAACATGGTTTGAGCCCCATTAATTCTTGGCCACAAAATCTTGGAATGGTCTATAACCACTTTATTTTTCTGTATTTTATTGTTGACACTATTGTAGATGCTTCCATTTTCCCCACCTTGCCCAGCTCTTCCTAGCCCTAGTTCCCCCTTCCCTCCAGCCATCACTACACTTTTGTCTGTGTCAACAGGTATACATATATGTTCTTTGGCTAATCCCTTTACCTTCTTTCATCAAATCACACCTCCCCTCTAACAGCTGCCATTCTGTTGCATGGGTCCATGCCTCTGTTTCTATTTTGTTTGTATATTTTGTTCATTAGATTCCACATATAAGTAAGATAATGTAGATTTTGTTTTTCACTGACTGGCTATTTCACTTAGTACAATGTTCTCTAGGTGCATCTATAGTGTTACACAGGGTAAAATTTTAACTTTTATGGCCTAGTAGTATTCCATTGTGTAAATGTTCCATAGCTGTTTTATTCCTCATCTACTGATGGACACTTGGGCTTCTTCCATACCTGGGCAATTGTAAATAATGCTGCTATGAACATAGGAATGTATATATTCTTTTGAATTGGTGCTTCAGGGTCCTAAGGATATATTCCAAAAAGTAAGATCACTGATTCAAAAGGCAGTTCCATTTTTAATTTTTTGAGGAAACTCCATAAAGTTTTCCACAGTGGCTGCACCGGTATTCATTCTCATACCAAATTGCACTGGGGTACCCTTTTCTCCACATCCTCGATAACACTTGTTATTGATTTATTGATCGTAGCCATTCTGGAGGGTGAGAGGTGATAGCTCATTATAATTTTAATTTGCATTAATGATGATTAGTGACATTAAGCATTTTTTTCATATGTCTCTTGCAATCTGCATGTCCTCTTTGGGAAAGTGTCTATTCAGGTCCTGTATCCATTTTTAATTGGATTGTTTGGCTTCCCAGTGTTGGGTTCCATAAATTATTTACATATTTTGAAAACTAAGCCTTTATCAGATGTATCATTGACAAATATGTTCTCCCACACAGTGAGTTCCCTTCACATTTTGTTGATAGTTTCTTTTGCTGTGCAGAAGCTGGTTAGTTTGATGTAGTCCCATTTGTTTATTTTTTCCTCTTATTTCCATTGTGTAGGAGACATAATGGCAAAAATATTGCTCCAAGAAATGTCTGAGATTTTACTGTTCATGTTTTCCTCTAAGATTTTTATAGTTTCATGGCATACATTTAAGTCTTTTATTCATTTTGAAGACAAAAATCACATGATCATATGAATAGATGTGGAAAAAGCATTTGATAAGGTACAGCACCCATTTATGATAAAAACACTCAGCAAAGTGGGAATTGAGGGAGCATTCCTCAACATAATAAAGGTCATATATTAGAAACCTACAGCCAACATCATACTCAACGGGCAGAAACTAAAATCTTTTCCACTAAGATCAGGAACAAGACAAGGCTGTCCACTTTCACCACTTCTATTCAACATAGAATTAGTTTTAGCCACAACAATCAGACAAGAAAAGGAAAAAAAGGCATCCATATCAGAAAGGAGAAAACAAAACTGTCATTGTTTTCATGACATGATAGTGTACATAGAAAATCCTATAGACTCTACAAAAAACTGCTCAACCTAATAAATGAATTTGGTAAAACATCAGGATACAAAGTCAACATCCAGAAATCAAAGGCATTTTTGTATACCAACAATGAAATATCAAAAGCAGTTATCAATTAAAAAATCCCATTTTGAGTTTATTCTTATGTATGGTATTAGTTGGTGGTCTAGTTTCAGTTTTCTGCATGTATCTTTCCAATTTTCTCAACACCATTATTTATTTATTTATTTATTTTTCATTGTTGTTCATATTGTTTCATTTCTGGGCTCTCTGTTCTGTTCCAGTGATCTATATATCTGTTCTTATGCCAGCACCAAGCTGTTTATTATTACAATGACCTTATAGTATAGTTTGACATTAGGCATAGTAATACCTACAACTTTGTTTTTCTTTCCCAAGATTTCTGTAGCTATTCAGGGTCTTTTTTGGTTTCATATAAATATTTGGAATCTTTTTACTAGATCTATAGAATATTTCATTGATGTTTTTAATAGGAGTTGTGCTCAATCTGTAGATTGCTTTGAGAAGTATGGACATTTTGATGTTAATTCTTCCAATCCATGGACACAATATACACTTCCACTTGTTTGTATCTTTCTCAATTTATTTCTGCAATATTCTATAGTATTCCAAGTACAGGTTTTTCTTCTCCTTGGTTAAATTTATTCCTAGGTACCTTTTTTCTTTTGGAATATTAAATGTGATTGTTTCCATGGTTTCTTTCTGATAGCTCATTGTTGGTATATAGAAATGCCACCAATTTCTGGATGTTAATTTTTTATCTGCTAATTTGCTGAATTCATTTATTAGTGGCTTTTTGGTTGAGTCTTTAGGGTTTCTATGTACAATATCATGTCATCTGCAAATAATGACAGTTTTACTTCCTCCTTTGCAATTTGGATGCCTTTTAGTTTTTCTTCTTGTCTGATAGTTGTGGCTAGGACTTCTAGTACTATGTTGCATAAGAGAGGTGAAAGCAGTCATCCCTGTCTTGTTCCCAATCTTAAGGGAAATACTTGTAGTTTTTGTTTGTTGAGTACATTGTTGCCAGTTGGTTTGTCATATATGACCTTAATTGCATGGAGGTATGTTCCCTCTATTCCCACTTTGCTTAGAGTGTTTTATCATAAATCAGTGCTATATTTTATCAAATGCTTTTTCTGCATCTGTTGGTATGATCATGTGGTTTTTATCCTTCATTTTGTTTATGTGGTGTATCATGTTTATTGATTTGTTGATAATGTACAAAACTTGAAAGGAATCCCTGGAATGAATCCCATTTGATCATGGCATATAATCCTCTTAATGTATTGCTGGATCATGTTTGCTAATATTTTGTTGAGAATTTTAACATCTATGTTAATCAGAGCTATTGGCTTATAATTTTCTTTCTTTGTAGTGTCTTTCTGTGGTTTTGGAATTAAGATAATGCCGGCCTTGTAAAATGAACTTCAGAGTTTTCCCTTATCTTGATTTTTTTGGAACAGTTTGAAAAAGATAACTGTTACCTCTTCTTTGAATGTTTGGTAAAATTCACCTCTGAAGCATTTTGGTCCAGGATTTTTATTTGTTGAGAGTCTTTGAACATTACTCCAATTTCTCTAGTTGTAACTGTGTATTCAGATTCTCTGACTCTTCTTGATTCAGTTTTGGAAAATTATTTTTTTTCTAGGAGTTTATCCATTTCTTTTAGATTATCCAATTTTTGGCATATAGTAGTTTGTAATATTTTCTTATAATTCCTTCTATTTCTTTGGTGTCAGCTGTTACTTATCCTCTTTAATTCCTGATTTTGTTTATTTGGGTCCTCTTTCTTTTATTCTTGATGAGTCAGAATAAAAGTTTGTAAATCTTGTTTATCTTTTCCAAGAATCAGATTTTGGTTTCATTGGTCTTTTGTATTGTTTTCCAGCCTCTATTTCATTTATTTTTGCTCCAATCTTTATCATTTCCTACCTTCTACTCACTTTGGGCTTTTTTTTTTTTTTCCAGTTCCTTTAAGTGTAAAGTTAGATGGTTTATCTGAGTTTTTTATTGTTTCCTGGGGTAAATCTGTAATGCTATGAATTTCCCTGTTAGGACTGTTTTCACTCTGTCTCATACATTTTGGGTTGTTGTGTTCTCATTTTCATGTTTCAAGGTAAGCTTTGATTTCTTCCTTAATCTCATTATTAACCCACTTATTGTTTAGTTATGTAATATTTAGTCTCCATGACTTTGTGTGTTTTTCAATTTCCTTCTTGTGATTGATTTATAATTTCATATCAGTATAGTTAGAGAAGATGCTTGATATGATTGCATTTTTTTTAATTTATTGAGATTTGTTTTGTGCCCTAGCATAGAACATGTTCCATGTGTACTTGAAAAGAATGTATATTCTGCTCCTTTGGGTTAAAATAGTCTGAGGATATCAAATCCATCTTATCTAGTGTGTTATTTAAAGTCATCATTTCATTGTTGATGTTCTGTCTGGAAGATCTATCCATTAAGTCAATGGGTTGTTAAAATCTATTCCTATGACTGTATTATCATCAATCTCTTTTTTTATGACATAGAGATTTGCTTTACATATTTAGGTGCTCCTACAGTGGACAGATAAATGTTTGCCAGAGTTATATCCTCTTGTTGGGTCACTCCTTTTATCATTAAGTAGTGTCCTTCTTTGTCTCTTACTAGAGCCTTAGTTTTGAAGTCTACTTTGTCAGACATGAGTATCATTACCCCAGCTTTTTTCCTTTCCATTTTAATGAAATATCTTTTTCTATCCCTTTACTTTTAGTGTGTGTGTATCTTGCTTCTTGAGATAGATCTCTTGTAGGCAGCGCATTATATGGGTCTTGCTTTCTTATCCATTCAGCTACCCTGTTTTTTGATTGGGGGATTTAGGCAATTTACATTTAAAGTGATTTTTGATAGGTATGTTTACTTCCTCTTTCCCCTCCTTCTATTCCTGCTCCCCCTCTTTCTCTCCTATCCTCCTCCTTCTTCAAGCAGATCCTTTAACATTTCTTGTGAAAGTGTTCCCCATTCTACACCTCTTGGCTAGCACTTGTTTGTTGATTTACTGATGATAGCCATTGTGACAGGTTTGACATGATATCTATTGCAGTTTTAATTTTCACTTCTCTGATAGTTAGTGATGTGGAGTATATTTTCATATGTCTATTGGCCATCTGTATGTCCTCTTTGGGGAAGTGTGTATCAGGTCCTTTGCCCACTTTTAATGGGATTGTTTGCTTTTTTGGTGTTGAGTTTTATAAGTTCTTTATAAATTTTGGATATTAACCCCTTATTAGATGTATCAGCAAATATGCTCTCCCATTCAGTAGGGTATTTTTTTAATTTTTGTTGATAGTTTCCTTTGCTGTAAAAAAAAGTTTTTAGTTTGATGTAGTCCTATTTGTTTATTTTTTCTTTAGTTTCCCTTGTTGAGGAGAAATATCAGGAAAATTAATGTAGATGGGTACAGCCACTGTGGAAAGCATTATGCAGTTACTTCAAAAGATTAAAAATGGAACTGCCTTCTGACCCAGTAATTTCACTTCTAGGAATTCATTAAAAAAAACCCTGAAACACTAATTTGAAAGAATATAAACAACCCTATGTTCACTGCAACACAATTTACAATTGGCAAGTATCCATCAGTAGATGACTGGATAAAACAACTATGGTACATGTACATAATGGAATATTACTTGAGCATACAAAAGAGAATTTTAATCTTTGCAACAGCATGACTGGACCTGGAGAACTTTATGCTAAATGAAATAAATGAGTAAGAGAAAGCCAAAGTCTATATGATTGCACTCATATGTGGAATCTAATTAACAAACTGAACTAGGAAGTGAACAAAAAAGAGACTCATAGAGAACATATTGACAACTCTGGGGATGGGGGTTTTGGGGTGGTGGGATCAAGCAAAAAAAATAAAAGGACTCATGGACATGGACAACAAACAGTGTGTTGATGGCAGAGGAGAGTATGTAGGTGGAGGTAGAAGAGGGTATAAGGGAAATAAATAGTCATGGAAAAAATACAATAAAATATAAACTATTAGTACATAGTGATCAAGTGAGAATTATTCCAGGAATGTAAGGACGGTACATTCTCAAATCAAAAAATGTGATTCACCACATAAACAAAATGAAGGATAAAAACCACATGATTATATCATTAGATGCAGAAAAAGCTTTTGATAAATCCAGCACCAATTTATGATAAAAACTCTCAGCAAAGTGGGAATAGAGGGAACATACCTCCACACAATAAAGACCATGTAAGTCAAGGTCATTGAGAGCATCATACTCAATAGACAAAACTACAAGTGGTCACCTTAAGACTGGGAACAAGACAGGGATGACTACATTCACCTCTCTTATTCAACATAGTACTGGAAGTCCTTGCCACAGCAATCAGACAAGAAGAAATAAAAGGCATCCAGATTGGAAAAGGAGAAGTAAAACTACGTTTATTTGCAAATAACATGATACAGTACATAGAGAACTCCAAAGATTCAGCCAAGAAACTACTAGAAGTGATAAACAAATTCAGCAATGTAGTAGGATACAAAACTAGTATCCAGAAAAGAGTTGAAATTTTATATGCTAATAACAAACTAACAGAAATGAAATTAAGAAAACAATTTCATTCACAATTGCTTCAAAAGAATAAAATATCTAGTAATAAACCTAACCAAGTGTGTAAAAGGCATGTGCTTCAAAAATTATAAGACACTGAAGAAAGAAATTGAAGAAGATATAAAAAAGTGGAATATCCATGTTCATGGATAGGATGATTTAACATCGTTAAAATGTTCAGACTACTCAAAGCAATCTATAGATTCAATGGAATTCCTATCACGATTCCAATGAAGCAGCCCTGGCTGGTGTGGCTCAGTGGATTGAGTGCTGGCCTGGGAACCAAAGGTTGTGGCTTCAGTTCCCAGTGCAGGGTACATGCCTGGGTTGCAGCCAGATCCCTAGCAGTGGGCACATGAGAGGCAAGGACACAATGATGTTTCTCTTTCTCTGTTTCTCCCTCCCTTCCCTCTGTCTAAAAATAAAATAAATAAAGTAAAAAAAATTCCTATGAACCAATATTTCAAAAATTTATATGTAACCACAGAAGGCCCCACATAGCAACAGCAATCCGGAGAAAGATGAACAAATTTGGAGAAATCACACTACCTAATATCAAACTATACTACAAATCCATAGTAATCAAAACAGCATGGTACTGGCATAAAAACAGACACATAGATCAATGGAACATAACAGCAAGTCCAGAAATAAATACACATCTTCTTTTTTAAAAATTTTTTAATTTTAGATTATTCAGTACAGTTTCTATCTTTTATTCCCATTCCAGCCCACCCACCCATCCCTTTCCTCCTCCCTTCCATTTCCAAGCTCCGTAGTCTTGTCCATGTGTCCTCTATATTTGTTCCTGTAAACCATTCCCTTCTCCCCTGAAATTCCCTCCCCTCTCCCCTCTGGTCACTGACATCCCGTCCTCCATTTCAGTGTCCTTTGTTATATTTTACTTGTTTCTTGGTTTTGTTGTTTAGGTTCCTGTTAAAGGCGACATCACATGGTATTTGTCTTTCACTGCCTGGCTTATT
>CM052540.1:73993425-74004208 GCA_028533065.1 Trachops cirrhosus | reverse complement strand
GAAAATGTTCCATGCGCATTTGAAAAGAATGTGTACTTAGCTTCTTTGGGATGGAGAGCTCTATATATATCAGTTAAGTCCCTTTCATCTAGGGCCTTGTTCAATGCCACAATATCTTTGTTGATATTTTGTTTGGAAGATCTGTCCATTTTTAACAATGGGGCGTTAAAATCCCACACTATAATTGTGTTGCTGTCAATATCTTTCTTGAAGTCCTCTAAGATTTTCTTTATGTATTTGGGTGCTAAATCCACATCTTTATAGTCCATTAATATTCAACAGAGGAAGCAAGCACATACAAAGGGCTAAAGATAGTTACTCAATAAATGGTGCAGGGAAAATTAGACAGGTATGTGCAGAAAAATGAAAATAGAACACCATCTTACACCACACAAAGGAATAAATTAAAAATGGATCAAAGACTTAAGTGTTAGACCCTAAACCATAAAAATCCTAGAAGAAAACTTAAACAGCAAAATCTTGGACATTGCTCATAGAAATGTTTTATCAGATATATCTCCCCAGGCAAGGGAAACAAAGGTAAAAATAAATGGGACTTTAACAAACTAAAAGTTTTGGCACAGAGAAGGAAATCATCAACAAAATAAAAAGATAACCCACAGAATGGGAGAACATATTCACCGACACATCTGATAAGGAGGTAATATCCAAAATTTATAAAGTACTTATAAAAGTCAACATAAAACAACCCTATTAAAAAGCAGGAAAAGGACTTGAATAGACACTTGTCCAAAGAGAACATACAGATGGCCAATAGACATATGAAAAGATGCTCAATGTTACTAATCATCAGAGAAATGCAAATAAAAATCACAATGAGATACCATCTCACACCTGTCAGAATGGCTGTCACCATTAAATAAAAAAAAATAAGTGTTGGTGAGGATGTGGAGAAAGGGAACCCTTTGCACTGTTGGTGGGAATGCAGATTAGGGCAGCTGCTATGGAAAGCAGCATTGGAGATACCTCAAAAAATTAAAAATGGATCTGCCTTTTGACCCAGAAATCCCACTGATGGGAGTACATTTGAAGGAACCAAAAACACTAATTCAAAAGAAATAAGCATTCCTAAGTTCATTGTGACATTATTTACAATAGCCAAGATATAGGACCAACCCAAGTATCCATCAATAGATGAGTGGATAAAACAACTATAGGATATTTATACAATGCAATTCTACTTGGCTGTTAAAAAGAAGAAAATTTTACCTTTTGCAACAGTACGGATGGACTTGCAGATCATTATGTTAATTGAAATAAGCAAGTCAGAGAATGTCAAATACCATATTATCTCACTGCTTTGTGGAATCTAATGAACAAGCCGAACTAAAAAGCAAAACAGAGACAGACTCATAGATGGAGAACAGATGACAGCTAGTGAGAGGGTGGTTAGGAGGTGGAGGTGATTGAGCAAAAAAGAAGGACTCATGGATATGGACAACAGGGTGGTGATTGCTTGGGTGGGGAGGGGCATAAAAGAGGACTAAATGGCAATGGAAAAAAACAATATAGATTCTATATTTAAAAAGAAAAGTAGTTTTTTGTAATGCTGGTTTGGTGGTAACCAACTCCATTAGTTTTTTTTTTTTTTCTTGTCTGGAAAGCTCTTTATTTCTCCTTCAATTTTAAATGATAGCCTTAATGAGTAAAATAGTCTTGTTTGTAGGTCCTTGCTTTTCATCACTTTCAATATTTCATGCAAATCCATTCTGGACTGAAATGTTTCTGTTGAGAAATCAGCTGACAGTCTTATGGGAGTTCTCTTTTAGGTAATTAACTGCTTTTCTCTTGCTGCTTTCCAGATTCTCTTTTTTATTTCACCTCTGCCATTTTTATTATGATGTTTCTTGGTGGGGCTGCTTTGGGTTCACCTTGATTGGGTCTCACTGTGATTCCTGGACTTTTATGCATATTTTCCTTCACCAGATTAACAAGTTTTCAGTCATTTCTTCAAGTAAGTTACCAGTCTCTTGCTATCTTTTTCCTTCTGGTACCCCTCAGATGTGGATGTTACATTTTAAGTTATCCCGCACTTCCCCTAGACTATCCTCATCCTTTAAAATTCTTTTTTTCTTTTGCTGCTCTAATTAGGTGTTTTTTTTACCTTGTCTTCCAAGATTTGATCCTGTGCTTCATCCAACCTACCTTTTATTCCTTCATTGTGTTCTTCATGTCAGGTATGTTATTCTTTTCCTACTGGTACTTATTCATGGTTATATCCTCTTTCATGCTGTTGAGAATCCTTATAAGCATTACTTTGATCTCTACATCTGATAAATTACTTGCCCTCATTTCATTTAGCTCTTTTTCTGGAGATTCCTCCCATTCTTTCATTTGGGACTTGTTTCTTTATCTCCGCATTTGGGCTGTCTCTTTGTGTTTGTTTCTATGTATTAGAACTGCTATGACTTCCTATCTATGTGGGGTGATCTCACATAGTAGTTGTCCTGTGGGATCCAGTGGTTGGCACCATCTCCTTGATCTTTTGAGTTGGGTGCTCTAGGAATGTCCCTTGCATGCATTATGTGGGCCCTCCTGTTATAACCAGGTCTCATTTGCTGTTGGCCTTCTTGTGTTTGGGAATGACCTGTAGTCTGGCTGACCATGAGGCTCAACTCTGTTCATGACAAGCTGCTGCTGTACAAGTGGTAAAACAAAACAAAACAAAACAAAACAAAAAGCCTCAAAACAATAGCAACAACATAAAGATGAAGAAAAGAAAAAGAAAAAAATAAGAGAAGAAAAAAATGAAAATATAACAAGGAATAAGGAAAAAATAGAGAATAAAAAAGAAAATGGAAAAAATAATTGAAGGATAATATGAAAAAAACAGAAAAATAGGAATAAAAAAGAAAAAAAGTGGTGTTTCTCTTAGCAGAGTTTAGTTTCTGCAATAATCTCACTTTGGATATGCTGTTTGTGAAGCTTGTTGGATCCTGCTCTGATTTTTTCTGAAGCTGGCCACTTGATGTTACTGGGAGGAACTTTGATGTAAGCCAATGACATATGTTGTCTATGCTTGGCCCTCCGCAACCTGTTTGAAGCTACAAGTAATCCAGTTTGTGGATGCCTCCACAGGGCTTCGCTTCATGCAGAAAGGATGAAGTTGTACTCCAAGGCTGGCTTTTAGCAGCACAGGGCCCAGGGATGGGTTAGCAAATGTCCCAAGGCACCCTGGGATCTGCCTCTGCCTGCCTCCATCTACCAGCTGGCGGATAGGCTTAGTCACTGAAAGTGTTCAATCACTGAAAGAGGCTGGGCAGGATGGGGAGGATGGAGCTGCTAGATCTCCCCTGAGGGGGAGATGCCATTCAGCCTTCAGGGAAGATGGGTGCGATTCCCCACACCAGAGCCACATGTCTCGGTCTTTCCTACAGTTTTCCCTGACCTTGGCAGGACAGAGCCCCTATTAGTCAAGTGAGTGAAGACTCTGGAGCCCAGAGGTTGGATCTGTCAGAAACTGGGAAGGTGTTTCTATCAGATCTCCCATGAGGAGGAAGTGCCAGTCAGGTTCATGGGAAAGTGGAAGGAATGGCCCCACCTCTAAGGCAGTCACAGACAACTCCTGAGTCTGCTCAGACTTCCGCACCCTGTACTATGCCACTGCTCCTTAGCAAGGTTTAATAACCACAGGGTGGGGTGGAATTAATTCCAGAGGATAGGGTAATTGCTTTTCCCCAGGCTGATGTTACTGGGAGGGAAAAGCTCTGCCCAGGAAAGGTGGCTGCTGCAGTATCAGAGGATGACTCAATAAAGAGATCCTAGCAGCTGTTCCCCTACATCTCTCCCCAAAGCTGCAAACCCCAGACACTCCTCAGGCCACTTCAGTCCTCATTGCCCTCCCTCTGCTGAATGTCAGGGTGAGTGACTGCCAACAAAATTTTGTGCATTGGCCATTTAAGAGGGTGCCTTTGTCCCAAGCAGGCACCTTTGTCCCAAGTGGGCTCCATCCTCACTTTGGTGAACAGAAACCCTGCTTCTTTTCATGGCTAGATGCTATGTGGGTGCCTGTTCCTGGGTCTGGCACTCTTGCCTGGGCAGCCTGGCCTAGTGTTTAGGCTTCACAGATCTCAAGGGCAACCCCTGCAGCTAAGATGTCCCTCCTTAATCTTGGTTGCCACCCATAGGAGTAGGGCCAGCCCCTTTTGCATCTCAGCCCTTCCTACCAGTTTCAAGGGGGCTTCTTCTGCCTTTCCTTGGTTATATGTCTTCTCTTCAGTTAGTGTTTAGTTGGTAATTCAGGGTGATTGTTCTCCAATTTAGTTGTATTTCCTGACAAAGGCTTTATGTCCTTCTCTTGGGGTTTTAGCTATGACTTTCATCTAAGCCTTGATTATTTATTTTATTTCTTTTCACCTCATATGAGCAGAGACATATATAATGTTCCAGTCCTTCTTAGTCAGCAGTAGAAACCTGAATAATATAGAATGTTCCTAATAAATAGGAAGGCATATTTTTCTTCTAACAGGATAACATTACTAATTTTCTTTGTTTTTTATTGAGATATAATTGACATATAACATTATGTTAGTTTCAGGTGTGCAAAATAATGATATGTTACTTGAATATATTGCAAAATGATCACAACCTGGCTGGTGTGGCTCAGTGAACTAAGTGCCACAAACCAAAAGATTAGTAGTTTGATTCCCAGCCAGAACATATGCCTGGGTCATGGGCCAAGTCCCCAGTTGGGAGTGTGTCAGAGAAAACTGATAGATGTATCTCTCGCACATTAATGTTTCTCTCCCTTACTTTGTCCCTCCCTTCCCCTCCCTCTAAAAATAAATAAAATCTTTTAAAAAATGATCCCACAATGTCTAGTTAATATCTGTCCCCATTCATAGCTACAACATTTTTTTTCTTGTGATAAAAATGCTTAAGATCTCTCTTACCAACTTTCAAATATACAATAAAGTATTATTAACTATAATCTCCATGCTTTACATTGCAACCCCATGACTTATTTTATAACTGGAAGTTTGTCCTTCCTCTCCCATTTTACATACACCCCTCCCCCGCCCTCTGGCTCTGCCAATCTGTTCTCTATATTTATGAGCTCTATGAGCTTATTTTGGTTTTTAGAATTCATATATGTCAGATCATATTGTCTATGTCTTTCTCTGTCTGACTTATTTTACTTAGCATAATGTCTTCAAGGCCCATCCATTTGTCATAGTGGCAGGATTTCTTCTCTTTTTAATGTATGAATAACATTCCACTGTATTATAAATACCACATTTTCTTTATCCATCTGTTGATGGACACATTTCTATGTGCTGGTTATTGTGAATAATACAGCAATGAACATGGATGTGCAGATATCATTCCAAGACAGTGATTTCCTTTCCTTTGGATATGTATGGAGATATGGGATTGCTGGATTATGTGGTAGCTCTACTTTTTAAATTTTTTGAGGAACCTCCATACTGTTTTCCATAGCAGATGTAACAATTCACATTCCATCAACAAAGCACAAGGGTTCATTTTTCTCTATATCATTGCCAACACTTATTTCCTATCTTTTTGATAATAGTCATTCTAACAGGTGTGAGGTATTAATTTGTGGTTTGACTTGTATTTCCCTGATGATTAGTGTTGTTGAGCACCTTTTCATAAGCTTGTTGGCCACTTTTGTGTTTTCTTTGGAAAACTGTCTATTCACATATATTTTAAAATCAGATTATTTCTTTTTTGCTATTGATTTGTTTGGATATTAACCCTTGATCAAATAAGTGGTTTGCAAATATTTTTTTCCCATTGTGTAGGCTGTTTTTCATTTTGTTGTTCTTTGATCATGAAAAAGCTTTGGTTTAGTCCCACTTGTTTATTTTTGCTTTTGTTGTCTTTAATTTTGCTGTCAAATCCAAAAAATAGTTATCACCAAGATCAATTTCAAGGAGCCTACCATCTACATTTTCATCTAGGAGTTTTATGGTTTCTGGTCTTACATTGAAGTCTTTACTCCATTTTGAGTTAAATTTGTGTATGATATAAGATAGAGGTCAATTTTTACTCTTTTTTATGAGACTTCCAGCTTTCCAACAGCATTTATTATAGAGATTGTCCTTTTCCCAGTGTAAATTCTTGCTGCCTTTGTCATAAATTGACTATATTTATGGGCTCTATTCTGTTCTCTTGATCTGTGTCTATTTTTCTGACAGTACCATACTGTTTTGACTACTATAGATTTGTAATAAGATTTAAAATTAGGAAGTGTGAGTTCTCCAGCTTTTTTCCCCTCAGAATTGTTTTAGTTTTTTAATGGTCTTTTGTGCTTCCATACAAATTTTAGGGTTATTCTTTCTAATTCTGTGGAAAATGCCACTGGAACTTTGAAAGGGATGGCCCTGAATCTGTAGATGACTTCAAGTATTATATTAATTTTAATGATTTAATTATTTCTCTCCATGAAAATGTAATGTCTTTTAATTTAGTTATGTCATCTTCAATTTCTTTCATCAATATCATACAGAGCTTTTACCTTCATGATTAAATTTATTCAAAAGTGTTTCCTTGTTTTTGATGCTATTATACAGAGAATTGTTTTATTTCTTTTTCAGATATATGGCTGCTTGTGTATAGAAACACAGCTAATTTTTGTATATTGATGTTCTATCCTGCCCCTTCACATTAGTTCTTTGTTTTTAGTTGTTTTTTTTTTACTTTATTGTTGTTTAGTTACAGTTGTCTGCATTTTCTCCCCAGCACTCCCCTCACCGACCCCAGCCAAACCCACCTCCCTCCATTGCTTCCACCCTCCCCCTTGGTTTTGTCCATGTGTCCTTTATAGTAGTTCCTAAAAACCCTTCTCCCCACTGTCCCCTCCCCTCTCCCCTCTGGCTATTGTTAGATTGTTCTTAATTTCAATGTCTCTGGTTATATTCTGTTTGCTTTTTTCTTTTGTTGATTATGTTCCAGTAAAAGTGAGATCATGTCCTCTAAAGCAAGGGACATAAAGGAAAGAATAAACAAATGGGACCTCATCAAATTAAAAACTTCTGCATGGCTAAAGAAAACAGTATTAAAATGAAAAGAGAACCAACTATATGGGAAAACATATTTGTCAATGATACCTCAGACAAGGGTTTAATGTCCAAAATATATAAATAACTCACACAACTCCACTCCAGGAAGACAAAAAACCCAGTTAAAAATGGGCAAAAGACTTGAACAGACACTTCTCCAAGGAGGACATACAGAGGGCCCAGAGACTTATGAAAAGATGCTCAGCATCACATTGATTAGTCCTAACAGGCTTATTTGGTGGAATCTTTAGGAGTTTCTGCAGAGAAAATAATATCATGTGCAAGAAAACATTTACAGAATATAAACACAATAAAATTAAGAAGGAATTTAAGTATTTCAGTATAAAAATCAATTAAACACAAAAAGAAGTCAGGAATGTAGGAAATGAGGAACAAAAAAAGCTGTATGGCATATAGAGAACAAATAGCACAATGATAAAAGTAAGTTCTTCCTTATCAGTAATTATTTTAAATGTAAATGGATTAAACTCTCTAATCAAAGGCAAAGATTAGATGGATAATTATCCAAGTATAAGCTATATTCAAAAGACTCACTTGAAACCCATACAAGCAAACAGGTTGAAAATGAAAGGATGGAAAAATATATTCCATGCAAATAGTAACCAAAAGAGAGCAGAAGTGGCTATATTAATATTAAGTGAAATAGATTTTAAATAGAAAACAAGTTTATAAGAGGCAACAAAAGATATTATATACTAATAAATGGTTCAATACAGGAAGAAGATATGATTATATACATTTAATGACTACCAAAATTTATGAAGTAAAAAGTGACAGAATTGAAGGGAGAAATAGACATTTCCACAATAGGAAACTTCAATGGCTCTTTCACAATAATGGATAGAGCAACCAGACAGAAGAACATTAAGGAAACAGAGAACCAACAACAGCAGCATACATATTCTTCTCATATGCACATGGCATGTATTCTAGTATAGACAATACCCTAGGCAACAAATTAAGTCTCAATATTTAAAAAGATAGTTATCATACAAAATATCTTCTCTGACCACAACAGGATGAAGTTAGAAATCAGTAACATAATTAAAAATGAAAAATTCACAAAATCATGGAAATTTAACCAGTAGATTAAAAAAAGAAAACATAGGAAAATTAGAACATACTTACAAATGAATGAACGTGAAAAAAACATACCAAAACTTATGAAATATGACAAAAATGATGCTAAGGGAGAAACTGGTAGTGATAGATACTTACATTCAAAAAACAAGATCTCAAATCAACAATCTAACTTTACAATTAAGTAACTAGAAAAAGAATAGCAAACTAAATCCAAAGCTAGCAAAATGAAGGAAATAATAGACATTAGAGCAAAGATAAATAAAATAGAGAATAGAAAAACAAGAGAAAAATCTATAAAGCAAAAACTTGGTTCTTTTAGAACATCAACAAGATTGGCAAACCTTTAGCTGGATGAATGAAGAAAAAAAGACCCAAATTTCTAAAATCAGAAATAAAAGTGGGGTCAATACTACTAACACTATAGAAGAAAAATGATTATATGAGAGTACTATGAACAATTGTACATCAACAAATTGTATAACATACATGAAATGGAAAAATTCCTAAAAACACAAAATCTACCAAGACTAAATCACAGAAAAGGCAAAATGAATAACTAGTAAGGTAGTTGGATCAGTAATAAGAATTTTTCCAACAAAGAAACCCTGGAACTGATGGTTTAACCAGAAAATTTTACCAAATATTTAAAGAAGAACTAATATCAGTCCTCAAACTTTCCCAAACAATTGAAGAGGAGGAAATACTTCCTAACTCATACTATGAGGTCAACATAACCTTGATACCAAAGCCAACCAAAAACACTATAAGGAAAGAAAACTATAAACCAATATAATTTGTTGTGAAAATCGATGTGAAAATCCTTCACAAAACACTAGGAAACAGAATTCAGCAGCATATTAAAAAACTATATACAGCATGACCAAGTGTGACTTATTCCTGTAATGCAAGGATGGTTTAACATACAAAAATCAATCAATATATCACATCAACAAGATGAAGGAAGAAAACACACAAACATCTGACTTGAGTTAGAAAAAAACATCTAATAAAATTCAATACCCTTTTATGTTAAAAAATACTCAACAGAGTTAGAATAGAAGGAAAGTACTTCCACATAATAAAAGCCATACATGAAAAACCCACAGCAAACACAATATAGGGAAACACAGAAAGCTTTTCTTTTAAGATCAGGAACAAGACAACCATGACCACATTCACCATGTCTATTGAACACAGTACTGGAGGTTCTAACCAGAGTAATTAGGCAAGAAAAAGAAATAAAATCATCCTAATTGGAAAGGTAGGAATAAAATTATCTGGTTTCAGATGATATGACCTTAAAAAATTTAAAAAAATGTTAAAATAAATGAATTTAGCAAAGTACTAGGATATAAAGTCAACACTCAACACTAAAAAATCAGTTGCATTTCTATACAAAAACAATGAACAATCTGAAAAGAAAAAAATTAAAATTCCATTTACAGCCCTGATTGATGTGGCGTGGTTGGGCATTGTCCCACAAAGCAAAAGGACACTGGTTCAATTCCTGATCAGGGGTCAGGGCATATGCCTGGATTGTGGGTTCAGTCCCTGTTCAGGGCATGTGTGAGAGGCAACTGATTGATATTTCCCTCTAACTCCAATGATGTTTCTCTCCTTCTCTTTCTCCCTCTCTTCTCCTCTCTCTAAAAATAAATAAATAGAATCTTTTTAAAAATCCCATTTACAGTAGTATCAAAAAGAATAAAATACTTTGAAATTCATTAAGGAAATAAACACCTGTATACTAAAAACTATAAAACATAGCTGAAAGAAATTAAGAGGATATAAATAAGGGAAAAATATCTCACATTCATAGATTGAAAGGCTTGATATTGTTAAAATATTACCAAAAGTGATCTACAGATTCAATGCCATGCTTATCAATATCACAATGACATTTTTGCAAAAACAGAAAAATCTTTCCAAATATTCACATGGAACCTCAAAGAACCCTGAAGAGCCAAAACAATCTTGAAAAAGAACAAAACTGGAGTACTCATATTTTCTGATTTCAAAGCCTACTACAAAATCACAGTTATTAAAACAGTGTGGCATTGGCATAAAGACAGACACATAGACCAATGAAACAAAATAGAACAGCCAGAAATAAACCCTCTCACACACAGTCAAATGATTTTTACACAAGAGTGCCAAGACCATTTAATGGGGAAAGGACAATCTTTTCAATAGATAGTGCTGGGAAAACTGTATATCCACCTACAAAAGAATGAAGTTTCTATCAGAGAGATGCAAATTAAAACCACAATGAGATACCACTTCACACCAGTCAGAAGGGCCATATAAACAAAGCAACAAACAACAAGTGTTGGAGAGGTTGTGGAGAAAAAGGGACCCTAGTACACTGTTCATGGGATTGCAGACTGGTACAACCACTATGGAAAATAGTATGGAATTTCTTCAGAAAACTAAAAATGGATGTGTCTTTTGACCCACCAATTCCACTGCTAGGATTATATGCTAAGAACCCTGAAACACCAATCTAAAAGAACCTATGCACCCCAATGTTCATAGCAGCACAATTTATAATAGCCAATTGTTGGAAGCAACCTAGGTGCCCATCAGTAAATGAATGGATCAAAGAACTATGGTACATTTACGCAATGGAATTC
>CM052540.1:73960751-73982915 GCA_028533065.1 Trachops cirrhosus | reverse complement strand
CAAAAACAAAAACAAACTAAGCAAACAACTAGAACAGGAACAGAACCACAGAAATGGAGATCACATGGAGGGTTAGCAACAGGGGAGTGGGAGGAGGAGAGAGGGGGAAAAGGTACAAAGAATAAGTAGCATAGATGGTAGATAGAAAATAGACAGGGGGAGGGCAAGAATAGTATGGGAAATGTAGAAGCTAAAGAACTTATGACACATAGACATGAAGTGAAGGGGGAATGTGGGTGGGAGAGGGTGTGCAGGGTAGAGGGGAATGAAGGGGGGGTAATGGGACAACTGTAATAGCATAATCAATAAAATATATATTAAAATAAAATAACCCACCCATGGACTTACTCAGATTCACTCTCTGAGCTCCAGCACTGGTGTAGTAGCTTGAAAGGCACCAGTGGCATACAGGGAGGAACTGAAGTGTCTGGCATCAAGGCAGGAGCCATGGGACAGCTTTTTCCCAGACAAAAAGGTGGGTAGAGGCCAAGGTCCCTTTTCTGAGCCCTTGCCCCACAAAGCCACAGAGCTGTCAGGTGGGTGCCATATCTGGGACTCCATCAACCTGGCTAACATTGTTTGCCCCACGCTGGAGATCCCCCGAGACTCTGTCCAACCCAACTTTCAGGCATAGCCACTGTTAACTGTGACTTTTCCATATGATTGACTGGCCTTGGCTCATGCTTCACAACTTCCTAAAGCCTATCAAACCAGCAACAGCCACCTCAGTAAGCTCCTAAGCCCTGTACCTCTTGCTATGTGGCCCCAGGCCCAGCACTAGCAGCAGCTAGCCTAGATTCACATCTTCACTTTACCTGGGAATCTCCAAACCCAGCACAAGTAGCAGCCATATCAAATTATTTTATAGCTCAGACAGGGAAGCCCTGGGCAAAACATAGGTGGGAGCTCACATTGACCCATACCACCCGGGAAACTCAAGGCCTGCACATGCAGTGGACAGCTACAGACCATGTTGGAAGACCACCACCATGCCCCTGCACAGCTGATCCTCCATGGAGAGTGGAGGCTGATGGTCAGTGGCCACAGCCAGTTCTTCAGCTGAGTGGTGTGGGTAAATCTGTCCCATTGACCCGCCAACAACCACCAGGTATCAACTACAAGAAGAGGGTGTACTCAGCCCACATGAAAGGCACACCTGGAGTACCCAGCTTGAGTGATAGGGGAGGCTGTGCCACTGGACCTTACAGGACACATACTATATTAGGCTATACTTCTAAAACATGGAATTAAAGCAGCTCTACCTAATACATAGAAGCAAACACAGGGAGGCTGACAAAATTAGGACACAAAGAAACATGGCCCAAATGAAAGAACAGGTCAAAACTCCAGAAGAAGAGCTAAACGAAATGAAGATAAGTAATCTATCAGATACAGAGTTCAAAACACTGGTTATACAGATGCTCAAGGAATTTAGTGAGGACCTCCACAGCATAGAAAAGATCCAGTCAGAAACTAAGGATACACTAAGTGAAATAAAAAAACCAATTACAAGGACACAACAGCAGAGTGGATGAAGCCAAGAATAAAATCAACGATTTTGAACACAAGGAAGAAAAAATGCCAATCAGGACAACAAGAAGAAACAAGAATCCAAAATATATGAAGATAATGTAACCAGCTTCTGGGACAACTTTAAGTATTCCAACATTTGCATCATAGAAATTCTAGATGGAGAAGAGAAAGAGCAAGAAGTTGGAAACCTATTTGAGAAAATAATGAAAGAAAAGTTTCCTAAGTTGTGAAGGAAATAGACATGCAAGTCCAGGAAGCACAGAAAATCCCAAACAGAATGGATGCAAAAAGGCCCACTCCAAGACACATCATAACCAAAATGCCAAAAGTTAAAGATAAAGAGAGAATCTTAAAAGCAGCAAGAGAAAAGCAGTTAGTTACTTACAGGGGTGTTTCCATAAGACTGTCAGCTGACTTCTCAAAAGAATCTTTGCAGGCTAGAGGGTTTGGCAAGGAATATTTAAAGTCATGAGAAGCAGGGACCTACAGCCAAGATTGCTCGACCCAGCAAAGATATCATTTAGAATCCAAGGGCAGAAAAAGAGCTTCCCAGACAAGAAAAAACTAAAGGAGTTCATTGTTACCAAACCAGTATTATATGAAATGCTAAAGGGAGTTACTTAAGAAAAAGAAGATCAAAACTATGAACAATAAAATGGCAAAAAATACAAATGTATCAACAATTGAGTCTAAAAAGAACAAACTAAGCAAACAAGAATGGAGACAGAATCATAGATAAAGAGAGCATTTTGATGATTGCCAGATGGGAGGATTGTATAAAGGAATTGGGATTAAAAAGTACAAATAGGTAGTTACAGAATACCATGGGGATGCAAATTACAGTACAGGAAATGGAGTAGCCAATGAATTTATAGGCATGACCCTGGACATGAACAATGATGAGGGGATTGCCTGAGGGAATGGGGGGTGCTAGGTGGAGGGGGGCAAAGAGGGGAAAATTGGGAAAACTTTAATAGCATAATCAATAAAATATAATTTAAAAAATAAAAAATAAAAGTAGCGGGTCCTTTCTCCTAACAAGTCTGGATGTTCCATTAAACAATTCTGGCAAAGAAATTTAGACCTTTGAAACAATCCAAAAGGTACTTTCACCTGACTGTGTTCCTAGAGTTTTTCCAAACACATTTACTGTGCTACAATATTTTTCTTAGTGCACTTATTTTTATGGGAAGATTTTTCAATAAATGTTGATTCACAGGTGTTTCTATTGCAAGGTGGTTGTTATAACACTGATCAAGACTTGACAGTCTGGGCTAGTATCTGTTGACATAGCAAGTAGCATGGGAACAATTTCACCCTCTCTGCCCCCATTTTTTGCATTCTGTTTCAGAATTTCATTTGATAATAAAGCATATATGTAGTAGAAGAATCAATTTACTGACTTGAGTTTATTATACTTTCCAGAGAAACTGAAATTATCCAATTCTCTTTCTGGTCGTTTGCAATAGAGGAAAGAGGCAGGAGAGAGGCTCATCACTATTTTTCCATATTGCACAATTTGACTGTGAACTATACAAAGACATACTTCTTTAAAATGTTACATCAAAATCATTCAAAAGGCAAAAACTTAAATATTGAACAACATAATACTCTAAGAAAAAAAGTGGTAATTTTTTTGTCTTGGCCATGTAGGCTACAAGGCCTTGCCCTGATGGACTGGAGGAAAGAGAATCATCAGTAAGGCTGGGCTGGCTGCAGTCTGCAGAGCTTCCAACACTGGATGGCACTTGGGGCCACAGGAACTCGAGCTAAAGAATGATGTGCACACAATAACCAGACATGCTGGGTCTGCTGAGTCAATCCTAATTTAAAACACTGGGTTCCGTGTGGCCAAAAGTAGCCATTATATTTTTCAGGATATATGTTCTGAATTTTGTTCAGAAAGTGTAGCCTGTGTTGAAGTAAGCCAAGAGTTAGATAGGAAGCTGGTTGAGGTACCCAAAACTAGGTTGATCAATCCAGAACTGAAATAAAGCATACATCAAGCAAAAGCCTTTGTGCTGTGAATTTTAAAAAACCCGATGTATAAATTGCCTAAGGAAGCCCACACAAATTACCCCTAAAATTTGAATCGGTTTTTGTGTACCTGCCAGAGCCCTCCATGGAGTGTCTCCACACCCTCACCCACCTAGTCCCTCCTGTGCTCTGTCCCTCCCCCACTTCAGAATGTCTATATTCTGCAGTTTAAATTCAAACTCTTCCATCCTTCATTTGCATGCTGAACATCTGTTGGAGGAGATCACTCTCTGGGTCCTGGACTTGAATTTTCTCATTTTGTCGAGGCTACTAGACAGTGGTGGTCAGTGCCTGAGCCTATAGGGATGACTTCAGCGACAGGTAAGCCTATAGATTGGAGGCGGGTTTGTGGTAGAGACTGAGCTGTTCTTCAAAATCTGGGATTAAAATGTGACACTTCCACTGGGAAAACATCATTTAGACTCAAGCAGAGGAAGAAGAAATCACTGGACCTCCAAGGACCTGTCTCCCAGGGAGGTGGGAGCCAATGGAAACCTGTGACAACACTGGCTCCTAAGAGGTGGATCAAGCTGACTGAGGGGAAAGGCCTGGGTGTGGAGAAAGGACAGCAGCAGGCACATGGATTCTTTCTAGAGGGGAGACAAGCCACTTTGCCATATGTGTGTAGGGAGTAGTAGTGGGTTGTGTCATAGTGGTGGCACACAGAGGGTCACAGGAAAGTCTAGTCCTATGTCCTGTTTTTCAAGCACCTGTAGTTTGCTTCACAATATCTTTAGGGATTGGAACTGACTGTATGAGAGCTAATGGTGGCAGTGAGAAGAGGTGGTCTTAGCCAGAAAATTGTCCAGTGGGGCTGTCTGTGGCCAAGTCCACAATATAATGTTCTCCCTGAGAGCTAGTCTGGAAGGTACCATTGCAGCCTAGAGCTTCTCCATGCTTTCCACCCAGAGTTCCTTCTCCCCAATCCAGGGAACTGCTTGTTGTCTTGGATTCCACACAGGCAGGGCAGCCGTGTAACTTCCACAAAGGTGGGGCTTGGTTCCCTGACTTGTCCTGAATTGTTCTCTTGGCAACTCCATTCTTCAGATCTGTGTTTTCTAGTCAGGTAACTCAGGGTGCACCCTGACCTGCCTTTTGACTCTGAGATGAGGGGTTTGCTCACAGTCCATGTCATTGCATAATGAACATAAAACAGATGTGGAGACCGCTCTGTGTGGTCTCCAAGAATCGTAGCCCTGTGAGAGCAAGCCCTGAAAGGGGCTAGTAAGTCTCCCTGGAAAACCAGGTAATGCAGGTGGCAGACGTGACCCGACTCTAACACTGAGGGTTCTTGTGGGAATCAGGCCTGAAATGTACACTGTATCCTTTGAAGCTTGCTCTGCTTTGTTTTGTGTAGCCCTAGTAATATAAGCATGATGTTTAAGTTCAAGTCATAAGGAGTAAACTCCTCATCTCATGAAACACATCTTAAAGACCCTATGGTATCAGCATGACTAACAGACCCTGACCTATGACAAATGTCTGTGTTCCTTCCATTGTTATCTGTAGATAATACCTGTTTTTGTATGACTATAGCCTTTTGACATTGATTGATGAGCTACCCAGGTATGATGTATACACCTACACATACCATTCCCAATAAAAGTCATTTGGGAGAAGGGTCTGGGGCATTCTCCACTAGAGGGAATTGCTACCCCCTTTTCCACTGGAACAGCAAGATTGTGTCCAGGATGACTTATTTACCATCTGCAGTGGATGGGAAGATTCTGCTGGATGGAGTTTTATCCCACAGAGCATGGTTGGTTTTCCTGGGGAACACCTATAAAGGTGGTTTTCTTTTCAAAAGGAGCAAGGAAAGTAGCACAGAAGGAGGAAGATGATCTTCTGTATCATTAATAAACATCCAAGCATACCTGTCCCAAGTAATTAAGGGCACGTGGTATGTAGTTTGTTCTCCTAGGGTCTGCATAAATTCCTCTGAACAGGGATGTGTTCCAGACAATGTTGTCACACTGACACCTGGCTCACACCTGGTTCTTACTGTGTCTTCACTTTCCATTGTTGGGAGTTGGAAGGGGAAGGACCATATTCTGCAGTCCCACAACCAATGTTACATGACAACAGGGATGGAATTTTCTGAAAATCTGAGGGACACAACACCTACTTCACAGATCCCTCTTCTGGGAACAGAGCTCCTAAGGGTGGTCATTTCTCTGAGTGCTGGGGCCAGGTTGGCAGAACCTGGCCCACGTGAACTGTTTGCTGTTGTTGACTCTGACAAGCATGTACATGCTGGGCTGTTGTGTGAAGGGGTAATATCAGGGTTCCTCGTACCTTCTTGTGGACAGATATTACTCAAGTGTTTTTGTATTGTGCAAGTCATGGAAGGAAAGACAGTGATTTATATTTATCAAAAGACTGAAGAGGAGATGGAGCCTGTTCACAAAACCCTTAGGGTGTCTAGAACTTCCCTTTGAGAAGGTCGATACCACTAGTGTGTCTGCCTAGGGTTGTTTCCCATAGAGCAGATTTATGCCCAGTGCCATCTCCTGGGGCACACCCTCAGAGGCTGGCAGAGTTGGGTGCCAGGGCATCCTTAGGGAGGCTCTCTGAGTCAGCGCTGGCTGGCACTATTTCTTCTTGGCAGACAGTGGTCAGGGAGCCTTGGTGAAGGTGGAGCAAGTTCTCCAGTGCAATAATTCTCAACTGGAGGTCAAAGCATGACAGTGACTTGAACATATTTGCAAACTCTACAGTTAGCCCCATCCAAATGGCCCTCACCTGTTGAGACTCACAGCTCTGATACCCTGTTGGCTAAAGAGGACCTAAAGTGGCCCAGTCCTATTTGTTGATTCTCCTAATCCATTTACCCCTTTCCTTTGTCTCAACAACATCTGAGGTGCTAAGAGTGGATGTGACTATGAATCCTGGTGCCTCCATGACTCCTTTCACAACATTGCACTCTCCCTTGTCCACAACTGACTGTGCACACCAGCCACCTTGGGAGCAGCACCTAATGCCCCTCATGATCCCATAATTCCCTCCTGGCCACCCCCTGATGCTGCCAGCTTTGCCTAGGATATTTCTGGTGTCAGAAAACATTGGTCATGGCTCCATTGGGACTGGGGCTTGCAGCACCATGGGTCAAGTGAGGTCAGAAGCATGGCAACCACAGGCCCCCGCCCCTAGACTCAGACCATTGCCCTGACACAGGACCCTTTCAACAAGAGTGCTCCAGGGACACTCTGTGGAGGTTCTGTGTGTCTTGCACCACTATTCTTGGAAGCCTTAGCAGTGGAGATGATTATGCCTGCCTCAGCTTTGGAGGCCACCCAGGCCAGCCAGGGACATTGGTGTCCTGACTTTCCTTCTCAGGCTCTAGGGTCAGCTGCCCAGCTGACCCCTATAGTCCCTCCAGTGAACCCTGAACGACGGACACATGGGGCTTTCTGCAAGGTTAGCATGTCCATTACCCAGTCAAAGGCCTCGCTGATGACTCCTGTAACCCCAACAGTGTGTACAAAAACTTCAGACAGTGGCAGCACTTCAAGGCCCTGGCCCAGGGGAACCTTCCTGAGTCCTAATGCCAAAGCTCTTTCCTGCTTTCTCATGTGAGTGCTCTGGGCAGGGGCACAGGGGGCTCACCTGGAGCTTTCACATAACAAAAGAACATGGGCTGGACATGCAGGCTGGCCTATCCTGGGTTACTGGAAGGTCTGAGGGTGTTGTCCCAGCTATGGAGTATGAGTGGATGGTCAGTCTCAAGTCCAGGTTCATGGGCTGGTGTGAATGTGTGGCAGTAACAACAGTAGCTGGGAAGGTTCGTCTTTGCACTCACAGATGCCTCCTACCTCACTGGCTGGCACTCAGTCATGTTGGGTGGGTGATGGGAATATGTACTGCAGAGAGCTGGGTGAATCAGGTGGGTGGAGGTCAGGCTACAGACCATGAAGTATTGCAGCCCAGTGCTCCAGTCCCTATTCCCCAAGCTCACCATGAGGTTGGAGGAGGGAAGAGGATGGGCCATGCAGGAATGGCAGCACAAAAGCAACTATGACCACATGAGCTATTATGAGATGGCAGAAAAGTGAGTCAGGGTTCTGGGCCTTCACTCCTGCTGTGGGGGGTGGGGAGGCAGTATGCTGACTGCAGGGAAGGGCCCAGCTATGGCTGTGCTCATCAGAGAGGATGTTGTTGGTCAGCATGTGGTCTCCAGAGACCAGAGGTCCTTCTCGCCTCTGGAAGCCTCTCCCTCACCTTCAGAGTGTAGGTTATTCTGTCCCATCTCCCCCCAGAGCTCCACCCTCCTCTGACCTTGATCCATCCTTGGCACCACATGAAGGCTCAGGACAGGTTGGGGTGAATGTGCCCAACCCAGCAGGGTGTGACTCCAGCCAGAGGGCCTGTGCAGGGAATGTGCTCCACCAGCCAGCCTCCTGCCTCCTCAGTGGCCCAGGCCCTGACAGCAGTAAGGCACTTGTTCCCCACACCTCCATCAGCTGTTGCGTTTGCTGGGCTCTGAGAGCCTTCCTTCTCAGCACAGCCTGTGCCTCCCTCACCCTTCAGGTTCATTGTGTTTGAGGCAGAGGAGGAGATCATATTCAGAGGTTGCTGTTAATTAAGGGGATGCAGGGGTTACCTCTTCCAGCCCCACCAAGACCTGACTCTCAGGGGCCCCAGATGAGCCCGTAGCCAAAGACAACAGGGGCCTAAGGCAGGCCACTGTCCCCACATTGGTCCTTTTCCTTCAGAGGGGCTTTGGTCTTTTAACCAGAACAGACATGAGAGCCAGGAACTCAGCCGCCCTTTGTAACCATGGGGTCTGAACCTGGTCAGCTTTCATAACCCCGCTCCCACCTCCCTGTCAAAAGACACAACATAAAGTCTGCTCAGAAGCAGGCTGGAATGAGGGTGGGGGCCTGGAGAATCAGTGGTTCTACATGTCCTCACATGACTCTTGGATTCTCCTCTCCCCTCACAGAGTCACATGGCTTCAGGGGGTCCTGACCCCGCCACATCCATGTTAATGGCCCCCGAACACTGCCCTCACCATTGCATGCTTGGGAGGTGGAAGCTTTAGCTCCTCACACTTTCCCCTCTTTCATCTCTGCCCCAGTGCCCATTTCCAGGAAGGATATACCCAGGGTCTAGCAGGCCCACAGACACCAGTGGTACCTGGAGACTGAGGCACCCAATGAGATCCCCTGAGGCCATGAAAGAGTACATGGACATCATGGACGAACTGCTGAGATTGACCCACTCTGCCACAGGGCAACCAAGTGGAGATGACAGAAAGTTGTAGCAGGAAGAGGATGAGGCCTACCCAGCCTGTGATCTCCTGAGCTACACTGAGGAGCTTTGCCCGTAGGAGGCCTTCATCAGCAAGGCGGGCTGGCTCAGAGCTCCAGGGGCTACAAGATTCCAGAGGGTGGCACTCCAGTACCCAGATATGGGTTCTGCCCTGGCTGATGGGATTAAGCTCTATTCTTTGTTCCTGAGCTGGGTGTGTGCCTATGTGTGTGCACATGTGTGTTGTGCATGTTTGGTGGGTACTGTCTGTGTGCATGTGTGGGTGTGCCCTTGTGTTTGTATGTTTATATGTTTCTCTGTGTTTGAAGCTGATGACCATAACAGTGTAAAACACCCACCTTGTGCAAGAGAATGGGGTGGGTCTTTGCTTTTCCACTTTTCCTCCAGGTCCTGATGACTCACAGGTTACTCCCTATCAAGGGTGCTCACAGTCTTTTCCTTCTGTTTCAGGTAGTAGGGGTCATTCACCACCCCCACCCCAATTCATGGCCCAGTTGATATTCTCAGAAACAACTGGATCTCTTGGCCTGAGCTGAGGAGATGCTGGAGCTGGAGGAAGGACTCCCTCCTGCACAGGTGAGCCAGGGTAGGGAGGAAACTTAGGAAGATGAGAGGGAGACCCCAGGGGAGGCATGGGAAGGATGGACCCCAGGTGAGTTAGAAGAGGGACGAAGCTTAGGTGAGTCAGGGAGGGAGGGACTCCAGGGATCAGGGTTGGGAAACCCCAGGTGATCCATGGGAGGGAGTCCCCAGATAAACCAGGGCAGGGAGCAACCCAGAATAGGGGTGAACATGACTCTGGCCAGCCCACTCCTGACTGTGTGCATGGCATGCCAAGGGGCCAGCTCTGGTCTGAGTGTGGAGCAGGATGACAAGACAGGGAGGACTATAGAAAGAAGAGGGTGATAGAAAGGAGAGGATGGGAGCACAGAAGGGGAAAGAAGGACACAAAATTAGAAATATGGCACAGTAAGACGGCAAGAGACCCACATGTCTGTTTTGGATTTCAGTGACAGTGTCACTCCTTGTTTTCCTCCACCCAATGGCATTGTCCCATCAGCCATGTCCCCCCTCCTTTTATTCACCTGTGCAGGGCCAGTCACTGTCCCCCTCTTCCTCACAGCTGAAAGTGGAGAAGTGACTCCTGGCCTCCAAGGAGGAGGAGGGTGTGCAGGCACCCCTGAGTCACCATGCACCCTGTCGGACTCAAGTCCTTCTGAGGCTGCAGCCAGCTAAGATGCCTAGAGGTGTGTCCATAGCTCCCACCTGGGGGTCAGTGACAAAGCCTGCCCACCAGAGACTGACTTCAAGGAACATCAAAAGCACAGTTGAGCAGATGCCCACCTGTCTAGGCCCAAAGCATTTGCTGTCTCTCTGGAGCATCAGAAGTACCACCACTCCAGGCTTGATGCCTCGCCCCTCCTCCCCAGGGTCATGGGAGCACTTACTGTGGCCTGGGACCCAGGGATGCCTCCATTCCCAAAGAGGCCACTGCTATTAGGGAGACTCATGGGACAGTGGACAGGTCCAGAGACAATGAGGAGGACCTTTTTAGCCTGGCCTTCCTCTGGGCCTCTCCTGAAAGGTTTCTGCTACCCTCTGGGGTCTCTCTGATTCCTATCCCTGCCTCAGACCTTGCCTGCCCTGCAGGTTGGGGACCCTGGGGAACTGTTCTTTCAGAGACTAGTCCTCAGCCAAGCTGCCCCTGCAGCTTCCAAGTCTAGGAAGCAGCTCTGGGTGGGAACCTAGCCCATGCTGAGAAGACTACCTCTCTCCAGAGCTGACCTCACTGTCTCTGGGAAGCCAGCCTTGGCTGCGGGCCAGTTTGCTCCTCACAGCCTCAAAAGAGAAAGTGTGACCAGTCTGTCCCAGGGCATTGGAGGAAGCACCACTGCAGCCAGTAGGGAGAAATGGGGTATTCCCTCTGCTGCCAACCCCCCAGGTGGGGCCAGAAGATGTTACCTGGCTGTCCTCTAGAAGATCCGAGGGCTCCTCCTTATCCCAGGGCTGATCCTAGCTGTTCTACTGACATGGGAGGATGGGAGGCAGGGAGGGAGGACAGGACTATTAGCGTGGGGTGGGTCTAGATAGGGGTTTGTAGGAGCAGCCCCTCTGGAGCATTGTCTGTCAGTCATGAATAAAAATGGTTTTGTTTGAAAATGTTCTGGAAACTGTTGTCTCCATACTTGGGTCTGCACTGCTCCTTGGAGAGAGGATCTGAGAGGAAAAAGGATGCAGGAGGTCACAGGCACTATGGATTCACAGGTGACACTTTAGTTCCTTCTTCTAGCTTGACAGGGACTCCTTCTGATTGCTCCGGAGAGCACACAGCTCTCTAATTCTCAGGGAACCCTCCCATCACTTTTACTCCTAAGGCCATACTGGGTGAGGGGCCTACCAAAGCAATGAGACAACAGGCCTGAGCAATCCTCAGCTTTTATAGGGTTTCTCTTGGCCTCAGAGAACAGGCTGCCTGTCTCTGTGTCTCACTGCAGGAGAAGCATCCTCTAGTCTCAGTGGGATGATTGAAATTGGAGGGAGTTGGAGGTAGTGAGGCTGGAACAAGAGGGTGACAAAGACAGTAATGGTGACAAGCCTTTTAATAAAGGCATGTCAAGCATCCCCACAGCTCTGTGCATTTTTGTCTATCTGCCCAAATCCAGAGTGAACCTGCCAGGCCTTGACAGGCTGCAAGACAATTGGCGATGATGGCAGTATTAACATGGAACAGAAAAGGAGAAGCCTCCGGGGTCCCCAGAGGGGAGCCAGGATGGGTGGCCTGATACCAGGATGTGGTACCAGGCTGCCTATCTCCTGGCATTGTGGACTCCACCTAGGGAGTGGCCCTATGTCAGTGGCGCACCTGACACAATAGAGCAAAGGTGGCAAACACAAGGCCTGTGGGCCAAATCCAGCCCTCCACCTTGTTTTATCTGGCCCAAACCTTGTTTCTACTCTGCAGCAGCACCGAGTTCTCGCTTAACTGTTAAGGAGTAGTTATACTTATAGTCCTAAAATTAAATTCGGCCCTTTGAAGGCAACCTCCAGGCTGATGTGACCCCCGGTGAAAATGAGTTTGACACCCCTGCAATAGAGGAAGCCCTGCAGGAGGTTGGAGAGACCCTGGAGCAGCCCACTGCCTGTGTGGCTGTGGGGGCTGTGGGCTGAGTGTTTCTTTCAGCTTTGTGAGTTGAGACTGAGACAGTGTTTTGTGACACAGTGAAACTGCATGAGCTCCAAAGAGGAGAAGAAGCCCTGGGAGACAGAATCAGTTCCCTTGAAGAAGAGCTGCGAGCAGCGGAGACACACCAATCTCCCTCCCTGGCTGCAGAGGTCAAGTCAGAGCCCGAGGAAGATGATGTTGATGTGGAACCACGCTCCCAGAAGGCCTGCCCTGCAGTGTTACAGAAAATCAAATCCCAACAACCCAGGGGGATGTCACCCCGGGGGAACCCTGCGGGTCCAGTTCAGATGGTAGAATATACCACCTATAAACCCTATACGCAGGCTGAACTGGTTGATCTCACAAACCAATTTTACCAGTGACTTGGGGAGCCTTTAGGCATGTGGCTCTTGCATCTGTGGGATTAGGGGTGGATAGCATCACGTGCACTGATAATGAGATGGAAAAGTTAGCATGGTGGGGGGCAGGGCTCACATTCTTTGATGGAGTGGGTAATGGCAGCTATCAGTACTGTCTGGGCAAATGCAAGTGATGTGCCAGAAATGGTGAGCAAGTGGCAGACTTTCACAGACTTGGTGCAAATTCTGAGGGAGTTGGGCATGCGCCAGGCTATGTTCAATCCCAATACACAGGGCCCTGATGATGAATGTTTTACAGCTGGAATGTGGGATCTTGTATTCCAGCATGCTACCCCTGCCTCGTTTGGGTTGTTTTTTTTTAATTTTTTTTTATTTTAGTTTATTCACTACAGTTTCTGTCCTTTATTCCCATTCCAGCCCACCCACCCATCCCTCCCCTCCTCCCTCCCATTTCTAACCCCCCTAGTTTTGTCCATGTGTCCTCTATATTTGTTCCTGTAAATCCTCCCCTTCTCCCCTGAAATTCCCTCCTCTCTCCCCTCTGGGCACTGACAATCTGTCCTCTATTTCAGTGTCTTTTGTTATATTTTACTTGTTTCTTTGTTTTGTTGTTAAGGTTCCTGTTAAAGGCGAGATCATATGGTATTTGTCTTTTGGGTTGTTAATGGCCATTTTAGTGCTGTATGTCGGCCATGTCATAAATGACCTCACAGCAATGGTGGCCAGTCTGGGAAAGGCAGAGTTTCACTGCTGGCAAAACACTGTTCCTGCAGTCTATCAGAGTTCCTCTGTTCCTCCGTCAAACAGCGTCCCCGTGTGGATGATCAGAACACAGATGTGGTCAAATCTTTTAGGGGCTGGAGTCCATCTTACTAAGATTGACAGAAAGCCAAATCTGTATCTATTAGAGCTCTGGAAGCAGCTGTGAGCTGACCAACGCTTCCTGTGGTCCCAGAAGAAGAAGAAACTGATGGGGAAATCCGGGATTGCACCCTGAGAAGCCCATCCGGTCCAGCTGGAAGACCACCTGGCTGTGTCAACCTCCCCAAATGAGGGAGGAAATATCATTTGGACTTTTGACTAGGAAGGAGGCCAAGGAACCCATCTACAGGGGATGGACAGGGACCAGAGGTCCCATGTTGAATTGTCTATTAATTGGTTCCCTGCAAATATCCAGCGGGTTTCAGCTTTTGTAGATACAGGGGCCAAATGTACCCTCTTACATAGAAATACTGAAGAGTTTCTGGGACCTGAGGTCTCTATTGATGGTTATGAGGGACTGAGTGTAAGGGTAAAGGCTGTACAGCTCTCTTTGTGTATTGGTTGTTCACCTATCCCCCTAAAGTACACTGTTTATGTATCTCTCATTCCTGAGTATATCCTGGGTATTAATGTACTCCAGGGTCTGTGGCTACACATGACCACAGGAGAGTTTTGCCTGCAGGTGCGAGTGGTAAAAGCCATTCTTGGGGACATACTGACCATCCCCCCATGCAAGTGCCACTTCCACGATGGGTAAAGTGGTGAAATAATTCCAGCTTCCCAGAAAACATAAGGAAATTATAGCAACTATAAAAGAGTTAGAGAAGATGGGGATAATTAAGGCTGGCCACAGTCCTTTTAACTGTCTTGTCTGGCCACTGAAAAAGCCAGATGGTACATAGAAAATGACAGTTGATTACTGAGAGCTCATAAGGTCATTCCTCCCATACATGCAGTGGTCCCTTCTGTGATGGACTTGATGGACTGGTTAACTAATGAACTGGGAACTTACAACTTTGTAACTGATCTAACAAATGCCTTTTTCTCCATTGACATTGCTCCAGAGAGTCAAGATCAGTTTTCCTTCACATCGGCTGACAGTGGACCTTTCAAATGCCCCCCCAAGGATACTTGCACAGGCTATCTGTTATGGGATTGTGGCAAAAGACCTGGCTAAGTGGCCACAGCCTCCGGAAGTGTACCTGTTCCATTATATTGATGACATTTTGCTAACCAGTGATTCTCTTGCAGAGTTAGAAAAAGCAGTGACACAAATGCTGTCTCACCTGAAGTCATGTGGCTGGGCAGTCAACAAAGTGAAGCTACAAGGGCTGGAATTGTCTGTAAAATTCTTGGGGGTTATCTGGTTGGGTAAGACATAAGTCATCCCTGCTGCTGTGATAGATAAAATTCAGGCACATCTGACCCCTGTCACCATGAAACAGCTCCAGACATTTTTGGGCCTGTTGGGGGTACTGGAAAGAATTTATGCCTCATCTAGCCCAAATTGTTCATCCCTTGTATTCTTTGGTTTAAAAAAAAAAAAAAAGAGCAAGCTGGGACCGGACCTTAACCTCAGAAAAAGCATTGCAAGGAGCAAAGCACATCATTAAGCATGCCCAGGCCTTGCATCCTCCGGATGCTGCTAGACCCTGTGAGCTAGATGTGCATGTGACACAAGAATGCTTTGGATGGGGTCTGTGACAGAGATCAGAATGGCTACATGAACCCTTGGGTTTCTGGTCCCAACTGTGGAAGGGAGCAGAAGTATGGTACTCCTTGATTGAAAAGCCATTGGCTGAAGTATATGCTGCTCTGTTGGCCACAGACGCTTTAACAGGAACCACCCTTGTGACAGTTAGGACCACATATCCCATTGCAGGGTGGGTCTGGGACTGGATGGCCAAGCCTCGTAGTGGGACATCTCAGATGCCCATGTTGGCTAAGTGGGGAGCTTATCTGCAACAAAGGAGTACTCTGTCCACTAGTCCCTTGCAGGCTGAGCTACAGGAAGTGCTAGATCCTGTTTCCTATGTCGATGAGAAATCTACTGCTCCTGTCCCTATAGAAGAAATGGAAGCTAGCCCCTTCCAGGAGGGGCAGGCACCTATTCCCTCAGATGCATGGTACACTGGTGGGTCCAGTAGGGGCCAGCATGCCATGTGGATGACTGTGTCAATCCAACCAGAGACAGACACAATCTGGTTTGACATTGGCATGGGTCAGAGTAGCCAGTGGGCAGAACTGCATGCTGTGTGGCTCTTGGCTGCTAATGAGGCACCACCTGTGACTATTTGCACATAGTTGGGCAGTGTACCAGGGGCTAACATTATAGACTTATACATGGCACGCAAATAAATAGATAGCTATGCACAAACCATTGTGGGGACAAGCCCTCTGGCAAGATCTCTGGGAAGTAGGCCACCAGAAACAAATCACTGTATATCATGTGACTGGGCATGTACCCCTAGCCTCCCTTGGAACAATGAGGCTAATATTCTACCCTAGGTGCGGTGGCTGGAAACAATACCTACCAGCCCATCAGTAAGGGAAGTAGCTCAGTGGCTACACTGTCGCCTCTTACATGCTGGACAGAAGACCATGTGGCCCACTATCAAAACTTGGAGGTTACCTGTCACCTTAGCAAGTATAAGAAACTTGCAAGAACTGTATTATCTGCTTGCAAAAGCATCCCCAAAGGCCTATGGGAACTATTGGACAGGTGGTATGGAGATGGGTAGTGCTGACCCAGTAACAGGTGGATGTTATAGAGGAACCTAGTTCAGAGGAATATAAGTATACTATTAGCTGTGTGGACACAGCTACAGGACTTTTAGCTGCTTATCCCATATAGCACCCAGATCAGAAAGCAATAGTTTCTGCTCTGGAAAGATTATGTGCTGCCCATGAGCAACCCTTGATCATTGAAAGTGATCAGGGGATGCATTTTACTGGGGCCTTAATATAACAATGGGCTCAAGACCTGCAAATTGACTAAAAATTCCATGTGGCCTATCATTCCCAAGCTGCTGGAATGATTAAATGATATAATGGTCTCTTAAAGCAGGGCCTGTGAGCTGTGGCTGCCACCCCTACACTCAGGGGTTGGACAAAATGTTTATGGACTGTCCTCCAGACTCTAAATGAGAGGAGTCAGAGGGAGAACCCAGCCCTGGTGCAAGTGCTCTTCCACTGGACTGCTGCTCCAATTCAGCTGCAGGTGCAGACTAAGGATGCTTTGCTGAAACCAGGCACGGGAAAATGGGGGAATATTCTCTTGCCTGTTCTGGAGGGCCTGGAGTGAGGGTGAACAGCCACTTGGATGTGGCCTTGGGAAATAAAAGCCCCCCCCTCATGCAGTGGGTGGCTCTTGTTGTCCCTTGGGGATAAGAGGTGGAGAGAAACTTGCAAATAGTGCCCTGAGTGATTGGGATATGGCCCCCAATCTTAAAGGTGACATATCCAAGGCCAGCAGACCACAGAATGCCTCTTCATGGCACCTTTGTAATATCCCTATAGCCCATTATGAGTTCTCCACTATTGTTGCAAGTAGATGCTGAGCCCCCAGTTGAGGCATGAAAGGTCTGGTATTTACACCCAGGAAGACCCCTCTGCCAGCCACTGTTTTATTGGCCGACCAAAAGGTTGTTTGTATATTGCCTGAGGGTCGTGACTTGCCCTGGTGCCTATAACTGCTTTGTCTTTTTGTCCTGAGGGTACAGAGTAACACTTTAGTGGACTGGGTATAAACCTATCCCCTGGTGGCTAACCAATCAGCATGCTGGGTCTGCACTGAAATCCCCCTGAGCAATTCTGCCAGCTTCCCATGGCACATCCCTCTTGCTTCTGTCTCAAATTGGACTTGGCTTCACAATCAGTGCAACACTGAACATCCCTTGTGGAATGAGACTTGAATTGACATCTATGCTGGCAAAGCTGCGGTATGACCAGCCCAGGCTGTTAGGCAGCTACTCCATATGGGATGGCTCAGGGATGGCTCAAAGCTGAGGCTATGGAGCTGGCTTGAACAGCTCCCCTTTGCATTGAGAAGCCCGAAGTACAAGCCCAGGTGGGCTGGACTCCAACAGGTCTGTGTCAGACTCAGACTGTAAAACACGCCTGGGTGGTACAGAATGATGCGTGGGCTGCTGTTCCCACTGGAGCCCTCTGGGTGTGTGGCTCAAATGGGTGGCCTTACTTGCCTGGAAATTAGACTGGCTGTTGTACCTAAAAATGGCCCTATTTGCCTGCTCAAGTTCAGAAAACTCTTATAAGCCAGTCAAAAAATTGGGAGGCATTTAAAGTATGACACTGAGTAAAGCATACTCCCTGGTAATATTATCCATTAGCTACTTTTTTCCCTCAAGCTGCTTCTATAATTACTGAGACTGAGATAACTGCTTTGGCTTTGCACACTGCTTGTGTAATAAATACAATACCTAATTCCTTAAGCCTGTTAAATAAAGAAGTGCGTTGATTTTTTAAAAAGTAGCCTTGCAAAATCATATGGCTTTAAATATGCCTACTACACCCCAAGGTGTGATATGTGCCCTAGTAGAGGCAAAATGCTGTGTATATGTGTCTGATGTCCATCACAATGTCAGTCAAGTCTTACGGGCATTAGCTTCTGAGACCTGTGCCATTGAACACCTGATAGGCGATCCCTTGCGGGAATGGCGGGCATCCCTGACCACTGAATGGCAGTGGATTCTTGCTGTCTTAGGTGGCAGCATTTGTGTTTTGGTTTCTTGTTGCTGGAGTCTATACTCCTGTTGTGGTTTATGGGTATAGGGCTCTGCCCTCCTCGTCGAGGGACTTTCGTGGAAAATATCCTCACATAGATTGTACAGTGAAGAACCCAGAAGGGGTGGATTGTAGGGTAAACAGAGGCAATCTGGCTTCCTCACACAGGTGTCTGGGCAACCAAGGGGAGCAGTTTCCCATAGCCTTGAAAATGGGCCTGATAAGTGATGTTCTCATAGCCTTGAGACTGGGTCCAATAAACAGTTCCCATAACATTGAGTGGGCATGCATGTGCAGAATCACACTGTTATACAATATCCTGGCTTTCTGCTGGCTTTGCTTATATCTAGTATTTAAGGGGGTAGGGGCTCCCCACTGAGGGACATGCAGCTTACAGCATGCATGGATCGCCAACCATTAAATAAAGGCATGCCAAGCATCCCCATAGCTCGGTGCATTTTTGTCCGTCTGCCCGAACTCAGAGTGGACCTGTCAGGCCTTGACAGGCTTTAAGACAAGGTCCATTGCTGCTTCAGCCATGGGCAAGTCCAAATCCATGGGCTACTTGGAATCTTGTAGGGATTTGCATATTAATCTTTGGAAAATACTACCATAGGTCCACTGGGAAGAAAAGGGAAGAAGTGTTTCATATTTTCATTGCAGTCAACCTTCTTTATTACAGAAAAGGAAACTTGATAGTGTTACCAGACACTACTTGGGGTCCAGCTGCCTGGTGCCATCCTCTAGGCAAAAATTCTAGAGGCAAGGTTTTGGTGATAAAAGAAAGGAGTATTTATTCAAGAGCATTTACTTAAGCCTATCAAGTCACAGCTTGAATCACTTAAGCCTATTAATTAAGGCTAAACTCTAAAACCTGAGTTCTATTTTTACCCTGTTAGTTTTTAGTTACTTGTTTCTATAGGGTTAGTTTACAAACTAAAAACAACATAATATACAAAAACTGTATGATTTTGGAAGAATGGTAGGCTTCTGACTCAGAGTCTATTGTAGAATAGAATTTTTGGATGTCCTTCTAGAACACCCAAAGAATAACCCTGCTATCCTCTGCCAGGCCAGCCTGGTCCTAGGCTGAGCCTGGAGTTTCTTCCCATACAAAATAATGTCTGTTGGGAAATGCAGGCAGTTGTAGCACTATCATCCAGATCTTCAATGAAAAAGAACCTGAGAGGGAGCCTGAGAGCCAGAGCAAGAGCCAGAGCCAGAGCCCAAGACTGAGAGAGAGCCAGCTCAGGAGTCAGAGAGCTCTCTCTGAGCTAGAGAGCCAGCCCTATTTTTATTTCCATTGGCTTTGGAGGCATTCAGCTTCTCAGCCAGTGCCACCCTAAACCGACCACAATTGCCTCAACAAACTCCTCCTACGTGGGGTTTGTATCCCTACTTCTCCCCAGTGACCTGAATTACCTTAACCAAATCTCTCTGTATCAATCTGACACTTTACAAGGACAGGGTATAAGGTAAGAATCAAGAAGGAGTTACTAGTGACTGAAATAGAATCTGTGAAAATGCCAATGTCATCCGTCCAACTTCCAAGATCATCTTTCTTTAAATTTAATTAATTAATTTATTTTATTGTTGTTCAGTTACAGTTGTCCCAACTGTTTCCCTTTTGCTTTCCCCCGACCCGTCCACCCCTGTGCTCTGTCAGTCAATCCCCATCCTGTAGTCCATTACCACAGTCTTTTACACACATTCCTTGACTACACACCCTTCCCCTTCTTTCCCTTGTTACCCCCCTCCACCCTCTCCTCTGGTCACTGTCAGTTTGTTCCTTGCTTCCGTGCCTCTGGTTCTATTTTGCTTGTTTGTTTGTTTTGTTCATTAGGTTCCTGTTACAAGTGAGATAATATAGTATTTGTCTTTTGCATTCTGGCTTATTTCACTGAGCATAATGTTCTCCAGTTCCATCCATGCTATCACTAAGGGTAGGAGTTCTTTCTTTCTTTCTGCTGTGTAGTATTCCAGTGTGTAAATGTACCACAGTTTTTTTATCCACTCATTTACTGATGGGCACTTGGGCTATTTCCAGCACTTGGCTATTGTAAATATCACTGCTATGAACATTGGAGTGCATAGCTTCTTTCGACTTGGTGTTTCAGGATTCTTAGGGTATAATCTCAACAGTGGGATCACTGGCTCAAAAGGCATTCCTTGTGTAGTTGTGTTTTTTTTTTTTTTTTTTTAGGAAATTCCATACTGTTTTCTTACCAACAGTGCACTAGGGTTCCCTTTTCACCAAAACCTCACCAACACTTGTTTGTTGATTTGTTTATGGTGGCCATTTTGATTGGTGTGAAGTGGTATCTCATTGTGGTTTTAATTTGCCTCTCTCTGATGGCTAGTGATGTTGAGCATTCTTTCATATGTCTCTGGGCCCTCTGTATATCCTCCTTGGAGAAGTGTCTGTTCAGGAATTTTGCTGATATATTTAAAATTTTATTTATTTTTTCTTTTTTAAATTGTAGTTCAATTACAGTTGTATCCATTCCCCCTCCATTACTCTCCCCCGCCCTGCCTACCACCACCTACCACATACAGTTCTGTCCCACATTGTCTTTGTCCGTGGCTCCTTTATACATGTTCTTTGACAACATTTCCCTTTCTTTGCTCTGTTATCCCCCTCCCCTTTCCCCTCTGGTTACTGTCAGTTTGTTTTTTATTTGCAAGTCTCTGTGTATATTTTGCTCGCTTGTTTGTATTTGTTTCCAAAAACTTTTTTTATTTCTTCTTTGATCTCATTGATAATCCATTCACTGTTTAATAGAATGGCATTTAGTTTCCATTAATTTGAATGGTTTTGAGTATTTCTTTGAGGTTGTTTTCTAATTTTAAGCCATTGTGATCTGATAAAATGCTTAATATGATGTCCATTTTCTTGTATTTGTTGAGGCTTGTTTTGTCTCCTGCCACATGATCTGTCTTTGAAAATGTCCCATCTGCATTTGAAAAGAATGTATATTTTGCTTCTTTGGGCTGAAAGGTTCTGTATATATCATTAAATCCATTTGCTCTAGAGTGTTCTTCAGTGCCACAATATCTTTGTTTATTCTTTGTTTGGAAGACCTATCTATTGTTGACAGTGGGGTGTTCAAATCCCCTACTATAAGTATGTTGCTGTCTATATCTTTCTTGAAGTCCTGTAAGATTTTCCTTATATATTTGGGTGCTCCTATGTTGAGTACATATATGTTTACAATATTTATGTCTTCTTGATAGACTCTTCCCTTAAGTATTATGAAGTGTCCTTCTATGTCTCTTTGTATGGCCTTTGTTTTGAAGTCTGTTTTGTCTGATATAAGTATTGCTACCCCAGCTTTTGTTTTTTTCCTGTTCTTTGTTTGGAATATTTTTTCCCATCCCTTCACTTGTAGTCTGTGTAGGTCTTTTGTTCTGAGGTTGGTCTCTTCTAGTCAGCATATGTGTGGGTCATGTTTTCTTATCCATTGAGCTAATCTATGTATTTTGATTGGCTCATTTAATCCATTTACATTTAAGGTTATTCTTTTTTGTTTTTTATTTTTATTTTTAAAATATTTTATTGACTATGCTATTACAGTTGTCCCATTTTCTCCCTTCCCTCCCCTCTACTCTGCCCCTCCCACCTACATTCCCCCCTTTACTTCATGTCCATGTGTCATACTTACAAGTTCTTTAGCTTCTACATTTCCCATACTATTCTTGCCCTCCCCCTGTCTATTTTCTATCTACCATCTATGCTACTTATTCTCTGTACCTTTTCCCCCCTCTCCTCCACCCACTCCACTGTTGCTAACCCTCCATGTGATCTCCATTTCTGTGGTTCTGTTCCTATTCTAGTTGTTTGCTTAGTTTGTTTTTATTTTTGTTTTAGGTGTGGTTGTTAATAATTGTGAATTTGCTGTTATTTTACTGTACATATTTTTTATCTTCCTCTTCTTAGATAAGTCCCTTTAACATTTCATATAATAACGACTTGGTGATGATGAACTCCTTTAACCTGATCTTCTCTGAGAAGCACTTTATCTGCCCTTCCATTCTAAATGAAAGCTTTGTTGGATAGAGTAATCTTGGATGTAGGTCCTTGCCTTTCATGACTTGGAATACTTCTTTCCAGCCTCTTCTTGCCTGTAAGGTCTCTTTTGAGAAATCAGCTGACAGCCTGATGGGAACTCCTTTGTAGGTAACGCTCTCCTTTTGTCTTGCTGTTATTAAGATTCTCCCCTTATCTTTAACCTTGGGTAATGTAATTCTGATGTGCCTTGGTGTGTTCCTCCTTGG
>CM052540.1:73942412-73960251 GCA_028533065.1 Trachops cirrhosus | reverse complement strand
CCTTGCCTTTCATGACTTGGAATACTTCTTTCCAGCCTCTTCTTGCCTGTAAGGTCTCTTTTGAGAAATCAGCTGACAGCCTGATGGGAACTCCTTTGTAGGTAACGCTCTCCTTTTGTCTTGCTGTTATTAAGATTCTCCCCTTATCTTTAACCTTGGGTAATGTAATTCTGATGTGCCTTGGTGTGTTCCTCCTTGGGTCCAACTTGTTTGGGACTCTCTGAGCTTCCTGGACTTCCTGGCAGTCTATTTCCTTTGCCACATTGGGGAAGTTCTCCTTTATTATTTGTTCAGATAACTTTTCCACTTGTTGCTCTTCCTCTTCTCCTTCTGGTATCCCTATAATTGGAATGTTGGAACGTTTAAAGATGTCCTGGAGGTTCCTAAGCCTCTCCTCATTTTTTTGAATTCTTGTTTCTTCAATCTTTTCTGATTGGATGTTTCTTTCTTCTTTCTGGTCCACTGCATTGATTTGAGTTTCAGTTTCCTTCCCATCACTATTGGTTCCCTGTACATTTTCCTTTAATTCACTCAGTGTAGTCTTCATTTTTTCATCTAATTTGTGACCAAATCCAACCAATTCTGTGAGCATCCTGATTACCAGTGTTTTGAACTGTGCATGTAATAGGTTGGCTATCTCTTAGTCACTTAGTTGTATTTGTTCTGGTGCTTTGATCTGTTCTTTCATTTGGGCCTTTCTTTTTTTTTTGTCTCAGCAAGTCTGTTTTGTAGTGAGGGGTGGAGACTTAGGTGTTCACCAGGGCAACATAAGCTATGTTGCTGGGTTGTCACACTGTATGTGGGGGAGGGGTCTGAGAGGGAAGAATGGTGCTTGTTCCAATCTCTGCCAGATTTCAGTCACTTCTGCCGCTTCCCCCAAGCAAACTGGGCCCTTCTGGTGCTGATTCCCATGTGGGTGGGTTTGTGTATGTTCTAGAACTCTGTGGGTATCTCCAATGAACTCTCCTGTGAGGCTGGGAGTTTCTCCCAGCACCTCAACCCTCACAGGTCATCTCAATCAGTGTTTTGAGGCTTTATTGCGACGCTCTTGGACCCCAGAGGCTTTGCTTGTTTGCATGGTCTGTCTTGCTCCTCAGTTTCACCTGCTTTGTCTGTGGGACCACCGGTTCAGCCAGCCACCTTGCATACCATGCCCCACTTCACAATCGCCGCCTCACTGGGTCTGCCCATTGCCACTCCGCACTCAGGGTTCGCCTGCTGTGGTCTTGCATGCCCTGGGTTTGTCAGCTGCTGCCTTGTGCACCTGGTGCCACCATTTTTTTTTGCCTTTTTTGCCATTACCCCTCTTCACCTGACTGCCCAACTCCACCCCTCCTACCTATCTGGATGAATGTGTCTATTTTAACTCCTTGGTTGTTGGACTTCCATACAGCAATTTTCTGTCAGTTCTGGTTGTTATTTTGTTTCTAAATTGTTGTTGTTCTTATCTTGGTTGTGTAAGGAGGCACAGTGTGTCTACTTACACCTCCATCTTGGTCAGAAGTCCAGAATCATACTCTTTTAGCCTTCTTTTCTTTGGGAAGCTCTTTAGTTCACTGTGTATTTTAAATGAGAGCCTTGCTGGATAGAGCAGTCTTGGTTGTAGGTCCTTTTTATACATGGAATATTTTATATCAGTCCCTTCTGGTTTGTATTTTTTCTGTTGAGAAATCCGCTGATAGCCTTATTGGAGTTTCCTTGTATGTTACTTGCTTTTTCTCCCTTGCTGCCTTTAAGATTTTCTCTTTGTCTTTGAATTTTTCCATTTTAATTATGATGTGTTTTGGAGTAGGTCTTTTTGGGTTCATCTTGACTGGGACCCTCTTGTATGCTTCCTGAACTTGTGTGACTGTTCCCCTCAATAAGTTAGGAAGTTTTCTGTCATTATCTTTTCAGACAGGTTCTCTCTCCCTTGGTCCTTTTCTTCTCCTTCTCATATTCCTGTGATGCAAACATTGTTACATTTTATGTTTTCTTGAAGTTCCTTTATCCTATCCTCATTTTGGGGGGTCTTTTTTCATTGTATTGCTCTGCCTGGGTATTTCTTTCTACCTTGTCTTCCAGCTCACTGATTCAGTCCTCTACTGCATCCAACCTGATTTTAATTTGTTTTTAGTGTATTTTTCATTTCAGATATTATATTCTTAATTTCTTTGTTCCTTTTTCACAGTTTATTTCCTTTTCCATGTTGCTGTTGTTCCCACTCAGTTCCTTATAGCTGTCACTGAGTACCTTGATCATCCTTATAACCTTATTTTTGAATTCTATGTCTGATATATTGCTTGCTTCAATTTCATTTAACCCTTTTTTGGGGGTTCCTCCATTCCTGGAGGTTCTTTCTTTGTCTCCCCATTTTAGGTGACTCTTTTTGTTTGTTTCTTCACCTTAAGATGCTCTGCTTTGCCTGCCTGTCTTTGTGGTGTGTTCTTCTGAGGTAGGAGTTCTGTGAGACTCAGTGATGTAGTCTTCTTAATCTGATCTGGATGTTCTAGGGTTTATTCAGTTTGTGCAGGCTCTCTTGTTGTACTTTGGCTTTGCTTGTTGGTGGCTCATTCGTTAGTGGGTTCACCCCTCCCACTGGCTGACTTTTAGTCACCACAACCCCCACCATGTCTTGTATGTGGTTGTACAGGTGTTGGTTAATAAAACAATATTACCAGAAAACCACACTTATTCCAGCAAAAAAGGAAAAACCTACCACATCAGCAATATCAATAGCTAGCAACTGAGCAATAGTTAATAAAGGTGGAGAAAGATTAAGAATATTATAAGAAACAGGGAATATGAGATGACTAAAAGATTGAAAAATGATTTTGAATGGGAAGAAGAAGGAAAAATAATACGAGTAGGGAATAGAAATGGGGCGGAGAAAGGGAGAGAATAAAATTTTAAATGTAAGTAATACAGGGAATGGTGATGGCAAATTGGAATAAGAAAAAGGAATAGTATACTATGAGATTAGAAGTAAAATTAAAAGGGTATTGAACCAATGTGAACCAAATTACAGAAAAAACACAGCAGGGTCAATAACCATGACAGCTGAGCAAAGATTAATAAAGTTGGAAAGGGAATAAGAACATTATATAAAAGAGAAAAGTGAATATGAGATGTCTACAGTAAAGAAAAGTTATTTTGAGAGGTTGGGGGATGAAAACTAACAAGAGTAAGGAATAGAACCCAGGCTAAGAAAGGGAAAAAAATTACAATAAAATTCCTAACTCAACTGATCAAAAGCAGGGGCAAGGGAAAATGGAGTAAGACAGGAGGAGAGTATCCTATGGGATTCAAAATACAAACAAATAGTGAACAAATAGGAATACTGTTGGAGAAGAACAGCAATAACCATGATATCCTCACACAACTAGCCACAATTTATAAAGGCAGAAAGGAAATAAGAGTATTATAAGATGAGGAGAAAAAAACATGAGCTGACTTAAGGAAGGAATAATGCTTTTGCACAGATAGATAGGGGAAATAGTAGCAGTAAGGAATAGGAATATGGCATAGCATGGGAGGAAATAAAGTTTACAACAAGAGTAAGAGAGGTCAGGAAGAAGGGGAAATGGAGTAAGACCCTGGAAGGGTACAATGTGCAACTTGAAATAATAATGATAAGAAAAAAAGACATAATCAGAATAAAATAATAAATAAAAGAATAAGAGTAGTGAGTTAATTGGAATGCAACTGAAGGAAAAGAAGAAATACTAAAAGGCTATGTGAAAGGAAAAAAAGAAGAAAGAAAGAAAGAAAGAAAGAAAGAAAGAAAGAAAGAAAGAAAGAAAGAAAGAAAGAAAGAAAAAACATGCAAATTCTGAGGAATAGTGGGGTGAGATTCATCGTATTTTTAAAATCTATGAATATATATATGTATATATATATATAATTTCATTATTGTTCAAGTACAGTTTTCTGTCTTTTATTCCCATCCCAGCCCACCCACCCATCCCTCCCCTCCTCCCTCCCATTTCCACATGCTCCCTAGTTTTTGTCCATGTGTCCTTTATATTTGTTCCTGTAAACCCTTCCCCTTTCCCCCTGAAATTCCCTCCCCTCTACCCTCTGGACACTGTCAGCTGGTTCTCTATTTCACTGTCTTTGGTTATATTTTTCTTGTTTGTCTGTTTTGTTGGTTAGGTTCCTATTAAAGGTGACATCATCTCCTTTTTGTCTTTAACCACCTGACTAATTTCGCTTAGCACAATGCTTTCCAGTTCCATCCATGCTGTCACAAAGGGTAGGAGCTCCTTCTTTCTTTCTGCTATGTAGAATTCCATTGTGTAAATGTACCATACTTTTTTGATCCATTCATTTACTGATGGGCACCTAGGTTGCTTCCAACAATTGGCTATTATAAATTGTGCTGCTACGAACATTGGGGTGCATAGGTACTTTTGGATTGTTGTTTCAGGGTTCTTAGGATATAATCCTAGCAGTGGAATTGCTGGGTCAAAAGGCAGGTCCATTTTTAGCTTACTGAGAAAATTCCATACTGTTTTCCATAGTGGTTGTACCAGTCTGCAATCCCACCAAGAGGGCACTAGGATTCCCTTTTCTCCACATCCTCTCCAACACTTGTTTGTTTCTTTGTTTATGATGGCCCTTCTGACTGGTGTGAAGTGGTATCTCATTGTGGTTTTAATTTGCATCTCTCTGATGGCCGGCGATACTGAGCATTTTTCCTGCGTCTCTGGATCCAATGTGTGTCCTCCTTGGAGAAGTGTCTGTTCAAGTCCTTTGCCCATTCTTTAATTGGGTTGTTTGTCTTAGAGTGGAGTCATGTAAGTTCTTTACATATTTTGGAGATTAAGCCCTTATCTGAGGTATCATTGGTAAATATGTTTTCCCATTCAGTTGGTTCTCTTTTTATTTTAATACTATTTTCTTTAGCCGTGCAGAAGCTTTTTATTTTGATGAGATCCAATTTGTTTATTCTTTTCTTTATGTCCCTTGATCTAGGGGACATATCAGTGAAAATGTTGCTGCGTGGAATATCTGAGATTTTCCTGCATATGTTCTCCTCTAGGACTTTTATGGTGTCATGGTTTATATTTAAATCTTTTATCCACCTTGAATTTATTTTTGTGTATGGTGTAAATTGGTGTTCGAGTTTCATTTTTTTGCATGTAGCTGTCCAGCTCTCCCAACACCATTTGTTGCAGAAGCTATTTTTACTCCATTTTATGTTGCTGCCCCCTTTGTCAAATATTAATTGACCGTAAAGACTTGGGTTTATTTCTGGGCCCTCTGTTCTGTTCCATTGGTCCATGTGCCTGTTTTAATGCCAGTATCAGGCTGTGTTGATTACAGTTGCCTTGTAATACACTTTGGTATCAGGTATTGTGATCCTTCATACTTTGCTCTTCGTTTTCAAAATTGCAGCAGCTATTCAGGGTCATTTATGGATCCATACACATTTTTGAAGTGTTTGTTCTATATCTGTGAAATATGCCATTGGTACTTTACTAGGTATTGCAATGAATCTGTAAATTGCTAAGAGTAGTATGGACATTTCAATGATGTTAATTCTTCTGATCCATAAACACGGTATATGTTTCCATTTGTTTCTGTCTCTCTTGATTTCTTTCTTCAGTGTTCTGTAGTTTTCTGCATATAGGTCTTTTACTTCTGGCTATGTTTATTACTAGCTATTTTATTTTTCTTTTCACTATATTGAATGGGATTTCTGCTTCTGCTATTTTATTGTTAGGATACAAAAATACCTTTGATTTCTGGATTGACTTTGTAACCCCCTGTTTTGACAAATTCATTTATTAGGTCCAGCAGTATTTTGGCTGAGTCTATAGGATTTCATATGTACACTATCATGTCATCTGCAAACAGTGACAGTTTCTTTTCCTCCTTTCTGATTTGGATGCCTTTCATTTCCTTTTCTTGTCTGATCACTGTGGCTAAAACTTCCAGTACTATATTGAATAGAAGTGGTGAAAGTGGACAGCCTTGTCTTGTTCCTGATCTTAGTGGAAAAGATTTTAGTTTTTGCCTATTGAGTATGATGTTGGCTGTTGGCCTCTCATATATGGCCTTTATTATGTTGAGGAATGCCCCCTCAATTCCCACTTTGCTGAGTGTTTTTATCATAAATGGGTGCTGTACCTTAACAAATGATTTTCCCGCATCTATTGATATGATCATGTGATTTTTATCTTTGCTTTTGTTTATGTGATGTATCACAGGTATTGATTTGCGAATATTGAACCATCCTTGCATCCCTGTGATGAATCCCAGTTGGTCATGGTGTATGATCTTTTTAACATATGTTGGATGCGGTTTGCCAATATTTTGTTGAGGATTTTAGCATCTAAGTTCGTCAGCGATATTGGCCTGAAGTTTTCTTTCTTTGTTGTGTCTTTATCTGGTTTTGGGATTAGGATGATGCTGGCTTCATAAAAAAAGTTGGCAGTCTTCCATCATTTTGGGCTTCTTTAAATTGTGAGGAATAGGGGTTAGCTCTTCCTTAAATGCTTTATAGCATTCTCCTGTGAAACCATCTGGTCCAGGACTCTTGTGTGTCGGGAGATTTTTGATTATTGCTTCAGTTTCATCTGCTGTTATCAGTCTGTTCAAGCGTTCTGCTTCTTCTTCACCGAGTTTTGGAAGATTATATTTTTCTAGGAATTTGTCCATTTCACCTAGGTTTTCAAATTTCTTGGCATACAGCTCTTCATAGTAATTTCTTACAATCCTTTGTAGTTGTGTGGTATCAGTTGTAGTCTCTCCTCTTTCATTTCTGATTGTGTTTATTTGGGTCTTCTCTCTTTTTTCTTGATGAGTCTGCTTAAAGGCTTGTCCATCTTGTTTATCTTTTCAAACAATCAGCTCCTGGATTCATTGATCATTAGAATTGTGCTTTCAGTCTCTATGTCATTTAATTCTGCTCTGATCTTGGTTATTTCCTTCCTTCTACTTGCTCTGGGCTTTCTTTGTTTTTGTTCCTTGAGTTCATGTAGATGTAGAGTTAGGTTGTTTGTTTGGAATGTTTCTATCTTTTTTAGTTATGCCTGTATCACTATGAACTTCCCTGTCAGGACTGTCTTCACTGTGTCCCATAAGTTTTGGGTTGTTGTGAGTTCATTTTCATTTGTTTCCAGAAACTTTTTGATTTCTTCCCTAATTTCATTCTTGACCCATTCATTGTTTAATAGCACCCTATTCAATCTTCATGATTTTGAATGTTTTGCATTTTTTCCTTGGGGTTGGTTTCTAGTTTCAATCCCTTGTAATCTGAGAAAATGCTTGGTATGACTTCAATTTTGTTGAATTTGTTGAGGCTTGTTTTGTGTCCTATCATGTGGTCTATCTTTGAAAATGTTCCATGTGCATTTGAAAAGAATGTGTATTTAACTTCTTTGGGATGAAGGGCTCTATATATATATCAGTTAAGTCCATTTCATCTAGGGCATTGTTCAATGCCACAATATCTTTGTTGATATTTTGTTTGGAAGATCTGTCCATTTTTGACAGTGGGTTGTTAAAGTCCCCCATTATAATTGTGTTGCTGTCAATATCTTTCTTGAAGTCCTCTAAGATTTTGTTTATGTATTTGGGTGCTCCTATGTTGGGTGCATATATACTTACAATGTTTATGTCTTCTTGATGGTTTCTTCCCTTGAGTATTATGAAGTGACCTTTTGGGTCTCTCCTTAGGGACATTTTTCTGAAGTCTATTTTTGTCTGATATGAGTATTGCTACCCAATTTTTTTCCCTGTGCGTTTGCTTGGAAAATTTCTTTCCAGCCTTTCACTCTCAGTCTGTGTAGATCTTTTATTCTCAGGTGGGTCTCTTGTAGGCAGCATATGTGTGGTTCATGCTTTCTTATTCATTCAGCTATTCTGTGTCTTTTGATTGAGGCATTTAATCCATGTACATTTAAGGCTATTATTGATAGGTACTTATTCATTGTTATTTTCATATCTGTGTTTCTCTCTCTCTCTCTCTCCCTCTCTCTCTCTCTTCCTTCCTTTCTTTAAAGCAGTCCCTTTAGCATCTCCTGCAGAGCTGGTTTGGTGGAGGTGTATTCTTTTAGACTTTTTTTGTCTGGGAAGCTTCTTATTTGGTCTTCTATCTTGATTGAGAGCCTTGCTGGGTAAAGTAGCCTTGGTTGCAGGCCTCTGGTTCTCATTACTTGGAATATTTCTTGCCATTCTCTTCTGACTTGGAGCGTTTCTGTTGAGAAATCAGCTGCTAGTCTTATTGGTGCTCCCTTGTACATTACTTCCTGTTTCTCCCTTGCTGGTTTTAAGATTCTCTCTTTGTCTTGAAATTTTGCCATTTTAATTATGATGTGTCTTGAGGTGGGCCTGTTTGGGTTGCTCTTGATTGGGACTCTTTGTGTTTCCTGGATTTGTGTGACTTTTTCTCTCATCAAGTTAGGGAAGTTTTCCATCATTACTTTTTCAAATAGGTTTTCTATCCCTTGCTCTTCTTCTTCTCCTTCAGGTATCCCTATTATACAGATATTATTACATTTCATATTGTCCTGCATTTCTCTTAATCCCTCTTCATTCTTTCTGAGCCTCTTTTCCTTTTCTTCCTCTTTCTGGGTGTTTTTTTCCTACTTTGTCTTCCAGCTCACTGATCTGATCTTCTGCTTCATTCAATCCTGCTTTTGATTCCTTCTACTGTGTTCTTCAGTTCAGAAATTGTATTCTTCATTTCCTCTTGGCCCTTGTTGATAGTTTCTATTTCCTTTTTCACGTTCATATAGTTTGCAGTGTGTTCATTGTAGCTTCCCTGTAGTTTCTGGTTATTCACTGTGAGCTCATTGGTCTTCCTGATAACCATTGCTTTGAACTCAGTATCTGATAGTTGAGTTGCCTCTATGTCATTTAGCATTCTTTCTGAGGCTTTCTTCTTTTCCTTCATTTGGGGATTATTTCTTCATCTTCCCATTGTTTGTAAGACTCTTCTTGTTAGCCTAGGCTTCTTAAATTGATCTGTTCTGGATCCCTGGGTTTATGGTGTGAACTTCTGTGGTAGAATACCTGTGAGATTCGGTGGTGTAGTCTTCTTCATGTATCCTGGTGTTCATACCTTCCACTTACTCTTTTTTGTGATCATTTGGGTGAGTAAGGTAAAATGGTTTAAGACAGCAAAAGAGTATTCTATGATATTTACCGTAGCAGCTAGTAGAGAAGAGATAGGAGATCCTTTGGCTCTGTATTGTGTTAACCGTGACATTTCAGCCAACTAGCCACCTTTAGCCACCTTTTAGAAAGGATGAAAAGAAGATAAGACTCTTGTTGGGGAGGGAAGGATTGTTAGTTGGATCTAGAAAGCAGTGAGGTTGTTGGCAGTCAGATTCCGAGGTAAGATGGCAGTAAAGGATAATAAATAGTTGTAATGTGTGAGAGAATAGAGTTAACCACTACAGTAACAGATTTCAGGAAACCGTGAAGTAGGCTAAGATCTGGGAGGGGTGTTGTGTAGTATTTACAATTGTATGGAATAGCTATTATTTACAATAATATTAGCGCAACAATCATGTGACAGAATCTATGTGATCAGGATAACAATAGGGAGTATAGGACCTTGAGTAGTGTGCTAATGGAACACAAGTGAAGGACAGTCAATTAGCAATTCACTATGCAGGAGAGAACAGGGTAAATCTGTGCAACAATACAATATAACCAGCCAAGCAATGAAGACTGTACAGAAAGAAGAGGGGTACAAAAATACTATTCAAATAAAAGATGTAAGAATAATGAAAAAATAACAATACAAATATGCAATAACTTGCAGGTTCTCTGTAATAGCAAAGTGAAATTTGTCTCACACTCTCAGCTTTTGGGGTGCCCCCTCTTTGGGTCTTGCTCTGGCCTTTTCACAGTTCCGGGTGTTTTTGTCTCACTTGTGAGTTTTTAAAAAGAAAAAAAGCAGAAGGAAGGAAGAAGAGATAAAATTGGAAAGAAAGAAGGAATAAAACTAGAAAGAAGGAAAGAGAAGCAAAAGGAATTGAGAGATATAAAAATAATAAGAATTAAAAAATAAAAATTACTTAAAAAACAAACAAACAAATAAAAAACCTCTTGCTGGTTTCAAACGGGCCAGACCAGTTTTTCTGGTCTTGCTGGCTGCAGCAGGCTGAGGGGCGATTGGTATCACTTTTTTCCCTTCCTGTTCAGCACTCAGTCAGCCTCATGTGTACTCTCCCCAGGGCTAGCCATGCATTATCCCCAGAGCTAGCCTGGCACCTTTCTGCAGTGCCTTGGGTGTGGGCTCTGGGCTTCCTAAGCATGTGCTCTCCCCACAGGTTCAGGCGCGCACTCTTCCCAGGGTTATGGGTGTGGGTGCTCACAGCCCCTGTGTGTTTTCCACTTAGTCCTTATTCCCCTCTCTGCGACTCCAAGCCACCAGGCCTCTCCCAGTGCTGCTCAAACCTTGTTTGGCTAGCGAGGGAGCAGTTGACCAAGCTCTCTCCCAAAAGCCCTGTGGCAGACCTGGCAAGCGCCGGGCCTGGGGCTGCAGCCCCCTGGTCCTCGAGCTGATCCCTGGGCCCTTATTGTCCTGAAGCACTCTCCCCACCGTCTGTTTTTTTAATGTCTGCTACAATTTTTGATCTCCTATTTTCATATATGCTGTGTTACTGTTTGCTGTTTGCTCTGTTTCTCTGTAGATCTGCTATGTTTCTCTCCCATGCATAGGGGGAAGTGGAATCTGCTCCCTCCTACAATGCTGCCATCTTTGGGTGAGATTCATCTTAGCTCTTGGTGTCCACCTTCTGACTTCTTTCTGGATCTGTCTCTAGTTTTTTATCAGCTCAAGGTCCCAGGATGGGTAATCCAACTTCTGGTAACACCACTTGTATCTCCTTCACCTACTTCTAGAGGGAGCTTCATTGAGATTGAGAAGGTAGGGTCTCTGTGTCTCCCCTGGAAGGTACTGTTCAGTCTTCTGGGAAAATTGTGGGTGCATTCCCCCTGCCCCTATACCTCCCATCTTAGTCTCTCCCAGCTTATTTCCAATAATGTATAGCTTCTGATTAAATAGCTGTCCATTTCATGGGGGTGGGGATGCAATGTGTGAAGAGTGTCAGCTCTCTCCTGCTTGGCATAGTCAGCAGCTCTGTGTGTGAGCCAAGGCCAGACAGAGTTCTGAGTCCTCCTTGCTGCACTGCTTTCTGAACTCCCTACTTGATGACCTCAGTGCAATAGGGCCCTAGGACTCAGTGTACTTTATCTCCCTATAAGGAGTTCAAAATGAGCCCTTTTAGGCATTCCTTTTGCCATCTTTCTCTTGTGGAAATGCCCCCTGCAGGATTGTTAAGCCTGCCCAGTTGGTTTTGCAGATCTTCCCTCATTTCTGGAGGTGGGGGCTGGATACAACCTTCCCTTCCTGGAAGTTTTGCTAAGGAATGGGGTTCAGTCTGGCTTTAAATAATCTCAGGTGCACAGTTTCCAGCCCACTGCCCTCAAAGCAAACAGCAGCTCATACTTTCCACTCTGCACAGCTGTGCTAGACTGGGGCCAAGAAATCACCTCACTTAGCACCTTTTTGATCAATCTTCCTAGCTGCACTGAGTGGGAGGAAACTGTGCCCTCAATCCTTTTTCCTTGTTGGCAGGACATCTTTGTGTGGAGTCCCTGCCCAGCACACCTCAGCTCCCTTTTTAATAGAGTCTCTCTGAGCGCTCTCACTGCAGTACTGAGTCACTTTCTGACTTTCTGTACATGCCACCTCTCCAAAAATTCATGACTCAATTACAGCCATGGCTAGCTGTAGCTCTCCTGCTCCATCAGATCCAGGTGCAAATAATATCTTTCTCACTCTCTGGCACTCTCCCGGTTGGTGTTTGCCACCACAGCTATGGGTGTGCCAATAGCTGTGTGTGTGTGTGTGTAGCCTTGTTCTCCCTGATGACTTTGTGTATCCAAGTTGCTCTTAGCCTAGGTCTGGTGTTTCCCTGTCCTGGGAGGGGAGGGAGCCACCAAGCTGCTATCTCTGACCAGGGTCTCCATGGATGCAGGCACTGCAGCTGCAGGTGCTGTGGCTGCTGGCACCATACCCAGGGTTTTTCCCCTCCACATATAAACCTCCTTACCACCATTTTTGAAGCATCTTCTGTACTCCTTGGCTTCCAAACTTCATATCAGCTAATGTTCCATTAACTGTTCACTTTAATTTTGGGGAGATCAGCTAAATGTCTGAGTTGGGTACAAGAGCAAGTGGACTTGGCTTCCACCTACTTGGTCACCATCTTCCACCTAGATGGAAATCATGATGCTTACAGAGATGCTGAGCACTCTATGGTGTTCCAATTGCAAGTAGCTCATTGGGTGTACATAGAGAGCCTGGGAGCAAGTCACGTCTTACCCATTTTTCTGTGAGGAAAGTGGGTTCGGGGAGGTCAGGGGACTGAGTGCACTGGGATAGCCTGGAAGCACCATGCTGATTTGGCTCAAGATTTCCTCCTCTTCTACTAGGAATAAATACCCTGGAGAAAGCCATGGCATCCTGGAGAAATCTCAGTGATATAGGACCACGACCTGTCAGCATTCTCATGGTTCTAAAGTGGCATCTCATTGTGGGTTGAGATTGCATTTTTCTGATATTGAGCATCTTTTCATATATCTATTGGCCATGTATATATCTTCTTTGTAGTTATGCATATTCACCCTTTGTTAGTTTTTAGTTGGTTTGTTTTTTATTATTGAGTTGTAAGAGTTCTTTATATATTCTATGTAAAAGAGTCTTTCCAAAGATATGATTTGCAAAAATTCTCCCATTTTGGCTGTTGTCCATTACTTATTTGATAGTGCCTTTGGAGGGAAAAGAGTCTTACATTCTGGTGAAGCAGAATTTATTTCATTTTTCTTTTGTTGCTTTTGTTTCTGGTGTTGTATCTAAAAATCTGCTGACAATCCTAGGTCATGGAAATATTCCTATGATTCCTCCTTTTTAAAACCATCTTTACCATTTTAAGTGTACAGTTCAGTAGTGTCAAGTATATTTGCATTGCTGTGCAACAGATCTATATAAAATTTTCATCTTTCAACACTGAAACTCTATATACATGAGACACTAATTCTACCATTTCCTGCCCCAGACCTGGACAACCATCTTTCTACTTTGTGTGTCTATGTCGTTGAATGCTTTAAATACTTTATATGAGTGGAATCATGGAGGACTTGTCCTTTGTGACTTGGTTATTTCTCTCAACACAATGTCCTAGAGGTTCATTGTGTTAACCACATTTTAGCAATAATGCAGTTTCCTTCTTTTCAAGGCTCATAATATTCCATCATATGTACAGAACGCCTTTTCTTTATCTAGTCATCTGCTTATGGACATTTGAGTTTCTTTTGGCTAATGTGAAAAATGCTGGGGGTGGTGGGCTGGGATGGGAGTAAAAGGCGGAAAACTGTACTTGAACAACAATTAAAATAAAAAAGTTTATATAAAACATAAATAAATGAAGTAGTGTAACAAAAAAATAAAAATAAAATTACGTCTCTCTCACTAAAAAAAAAAGAAAAATCCTGCAATGAATGTGGCTATGCAAATATCTCTTCAAGATCCTGCTTTGAATACTTTTGGATAAATATCCAGAAGTGGGTTGTGGCATCACATGGTAGTTACAGTTTTAATTTTTTGAGAAAAGCCCAATTTGGTGTATATCCACCTTATAAAAGTGCTTATGTTTTTATTATAGATGTACATAATCAAAATTATATATAGTGGTAATTTTGAGGGCTATATATACTATTGTACTGTATATATTTTTATATTGCCTTAGTCTTCTTTTAACATTATGAATTCAATACAATAAAATTGATATATTTTGATATTATTTAATTTTTGAGTTTTTCATAATTTCTCATTGTGCATGTATATTAAAAATAACTTAGTATCTTTTTCTTGAACTTTTATAAATTATAATATTACAGGATAATCAGTTCTAGATGCAAAGGATTCCTGTTCAAAGGCTTTGAAAAATTCTTCCATCTAAGCCTTTTGTAATGGCTATTGAAAATTATGCCATCATTTTAATAGCTCTTTCTTAGTAGGTGATCATCTTTCTTGCTAATTAATTTTAAGATTGTTTTTTGTCTTTTGAGTTCTACTGTTTCAAAAGGGTTGGCTATTTTCTGGCTAAAATTTTTTCTTTCTTTTTTTTAAAGATTTTATTTATTTATTTATTTTTAGAGAGAGGGGAAGGGAGGGAGAAAGAGAGGAAGAGAAACATCAATGTGTTGTTGCTTATCACACCCCCTGCTGGGGATGTGGCCCACAACCCAGGCATATGCCCTGACTGGGAATCGAACTGGTGACCCTTTGGTTCACTGGCCAGTGCTCAATCCACTGAGCCACACCAGCCAGGGCTGGTTAAAAAATTTTCTGTCCTCCACATGATCTCTTTTGCTTCATTAACTGATAATACATATTCTTCATCAACTCTAGAACATAATATCTTTTCAAAATGACTTCTTGTCCTTTCTTGTCTCTACTTCTGGAGCCCAATATACATGTATATTATAACATCTTATATATCTGTATGTCTTCATTAGTTCAGGCTGTTATAACAAAATACCACAGACTAGTTGGTTTAAACAACATTATTTACTTATTTTGTTCATTTTTAAATTTAATTTTGAAATTTTTAATTTCCATTCATATTCAATATTATATTAGTTTCAGGTGTATAGCACAATGGTTAAACATTTATATAATTTACAAAGTGATCCCTCTGGGAGTCTTGCACCCGACTGACATCATATTTAGTTATTACAGTATTATTGACTACATTTTCTAAGCTGTACTTTACATCTCCATGACTATTTTATAAACGCCAATTTGTACTTCTTAAGTGATTCACCTTTTTCACCCAGTCCCCACAGACCCCTCCCATCTGGCAATCATGTGTTTGTTCTCTGTATATATGAGTTAGGTTTAGGGTTATCGATAGGTATGTAATTATTGCCTTTTTATTTTTCTTTTTAAGTAGTCTCTTTACATTTTTCATAATATTGGTTTGGTGGTGACAAAGTCCTTCAGCTTTTTCTCATCTGGAAAACTCTGTATCTCTCCTTCCATTCTAAATTACAGCTTTGCTGGATGGAGTGATCTTGATTGTAGGTCCTTGCTTTTCATCACCTTGAATATTTAGTGTCATTTCCAACTGGCCTGCAAAATTTCTGTTAAGAAATCTGCTGACAGTCTTATGGGAGCTCTGTTTTATATAACTAACTACTTTTCTCTTGGTGCTTTTCAGATTCTCTGTGTTTTACCTTTGCCATTTTAATTATGATGTGCCTTGATGTGAGCCTTATCATGGGTTCATCATGTTTGGAACTCTGCTTACTGAACTTGTATGTCTATTTTCTTCACCAGGTTAGGTAAGTTTTTTGTCATTATTTTTGAAAATAGGTTTTCAATTTCTTGCTGTCTTTCTTCTTCTTTTATCCATGTAGTGATAATGCTGCTACACTTGATGTTGTCCTAGACATCCCTAAAACTACTCACATTTTTTTAGATCCATTTTTCTTTTTGCTGTTCTGAATGGGTGTTTTCCACTATCTTGACTCCAAATTGATTCAATTCTCCTCTTCATCTAATCTGCTGTTGATTATAATGTATTCTTAATTTCAGTCATTGTACCCTTCATTTCTGACCATTCTCATTTATGTTTTCTCTCCTTTTTTACATTTCCTATCTCTTTGCTAGAGTTCTCACTAAGATAATATATTCTTTCCCTAAATTCACTGAGCATCCTTATAAAGTATTCTGAACTCTGCATCTGATAGATTGCTTGCCTCCATTTTTTAAAAAATTATTTTTCTGGAGTTTTGTCCTGATCTTTCATTTGGGACATATTTCTTTGTCTCCTAATTTTGGTCGTCTCCCTATGTGTGCTTCTAAGTATTAGGTAGATCTTCTGTACTCCCAGTCTTGGCACAGTGGCCTTAGGTAGTAGGTGTCCTGTGGGGCCCAATGAAGCCATCTGCCTGATTTCCTGAGCAGGTGCCCCAGGGATGTCCCATATGTGGACTGTGTGTGCTCTTCTGTTGTAGGTGAGCACTGATTGCTGTTGGCCCATTGCTGTTGGGCAAGACTGACCCTCAGGCTTACTGACTGTGAAAATTGGTCATCATTACAGTGGGCAGCTGTTGTGAGGGGACTGACCCTACTGAGGGGATTCATTTTAGCATGGCTCTTGTGCCTGCCAAGTTCATCCTTTTGGTGTGTACTTTTTGGCACTAATAGGATTGTGTTTTGGTGTGGTCTGAGGACAGCCACCAGGTATATTGGTTCTGAGGCCTCTTGATAGGGGCTCTGGTGTAGGCTCAGGTAAGCCCCTACCTGTGTCTGGCTTGGAGCCACATGGTAGATACTACAACATGATCTGTAGTTGGTTGCTGCCTGTGCTGAGCTTGGAAGCACCTGAGAGTGGTCATCCTGTAAACCGAAGCTGCTGCCATTCTAGTGCAGGCTGCTTAGAAAAAGGTATAGGGCCTGCTGAGGCCATTGTTGCTTGTTTGGGATTTGTGAACCTTTGATAGATTTTAGAAAACTCTACAGTGTGGGCTCAGGTTGATTGTGTGGATTAACTTCTAAAACAGATTCTGGCTGGCCCATGAATTGGGTGGGGTGAGGTCTCATGCAATCACAGGGGGTGTTATGCAGGTTAATGGAGATTCAGACTTAGCATCAGCTGAGACTGAGTCTGAGTGTCTGTCAGAGTGGGAAGTGGGGAGAAGGCTCACAAAGGAAAAACTGCTTCCCAGCACCTTAGTCCAGAGAAAACTGCCCCATGAACCCTTGCATTGAAGCCAGAAAATACAATTCCTCCCCATATGTCCCTGGTGCTTTTTAAGCTTCTGACCCTTTGCTAGAATTTTGGACAAGTTTTTGTGAGCAAGTACATCTGTGTTCAGGCCCTTTAAGATGCTTGGGCCTATAGCAGCCCTCTGTGTCACCAGGATTTAGTCCTTATTGATTTTTACAACCACTATTGTAGGGACTCCTCTTCCCAACATTGGTGCTTTGGATGGGGAGCTCAGTTTGGGGCTGAAACCTTTTGTTCCACAGTGGGGACTTTTGCAGCAGAGATACTTTTCTCAGTTCTTAAGAGTCAAAGGCATATGTGGAACCAGCTGTTGTGAGTATCTTCTCTTCCTTCCAGGTTTATGTGGCATCTCCTTTATATCATTAATTATATGAGTTCTCTTAAGCTAGTCTTCATGGTTGACAAGGGCTTTAATTTTGATGTACTCATGGGAGGAGACAAGCAAAGTGGTTTCCTGTTCTGCTGTCTTGACTGGAAGAAGAACATTATTTATTAAATTGATACTTGTTTCTCACAGTTCTAGAGGCTGGAAGTCTAAGATCAAGGTGCCAGCAGACTATCATGTCCATAAATTTATCTTTCATATTTTCTGACTTTTTCTTTTCTGTGCTACATTTTACCTAATTTAGTACATCAACCTTCCATGTCATGAATTTCTTCTTTTGTGGAATTTTGCAAAAGTTTGATCTTATCTACTCTTTCCCCCATTCACTTTAATATAAATATATGTGGTGTTTGTATATTCAATTTCATCATCTGTTATCAAATATATTCAATTTCAATAGTCAAGATTTAACAACAAATAATTTTTACCACTTTATTCAGAATATTCTTAAATGAAATAGGTACTTTTAACCACAATTCCAACTACTACAGTTTGCACTGTGGAAAACAGTATGGAACTTCCTCAGAAAACTAAAAATGGATCTGCCCTTTGATCCAGCAATTCCACTGCTGGGACTATATCCTAAGAATCCTGAAACACCAATCCAAAAGAACCCATACACCCCAATGTTCATAGCAGCACAATTTAC
>CM052540.1:73902612-73935171 GCA_028533065.1 Trachops cirrhosus | reverse complement strand
GACAAAACTAGGGGTGTTGGAAAGGGGAGGGAGGAGGGGAGGAATGGGTGGGTGGGCGGGAATGGGAATAAAGGATAGAAACTGTACTGAATAAACTAAAATAAAAATTAAAAAAAAAAGTCAATATAAACAAAATCATGCTTAAAATTTGGATGTACAAAGTCAGATACAGTAGAGGAGCAATACAACTGACATTAAAGCTTGAAGAAAACATTTTTTTTCCTTATGCCTGGAAATATTGATCTCACTTTTCAAATGGAAATGAAATAATGTTTCTTGTTTATTGTTTTCGACTTACTTGATTCGTGGAAGAGTTGTAGTTAATATCTAGGAACACATAAATATGAGGTTTGATTAGAAAGCAGAATGGTATTCATGTGATTCTTGAACCAGAATCATAATGTTCTCACTGGGAACCAGTGAAGATCAATTAGGCACATAATTAGATTTTTTGTCTCATGTGCTAGTAACTATATGTATGTGTCAGTTTGAGTCCTCCAAGAAGCAGATTTGGAGTAATCACTCACAAAAAACGGAGGGTGGAAGGGAACTCAGTGGTAAGAGAGAGTCTTCAGACTTGAATGCTGTGAAAGGACAAAAAGAAGGAAGCAATGCTTAGGTAGGAAGATCCCCACACCACAGCACAATTCTGAGATAGTTTGGCCTGGGCCAACAGGGTGGCCCTGAGGAAGAGTCACCCACTAGAGGAGCCCTGTCACCTAAAAATTTCCCAGGACTAGATACCTGTGCCCTGACTGGTTATTGTTTAGGAGCAGTTGGAGGTTAGTGGCCTAGGCTCAAACAGAAAAGCAGATCCAAAAAGGTGGCAGCTAGAGCTTTCAGTCAGCTATGGGCTCCATTGAAAGTTATCTTGAAGAACCTCTGAGTAGAGCACTTTTGTGGCTACCCCAATATATAAAGAAGAGCAGTAAAAGAATAATCCCCATCATGAAGGAATTTACTGTTTACAGAGTTCTTGGTCTCCTGTTTCAGATCTCAGTACTCCAATTGTAATCTCTGAACTTTTGTTTTAATGTGAAAGGTAAGATGATGATTTTGCTGCTCGTACTCCAGTACAGTAATGAATATGCCTTTGCAGTGGTTTTCTCTTAGTGAGGATAGATAGATCTGATTTTGGTTTTCTTGCCACTTGCAGCTCACTGGCTGGATCTGGTGATAGGGCTGATCATGTCAACAATCAACACAGGCTGGCAGCCTTGGCACACCCAGTGGACCAACTGAATTTATCACCCACTTTCCTTACCCCCTCAGCTTGAATAAAAAATCTAACTAAATTTTTTCTCACTAGTTGTTCTTTGAAGACTAAATCTTATTTTATAAAGTTTGAAATAATGATTTCATTTGGCTCTAGGAGGTTATGAATGGAATATTTTGTTACCTGCAGTTGAAAACATTCTGATTAACACAATTGATAAGCAAGAATCTGAGCAGAGGGAGGTGAGTGGTCTTGAGTTGAAGCTTGATAAACCTCTCTCTCCACTCAAGTCCATCATATTTAATGTCTACTTGACACTGTGAGTTCTACTAAATTCTTAAGAGGTATTTTGAAGACTGTACTTTTATATATAAACACTGTATGTTTCTCAGTTATGATTATAGTCCAGTCATTTAGACTTAGGCATTCATATAATTTATCATCTAAACTGAAATACTTTTGATAATAAAAGAGAGTACAATCTATAATTATAATAAAATGATAGATGTATATCTAGACTGTCCCAACAAACCAGTAGTTTTGGCCATCTCATACTTATACTGCACTTGACTTTTCTCAGATTGCCTCAATCAGTTATTTGCAAACAGTTTTCAACTTCTCCAACCTATGTTGTGCTGCTTCTTTCTAGTTTGATTCAGAGAGAGTAAGAGAATTTCACACTTCTCCTAGAGATCTCACCTCCAGGGCCTCTGCCAGATACATCAATTACCGCATCCTTCTTAGTCAGTAAACATACAGGCACATGTTAATGAGCATGTCCATGACAAAACATTTGTTTCCTTCTATGAAGCTTTCGCACAAGTTCTTGCTGGGCTCAGCAATGTGACAGCAATGTAAAGTAATATTGACTTTGTTATATCAACAATAGGGGTGATGGAAAATTTTGAGTTTTTTGTCTTCTACTCTTAGAATATTTCTTAATTGCACAGTGACTTGAATGAATTTGTCTATAGAGTTGGAGGGTAGGCTAAAAAAGGATGTGTGTGCTGGGAGTGTGCATTTGTGTGTGTTGGGGGTGTGCAGTTTGGGGAGGCATAGCCCATGGGGCTAGAGTAGGGCTCAGGAGGTTTACAGCATTCATTGGTTTGCAAGGGTACACTGCACTTCAAACCCTCTGATCACATCAGCAGTATTTAAACAAATGTTCTTAGTTCTGGTTTTGGTTGAAACATTTACATATTTTTTGTGCGACGAGGTTTACTAGAGATATATGTGGATGCTTTTTGTTTTGTTTTTGTTTTTTGGCAAAAATAATGACAAAACCACAAGTTGTTATTCATTGTTTACCAAATTAAGAAGGCTTCTGAATTTTTTGTTCATGGTTTATAAGGACAATAGTTCTGGGAGGCTCAGAACAGAGGAGGAGACACAAGAAGCTGTCCCTACTCCCCTGCTCCTTAGATCTTCCTCTACTCCAAGCAATGCAGCTGCTTTGCCCCTGTCTTTAAACTTTTATTTGGGGGATATAATAATGAAGTCTTTCAGGACTACATCACAAATGTGATGAGCACATTTTGAAGATTTATTCTTTTGCCTATGGAAAGAAGGCAAACTATCCCAAACTTTGATTGGGGTTATTTCTGTGGTACATGGGAGCCTGGAGAATTAATGCATTTGTTTCATGTACCATTTGTAATTGGCTACCTTTTATATAATTTTTTCCCTAATTACAAAATGGCTCCATATCATTATAGAAACTTTGGACAAAGTAGGGCATACACATATAATATCTGCCATCCCACCAGTCAAATATCACCACTCTTAATATCTGAGTGTATGTTTCTAATCTTTTTTCTATACATATAGATTGACTTTGTGTGTCTGTGTATGTGTATATATAACAAATATTTTGACAAAAATCAGATCACATTGCAAGTTTTGCTTTTAATATCGCACCCCCAAGCTTCTGAAGGGAAGATACTGTACAGCCTTCATACTGGGATCTGGTTCCCAGTGGGTTTGTGGACAAGGAGTGAGGGGAGGAAGATGGCAGGGACCACACAATTGACTCATTTTGCTTTCCTCCAAGACTAGATACTTTAACATGTGGATCTTACAGTTTGTCAAAAAGCCTGGTTTTGCTTGCTGTAATGATGGCAGTGTTCTTCTCTGGGTATAAAGAGATGCTATTTCTCCTTAGAGGCTTAAGAAAGGCTTTTATAAGTTTAATGTTGATTCAACACATGTGAATTACACATATTTTCAGGTCAGTGTGCTTGGAAACAGGGGGACACAGTGCCATGCTGACTAGCAGAACACTCAGCTCCCACCTCCCTTGTGAGTGGAGATTTTGTCAAACAGACAGCTTGGCTGGGCTGTTTATATTTTAGAGACAGAAAATCCCAGACAGTCCCTGAAAAACTGAGTTGTTCTGTCTGCTCTAAGGCTCTGCAAATGTGAGAGCAGGTGCTAGCCCTTTTAGTCAGAGCATTGTTGACACATATGACACATGTCTTCTCATATAAGTAAATGTTCTCTTCTGAGCAGAATCCTTTAGCTAGAACAAGATCATTTGTCAATGAGGAAAAGACCACATTAGCCTTCCCCCCCAATATCTTAATATGTATCATTTCAGATGTGGAATCTTTCACACTTACACATATATATTGATCTAATCCTGAAATTTAATATTACCTCACGTGCTGGGGATTGCAACAGAGGTGGGATGAAGATTTTTTTTAGTTCATCATGGTATTATAAACGACAGAACCTCATTTTTATTTACATAAAAATGTTCATCTTTATCAACAAGTCATTGGTACTCAGTTGGGGGGACTTTGCCTTCCAGAGGCATTTGTTAATGTTAGGAGATATTTTTGGTTGCCAGAGTGGGGCAAGGCAGTCCTACTGGCATCTAATGTTTTGAGGGATACTGCTGAACACCTTAAAAAACACAGGATTGCACCCCCACAACAAAGAATTATCTGGCCCTTAATGTCAAATATGCTGAGGTTGAGAAATGCTGGTATAGATTGTGGTAAGACTGAATAAATAGATGAATTGGTCATGTCTTTAACTTTCTATATTTTATGATGTTCTGACATCTTAAAAATCTTACTGGCCACAGAAAGACTGCCTTTCTCAGGGTTGTGCTTTCTTACAGAGAACAAAATGCTTGACTGCTAGCATCTAAACCAATCCTGCATCTGTTCCCTGAACCACTCACTGCCTTATGTAACTGTCATACATGAAGTCATATTTCCCCTGTCCTAAATAATTCTAGAGCCAGATACCAGACAACTAGGGACCACATCTATATACTAATGCCCTCTAGAATTATTCAGACTAGCCAGTCTTAAACTGTTTACCCACTCCTTCCTTGCCTTACTCATGGAAACCCCATTAAAGGCTCTGGCTTAGATTGTCCCTTTTGTTCTGTCTTCTGCTGCTTGATCAAAACCTGGTGCTACCTCTGTGGCTCTGCATGGCATGTGGTGACCCTGCTACCCTGGAGACCTCATTCTTAGAAGAGTGAGTAATAAAAACAATTTAGTCTCCCCACCTTCACATCTGCTCTATTACCGGGGAAATCTACTCTAGAAAAGTAGCAGAGAAACAACCCACATACTTTTTCAGGGCGCTCCTTCCCTGACGATCTTCCTCCAGTTCCCGGTAACAAGTCTGTTTGCTAATTTCTTTTTCCCAGAAGCTTTTGAGCTCGTGACACGTTTCACAGCAAAAGACTTCCCGACGGATGTATTGATTATTCATTACCTAAAAAACAAGCAAACAGAGTAAAAAACAAATCCAAGCCCTTCAAATAAAGCCATTCTAATTTTAGAGTGGTGAAAAATGAGTTTGAACCAAGACATTGTCATTTACACTTTTTGTGACTGTAGACAACTCAACTCATATCGTCACTATGAGTCTATTTCCTCAATTGTAAATGGGAATAATAAATGGGAATTGTAAATGGGAATGTCAGAAAATATTGCAAAAATTTTGAATGGAACAAAAAAAGATGTCTAGTAACACTTCCAGGTTATCCGATTATTATAAGAGCTAGTCAGTTTTATTATTTTTGAGCTAGTTTACAACTTAAAATATAGAAAATAATATGGTAGCTCAAATCATTCTTGAACATAGAAATTCAAATAAATTTTGACCAATGGAATGCAGTTAATATCCCCATAAATATCAACCAATTTTTCAAGTACTTGTAAATTCATCTCAGTATTCTTGATTGCCTATTGTGTGTGTTTCTTGAATTCTCCTTTGAATCAGTTGAAGTATCTTCCTAGTTGCCTCATTAATTATGTTTAATAAGATACTTGACTTTTTTTTATTGTTGCTCACTATAGTCTGTATTTTCCCCCCACTACTCCCCCCAACTCCAGTCATCCCCACCTCCCTCCACTGATCCCAGCCCCCCTTAGGTTTTTGTCCATGTGTCCTTTATAGCTGTTTCTGAAAACCCTTCTCCCTTTGTCCCCCATTATCCCCTCCCACCTCCCCTCTGGGTACTGTTACTTTGTTCTTTATTTCAATATCTCTGGTTGCATTTTGCTTGCTTGTTTGTTTTGTTGATTAGGTTCCACTTATAGGTGAGATCATATGGTATTTGTCTTTCACTCCCTGGCTTGTTTCACTTAGCATAATGCTCTTCAGTTCCATCCATACTGTCACAAAGGGTAGGAGCTCCATCTTTCTTCCTGATGCATAATATTCCATCATGTAAATGTAGCACAGTTTTTTGATCCACTCATTTACTGATGGACACCTACGTTGCTTCCAGTACTTGGTGATTATAAATTGTGCTGCTATGAACATTGGGGTGCATAGTTTCTTTTGATTGGTGGTTTGATATTCTTAGGATATAATCCCAGCAGTGGAATTGCTGGGACAGAAGGCAATTCCATTTTTAGTTTTCTGAGAAAATTTCATACTGTTTTCCACAGTGGCTGCACCAGTCTGCATTCCTACCAACAGTGCACTAGGGTTCCCTTTTCTCCTCTCCTCTCCAACACTTGTTTGTTGATTTATTTATGATGGCCATTCTGACCGGTGTGAAGTGTTTTCTCATTGTGGTTTTAATTTGCATCACCCTGATGGCTAGTGATGCTAAGCATCTTTCCATATGTCTCTGTGCCCTCTGTATGTCCGCCTTGAAGAAGTGTCTGTTTAGGTCTTTTGTCCATTTTTTAATTGGGTTATTTGTCTTCTTAGAGTGGAGTTTTGTGTGTTCTTTATATATTTTGGAGATCAAACCCTTTTCTGAGGTAACATTGGCAATATGTTTTCCCATACAGTTGGTTCTTTTTTCATTTTAATGCTGTTTTCTTTAGCCATGCAAAAGCTTTTTAATTTGATGAGGTCTCATTTGTTTATTCTTTCCTTTATGTCCCTTGCTCTAGGGGACATATCAGTAAGAATGTTGCTGTGTGAAATATCTGAGATTTTCCTGCTGAGGTTTTCCTCTAGGACTTTTATGGTATTGTGAGTTATATTTCAGTCTTTTATCCACCTTGAATTTATTTTTGTGTATGATGTAAGTTGGTGCTCGAGTTTCATTTTTTTGCATGTAGATGTCCAGATCTTCCAACACCATTTGTTGAAGAGGCTATTGTTACTCCATTTTATGTTTCTGCCCCCTTTGTCAAATATTAATTGACCATAGAGACTTGGGTTTATTTCTGGGCTCTCTATTCTGTTCCATTGGTCCATGTGTCTGTTTTTATGCCAGCACCAGGCTGTTTTGATTACAGTGACCTTGTAATGCAGTTTGCTATCAGGTAGTGTGATGCCTCCTACTTTACCCTTCTTTCTCAAAATTGCCGCAGCTATTCGGGGTCATTTATGGTTCCATATACATTTTTGAAGTGTTTTTTCTGTATCTGTGAAGTATGCCATTGGTACTTTAAGAGGGATTGTGTTGAATCTATAAATTGCTTTGGGTAGTATGGACATTTTGATGATGTCATTTCTTCCAATCCATGAACATGGTACATGATTCCATTTGTTTGTGTTTTCCTTAATTTCTTTCTTCAGTGTTATGTAGTCTAGGTCTTTTATCTCTTTGGTTAAGTTTACTCTTAGGTTCTTTACTTTTCTTTTTGCTATACCAAGTGGGATTTGTTTTCTTATTTCTGTTTCTGATATTTCATTGTTGGTGTACAAAATGCCTTTGATTTCTGGATATTGACTTTGTATCCTGCTGTTTTGCCAAATTCACTTACTAGGTTGAGTATTTTCTTTTTGGTGGAGTCTATAGAATTTTTTATGTACACTCTTATGTCATCTGCAAACAATGACAGTTTCCCTTCCTCCTTTCCAATTTGGATGCCTTTTATTTCTTTTTCTTTTCTGATTGCTGTGTCTAGGACTACGAATACTATGTCAAATAGAAGTGCTGAAAGCTGACATCCTTATCTTCTTCCTCATCTTGGTGGGAACGCTTTTATTTTTTGCTTTTTGAGTATGATGTTGGCTGTAGGTCTCCTGCTTTTGGCCTTTATTATGTTGAGGAACCTAATAAAGCTTTATTATGTTCCCTCTTTCCCACTTTGCTGAGTGTTTTATCATAAATGGGTGCTGTACCTTATCAAATGCTTCTTCCTCTTCTATTGATATGATTATGTGTCTTTTCTTTCCTTTTGTTTATGTGATGTATTATGTTCATCACTTTGTGAATATTGTACCATCCTTGCATCCCTAGGATGAATTCCACTTGATCATGATGTATGATCTTTTCAATGTATTACTGGATGCAGTTTGCCAATATTTTGTTGAGGATTTCAACATCTATGTGCATCAGCAATAGTGGCCTGTAGTTTTCTTTCATTGTTGTGTCTTTATCAGGTTTGGAGGTAGGGATGATTGTGACATCACAAAAAGAGTTTGGGAGTCTTCCATCTTCTTGGAATTTTTGAAATAGTCTGTGAAGTATAGGGGTTAGCTCTTCCTTAAATGCTTTGTAGAAATCTCCTGTGAAACCATCACTCCAGGGCTTTTGTGTGCAGGGAGTGTTTGATTACTGCTTTGATTTTGTCAGCATTTATTTGTGTCCTCAGGCTTTCTGCTTGTTCTTCTTTCAGTTTTGGAAGATTATATGTTTCTTGAAATTTGACCATTTCACCCAGGTTTTCAAATTTCTTGGCATATAGTTCTTCATAGTAATATCATACAATCTTTTGTATTCCTGTGGTATCAGTTGTAATCTCTCCTCTTTCATTTCTGATTGTGTTTGTTTGGGTCCTCTCTCTTTTTTTCTTGATGAGTCTGCTTAAAGGCTTGTCAATTTTGTTTATCTTTACTAAGAACCAGCTCTTGGATTTGTTGATCCTTAGAATTGGTCCTTTAGTTTCTATACCATTCAATTTTGCTCTGATGTTGGTTATTCCCTTCCTTCTACTGGCTCTGAGCTGTCTTTCTTGTTGTTCCTCCAGTTCTTGTAGGTGTAAGGTGGGGTTGTTTATTTGAAATGTTTCTATCTTTTTTAGATGGGCTTGTATCCCTATGAACTTCCCTCTCAGGACTGCCTTTGCTGTGTCCCATGAGTTTTGAATTGTTATGAGTTCATTTTCATGTGTTTCCAGAGACTTTTTTATTTCTTCCTTGACCTCATTCTTAACCCATTCATTGTTTAATTGCATGCTATTTAATCTCCATGATCTTGAGTGTTTTGGGTTTTTTTCATTGGGGTTGGTTTCTAGTTTTAGTCCCTTGTGGTCAGAGAAAATGTTTGATATGATTTCAACTTTCTTGAATTTTGTTGAAGCTTCTTTTTGTGCTATCATGTGTTCTATCTTTGAAAATGTTCCATGTGCATTAGAAAAGAATATGTATTTTGCTTCTTTGGGATGAAAGTTCTATACATATCAGTTAAGTCCATTTGATCTAGGGTATTGTTCAATGCTGCAATATCCTTGCGGATATTTTGGAAGATCTACCCAATTTTGACAGTGGGGTGATAAAATCCCCTACTATAAGTGTGTTGCTGTCAATATCTTTCTTGAAGTCCTCCAAGATTTTCTTTGTGTATTTGGGTGCTCTTATGTTGGGTGTATATATATTTATAATGTTTATGTCTTCTTGATGGATTCTTCCCTTGAGTATTATGAAGTGATCTTCTGGGTCTCTTTTATGGTGCTTGTTTTGAAGTTTATTTTTTCTCATATGAATATTGCTACCCTGGCTTTTTTTTTCCTGTCTATTTGCTTGGAATATTTTTTCTAATCCTTCAGTATCAGTCTGTGTAGGTATTTTGTTCTGAGGTGGGTCTCTTGTAGCCAGCCTATGTATGGGTCGTGATTTCTTATGCATTCAGCTATTCTATGTCTTTTGATTGGAGCATTTAGTCCATTTACATTTAAAGTTATTATTGATAGATACTTATTCATTGCCATTTTACTTCCTTTGTACCTGTGTTGCTCTCTTTCTCACTCTTTTTCTTCCTTTTCTTAAAGCAGTCCCTTTAGCACATCTTGGAGTGCTGGTTTGGTGGAGGTGTGTTCTTTGAGCTTTCTTTTGTCTGGGAAACTGCTTATTTGGCCTTCCTTTTTAATTGAGAACCTTACTGGATAGAGTAGTCTTGGTTGAAGGCCTTTGATTTTCATTACTTGGAATATTTCTTGCCATTCCTTTCTGGCTTGCAGAGTTTCCATTGAGAAGTCAGCTACTAGCCTTATCGAGGCTTCCTTGTTTGTTACTTCCTGTTTCTGCCTTTAAGATTCTATCTTTGCCTTTGAATTTTTATATTTTAATTATGATGTGTCTTAGAGTGGGCCTGTTTGTGTTTCTTCTTGATTGCTGAGTCTCTGTGTTTCTTGGGTTTGTGTGACTTTTTCTCTCATCAAATTAGGGAAGTTTTCCATCATTACTTTTTCAAATAGGTTTTGTATCTGTTGCTCTTCTTCTCCTTCTAGGACCCCTGATATACAGATATTATTTTGTTTCATGTTGTCCTGCAGTTCTCTTAACACCTCTTCATTCTTTCTGAGTCTTTTTTCCTTTTGTTGCTCTTTCTGGGTGTTTTTTTCTACTTTGTCCTCCAGCTCACTGATTCAATCTTCTGCTTCATCTAGCCTGATTTTGAATCCTTCTATTGTGTTCTTCAATTCAGAAATTGTATTTTTCACTTCCTCTTGGCTCTTGTTGTTAATATCTATTTCCTTTTTCATGTCGATACAGTTTATAGGGAACCATTCCATGTGGTGTGGGAAATGTAGCCCAGCCCCCACTTTGAAAAGCCAGTGTGGAACAAGGTCTGGTACACAGGACCCACACCCATGGTTTTCGCATGGGGAATCAGACCTGCATTGTACCTAAGCTGCTATGAGACTTACTTTTGCTAAAACTCCCTCACCCTGAGTTAAGGCTGCAGATGTTTAATGTATATCTCTGAAGCAACTCCCTAAAGTCTGTGCTAAGCCTCTCAAGGATGAAATGTAACCAAATCAATCATTTTTATCATTCCCTTGCATTTGCAACATTTTTTTCCTTTTTTGTTATCTGTAAGAAGTAATCACTTAAAGTAAACCTAAGAATAATAAATGAAAACCTTCTTTGATGTAATGCAGCTGGAAAGCAATAAAAGCCTGTCCAGGCAAGGGTTGAGGTGCTCTTCTCTTGAGAGAGTTGCCAAGGCACTCTCTCTCAGTGATTGGCCATGCCACCCCTTTTTCTCCACAGGACTTCTGCAGTCTGTGTGAATTTGTTCACCACATCCACAACACACAGACCCCGTGGGCCAGAGTCTGTATCAATAGTTTACAGTGAGTTCATCACAGTTTCCCCTGTAGTTTTTAGTAATTCTCATTGAGCTCATTGAGCTTCCTTATAACCATTGCTTTGAACTCAATATCTGATAGTTGACTTGCCTATATTTCATTTAGCATTCTTTCTGAGGCTTCCTCCTTATCCTTCATTTGGGGATTGTTTCTTTGTCTTCCCATTGTTTGTGAGACTCTTCTTGTTAGCCTTTGCTTCTTAAATTGATCTGTTCTGACTCTCTGGGTTTGCGGTGTAAACTTATATGGTAGGAGACCTGTGAGATTCAGTGGTACAGTCTCCTTGATCTCCTGAACTTGCCGCTCTTGGGCTGTCATTTATGTTGGCTCTCTGGATGTCTTTGGGTTTTAATTTTGGTTGGGTCTTTCTTTGGTGGGTCCTTCCCTCCAGCTGGTTGACTGAGGGTCCCTCCACCAACCACTTCTTTTTGCTGTTGTGCTTGTGTGGACAGGTTTTGTTGAAGCTGGTCCTTCTGTCTTCCAAGGTTATGAGGTTTTTCTCTCAGTATCGTTCAGTTGTTTCATTTGGATAATTTCTCCACCATTCATGTGTAATTCCAGATTGGTCTTGGGTGGAGGTTAGTGTGGTTTCCACTCACTCCTCTGCCATCTTCCTTTATTATGTTAGTTGTTCCCTTGTTGGTGGGTTCTGTCTTTCAGCAGGTATATTGGTGTTCACAAGTAGCTCCCACCTACCCTTGTGTGTGATCAGTTGGAGGGGAAAGGCAAAATAGATTAAGACAGAGGGAGTGTATTCTATGGGATTTAAGATCCCAACACGTACAGAAGAGATGGGTGATCCTTTGGTTAATTATAGCATTAACCATGATATTTCACCCAACTAGACACTTTTTATAAAAGGTGGAAAAGAGATAAGACTCTTGTTAGAGGAGGGAAAGATTGTGAGTTGAATCCAGAAAAGAGAGAGATTGTGGGAGGCCAGATTATGAGATATAGTGAGAGTAACTGATAGAAAGTAGGCACAGTGTGTGAGAGAATAGAGTTAACCACAATAGTGATACAGCTCCAAAAGACAGTGAAATGGGCCAAGATCCAGTAGGGGTGCCGTGTAGTATTTACAATTGTATGGAACAACAATTATTTACAATAATACTGGAACAACAATCATATAACAGAAACTATATGATCTGAACAAGAAGAACAGGAAGTACACAACCTAGAGTGTTGTGTTATTGGAACACAAGTGAAGTGAAAGGAGGGACATTAAAATACACCATGAAAGAGAGAACAGGGAAAACTAGTCAAACAATGCAATTAAACACACAAATAAAATGAAGAAAACTAAACAGAAACAAGAGAAATAAAAATACTAATAAAATAAAATAAGTAAAAATAATGAAAAAAATAATAATATAAACAATAACATGCAAGTTCTCTGAAATAGCAAAGTGAAATTTGTCTCAGTTTCTCAGTTGTTGGGGTTAACCTTGTGATCCTTCTTTGGGTCTATCTCTGGACTTTCCACAGCTCCAGGTCTTATTGTCTCACTTAGGGATAAAAAGAAAGAAAGAAAAAAGCCTCCAAGCTGACTTTAAACTCACCAAGCAAGTTTTACTGGTCTTCCTGAATGCCGCATGCTGAGAGGGGTTGGGCTTCACTTTTCTCCCTTCCTATGGCTTTGCAAGGATGGAGGCCAGGTCTGGGGCACAATCTTCACAGTTGCCCAGTGTCCAGCCCAGGTCCTCCATGCTCTGCTGGCCCCCACTGCCCCTTTGTGCCAGGCTGGCACCTTCAATCCACCAGTTGTGCCATCCTTGAGGTGCTCTAATTAAAAGCAACTCACACACCACCTTCTCCCTCTTTGCCATCTTAGGTGTGAGGCATTCTCAAAGTCTCTTCAGAGTAGTTCAGCACCCGCACTGAGTTAAGGCTTTCTGGGGACTGCTAACTCCCTGAGCTCTGTTTCTCTCTTCTGCTGGAGGCACCTCCTCCTTTCTTTTAGGGAACCAGCCATGCTGTACGGGGGTAGGGGCACAGCCATGGTTGTGACAGCAGCAGGGGGGGCCACTATGGTAGAGTTGCCTAAACAGCAACCAAGAGCCTTTTTTTAAATGAAAGCCTCCTGTTCAAGCTTGCCTTTCTTAACAAGCACCAGACCTCTCACACAGTCAAACTTTCCAACAAGACTGGAGACTGTCTGGGTCAGGGTCCATCATGGCCCAACTCTTCTCCCTTTTCCAGGTATCATTGGGCTCCCCAATTTCTTTGATAATGACCCAGCCAGCATCCACAGTCCCAGCAGGTGATCACCACCCTGTGCATCTCCCACTTCATATTTATTCCCCCCAGTGACTTCAAGCATGCAGGTCCATCCTGGTGGTGCTCTGTCCTCCTTATTTGTCAGGGGAGGGAGCTGTTGATTTGACTCTAATCCAAGGATGCTGAGGCACGCACGGGGCCTGGTGCTGCAGCAGCCCTGGTCCCCATGCTGTTCCCAGGAAACTTACTGTCCCAACACAATCTCCTTACCATCTGTTTTTCAATGTTCTCTACAATTTTGGCCTCCAACCTTCATATATGCTGGGATTCCATTGGCTGTTCAGTCTGTTCCTCAAAAGATCAGCTAGGTGTTTCACCTGTGCACTGGGGTTACTTGACATATTTTTTTTACGTTTGTATGAAAGTCATGATTTTAACTTTGCTGAAAAAATTATCCTTTAACAGTTACTTTATAGTTGCATGTGTGTGTAAAATGCATAGTGCATGCAAATAGCAATTAGACACTCAACAAATGTTATACTCTTTCCACCCTTCTTTACAAAACAACAGTAACCTCTAGGGTTTATTGAGCACATAGTGTGAAATAGGCATTTTATCCTCACTACAACTCAGAGATGGGTAATTTCACACTCACCGGTGTGATGAGAAAACTGAAAGAATTTGCCCATTGCCTCATAATTGAACATGAAAGAGTGGGAAGTTGAACCTATGTCTGTCCCTCTTCAAAATAGATGGCTCTTTCCTCTGTAAATCCTCATCAGGTTTGAAAACGCTCACACCCCAAACAAACTTATTTGGCATGCATGTGTGTATCCCAGGAAAGCACACATTTTTAATACTCAAAGATGTTTACTTTTTACTCAAACACTGACCACTTCCCAAATCTTAGTCACTCTGGCAGGCAGGTGGACACAAAGGACTGCAAAACAGATCCCTCTCTGCCTGTTGCTGAATGCCTACTGAGAGAAGAGCTTTGGCCCTGTCTGAAAATTGGAAAGGACCTGGATGTTCACTTCTCCACTACAAAGTCTCAATGATTCCATTAAACTGGGATTTCCAAGGGCAGCCATAGGATCAGGTGAGAAAGGATTTGAGGAAAGAATGTAAATAACACTTCTTTATTATTTTGTATTTATCACATATAATAGTAATTCTATATTATAAAGTTACAATGTTTTGTGATATAGAATAATATATAATATAATACAGAACATATAATTTATAATATAGAATGATTTATAATATAGAATAACATAGAATGTTATTTATATTATATTTATAATAACAGACTGACACCTGCATTAGAGAGGGGTCAAGACCTTCCCATTTGGAGAGATATGTAAATGCTCTGAGTAAGAAGAAACTTCACTTCCTGGAACTGAAAGCAGCTTTAAGTATTCTATAAAGATTTAAAAAAAAACACTTTTGGATTGAGCAAAAAGGAAAAAATTTCATGGACACAAACAACAGTATGTTGATTGCAAGTGGGAGGGGATAAAATAGTACTAAATGGCAATAGAAAAAGTACAATAAAATTTTTAAAAATAAAATAAAATAATTTTTAAAATATTTTATTTATTCATTTTAGAGAGAGGAAGGGAGGGAGAGAGGGAGAGAAACATCAGTGTGGTTGCCTCTCATGCACCCCCTACTGGGGACCGGGCCCACAACCCAGGAATGTGCCCTGACTGGGAATCGAACCAGGGACCCTTTGGTTTGCAGGCCAGTACTCAATTCACTGAGCCACACAAGCCAGTGCAAAATAAAATGATTTTAAAAGTTAAAAAAACACTTCTCTTATTTTTCCTCCTAGACCCACCTTCTATTCATCTGGTCATTCCTGTAACCAGGAGCATGGGGAAGGGCATTTGTTGGTTTAGGCAGGGTGAGAATGCCAGCAGATGGGTGTGTGGGGAGAAGAGAAAGAGAATGTCCCAGTCTGTCAGGGGTTCCATGGGCAATTCTTCCTTATTTTCACACACAGATGCATGAGAGCCACTGTTCTCTCATTTTTCCCATAAAGAAGTTGATTTTTTAAAGTGAAATATATTTGAAATTATGTTATGTAAATTTAAGGTGTGCAACATGTTGATTTGACAAAATTATGTATTATAATATGATTACCACTGTAGTGATAGTGGCAATCTCTATCACATCACATAATTATAATTTCTTTTTTGTTGTGGGAACAATTAAGATCTAGTCTCTTAGCAAGTTTGATGATTATAATACAGTATTGTCTACATTCACTATACTATGCATTAAGTTTCCAGGAACTATTTTCTCTCCTATTTCTCCATCTCCTAGCCCCTGAAAACCACCATTTTACTCTCTGTTTTTGCAGTTTCAGCCTTTTAAAAACTCCCCCCTACATGACATCATGCAGTATTTGTCTTTCCCTGTCTGACTTATTCAGTGTAAAATCCTCAAATTCCACCCATGTTGTTGCAAATGGCAGGATTTTCTTCTTTCTCATGACTTAATATTATACACACACACACACACACACACACACACACACACAATCTCACATCTTCCGTGGACAGATATGTATGCATTACATCTTCTTTACCCACACATCACTCATTATCAGGAAAATGTAAATCAAAATTACAATGAGATATCACCTCACACCTGTTAGAATAGCTATTATCCAAAAGACAAGAAATAAAAAATGGAGAATATGAAGAAAAGGAGATACTTGTGCACTATGTTAGGAATATAAATTGGTGCAGCCACTGTGGAAAACAGTGTGGAGGTTCCTCAAAAAATTAAAAATAGAATTATTATATGACATAGCAGTTCCACTTCTGGGTATATACCCAAAGAAAATAAAAGAGTATTGAAGTGATATCTGCACTCCCATGTTGCAATTTCAGTTGCATTATTTACAATAGCTAAGATATGAAAAAAACTTGTTTATTAATGAAAAAAATGGAAAAGAAAATTGATTTTTGAAATGTGAATTGACCTTGATGTCATACAGCTCGAGAGCAGCACAGCTGTCAGAATCCAGAGCCAGTACTGTCCCCACTACACACACCCATGACCTTGATAAGGAGGAAGTTCAACTTTGCTGACCTCTCCTCCATGGAGGTGCCCAGATGTCCTCTTTCCTGTGGCTGATGGACATTGAGGGTTTTGTGATGCAAGGTAGAGTTTCTTGAAGAGAGAGACCAGGTCTTATTTTGGTTTTTAATAATGTTTTCTAAATTTTAAAAAAATTATTGTTGTTCAACTACAGTTGTCTCCATTTTCACCCCCCATTCCCACCCATCCCTGCCTCCCACCCTTGAACTTACCCTCTTTGGCTTTGTTCATGTGTCCTTTGTACATGTTCCTTGATGGACCTTCTTCTATTTCTCCCCATTAACCCTCTCCCCCTCCCTTCTGGTTACTGTCAATTTGTTCTCTATTTCAATGTTTCTGATTATATTTTGCTTACTTTTTTGTTTTGTTGATTAGGTTCCACTTATAGGTTTTTAATATCTTGAAGCTTAGTTATTCTTCATTAAATTAAATTAAATGATTTTCCAAGTTAATTTTCTCATAAAAAAGCTGGCCTGGAAATGACAATGTCCCTTTTGGAGTATGTCAGACATTTGGGAAAGTCTGACTTCAGGTGAAGTGGTAGTGATTTTGTACTTTCTATGTAAGGGAAGTGGTCAAATCCAGCTGCCTTCTATAGTCTTGTCACCTGCTCCTTCACAGGTACTCTCTAAACTTTTGCTTGAGTTCTGAATAGGGAGTGGGACTCATCCTTCAGCCTGACAGGAAGATACTCTACATCTTCTAAGGGCCTAGTTCCCTTATTGTCTTTCCTAAGCAAATGGAGTCAGTATATAGAATTCTAATCAATTCTAAGACACAACATTGAAAGAGTGGTTAACAACTGTGTATATCAGATTTTATATTTTATCTATAGAGCTAGAGTATAGGATGAGCACCCCTCTATAGCAATTAGGTTTCGAATGGATTTAGCTCAAGCTGCAGGGTTATCTAAGGTCACTCATTTTCCTGATGTTAGCTCTATCTATATAAATGCTTTGAACTGGGAGGGAGGCGTTAATGCAGAACTTGCAGTATAACTAGAAAAAAGATAATACATGATTTATTAACACATTCTTTTATTACAAAATGCTCCTAAAAATTTCAAGTTCATATTAGGTATTTAGTACTCAGAGAAATAGTTTGATTAAATAGGTACTCATTGGAATTTTTACCTTTTTTTGAAATTTAACATTTTCTTCTAAAGAGTTTTTTATTTTTTTTAAAAAAGAGGCTTATTCAGGAACACAGATGGTTCATATCATCACATCATCACATTTCACATTTCACATCCACTCCATTTGGTAAAATGGTGTGGTTTGGACATGGAAGGAGATCCTGTAATTGCCTAATTATGAACTAGGTTAAGGAAATAGCTGAAAGAAAGATGGTGTTCAAATGAAATCAGGCTGAGCCGAAGGGAAACTAGGCAGCAGGTTCTGAAGAATTTGATGCATTCTGGCTCTGCTTCGTGTTTTCTTTGGGTTAGGAAGCAGTTCTGGGGCTTTTTTTTTTTGTCAACAAGGAGCTTTAGTGTGGTGGCCGTGACCTTTGTGAGGACTTAAGGAAGGATCAAGAACTTAGATGCCCTCAGGGGCCAACCAGGTATCAGTCACAAAGCAGTGAAGCTACTAGACCTGAGCAACAGGGAACAATGGGCACCACAGTCATCTGCAGATCACACTCTCTGCTTCAAGACACCCCATTCAAGAAAGGGTCAAACATTGTGCTGGCTGAAAAAAAAGATGGCTTCAGCTAGTTGCAGTCTGAGGGCATCCTGGTTGCATCTATTAAGGGATGTATTCTCTATCTACAGATTTGGCCTTCTGTCCTATTCCTTGGCTTTTCTCAAAACCTCTCCTGGTGCTCTCCCTGCAGGGCACCCTGAACGATGTCACTTTCTATCTGCCTCCCTCCATGCTGCCTGGTCTCTCTGAACAACCGCTTTTTTGCCTCTGTACATGAGCATGTGAAAACCACCCCCCATCCTCCATTGGCCAGACTCACTCATGTTGTCATCCCAGCAGCAACTGGAGTTGGAATTCTACACTGAGACTCACCTCACCCCCCAGGGGATATGTAAATGTAGCTGTCCTGCCTGCCAAGCACAACTGCAGTCCCCACCTCACTCACCAATCTGGAAGCTGTGCCCTAATAACCAGGATGGCCAGGAAGCTGAGAAAGATGATATGATTGTTGCCACTATCGTGACTTTGGTCAATAAACTCTTCCTGTGCTCTGAGCCCAAGTTTTATTATCTATGAAGTGAAGATTAAATGTGGTAGTATAGAGGAAAATGCCCAACTCACTTCCATTCATTCCCTAAATGTTCATTCACAAACACAGCAAATGCTTGCTCTCTGGAGCTCATAGTCTGTTGTGCCCTCCCTTACCAGAGAATCACCACTTAAATTCTCACTGTCTTTAGTTTATACATGATATTAAATGCTTTGTTCCTTATTGACTCATCCATATTTAAGGTTTATTTATCTCTGTTGTTGGGTTGACAAGACTATAAAGCCTTCAATCTCAGGGATAAGATGCTTCCTTTCTTGTTCAAATTCCAGTGTTGGACGGTGTACAGAGAAACCTTTAGCAAAAGCTCTTGGTGATGAGTTTCACCCTTACATCATTTAGGATTTATATTTAAGGATCATTGTATTCAGGCCTAGAAACACATTCCCTGAGTGATGCCCAACATCTTTAAGAAGTGACTATCTTACTAAAGTTGACAGTTGCCACTCTGCTAAAGCTTGGACTCAATCTGTCCATGTTACTTCACAGTCTAACCACTTGTTTTGCTGGAAACTGCTGGGAAACATGAACTTCAGCATCTAACCTCATGACAACTTGTAAGAACTTCTACAAGAGGACATGCATTCTGATTTAGACAGGCTATACCATCCTCTTCCCCTTTTGTTTTTTACTTGTTTTCCATTTGTTGCTGCTTTTACTGTGCTCATTGTCAGCAACATGGTAGTAGCTGGGATCATCTGACTTTTACCCTCAAGAAACAAAATTGATATCACTTTTAGAAAAATATCAAAATAAAGCAAGGAGCAGGAAATAAAAGGTGTCTAGTTTTCCCTAGGGGTATTGACTGTTACACTATATCTGCATGTGCTTCAGGCAGAGGAAATCATCTGCATGCTGCATCCAACATTGCCCTGAATGAGAGCAACAAGGCTCTCAATTATTTTCCCAAGTCATTCTTTTAGTGGAGTCAGGAAGAAGGAAAATCACTGTGATCTCCTATGAGACAGATCGGTAGTGCTTTCCTAGTCACAGAAATAAGAAATTCTATGGAATATGCAGATGTGTAAACCTATCAGGTACCTGAAACCTCCAGAATCACTTAAAGATCTTCAAGATCAAATATTATTTTTTACTGAAGAAATTTTCAAAATTAGGTGTCTCCATTCTATCCTTATACAACTTTTTAAAATAAACCCAAGTTTAGGTTTTTACATTTATTTCTTCTAAATTTCAATTTGCTAATTTCATTCCATGGTGTATGCAGATTGGAGGGAAACAGACTTCTCAGGTGATCTTGTATGCTTGTGTTGCCATTTTATTTTCTTCTAATTCTGAGATTTTCTAAGAATATAGAATAATTTCTTTTTATTGACACTCAGGTAGTTTTGTTTCCTTCACCCTCAGTGGCTCAAAACTCATAAGCAGCAAGTTTAAGTAACTATAGTGGGTAGAAGTTCACATGAATGAGTTTTTCTGGATACCTTCATAACACTTACGAATAGTAAATATCTGCTTCCCCCTTTAAAATATTTATCAGGCTCACTGTACTTATTTTTTTTGTTTCTCCAATTTTAATAAAAACATGGGTACAGAGAAATGTTTCTCTTCTTTAAGATAGACAATAGGGTAAAATGCATTGGTGTTAGCAACTGATTCCTTGTCCTGGGATGACAGCAAAGGGTGAAAGTGAGTTCGGATATGAAGCAGGACTGTTTTCACTATGGGACCAGATAAAACCTTCGGGCATGCCTTCACCTGCTGGCTGGTGGGCTGCTGGTCTGTGATATCTGCTTTATTTTCATGCTTTTTATTGAGTACATACTGAATGTCTGCATTCTTCAAAGTGCTTTAGAATTCACGTTCATTTCTCACAACCCTTGTCTTCTCCACGGTTGGCAAAGGAGGTACAAAAAGGCAAGCCATTGCCCAAGGTCATCTCATTGAAGGTGATGGAGTTAAGGATTCAAACCCTGCCCAACACCAAAACTTGTACTTATTAGTGTCACACAATGGCCAATCAGCAAAAAAGATGTCACTCATGGAAAGAGAAGGGTAGCTCAAGAAGCATACCTCCTGGTTAAACTTGTTCTGAGCAATGTGAAAATCATTAATTCTTTATCAAGGTTGAACTAAATTAACTTTTTTCAAGATTATTCTGTGCTTATTACATTAAGACAAACTTCCTTTTCCCCTCTTTAATACCTTTTGTCAGAGGCGTACACTATGATCAGTTTTATGTATGTCATGATAAAGACACACACAAACATAATGCACATAAGGCACTGACTCCTCCTACACCAGCACTTTGTAAAATGTATCCTCCTCACCATTCTCTACAAATGCCCATCTCATCACTGGCAATTCTGCCTCTGCAGGTGCCTGGGAACATGGCTATCACTTCATTTTTTTCTCAGGTGGTCTTTGTCACCTGCAATAAAAATACCTTAAGGAATAATGTTCTTAGGTCCAGTTGCTAATATGACTACAACTTTTGGTGGGTTTTGATAGGTTTCTCCCCCCATCCCACCTTTGGGCCCCACTGGACAGAGATTAAATTGTTTTTTTTAGCATTTGCATTTAAAAAATTTTATTGTTCTTCTATTACAGTTGTCCCCATTTTTCCCCCACTACTCTCTTCTGCCCTATCCACCCCCTACCTCCTATACTGAATCCTCCCCACCCTCCACTATTGTGTTTGTCCTTGGGTCCTTGATACATGTTCCTTGACCCTTCCCTTCCTCTCCTGTTATCCCTCTACTCCTCTCTGGTTATTGTCAGTTAGTTCTTTATTTCCATGTCTCTGGTGGTATTTTGTTCACTTGTTGGTTTTGTTGATTAGGTTCCACTTGTAGGTCAGATCATATATCTCCTTCATAGATGGAAGTAAGAGCTTTATGTGAAAGTGCTTCTCAGTTTAGCATCTTTTTAGAAAACATTTTCTGATGAGCCGCAAATAAGACACCACTCTCAAAGAAGGGTGAATGGTCAAAAGGCACTGTTTATAATAACTCTCTGACTTTTATAATGGTTCATTATATAACTTGTTTCTATGGTATCAATTTTTTGTTTACATATGATTTACTTTTTTGGTAGCCTTATGTAAGGTTTCCATGGTCTAATCATTGTTATTCATTATATAACTAGGGTATGTTTGTTGATAGTAGCTGGGTGATATGTAGCAATGGTTACGGAGCATGTGCCATCCCGCAGCTTCCCAAGTAACCAGGTAACCAGTCTACCACAATTTTCTTTTTAACTTCTCCTCCAAAATTCAGTCAGGCTATTTCAGTTTAAGTCTTGAGTCCCTGTCCACAGTTTTGCCTCCAACTACTATGCTTCAAAGCCATCTCAGATATTGCCGCAATTTGATATTCAGTGTAAAGAAAAGGGATAGGGACAATAAAAGGGCATTTGGGGCAGTAAGGTGACCTTGGAAAACTTCTATATCATTTCTAAAGCTTACATTTATCATACTAAAAATGGATTTTTCTGTGAGTTAAATAATATTAGCATCTGAAGTGTTTAACATAATCTCTGGCTCATCATCATCATCATTATCATCATCACCATCATCATCTATATTCATAGCAAACTGTATTGAGTGCAGTTTTAAATGTTATCTCATTTAATTCTCAACATATTGTATTAGTTTTTATTATTCCTGTATTTGTGGATGAAAGACTGAATCTGTGAACTTAAAAGTGAATGTCCCTCAATTTCCAAGGTAACACTGGGGAGAGCCAGGAATCTAGTCCAGACCTCCTGACTTCACAGGCCCAGGTCTGTTCACTCATCTGGTGCTGACAAGACACCTCAGTAACAGTGAACAACAAATCTTTTTTTGCAATTGTAAATGAGATCTTGAGAATTATCTCACTTAGTGATATCAATACATCTGGGAAGTAGGGCTTATTATTTCCTCAGTTACCAGACAAGAAGCCAGGCTTAGAAAATTTAAATTCTTGTCAAAATCACAGAACCAGTAAACGCTGGTGCTGAGCTTTGAACCTATGCTGTCTGATTCCAAAGATCCTGCCATTATTTCCCACAGTTTGAACCACTTTCCTTACTCATTTAGATACAAGTTTACCTACCCTAGAAAAAAATAACTAATTAGTATTTGTCATCAAAAAATATAATTATCCCAAAAGCTCTGCCAAGTCATTCCTTGAACCCACCCACATCCAACTGATACTCTCAGTCCTATGAGGTTGGTCTAGGGGACTTGCTCACTAGATCAGTCAGCACCCTTGTAGAGGACAGGAGCTCTGGGCACCGAGCTGGGGATAAGGATCAGTAAGACTATAAATATCAGTCTGGTTACTTGAATGGCTCAAACATTAAATTTCAAAATGCTTTATAGGTCAATATTGAATCAATGTACAAAATTGGAGTATGGACAATAACAGGATTTATCTACATTAAACTTTCTGAAGTTGATGACTATGCTGTGCTAATGGAAGAGAATGACTGTTCATAGGACATTCACAATGAAGTATGTTGAAGTGAAAGCTCATAATGAATCAGCTTATTCTCAAATGGTTCATAAAAATATTATGAACCAAAAGGTGATATGTGTATTTGGGTGAACAGTATATGAGAAATTTTTATTCTTGTAATGTTTCATAATCTTGAAATTTTTAACATGAAAAATAAAAATTACTTTTCTCTCTTTTCAAGAGAAAAATTGCTATTTACCTTCTTTCTTTCACATTTATTCCACCTTCCCCCTCCTCTTATGCAGTATACAAACCTCTAAACAAACCTTGGATATGTTTTAAAATTCTTTGTAGTGAGCATTTTTATTGCTAACAGTAAGAAAAGCTTAAGATATAGGTGGGGGCATCGCAAAAAAGACAAAGGAACAACCTTAAAAGAATTCTTGATAGCCAAAACTGAGCAAAATTTGAGCAGCAAAATAAATAACATGATATTAGTTACAACCCAAAGAATGAATCCAAACTAATATAAATTAATGAAATGAATTCATGAAGGAGAAAGAGCAACTATTCTTTTCAGAACCATTCTGATGAATAAATGTCAAAGAAATGAAGAGAATAGAAAATCACCATGGGAACATCACAGAAATAATTGCTGTAGGCAAGATCCATTATGAATAATAAAGTTAGTGGATGAAATTTTAAAAGGGGACACAGAATATTTGCTCAGCTTCAAAAATATCCCTCCAAAAATTACTAATTACTGTTGTAGTTATAAATATGACCACAAAATGCTTGATTGCTCTCCCTGCCCCCCTTGCAGGTGGGCCTAAATTACCCTCTCTTTGCATCTGGGGTGACCTGGCAACTGATGGGAAAATAGTAACTTTACAGTGGAGAAACAGACACCACCTCAACCATGTACTCAAGGTTCACATCACTGGTAATAAGCAATGTTGATATTACATGTCCCTTGATATGATATGACAGATGGGCACAGTGCCTCTGTGGTATACTCCCCCTAACTCCAGAAACTTCAATCTATTCATTAGAAAACTGCCAAAAAATTTAAATTCAAGAACATACTACAAAATACTTGATTACTACTGATCAAACATATCAAGGTCACCTGCCATATTAAACATGTACAACAAGGAAAGACTGAAAAAACTGTTGTAGCTTGAAGGGGACTAAAGAGACATGAATATATATATATATATATCCTATGAATATATATATAGATATAGATATAGATATCTATATCTATATATATCCTGGATTAAATCCTAGAACAGAAAAGGACATGAGTGGAAATATTGAAGGAGTATGAATAAAGTCTGCAGTTAATTTTATTATGTTAAATTCATATTTAACTAACTAATTAACTAATAATTAACTAATGTTAATTTCATATTTTTGATAAATGTCCTTGGTTATGTAAGATACTAACATTAGAGAAAATTGAGTGACAGATTTACAAATTTTTCTAAAGCTAAAATAATCTCAAAATAAAAAGTAAAACAAGCCTGTATACAAGAACATATACATCTTCTGACACTATTGACAGTTATCAATTATGGCTCAGTCTTTCACTGAAGAATATTTTCAGTGAACACAGAGATATCCTGTCCTGAAGCCAGCAGCATCATGGAGCTCAGCCTGTGTCATGGAAAGAGCCCTGGACTAGGAGTTAGGAAATCTCTACTTTCCACATGAGGAAGTACTTGAACTAAGTCTCTATTTTCTCATCTGTAAAATGAAACAATATATTCTTCCACACAGTTAATAAGTCTTTCATTAAAAAAGCTGCTATAGGAAAAGTTTAGCACCTGACACACTAGGTGTTTAATAAAATTATGGGCTGTTGAATTTACAGCCAAAATATTGATACCTACCAATCAAGGGCCACAGACTCAGAAACCTGTGGAGGTATAGGTGTATCCAGAAAGCTCTGCAGCAAGTTCTGGAACACATGTCCCATTGCAAGGAAGCACTGTCACTCAACTCCAGCTGATTGTCACCAGTGGAGCAGATATTCAAGTTTTCCAAGAGAAGCTGTAAATTTTGATTTTTAAAAATGTTCATCTTATTTTTCAATTATTGATAATGAATTTAAGACATTTTAAAGCACTGTATGGACCATAAAAACATACCTGTTGGCCAGATTTGTCCTTCTTAGTCAGCAGTTTTTGATTTCTACATGGACTAATAGGGAAAACCTCTGAGTTCCCCATGGATCTGGTAGCTTTGCCTTAGATTCCAGGAGAAACATACACTAGGACATACAGTGTTAAAATAAAACACCGCAAAGCAAAAACAATCAGAGTTTAGCTTTTGTCTCTCTTAGGTCACTGCTAAGCACTATGGGTTTATATTAGTACTACCCAAGCTGTTTCATTTGATGTCTAGTCACCTAGTTGGGGTTTGAAGGGGTCTGAGAGACCATCCTGCCACACACAGAGGAGCTCCTGGGTCTGCATCTCCCAACTCCATTGAAACACAGAAAGCCTCTATGCCGAGCTAAATTGGAACCAGGAGCCAGGTCTCCATTCTCCTTGATTTCGGCCACATACTGTTGTCCCTTCAGCTAGATTCTAAACTACAATGGGGCAAGGATCTTACTTCATCTGATGTCCTTCACACAAGGTGTCATAGACTTGCTTGTCTAGTGAACAAAACACCTATGATTCTTTCATGCTGATACCATTCATCTAGTCAGTCAAAATGGTGCAATATATTCTGAGTTAAAAGTGGTAACTTCTCTAGCAAATTTTACATTCTATTCCTATTAAAACATATAAGGAGTTAATATCAGAAATTTATAATGAACTTAAAAAATTCAACAGCAGAAAAACAAACAATCCATTTAGAAAATGAGCAAAGGACCTGAACAGACACTTCTCCAAAGAGGATATATGGATGGCCCATAGACATACACAGAAATTCTCAACAGTACTAGCCATCAGAGAGATGCAAATTAAAACCACAATGAAATATCACTTCACAGTGGTCACAATGGCCATCATTAATAAATCAACAAATAACAAGTACTGGCGAGGATGTGGAGAAAATGGAATCCTAGTGCACTGTCGGTGGGAATGCAGGCTGGTGTAGCAACTGTGGAAAGCAGTATGGAGTTACCTCAAAAATTAAAAATGGGACTGCCTTATGACCCAGTGATTCCACTTCTGGGAATTTATCTGAAGAAACCTGAAACACTAATTCAAAAGAATATATATACCAATATGTTTATTGCAATGTTATATATAATAGCCAAGATTTGGAAGCAGCCCGAGTGTCCATCAGTAGATGAGTGAATAAAAAAGTGGTGGTACATTTACACAAATGGAATACTGCTCAACCATAAAAAACATCTTACCCTTTGGAAAAGCATGAATGGACCTGGAGAGTATTATGCTAAGTGAAGTAAGCCAGTCAGAGAAAGACCAACACCATATGATTTAATTCATATATGGAATCTAATGAACAAACTGAACTAATAAGCAATAGGGGTAGACTCATAGAGAGCAGGCTGACAGCTGTCATGGTGGGGCTGGGGGGTGAAGGGATTGAGCAAATAAAAAAAGAAAAAACTCATGGACATGAAAGACAGTGTGGTGATTGCTAGGGAGAGGTGGGGGTGGAAGGAAGTGGATGAGTGTATAGGGTGTATAAATGGTGATGAACAGAGACTTGACTTGGGTTGGTGAGCACACTATACAGTGTACAGATGATGTTTTGTAGAATTGTGCACCTAAAACCTGCATAATTTTGTTAACCAGTCTTACCCGAATAAATTCAATAAAAAGGAAAAAAATTAAAATGTGTGAAAGGTAAGTTGGCTGGTTAAAATAAAAAAATTGCCAAAAATATTGTTTTGCCCCTGCCCTTGGCACTCCAAACTTCTAGCCCACTGGCTGTTTGACATTCACTAATCAATGTTATTTTTTTCTAAACAGAAATGGGCTGTATATTCCTTTTAAAACAGTTGGCACTAGCCATAGTCTGATTGTTCCAAAATAATTGTTTCCAGAAACTTTTTTTTTTAGATAATTAAATATCTGGAAGGAAGGGACCTTAATTATCTGTTTCCCAGTTGAGTGAGAATAAAATCATGTAGTGGATGCCCCACATTTCTATCCCACTCTTTAGTTGAAGGTTATTTTGATTAAAATAACAAGCCAAATTATTCCAATTAATAAAGAATAATTCCTTAGAGACTTAAGATGTGTGCGGGAAGCTGAGTCTAAAGCACAAGTTCAGGATGACTGTTATAGTGGGATGGGGGAGGAGTGAGCATGGCTGTCAAGGACAGCAAACACAGTTGGCACACTTGTTGGTGGCACTGAGGGAAATAAGACACTTGCAAGCAAGAGTAATGGAACAGAATAGCATTCACTTTCCTTTTACTCCCTGAGTACTGTTTTCTTATTGTTGGGATGGTTCATATATTTGGAGATACATATGAAAATTATTGCACACCATAATTTATTCAGTTGTCCTCTTTAGAAAATCCCCCAAATAATTTGACCAATGGGTTTCAAACTTTTACACTATTAGCAAAGATACCCCTTTATGACTGTGTTTGAAAAAAATGTAAATGTAGTACATGTACACAGCAAAATATCTCAGAAAGTACTGAAGGATATAAAACAAATAGTAAAAGTCTTTTTCCTCCTTTCTTGTTGTAGCAAGCTACACTTCCTGAAGATATCCATTGTTAATGCTGTTTTATTTATCTTTCCTTTTTAATGAAAGCATGTGTGTGTGTGTGTGTATATATATACAGGATGGGGGAAAAGTTGGTTTATAGTTGTCTGTATGGAAAATAATATAATAATTAATAATACAAGCATAAACAGCATTTTGCATAATCACAACTGTAAACATACTTTTGCCCCACCCTATGTATATGTAACATTTTTTCCAAGTAATACTATGCTATATATACTGTTCTGCATTCTGATTTTTTCACTTAAGAAAATATCTCCTTACCAGTCCACATGGTTTTTCATAGCTGTCATTTTTTATAGATATACCATAATATACTTACCCATTCTTGTACTGATAGACATTTAAATTAATTCCTGTTTGGGTTATTACAAACAAAACCAGAGTGAATCATTCATTTTGTTCATATATACAAATATATCTGCAGCACAAACTCCTAGAAGTATAATTGCAGGTCAAAGGCCATGTGCTGTTAAATATTGAATGTATAATTCCATATCACCCTCTGCAATTATGTCAGTGTTGGAGTATTTATTGACTCAGAACACCCTCTTACTATAATGGTACTTCCAGTCTTCACTTGGGCAGAAGGACCGGGCTGTCAATGTATTTGGCTCTTAGTGAAAAGGCACAAGCACAGCTTCTCATCTTGTACTCAGGAGAACATAACCAAACGTGCCACCCCAAGACAGACCCTGAACATAGTTGGCACTCAAAAATATTTGTTGAATTAATGAATAAAAAAATCATGGCAGTGGCAATATACAGGCAGTATGTATTTTAATCCAGTTATGCTTCAAACACAAATGCATTATTTAAACAAATAAATATTAACCTCAATTTTATTGCATTCTTATGCTAATAGAAAAAGCACATAGTTTGAGGTAGGTAAAAAGAAATGCTCAAGTTCTAATAATCAATAGATATTCTAAATGACCAATTATAATTTGTTTCTCCTACTTTCTTTGAATAATATTTGGCATATAGTTATTTCAATCATGATATCATTCATCTTAAATACATGTTTAAAGGTCTTTTATGAATTTCACTCACTTTTTCAGAAAGTTTGTTTTTTAGAATCTGGCAAAGATTCTTCACTTTACTTTCCTCATATATGAATTGAGGTGTCTAGTTTAGTAGAGGCTCATCAAAGTTCTCCCTTGCTCTAATAGGAAAATCCATCATCATCAAGTTCAAGAAAAGAGTCTGCCTTCAACATCAAAGGGGCTTTGTATTTTAGTTTTTTCACTTCCAAATGAGGATATCTGGTTGCTCTTCTCATATGTGAAAGTCAAATATCAATAATTAAACAGGCTTTTAGCAAAAGGGGACTGTTTTTGATAAATAAACAGTTATATTTATTTGCATTCCCCACAGCAAAGGCATTTTTAATAGAGTTTATATCTATTAAGATAATTAGTTTTATTTCCAGTAACATCACTAATTTGGAAAAGTCATAATTCCAATGGCAATTCTTAAACTCACCTTACTAAACTTACACTTAAAGAGTACTAGAACTTCCTTTTAGTAAATATTAATTTATCTAAGAGCATTTATTGAACCTTGACTTTGTGGAAGGCTCACATACTTATGTCATCTAATAAGGGGTTAGATAATGGTCATTTTTGTAAACTAAAACAAAATTAAATTCCACAGTTTAATTTCTCAAGTTCCAGGTTATTCAATCAGGTAAAAACCCCAAATTAAAGTTTAACTTTCTTGCATCAGCTTTCAAAGGAGCCTCCATAATTCTGGCACCTGTAATGAATGTTTCCTTGGGACTGTTATTCATCAATCAACATGAGATATAGTCTGTGTTTTATTTAATCTTAAGAGAGTCTTATTCAGTTAGATCAACACTAATTTCTTTCTTGTTTTAAACATTTTTTATTGTTGTTCAAGTACAGTTTTCTGCCTTTTCTCCCCACCTCTCACTAATTTCTGTTTTTTTCCCACACTCTTTAACTTGAAATTCATGCATTATTGACACAGAAATTGGAGAGAAAAAACTCTTGGCCAGTCTAAATCTATTCCCAAACTGATGCAAGGTAGGCTGTTCAAAGTGAGGAGAAATGAGTCTAAGTGGACAACAATGGCACAGGAATAAAGAGTTTATCTCAGTTTCCAGCCGCAGATGTGGGCTCTTCCCACTCCTGACAACACAAACTCAACAGACTGTACCTTAAAGATGAATTTGCAGGTGAACTAATATCTTGCTGGGGTGCAAAGAAGGGCAAGTCTCACAGTCCCACTCCTGACTCCTCAGCTCTTACTTGTGAAGGCCACAGGCGCTGTCCTGAAGTTTCATTTTTGTAGCCCTTTATATATGGAGTGGAGGACTTACAGAAATCCCTTGGCCTTTCAAGGTCATTTGAACCAAATTAGTAGCAGAATCAGACAATATCTTTCCAGGGACATTGCAGCCTTCCCTTGTGGTGAGAGATGCTCTAAACATCTCTTGCTACGCCACCCACCTCAGGATAGGTGACCTTTTTTTTTTTTTTTGGCAGGTCCCATGAGTGTTGTGACTTGGCCTGAAACAAGAGATATGATTTAGAACATGCACTGGATTATACATGTGCCCCATTCGTCCGACACTTGTGAAAAGCCTCTATCTTCCCTTCAATGTGCAAAGGGGACTGGAATGGTGGGTCAAGTCCCTCTTGGGTGTAATATTACAGGAAGACTTTGAAAGGCATCTTGTTCTTTGGAGCTATTAATCCTTGAACAAATCTGGTGATGACATAGCATAGTCTGCTTAGTTCTCTCCCAGTTGGAGCAGGAATTGACCTCTGATGAGTGGTTTCCAATAAAATGCATCCAAATGAGATCAACTTCTTGCTTTGGAGTGGCTCTTATCCTATTACCAAGGAGAACATTTTGTTCTTTGGAAAAATATTTAGAATACTCACTCCTCTGATAACAAAAATAGCTCTGGTTTTCATCAAATCCTTCCACTATGCTACTAAATGCATATCCATTACTTGGTTTACTGGGTTATTAATTTATAACTTTGATTACACATGACAACTCATCTAATATTGATGTTCAAATTTTATCTTACTGACATGTTAATATTTAATGTTGAATCTATAAAGGCAATTTAATAAGCCTGTTTACTTTAAACTGTATTCCTGCTTTAGTAGCAGAACCAAATTTTACAGATGAAATTTGTATTTTTTAAAAAGAGAGAGACAAGTTAATTCTGAAACCATTGTGCAGAGTACATCCTATAACAAAAGCAACAATTTAAAGAGAGAAAACACAATTAAAAAATGTTTCCAAGGAGTACCTTGAAATCACAGAAGTGAAATTTCATATACAGTGTATATATCCTGCTTAAGAAATGCAGTAAAACAATAACTGGCAAATGACAGATTACTAGATGATAGTTTTTCCTTTTTTCCTTTCCTTCCAGTCTCTCTCTTCCCCTCCCTTCCTTTTCCCTCTCTGTGCAACTCCCTGTAGCTCCCTCTCCCTCTCTTCTCTCTTTCCTTTTCCTCCCCATTTATCACTGATATTCCAAGAGCCATGAAGATTATTTTGATTATATGGGATTCCTCAGTCTTTGTTTAAACCATTAGCAAGATTACAATAGAAAGATTATCAAAATACTTTTTATGTGGTGTTACTCTACTTGGTTTATAGCAAATCTATAAATACCTAATCTGCTAATGGAATTTTGCACAAATAATAATTTCCTAAAGTGTAGCAAATTCTAATTCAGTTGAATTTAATTCAACTGAAGTTTTAATCTACAAGTATTTGGATGTTTAATTTTGATTTTACTTTTATATTTAACCTGATTGGGAGAACAGGGGCACAGAGAAGAGATCACATGACTAGGAAGTGGCAGAATTGGGATTTGAAGCTCTGCTGTTGAACTCCCAAGCTCTTCCTAAAATGAGATGTTCAGTTTCAAGGAAGTATGTGACTTTGCCTCAAGCCCCAAGTGCTCCCACCATTCATCCTATTAATGATAAAAGAAGAAAAGAAGAAAAAAAGTGAGAGAACATGTGCTCCTGTCAGAGACCCTGCAAGACTCCTCCTCTTGGAAGGTGGGACAGGAACAGGAAGAGATGTGTGTAGTCGAGGCAGGGTCCACACAGGGCCCTGCATCCAAATACACAGCGTGCTCTCCTCAGCCATTTTCTTTTTTTTTCCCCTTGGCAATTTTCAAGTATCACTTTCCTCTTTCCTCTCCTGCCCCAAAGAGTCTTCACTGCCCTTTTTCTTGCAACTTTCCTTCCTTCCTCCACCAAAACAAGAACTAAAAATAGTTTCTCCTCCCTAGTCACATTTTCTTCAAATCCAGATAATTTATGATTTTCATTTTCTTGCTTAGAATGTATGTGTCACTTCTGATTAATAGTAGTTATTTCTCATCATTATTACATGTTTTACAAGATCCATTACTCATTATTATTTTCCATTCTCTTCATCTTACCCTCCTTGAATTATTCTTGTGATATAAATGTCATTTGTTCACAAGACTTCTTCAACTGTGTCCCAAACTGGGGACTCCTGTTGGTATTGAATTGGTGATAATGACCATTAGTTAACAGTATATAAGCCACATATGTGACAGATGAAAGATTAATGTCAATCAGCAAAAAATAAATAAACTCAGTGTTATTTATCTAAGAACAATGGGCAATAAAAAATTGGCAAAGGACTGAATAGGCAACTTTATTTTAGTTTTAATTTTTTTATTTTAGTTTATTCAGTACAGTTTTTATCCTTTATTCCCATTCCAACCCACCCACCCATTCCTCCCCTCCTCCCTCCCCTTTCCAACACCCCTAGTTTTGTCCATGTGTCCTCTATATTTGTTCCTGTAAACCCTTCCCTTCTCCCCTGAAATTCCCTCCCCTCTCCC
>CM052540.1:73882901-73902112 GCA_028533065.1 Trachops cirrhosus | reverse complement strand
TGACCAGAGGGGAGAGGGGAGGGAATTTCAGGGGAGAAGGGAAGGGTTTACAGGAACAAATATAGAGGACACATGGACAAAACTAGGGGTGTTGGAAAGGGGAGGGAGGAGGGGAGGAATGGGTGGGTGGGCTGGAATGGGAATAAAGGATAGAAACTGTACTGAATAAACTAAAATAAAAAATTAAAAAAAAAAAAAGAAAAGAAATTGAAGGGCAGATAAAGATCTTGTCAGACCAGAAAAAAAACTAAAGGAGCTTGTCATCACCAAACCATTATTATATGAAGTGTTAAAGGGACTTATTTAAGAAAAAGAAACTATGGAAAACATGAACAAAACTATGAACAATAAAATGGCAATAAATAAGTACCTATCAACAATTGAATATAAAACCTAACTAAGCAAACAAGAAGAACAGAGATGGAATCAAGAAAATGGAGAGTGTTTTAATGGTTGCCAGATGGTAGGGGAGTGTAGGGGAATGGGTGAAAAGGTGAGTGGATTAAGGAGTACAAATAGGTAGTTACAGAATAGCCATGGGAATAAAAAGTACAGTATAGGAAATGGAGTAGCCAAAGAATTTATATGCATGACCCATGGACATAAACAATGGTGTGGGGATTGTCTGAGGGAGTGGGGGGGGTGCTTGGTGGAGGAGGAAAAAGAGGGAAAAACTGGGACAATTGTAATAAAATAATCAATAAAATACCATTCTAAAGTCTTTCAGAAAAATGGAAAGTGATATCAGATAGAAATAAGCCCTGGAAATGGTAATTCTACAAGTAAATATATATGACTTTTATTTATTATTTGAATATTTTAAAAAGATAATTGTATATTTAAAAATAATATCAATAGTATGGGAGGTTTTTAGTATAAGGAAAATATATGACAAAAGCCTAGAGAAAAGAAATGAAAATATAGTTTGTAATTTTCTTATACTATGTTGTAGTTTGCTCAGACAACCATAACAATGACCAAAGACTAGTTAGCTTAAACAACAGAAAGTTATATCACACAACTTTGGTGGCTCAGAAATCCATGATCAAGGTCCCACAAAAGTGGGTTTCATTCTAAGATCGCTTGTTTTGGCTTGCAGGTGAGTTTCATCTTTGTGTTCACATAATCTTTTCTCTGGATGTGTTGGGGAGGACACAGAAAAGAGAGAGAAAGAGGGAAGGGAGAACACACAAGCTTTGGTGTCTCTTCTTTTATTATATAAAAGAACTAATTCCACCTTGAGGGTTCCATTCATGACTCATCTAATCCTAATGACCTCCCAAAGTTTTTGTCTCCAAATACAATCATGATGAGGGTTAATACTTCCGCATATAAATTTGGGAGATGCAAACATTCAGTCTATAACTAAATACTTGTGAAGTTGCATAATATCAATTAATGGTAGACATTTATAGGTTATCTTTATGTTATGAAATCTTAATGGTATAAACACTAAAGAATAGAATAACAAACACTAGAATAACAAAACTGTTATAGAAAATAATATGGAATAATTAAAATTCTCAAAAGGAGAAAAAAGAATATAAAAGGAACAAAGAAGAAGTAGGACTAAAAGAAAACAAATAGAAAAATAAATATATAACTTGGTAACTTCTCTTTAAAATTAGCAACTCTGACTATAAAAGACACTTAATGGAATTAAAAGTCAAGCTAAGACTGGGAGAAAATATTTGCAGTGCTATATTTGAGAAAGACCTGTATTCAGGATATTGAACAACTCTTAAAATGCAATAATTAGCAAAAACATGAATATAATAAATAAAAGGCAGTTGACAAAAGGAGATAAATCAGTAACAAAAAGCACATAAAAAGATGCTCTCAATCTTTAGTCATTAGAAAAATGTAAATGAAAACCAAAGTGATTTTCAACTCCATATCCACTAAAAGAGTTAATATTAATTTTTGTTCATTGGGAGTTTTTTTATTACTTACTCATTTTCACTAGGTGTAATCTGTCTATTACATTCTCTGATTCTTCCTGATTTAGATTTGGAACATTGTATGTTTCTAGAAATTCACCCATTTTTCCCAGGTTGTCCAATTTGTTGGCATATAGTTATTCATATTTCTTACAATCCTTTGTATTTCATGGTATCAGCTGTTATTTTTCTGCTTTCATTTCTGATTTTTTTGTTTGGGTCCTTTTTCTTTTTTCTTGATGAGTCTGGTTAAATGTTTGTCAATATTGTTTATCTTTTCAAAGAACAAGTTCTTGGATTCATTGACCTTTTGTATCATTTTTTTTACTCAATTTCATTGATTTCATTATTTCCTTCCTTCTACTCACTTTGGGCCTTGTTGGTTGTTCTTTTTCAAGTTCCTTTGTGGGGGAGCTTTGCCTACAGAGCCCCCCATCCACCATGGATGAGAATAAGTCTACCAAAACATGATCTTCTTGGGGAGAAAAAGTGACCAATCTCTCAAAGGAGAAGGACCAGGAGCCAGTTCCTCAATGGGCCTTTATTGGGTTTAATTTGCATAGGAATACAGGGTGTATATGTAAGCTCATCAAGCATTGTCAGGCAGTAATGATCAAACAATAGATAACATTCAAAGAACTCTGAGGGCTTATTTTGAGTTAGGGTCAGATAACTAAAGGGCCATAAAACTTTGGGGAAACAAACTCATTTCATGCTTGGACCCTTATCATTTAAATTGAGGGTATTACAAAAGTAGGTTTCATAGGATTTTATGTATTCTTTCTTAGGCCTGATTGCCCTGGGGAACCCTCCCTTTCCAGCATAGGGCTGCACAGCCCTCTGTCATTGTTTCAGGCTTAAGTCAGGTAGGGGAAGTAAGGCAGCCAAGAGATTAGGAGCTTTTTTTGTAGACAGAATGAGGACTCAGGCTATGTCAAAGCCGAGGGGCGAGGGTCCATCATCCCCTTTCTCTATAGCCCCCAAGTCCTTCCCTGAATGCCCCTTCATGATCATGCCTGTCTTAGGTCATCCCTCTTTAGAGGAACCTTACCCATCATTGGCTAACCAGTCATCTGCCTGGGGCCAAGCAGGGTAAAGTAAAAGGGGGCAGAGGCAGTGCCCTACAAGGAAGATAAGTTTTGTCTCCTTAGTGGCTTAGGGTCCCAAGGTTTCTCACTCAGCCTTTGCCATGGGGGGTTACAGCTTCTGAAACCAGGCAGGGCAGTTCCCAACATTCCTTTAAATGTGAAGTTAGGTTGTTTATTTGAGCTTTTTCTTGTTTTTGTTTTTTGAGATATGCCTGTAATGCTATGAATTTCCCCCCTAAGATTGCTTTCCTTGAGTCCCACAGATCTTGAATTCTTGTGTCTCATTTTCGTTTGTTTCAAGGTATCTTTTGATTTCTTCCTTGATCTTATGTTTAATGACATGTTATTTAACACCTGTGTCTTTGTGCATTTTTCAATGTTCTTCTTGTGATTCATTTCTAGTTTCATAACATTGGGGTCAGAGAAGATGCTTGATATAATTTCAATCTTTTTAAACTTATTGAAACTTATTCTGTGTCCTTACATGTGGCCTATTCTAGAAAATGTTTCATGTGCACTGGAAAAGTATGTATATTCTGCTGCTTTGGAGTGAAATGATCTGAAAATATCAATTAAATCTTTTTGATCAAGTGTGCCATTAAAGGCCACTGTCTCTTTGTTGATTTTCTGCCTGGGAGATCTATCCATTGAAGTCAATGGGATGTTAAAACCCCTGACACTGACTGTATTTCTGTTAATCTGTCCCTTTACATCCTTTAAGATTTGCTTCATATATTTCAGTGTTCCTATATTGGGTGCATAAATGTTTGTTAGGATTATATCCTCTTGTTGGATTGTTTCCTTTATCACATGTAGTGCCCTTCTTTGTCTCTTACTATAGCTTTGGTTTTAAAGTCTATTTTGTCAGATATAAGTACTGCAACCTGAGCTTTTTTTCCCTTTCCATTTGCATGAAGTTTCTTTTTATATCCCATTTATTTTAATCTGTGTGTATCTTTCCATCTGAATTGGGTCTCTTGGAGACATTATATACATAGTTCTTGTTTTTTTATCCATTTAGTTACCCTATGTCTCTTGGTTGGACATGTAATTCATTTAAATTTAAGGTGACTATTGATAGATACATATTTAGTGCCATTTTATTCTTAGACTATTTTCTCTGTTTTTTTTTTTCTCTTTTTCTTCTTCTTAAAGCAGCTCTTTAACATTTGTTGCAGTACTGTTTTGGTATTAACAAACTCCCTTAGCTTTTTATTATGTGGGACACTCCTTATTTTTCCTTTGATTTTGAATGATAGCCTTGCTGTGTAAAGTATCTTTGGTTGTAGGTCTTGCTTTTCAAAACCTTGAATATTCCATGCCACTTCCTTCTGGCCTGAAATATTTCTGTGGAGAGATCAGATGACAGTCTAATTCATGCTCCTTTTATTCTCTTGCAACTTTTAGGATTCTCTCCTTGTCTTTAAGTCTTGTCATTTTAATTATGATACGTCTTGGTGTAGGTCTCTTTGGGTCCAACCGTTGGGACTCTCCAGCTTCCTGGACTGCGTTTTCTTCCTTCACCATATTAGGGAAGTTTTTGGTCATCATTTCTTCAAACATTTCTCAATGACTTGCTCACTCTCTTCTTCTGGTATTCCCATGATGTGGATGTTGTTACACTTCATGTTGTCCAAAATGTTTCTTAAGTTCTCATTTTTAAAAAATTCTTTTGTCTTTTTAATATTTTTTATTAACGTTTGAATACAGTTGTCTCCATTTTCCCGCAACCACTTTCCCTTTAAATTCTTTTTTCTTTTTGCTGCTGTGCCTATGTGTGTTTTTTTCTACCTTGTCTCCTAAATCACTGATTAGATCTTCTGCTTCATTTTACCTACCATTTATTCTTTCCAGTGTATTATTTATCTCAGATATTGCATTCTTTATTTCTGACTAGTCCTTTATTATGGTTTCTATGTCTTTTTTCATGCTGTTGAGTATTGTCATAATCATTACTCTAAACTCTCTATCTGATAAATTTCTTCCCTCCATTCCATCCAGTTCTTCTGGAATATTCTCTTGTGATTTCATTTGGGGTCTGTCTCTTTATCTTCCCATTTTGGGTGATTCTTTGTTTTTTCCACCTTAGTTGTTAAACTAATTTAACTAATATAATATAAACTAATATATAACCTCAATCTGTAATCAGCAGCCTGGCTTAAGCTCTGCAGTGGGTCAGAGTAATTACTGTGGGCAGGGATATTGTTTCCCCTCATGGTTATGCCACTTGGAGAGGAATACTCTGCCTGAGAAAGATGGCTTCTGCAGTATGGAGAATGATTCAGCACAGGGATCGTGGTGTCTATTCCTTCAGTTCTCTCCTCAGGCCAGCAGCCCCAGACTCTCCTCAAGATTCTCTACTTCACTCTCCCCTCCCTGTGCTGGAACCCAGGATAAGTGGCTGCAAATGAAATTTTGTGCATTGGCCCTTTAAGAGTCTCGCTGTGTCTCCAGCCATCTCTCCCTGGCACACCAGAAACCTTGCTGTTTTTCGCAGCTGGGTGTTATTTGGGCTCCTTTTCAGCTCTGGTGCTGAAGGCTGGGGAGCCCAGCTTGGGGTTTAGACCCCACACTTCTCGGGGGGAATCCCCACAGCTGCTGAAATATCCTTCCAGGAGTATAGCTGCTGCCTGTGGGAACCAGGCCACCCCTCTTGTACCTCCTCCACACTTTCCACAGTGTTGTTGCCATGAAGTGGTTTGTTCTGTCTGGCCTTCCTTATAAGGCTTCTCTCCAGCTAGTGTTCAGTTGGTTTAATTTCTCTACAATTAGTTATAATTCCAGGTCTGTCCTGGGAGGAGGTTAGTGTAGCTTATACTTCCCCCCTCCACTATCATTGATCTCACTTTCTTCTTCTTTTGTTAAATTAAATTTTAAAAGAAACATTTTTCAAATAACTTTTTTCACAATCTTATACAAGAAAACAACATAGTGTTGGTTAGTGCTAAAGGCAGAATACCAGGGATGGCATCAAAAGTTAATGAGAAACCTGCCAAAGGTTCATTTACTTTAAAATATATCTAATCTAGAAGAGAGATAGATGCTTCCAGAAAAAAAGGGCTTGATTTGTTTCTGTGAAAATAATAGACTTTGTTAAAATGTATATTTACCTGAATATCTTGGACAACTTCTTTCTAAAGGATTCTATGTGATGGTAATTAGTGGGTAGATTTTCTGACCAAGTCTCTGAATTCAAGAACCAACTGTTAAAACTAAGTATCTGCTATGCCTAAATGGCAAAACAACAATAACAGAAAACCTCTCATTTCAAATATTCAATTGTAAAACTCTTTGTTTTGGTTGGGTGACTAGGGGTTTTCATGTTATTTTATTTTTTAAATGAACCCTGCTTGATTTGCTTAGCTCTAGTAACAGCTTTAATAAGCTAGATGTAGAGATTTATAAATAAAAATGCAATGTAATTTTTAACTTCAGGCTTTATAAGCTGAAATATATCATTTTATTACCAGACCATCACTGAATGGACAGGTCAGAGTCTCAGGACTCTTGACATTGTGGGCTGGATAATTCGCTGTTGTCAGGGACTGCCTTGTGCATTGCAGCATCATCCCAGGCCACAACCCTCTAGATGCCAGCAGCAGCCACCAGGCCCCACTTATGATAATAAAAAATGTCTCTAGACATTGCCAAATGTTCTCAGGAGAAAAAATCACCCCAGGTTGAGAACCATCACCTTGATGTTAATTTTGAGAACCTGACCAAGAGTGAACCTCTCAATTTATAAAAAAATAAATAAGTATTAAATAATATTGAGAAAGAGCTTCCACATTATACTGTTCAATAACAATAACTATTTCACTTCTGTCCATAAAATATTTTCCAAGGAATCTGTGTGAAAGAGTATAAGAAAATTGTAAAGTATTGGATGCTCACCTGACCCAGTCTATATACCTCCATGAGATGACAGTAAAATAAATATCATAAATATGCATGTCTGAAGCAAGGAAGAGAGTAATAAGTGTGTTCACAGGTAGGATGGGCAATACCTGGGTACAGAGGCTACAGAGGAGGCCAACTCTTCATAGGGCTCTCTGGCCTACCTTGTCCTCATTCACCCATCATCCTGTGTCATTATCCTTCACTCATACTAATCCAGTCACATTCCTCACCAGTTATTTAACCTTGTCTCTTCTGGCCTCTGTCTCCTGAGTAGCTTGATGTAGGACTCCAAGCATTCACTGACTTACGTACATTCTCCTTATCACATAATCACCTGATCTCAGGTTAGATATTTTTCTCACATAGGCTATTTTTAATATATTTTGGTCAGCTCAAAGCAGCACCATGACTTTATGGCTTGAGCACTTTAAAAATTACTATAATTATAAAAATGATTAAATTTCACTAAGAATAGTTTGTTTGGATATATGTTGACCAGAGGAAATCAATTTTTAGTGACAAATGACATAAACTTTTTACTTAAATATAAACCTTCCAGTCATTCAAAAAAAAGTTTATATAAGTAATGAACTCAATATAAGACATTGGCTGCCCCCTGATATTAACACTTCCTGACCTTTGCATGACATACAATTTTCATCTCATGCAAAAACTGCACACTTATTGCACCTAATAATAGCCCCGTTTAGTAGCCCCTGGAATGTAAAGGTCTGCTATTCCGGGACTGGAGGAAGGGCCCTAGGGTCCTGAGACACTCATAGAGCCCACAATAGGGCAAGCAATCAACATATTTTTCCACTGCATTGTCACTTGGCTGAAAAACAAGTGTCTCAGCTCAGGTGTGAAGCCCAAGGGTGGGAAGATGCCCCAGAGCTGGAGTGAGAGGAAGTGATCCCACTGAACAGCACAAAGGGAATCAGAGCCAAGAAGTTTTTGTAACTCACAATTAGAGCATAGTCTTTCTCCATGAACTCACTATATACCTTTTTAATGCATGTCTCATTACCCTAGATCTGACAACACAACATGGACACCACATAGTGTTTTTGTGGAGTGCAGTACAGTTAGGCATTTGTTTGCACTGGGGTAATGCTTTCTTCTCTGGCTAAGCTCTGCTAGCTCTTCAAGCAACAATAGTCTTCTTTTTCAGTTTTGTTTTTTCTTTTTTTCTGCAAGGTGAAAAGGGCTGTGATACCCTTTGTTTTTCCGCCTCATGCTCCTCTACCTTCCTGTCTCTGTGTGCCAACTGGAGGATTTCTTACGTGTTTTGAGAATAAAACCAAGTTTCCACAATGATGGGGACCAGATTATTGGTGGTTTTTTTCCAGCGTTTACCTTTGCTCAGGATCCAGATGTGCAATGGAAATATTTTCTTGCTGGCCCAAGTCCAGATGTATTGTTCGACCAGTAAGTAGTTGATTTCAAAAACATACTTTCATATTTGTCCTGAAGCTAATAAAAGTATGGGTAGACTTATGTTGCATGTATATTGTTTCCCTTTATTTCCCTTTATTGTAGTATCAGGTGCTTGATACTACAATAAAGAAAGAGTTCAAGTATAGGAAAGACAGTCATTTCTTTCTATTGCTAGAGAGAAAGAAGCCTCTTCACCTGCCACTGACTATGGAGTGGACTTGGGGATGAGCGATGCATGAAATCTGCACCAGAACCCTCTGTAACTGATCCAAATATCCTTCTCCTTCTGTCTCACTGCAGGCTACAGAGAAGTCTTCAGAGACAAGAAGTACTGATCAGCATGAGGTTATTTAAAAAGAGAGTCTGTTTCCTACACTTTGGCAGCACTGAACAATGGTTTTATTTTACACTCTGTCATAAGAAATGTATTTGTGTGGGAATAGGCAGGGCAGCAAGGCTCTCTGTTTCAGCCTTCTATCTCTGTTTTGATTACTTGCTTTCATTGATTTTATCATTTTATGATCTCTTTAGTTACCTTTTCCTATATTTTTCTCAGTTAATGACTAAATATGAGAAATACTTTGTATGCATATGTTGCATATGTTTTTTAGTTAAAAGATGATAACCTGCTCTTGTGAACAAAGCTGTAATCAAAGGAAAATAGTATTAGAATACTTGTTTTTTGGCATAATTGGAATATAGAGTCATTTTATTTTTCATCTTAGTCTGCTACTCTTTTTTAAAAAGTCAAGAGAGTGGAAGGTAAATTTGGGGGCCAAGAGATATGTAGCATGTGACTGTTAATGCAGGGACACATAATAGTTCTTAATAAGTGAGCCTGCAAGCTCTAACATATCATGGGCTCATCTTTGTATATCTAACAGATGGAATTGAGTTGACTGTCCTGTATATTAATGTTTCTTGCATATCACAATATATTCACAATATATTAGGCCATCATCCAATATCTGCAGCAGCATGGTGACAGCTACATCATTCTTAGAATAATCTATAAATGGACCCCAAGTCATTACTATTTTAGTATTAATCTCAGTGATTACTATCTCTGTATCTATGTGTTTATAGAATTCTATAATAAATTCCTAAAAATAAAATATATTTTTATTGGGTTAAGTTATTGGTATTTTTTAAGGCTTTGTCCTGTATCAAAAAATTTACTCCAGAAAAAAAAAATCTCAATCATAGCTTCCAAAATTAGATTACGAATGTGTTCATTCTTTACATGTTTCCATCATGAAAAATTGAAGTTATTTTTGAAAAGCTTTAAATATGGTAAGTAAAAATTCATATTGTACTCTTTAAAGTTGCATTTTTTAAAGTTGTATTGTTTAATTTAGCATAAAGCCAATCATCTTTTTACATAGTTTATCTTTTTTTATTATTTGTGAATTTTTGTTCTTCCTCTTTATTTTTTTCTCCTGGGGTATATGTCTTCTGTTATTTACTTTTAAAATAGTAAGTCTTCCTATCCATGAACACATTATATGCATTGTCTTATTTGCATCTACTTCAATTTATTTCTTCAGTGTCTTATAAATTTCCAAATGCAGGACTTTTTCATCCTTGGTTAAATTTATTCCTAGGTATTTTATACTTTAAGAAGCAACTGTGATCTTCCAGCCAACATGGAGGCATAGGTAGACACACTGTGTCTCCTTGCACAACCAAAAGAATGACAACAACAATTTAAAAACAAAAAACAACCAGAACTGACAGAAAATTGAACTGTATGGAAGTCCAACAACCAAGGAGTTAAAGAAGAAATATTCATCCAGACCAGTAGGAGGGGTGGAGATGGGCAGCCAGGAAGAGAGGACTCATGGCAAAGCAGTGAGGACTCATGGCAAAGCAGTGGTGGAGGACGAGGGTGGGCAAGACGGTGGCTGGCGGACCCAGTGAGGTGGCAGATTGTGGAGTGGGGCAGGCAAGGCTACATCTGGCTGGCACGGCAGCAGCTGGCGGACCCAGAGAGGCAGTGGCTGGTGGAGCAGGCTGTCCCACATTCACATGTGGATAAACCAGAAGGAACTGGGGAGCAAGACAGACCACGCAACCCGGGGTCCCAGCATGGAGTAATAAAGCCTCAAAATTGAAAATTTCTCACTGATAGAAAAGCCTCACTGATTGAAAACACCTGTGGGGTTTGAGGCAGCAGTGGGAGAAACTCCCAGCCTCACAGGAGAGTTTGTTGGAGAGGCCCACAGGGTTCTAGAATGTACACAAGCCCAGCCACCCAGGAATCAGCACCAGAAAGGCCCCAATTTGCTTGTGGGTAGCGGGGGAAGTGACTGAAATCTAGCAGAGAGTGGAGCAAGTGCCATTGTTCCCTCTCAGACCCCTTCCCCACATACAACATCACAAAGCAGCAATGTGGGTTGTCCCACCCTGGTGAACACCTAAGGCTCTGCCCCTTATACTTAGCAGGCATGCCAATACACACACACACAAAATGACCCAAATGAAAGAACAGTTCAAAGCTCCAGAAAAAAGGCAACTAAGCGATGAACAGATAGCCAACTTATGAGATGCACAATTCAAAACACTAGTAATCAGGATGCTCACAGAATTGGTTGAATTTGGTCACAAATTAGATGAAAAAATAAAGGCTATGCTAAGTGAAATAAAGGGAAATGTGCAGGGAACTGGGACTCTAATCAATGGAGTGGACCTAAAGGAAGAAAGAAACAACCAAACAGAAAAGAATGAAGAAACAAGAATTCAAAAAAATGAGGAGAGACTTAGAAACCTCCAGGACATCTTTAAACATTCCAACCTCCGAATTATAGGGGTACCAGAAGGAGAAGAGAAAGAGCAACAAATTGAAAACTTACTTGAACAAATAATGAAGGAGAATTTCCCCAATCTGGCAAAGGAAATAGACTTCCAGGAAGTCCAGGAAGCTCAAGGAGTCCCAAAGAAGTTGGACCCAAGGAGGAACACACCAAGGCATATCATAATTACATTAGCCAAGTTTAAAAATGAAGGAGAGAATCCTAGAAGCAGTAAGAGATAAGGAGACAGTTACCTACAAAAGAGTTCCCATCAGGCTGTCAGTTGATTTCTAAAAAGAGAACTTACAGGCAAGAAGGGGCTGGAAAGAAGTATTCCAAGTCATGAAAGGCAAGGACCTATATCTGAGATTGCTCCATCCAGCAAAGCTTTCATTTAGAATGGAAGGGCAGATAAAGTGCTTCCCAGATAAGGTCAAGTTAAAGGAGTTCATCATCACCAAGCCCTTATTATATGAAATGATAAAGGAACTTGTCTAAGAAAAAGAAGATAAACTATAAATAGTAAAATGACATCAAACCCACAGTTATTAACAACCAAACCTAAAACAAAAACACAAACAAACTAAGCAAACAACTGGAACAGGAACATAAGTACAGAAATGGAGATCACATGGAGGGATATCAGCGGGGAAGTGGGAAGGGGAGAAAGGGAGAGAGGCACAGAGAATAAGTAGCATAAATGATAGGTAGAAAATAGACAGGGGGAGGTTAAGAATAGTATAGGAAAAGCCAAAGAACTTATATGTATGACACATGAACATGAACTAAAGGGGGGAATGTGGGTGGGAGGGGTGTGCAGGGCAGAGGCTCATCAAGGGGAGAAAATGGAACAACTGTAATAGCATAATCAGTAAAATATATTTTAAAAATTTTGAAAAAGGAAGAAGCAATTGTGACTGGAATTATTTTCTTAGTTTCCCATTCTGATAGCTAATTATTGGTGTATAAAAATGCAACTTATTGCTGGATGTTTATTTTGTATGCTGCTAATTTACCAAATTCATTTACCAGTTTTAATAAATTTTTTGGTGGAATTTTTAGGGTTCTTTATGTACAGTATTCTGTCATCTGCAAATAATAATAATTTTCCTTCTTCCTTTCCAATTTGGATGCCTTTTATTTTTTCTTCTTGGATGATTGCTATGGCTAGGACTTCCAGTACTATGTTGAATAAGTGGTGAAAACAGGGATTCCTGTTTTGTTCTCAATCCTAAAGGAAATGCTTATAATTTTTGCTCACTGAGTATTCCATTGCCTGAGGATTTGTCATATATGGCCTTTATTATGTTTAGGCATATTTCTTCTATTTCCACTTTGCTAAAAGTTTTATCATAAATGGATGGTTGATTTTATTAAACAATTTTTCTGCATCTGTTGATATGATCATATGATTTTATCCTTCATATTGTTTGTGTGGTGTATTACATTTATCAATTCACAGATATTAAATCAACCTTGTGTCCCTGAAATAAATCCCACTTGATCATGGTGTATGATCTTTTTAATGTATTTCTGGTTCTGTTTGCTAATATTTTGTTGAGCATTTTTGTAGTTATGTTCATCAGGAATAATGGCCAAAAATTTTCTTTCTCTATAGTATCTTTTTCTGATTCTTGGAATTAAAAGGAAAGTGGCCTCATAAAAAGGAGACTGGGAGTCTTCCCTACTCTTAAATTTGGAATAGTTTGAGGAGCACAGGTGTTAGTTCTTCATTGAATGTCTGAGAAAAGTTACCTCTGAAGCCATCCAGTCTAGAACTTTTGTTTGTGGGGAGGTTTTTTATTACTGTTTCAATTTCACTAACTGTAATCTGTCTACTCAGATTCTGTGATTCTTTTTCATCCTATTTAGAAAAACATGTTTCTAAAAATTTACCCATTTCATTCAGGTTGTCCAATTTGGTGGCATATAGTTGCTTAAATATTTTCTTACAGTTTTTATTTCTTTGGTGTCAGTTGTTACTTCTACTCTTTCACTTCTAATTTTATTTATTTTGGTTTTCTCTCTTTTTTCTTGATCAGTCTGGTTAAAGATTTGCTGATTTTATTTAGAAATTTTTATAATTTTTTAAAGATTTTATTTATTTATCTTTAGAGAGGGAGAGGCAGAGAAAAAGAGAGAGAGAGTAATATTAATGTGTGGTTGCCCCTCAAGCACCACCAACAGAGGCCTGGGCTGCAACGCACGCACATGCTCTGACTGGGACTTGAACTGGTGACCCTTTGGTTCAAAGGCCCCCACTGAGCCACACCAGCCAGGGCTCACTTCATTTATCTTTTGAAAGAACCAGCTCTTGGTTTCCTTGATTTCTTTATTGGATATTTTTTTAGATTCTATTTTATTTCTGCTTTGATATTTATTATTTCCTTCTTTCTACTCACTTTTAGCTTTGTTTTTTGTACTTTCTCAAGTTCTTTTATGTGTAAAGTTAGAATGCTTATTTGAGAATCTTTTTTAATGTAAATTATTTTATTGTTGTTCAATTACAGTTGTTAATATTTTCTCCCAACCCCTTCCACCTCCCCCTCCAAACCCACTTCCCTCCCTCGCTTCCACCCTCCCCCTTGGTTTTGTCCATGTGTCCTTTATAGTAGTTCCTGAAAACCCTTCTTCCCACTGTCCCCTCCCCCTTCCCCTCTGGCTATTGCTAGATTGTTCTTAATTTCACTGACTCTGGTTATATTTTGTTTGCTTTTTTCTTTTATTGATTATGTTCCAGTTAAAGGTGAGATTATATGGTATTTGTCCCTCACTACCTGGCTTATTTCACTTAACATAATGCTCTCCAGTTCCATCCATGCCGTCCCAAAGGGTGTAAGCTCCTTCTTTCTCTCTGCTGTGTAGAATTCCATTGTGTAAATGTACCATACTTTTTTGATCAACTCATTTGTTGATGGGCACTTAGGTTGCTCCCAGCACTTGGCTATTGTAAACAGTGCTGCTATGAACATTGGGGTGCATAGGTTCTTTTGGATTAGTGTTTCAGGGCTCTTAGGGTATAAACTCAGAAACAGAATTGCTGGGTCAAAAGGCATTTCCCTTTTTAGTGTTCTGAGGAAACTCTATACTGTTCTCCACAGTGGCTGCACCAGTCTGCATTCCCACCAACAGTGCACTAGGGTTCCCTTTTCTCCACACCCTCTCCAACACTTGTTTGTTGATTGTTTATGTTGGCCATTCTGACCAGTGTGAGGCGATATTTCATTGTGGTTTTAATTTGCATCTCGCTGATGGCTAGTGATGCTGAGCATATTTTCATGTGTCCCTGGGCCCTCTGTATGTCCACCTTAGAGAAATGTCTGTTCAAGTCTTTTGCCATTTTTTAATCGTATTTTTGTCTTCCTGGAGTGGAGTCATGTGAATTCTTTATATATTTTAGAGATTAAGCCCTTGTCTGAGGTATCATTAGCAAATACGTTTTCCCATATTGTGGGAAATCCAAAAGGATTCCCTTTTCATTTTTCTGATGTTTTCTTTAGCCATGCAGAAGCTTTTTAATTTGATGAGATCCTATTTATTTATTCTTTCCTTTATGTCCCTTGATCTAGGGGACATATCCGTGAAGATGTTGCTACATGGAATGTCTGAGGTTTTCCTGACAATGTTTTCCTCTAGGACTTTTATGGTGTCCCAAATTGTATTTAAATCTTTTATCCAACTTGAATTTATTTTTTTGTATGGTGTAAGTTGGTGATCGAGTCTCATTTTTTTTTTTTTTTTGCATGTAGCTGTCCAGATCTCCCAACACCATTTGTTGAAGAGGCTATTTTTACTTCATTTTATGCTTCTTCCCCCTTTGTTGAATATTAATTGACTGTAGAGACCTGGGTTTACTGCTGGGCCCTCTATTCTGATCCATTGGTCTATGTGCCTGTTTTTATGCCAGTACTAGGCTGTTTTGATTACAGTGACCTTGTAATATAGTTTGATGTCAGATATTGTGATCCCTCCTAGTTTATTCTTCTTTCTCAAAATTGCTGAAGCTATTTGGGGTCATTTATGATTCCATATAAATTTTGGAAATGTTTGTTCTACATCTGTAAAATATGTCATGGGTACTTTAATAAGGATTTCATTGAATCTATAAGTTGCTTTAGGTAGTATGGCCATTCTGATGATGTTAATTCTTCCAATCCATAAGCATGGTACATGCTTCCATTTGTTTGTGCCTTTCTTAATTTCTTTCTTCAGTGTTGAGTAGTATTCTGAATACAGGTCTTTTACCTCCATGGTTACGTTTATTCCTAGATACTTTATTTTTCTTGTTGTTATATGAAATGGGATTTTTCTTTCTGATTTCTGTTTCTGATGTTTCATTGTTGGTGTACATAAATGCCTTTGATTCTGAGTGTTGACTTTGTAACCGGCTGTTTTGCCAAATTCATTTATTAGGTCAAGTGGTTTTTTGGTGGAGTATTTAGGATTTTCTGTGTACACTATCACATCATCTGCAAAGAGTGACAGTTTTGTTTCTTCCTTTCCAATTTGGATGCCTTTTATTTCTTTTTGTTGTCTGATTGCTGTGGCTAGGACTTCCAATACTATGTTGAATAAAACAGTTGAAAGCAGACATCCTTCCCTTGTTCATGATCTTCGTGGAAGAGATTTTAGTTTTTGGCCATTGAGTATGATGTTGGCTGTAGGTCTCTCATATATGGCCTTTATTTATGTTGAGGAATGCTCCCTCTATTCCACCTTTGCTAAGTGTTTTTATCATAAATGGGTGCTATACCTTATCAAATGCTTTTTCTGCATCTATTGATATGATCATATAATTTTTGCCTTTCCTTTTGTTTATGTGGTGTATTATGTTTATTGATTTGCAAATACTGTATCATCCTTGCATTCCTGGAATGAATCCCACATGATCATGGTATATGATCTTTTTCATGTATTTCTGCATGTGGTTTGCCAGTATTTCGTTGAGGATTTTAGTGTCTATGTTCATCAGTGATATTGGCCTGAAGTTTTCTTTCATTGTTGTATCTTTATCTGCTTTTGGGATTAGGATGATGCTGGCTTCATAAAAAGAGTTTGGGAGTCTTCTATCTTCTTTAATTTTCTGAAATAATCTGTGGAACATGGGGGTAACCTCTCCCTTAAATGCTTTGTAAAATTCTCCTGTGAAACCATCTGGTCCAGGCTTTTGTGTGTTGGAATCATTTTAATTACTGTTTCAATTTCATCACCTGTTATTGGTCTATTTAGGCTTTCTGTTTCTTCTTTATTGAGCTTTGGTAGATTATATTTTTCTAGAAATTTTTCCATTTAACTTAGCTTTTCAAATTTCTTGGAATACAGCTCTTCACAGTAATTTCTTACAGTCCTTTGTATTTCTGTGGTAACAATTGTAATATCTTCTCTTTCATTTCTGATTGTATTTACTTGGATGTTCTCTCTTTTTTTCTTGATGAGCCTTCTTAAAGGCTTGTTGATTTTGTTTATCTTTTCAAAGAACCATCTCCTGGATTCATTGATCCTTAGAATTGTGCTTTTAGTCTCTATGTCATTTAATTCTGCTCTAATCTTGGCTGTTTCATTCCTCCTACTTGCTCTGAGTTGTCTTTGTTTTGCCTCGAGTTCTTGTAGTTGTAGGGTTAGGTTGTTCATTTGAAATGTTTCTATCTTTTTTAGGTAGGCCTGTATCACTGTGAATTTCCCTCTCAGGACTTCTTTTGGTGTGTCCCATAAGTTTTGGTTGTTGTGAGTTCATTTTCACTTGTTTCCAGAAACTTTTTGATTTCTTCCCTAATCTCATTCTTTTTTTAAATATATTTTATTGATTATGCTATTACAGTTTTCCCATTACCCCCTTTCATTCCCCTCCACACTGCACACCCTCTCCCACCCACATTCCCCCCTTTAGTTCATTTCCATGTGTCATAAGTTCTTTAGCTTCTACATTTCCCATACTATTCTTGCCCTCCTCCTGTCTATTTTCTATTTACCATCTGTGCTACTTATTCTCTGTATCTTTTTCCCCTCTCTCCTCCTCCCACTCTCCTGTTGCTAACCCTCATGTGATCTCCATTTCTGTGGTTCTGTTCCTGTTCTAGTTGTTTGCTTAGTTTGTTTTTGTTTTTGTTTTTGTTTTAGGTGTGGTTGTTAATTATTGTGAGTTTGCTGTAATTTTACTATACATGTTTTTTGTCTTCTGTTTCATAGATAACTCCCCTTAACATTTCATATAATAAGGGCTTGGTGATGATGAACTCCTTTAACTTCGCTAATTTGATGAGAGAAAAAGTCACACAAATCCAGGAAACACAGAGAGTCCCAATCAAGAGCAACACAAACAGGCCCACCTCAAGACACATTATAATTAAAATGGCAAAAATTCAAGACAAAGAGAGGATCTTAAAACCAGCAAGGGAGAAACAGGAAGTAACATACAAGAGAGCCCCAAGTAGGCTAGCAGCTGACTTCTCAATGGAAACGTTCCAAGACAGAAGAGAATGGCAAAAAATATTCCAAGTAATGAGAACCAGAGGCCTGCAACCAAGACTACTTTACCCAGCAAGGCTCTCAATCAAGATAGAAGGCCAAATAAGAAGCTTCCCAGAGAAAAGAAGTCTAAAAGAATGCATCTCCACCAAACCAGCTCTGCAAGAGGGGCTAAAGGGGCTGCTTTAAGGAAAGGAAGGGAAAGAGAGAAAGAGAGAGAGAGAGACAGACAGAGAGAGAGAGAGAGAAACACAGGTACGTAAATGCCAATGAATAAGTACCTATTACTAATAACCTTAAACGGACTTCCAGCCAAGATGGAGGCATAGGTAGATGCACTGTGCCTCCTCGCACAACCAAGATAGGGACAACAACAATATAGAAACAAAATAACAACCAGAGCTGACAGAAAATTGAAGAGTATGGAATTCGGACACCCAAGGATTTAAAAATAGATACTTTCATCCAAACCGGTAGGAGGGACGGAGTCGGGCAGCCAGGCGAGGGACACAGAGTGGAGAGCTGAGCACCCGGGGCAGCGCGCAAGCCCGCAGCAGGCAGACCCTGGGCGCACAAGCGGCAGTGGCTGGTGGGCCCTGGCCAGGGGGTGGCGACTGGCAGACCCAGCGAGGCGGACATTGTGAAGCAAGGCACTGCATGCAACTCAGGGTCCCAGCGCCGGGAAATAGAGCTTTGGGTCACTGACTGAGAAGGAAGGTCCCACAGGGTTTACAGGCCCACCCACACCAGAATTTGTGCCAGAGGGACCCAGTTGGCTTGCGGAAAGCGGCAGAAGGGTCTGGGGTCCTACAGAGAGCAGAGCAAGGGCCATTGTTCCTCCTCGGACCCCGCCCCCACATACAGCGTCACAACCTAGTGACTAGAGTGCCCCGACCTGGTGAACTCCCAAGGCCCTGCCCCTCACTACAGGAGCTCAACAAGAACAAAAAACAAAACAAAACAAAAAAATCGCAGTGAAAAGATGGCTCAAACAGAAGAAGAATGGAAAGCCCCAGAACCCATCCTTTTAAGCGACCAAGAGATAGCCAACATATCAAATGCACAGTTCAAAGCACTGGTTATCAAGATACTCACAGAATTGGCTGATTTTGGTCACAAATTAGCTGAAAAAATGTAGGCTACAGTAAGTTTAATGAAGAAAGATGCACAGGGAACCAATGATGATGGAATGAAATATGGGTCTCACATCAATGGAGTGGAGCAGAAGGAAGAAAAAAACATACAACCAGAAAAGAATGAAGAAATAAGAATTGAAAAAAATGAGGAGAAGCTTTGGAACTTCCGGGACACCTTTAAACGTTCCAACATCCGAATCATAGGGGTACTAGAAGGGGAAGAGGAAGAACAACAAGTGGAAAAGATATTTGAACAAATAATAAAGGAGAACTTCCCCAATCTGGCAAAGGAAATAGACTGCCAGGAAGTCCAGGAAGCTCAGAGAGTCCCAAAGAAGATGGACCGAAGGAGAAACACCCAGACACATCATAATTACATTAGCCAAGGTAAAAATGAAGGAGAGAATCCTAGAAGCAGCACGAGATAAGGGGATAGTAACCTACAAAGGAGTT
>CM052540.1:73872084-73882401 GCA_028533065.1 Trachops cirrhosus | reverse complement strand
TAGCAGAGCAGGCAGTGCCCATGTTCAGGGAAATAAGTTTTGTCTCCTTAGGCCTCCCAGTTCTGGGAGATTTCTCACTCAGCCTTAGCCACGGGGGGTTACGGCTCCTGAAACCAGGCAGGGCGGACACCACAGAAATAGAGAGCATTATGCTAAATGAAATAATCTAGGCACTGAAAGAAAAATACCATATGATCTCACCTGTAAGTGGAAATCCACAAAACAAACAAGTGAGCAAAATATAACTAAAGACACTGAAATAAAGAACATACTGAGAGTAACCAGAGGGGAGAAATGAGGGAGAAATGGGGGAAAGAAGGGGAAGGTTCATCAAGGTATATGTGTAAAGGACCCATATTCCTTGGGTAAAGACAACAGGACAGTAGGATTGAGTATGGGAGGTGGTTGTGCTTGGTGTGGGGGAAAGTCATAGGGGGAAATTGGGGATACTTGTAGTTAAACAATGAAAAAAAGTTTTTGTCATGACAGCATGTAAAATTTTGTGATATAATTTTCTGTATCTATTGAGGTGATTAAATGTTTTATCTTCTATTCTATTAATATGATATATCACATTTATTGATTTGCATATGTTGAAATAACTTTGAATCCCAGAATTGAATTCACCTTGATTGTGGTGTATGATCCCTTCATTTATTTTTATTTTGAAATAATATTATTTTTATTTTTATTGCATTCTGTCCATTACCATTTATCCCCATTATATCCCCCTCACACCCCTGCAATCACCCCACTGTTATCCATGTTCATGATTCCTTTTTCCTTTTTCTCAATTTCTCCACCTTCTAACTACACCCCAGAGCTGTCAGCTTACTCTCTATATATGAGTCTATCTCTATTTTGCTTGTTAGTTCAGTTTGTTCATTAGATTCCACTATATGAGTGAAATCATGTAGTGTTTTCTTTCTCTGACTGGTTTATTTCACTTAGCATATGGTTCTCCAGGTCCATCCATGCTGTTGCAAAGGGTAAAATTTTATTCTTTTCTATGGCCCAGTAATACTCTATTGTGTATATGTACCATAGTTGTTTTATCCACTCATCTACTGCTGGACACTAGGGCTGCTTCCATATCTTAGTGATTGCAAATAACACTTCAGTGAACATAGGGGTGCTTATATTTCTTCAAATTAGTGTCTCTGGTTTCATGGATTAATTCCCATAAGTGGATTTGCTGGGTCATAATGTAGTTCCATTTTTAAATTTTTGAAGTATGTCCAGCATTTTTCCACAGTGCCTGCACCAATCTGCTTTCCCACCAAGAGTTCAACAGGGTTCTCCTCTCTCCACATCCTTGCCAGCACTTGTTTATTGGTGTATTGATGATAGCCATTCTGACAGCTGTGAGGTGATATCTCATTGTGATTTTAATTTGCATTTCCCTGATGATTAACAACATTGAGCATCTTTTTATATGTCTATTCAGATTCCATGATTCTTTATGATTTAGTCTTGGAAGATTGTGTGTTTCTAGGAATTTATCCATTCCTTCCAGATTTTCCAATTTGTTGGCATATAGTTGTTCATAAAATTTTCTTATAGTTCTATTTCTTTGGTGTCAGTTGTTATTTCTCCTCTTTCATTTCTGATTTTTTTATTTCAGCCCTCTCCTTTTTTTTCACTGACTAGTTTGGTGAGGAGTTTGTCAATCTTATCTTTTCAAAGAACTAGCTCTTGGACTCATCAATCTTTTGTATCATTTTTTTACACTCTGATTCATTTATTTCTGCTTTAATCTATATTATTTCCTTCCACACACTTTGGTATTTTGGGGGGTTTTATGTTCTTTTATGTGTATAGTTAGATTGTTTATGTGAGCTTTTTCTTGTTTCTTGAGATAGGCCAGTAACGCTATAAATTTCCTTCTTAGAATTCTTTTCCCTGTCTCCCACAGATTTTTGTGTTGCTGTGTTCTCATTTTCATTTATTTCTTTGATCTCTATGTTAATTTATTCATTGTTTAATAACATGTTATTTAGCTTCCTTTTTTGTATTTTTTAAGTTTTATTCTTGTGATTGCTTTCCAGTTTCATAGCATTGTGGTCAGAGAAAATTATTGATATGATTTCAATCTTCTTAAATTTATTGAGACTTGTTTTTTGCCCTAGCACATGGTCTTTCCTAGAAACATTCCATGTACACTTGAAAAGACTGTATATTCTGCTGCTTTGGGATGGAATGATGTGTTGATATCAATTAAATCATTTTGATCTAGTGTGTCATTTAGGCCACTGTCTCCTTGTTGATATTCTGTCTAGAAGATCTATCCATTGTAATCAACAGGGTGTTAAAATCCCCAACTACTGCTGTCAGTTTTTATGTCCATCAAGATCTGCTTTACATATTTAAGTGCTACTGTGTTGGGTGCAAAGATGTTTGCTAGTGTATATCCTTTTGTTTTATATGTTCCCTTTATCATTATGTAGTGTACTTCTTTGTCTCTTACTGTAGTTTTGGTTTTAAAGTCTATTTTGTCACATATAAATACTGCTACCCCAGCTTTTTTCCTCTTTTTATTTTCATGAAATGTCTTTTTCCATCCCTTTACTTTTATTCTGTATGTATCTTTAATTCTGATGTGGGTCTTTTGGAGACAGCATGTATATGGGTCTTGTTTTCTTATCCATTCAGCTACCCTATGTCTTTTGGTCAGAACACATAAGCCATTTATATTTAAAGTGATTATTGATAGATACATATTTATTGCTATTTTATTTTTTCTGGTTTGTTTTTTTGTTTGTTTGTTTTTTTCTTATAGTAAGTCATTTAACATTTGTTTCAGTACTAGTTTGGTTTTACCAAACTCCTTTAACATTTTCTTATTTGGGGAGCTCTTTATTTCTCCTTCAGTTTTAAATGATAGCCTTGCTGGGTTAAGAAGCCTTAGTTGTAGGTCCTTGGTTTTCATCACCTTGAATATTTCATGCCAATCTCCTAGCCTGAAATGTTTCTGTTGAGAAATCAGTTGACAGTCTGATGGGAGCTTCCTTGTAGGTAACTAACTGCTTTTCTCTTGCAGCTTTTAGGTTCTCTCCTTATCTTTAATTCTTGCCATTTTAATTTTGATGGTGTATGATCCCTTTAATGTGCTGCTGAATTCTATTTCTGGTATTTTGTTGAGAATTTTTGCACCTATATTTATTGAGAATGTTGACTTGTAATTTTATTTTGTTGTTTATCCTTGCCATGTTTTTATCTGATGTTGGTATCAAGGTAATTCTGGCCTCATGAAAAAATTTCGAGTGTCCTTTCCTCTTTAATTTTTTGGAAGAGATTGAGAATGATGGCCATCAATTCTATTTATAATGTTTTGGTAAAATTCACCATTGAATCCATTTAGTCCTGAGCATTTTTTATGTGAGATTTTTGATTAGTGATTCAATCTCCTTATTTGTTATTAGTCTCTTCAGATTTTCTATTTCTTCATACATATTTCTAATTTCTAATTACATATTTCTAAGAATATTCATTTCTTTAAGGTAGTCTAATTCATTGGTCTATAACTGCTTATAGTCATCTCTTGTGATACTTTCTATTTCTGTAGTATGCGTTTTAATGTTTTCTTTTATTTATAATTTTATTTGGGCCCTTTCTTTTTTCTTTGTTAATCTAAATAATTTTTTGTTTAGCTTTTTCAGATTTTTCAAATCACACTATCAAATTAAGACACCCATTCTGATTTTTAAAAAAGGAAAAAAGGTGAAGGAGATATATGTAAAATACTAAGGAAAGTTGTTCCAAGCCTGTCTCTTAAACTGAAATCCCAAGGAAGAGAAGGCTTTCTTTTGCATAAAAACAACGGATGGAGCAAGTTTGGGTAGAGAATTTTAAACAGAAAATCAGCAAAGTCACATCCTGGTGGTGATGAGGAACAGGGAGAAAGGAAGATATGAAAAATATACTTGAGAGGCTTCAAAATGTGGTCTAGAACTGGAGCACACATGCTCTGTTATAGTGTTTTGTGGTTTTATTGGACAAGAATAGCTGATGCAGTTACCTCTGTGTTATAAATGTTAGAAGTTCCCTATAGCCACAAACTATACTGTACATTAGACATCATCAATTATAAAAGAGAAAATTTATCTTTCTTATTTGATGTCATGTAAGAAAGCTAGAACTTTTCACAAACACAAAAAGAAATTGTGCCCTCCATATATTACATATGCTGAAAACTAAGCCTCAGATGTCAAGCTATTATTGCAATATATCTTTAAATAATATGCTTTTAAATTAAACTTCTGAATTTCTTCATAGCAAATGTAAATCATTTTCCACACAACCAGCCCTGTTGATATTCTAAACACAACCACAGAGTAGAAATGCCAAGCATATACCCAAGGAGCATCTACTGAACCATACCTGTGAATAGTTCCCCCTTATCCATAGATGATACATTCTAAGACTTCCAGTGAATACCAGATAGTAACAAACCACATGTACACTGTGTTTATCCATTTTACATAGTGTTGCATGATATTTTTTAAACTAAATTTTGGGAGTTTTTTATACATTCCAAATCCTAATCTTTTGGTATTTATGCTGCAAATATTTTCTTCTGGGTTATTATTTGACTTTTTAAAATTATATGATATCCTTATATATTTTTTCAATGAAAGGGTTTACATTTTGAGGTGATCATAATTATTGATACTTTCTTTCATGAATTTTGCATTTTATGTTCTATTTATGAAAGCCTCCCCCTAAGTTATAAATATATTTTTGTATATTTTTTCCTATTATGTAGCCTATATATTTTTCTGGCTCAGAGCACTGACTGAATCTATGTGACTTCAATTAAGAATCAGGGATAGTAGATGAGCAAGGATGTTGAGGTCCTGTCCAGGAGGCAACCATTTGTACTTTTACTTTCTATTGGCCCCAACTGCAGGGTGGGATTTAGGAATAAGTTTCTTAGGCTGCCTGAGGGGGTAGCTAGAATTGTAGCAAGAGCTTTTTTTGAAGGGTATTATAAAAGAAAAACAAACATTTATACTACAAAACCAGAAATGGTATGCAATGGTTTTCTTTGGAGATGGTCAAAATCCAGATACACATGCACTCATTCAGGATATTTATGGTAACTCCTCACTTGGAGATGCTCAATCTGCTTAAGTTTCTGAGCCTTTGCAAAGGTAGCACTGCAGGGTTTTTTTCTATATATGCACACACTTTATGGATTCTCCTTGGCATATTCGAACTGCCAGCGCCACTACACTTGCACTACGGGACCCTTATTGAGCAAAATAAGGGTGACTTGAACACAAACACAGAAATACTGTGACAGCAGATCAGAAAACTGACACAACTAGTAAGTGACTGGGAAGGTATTTTAGCATATACAGCATAGATGTGCTGGACAAAAGGGTCATTCATGTTCCAGGTGGAAGAAAATGGGATGGCATGAGATTTCATCATACTATTCAGAATGGTTTGCAATTTAAAACTTATTAAATATTTACTTCTGGAATTTTCTATTTAATATTTTCAGATTGTGGTTGACTATAGGTAACTACACCACAGAAAGTAAAATTGGATAAGTGGGTACTACTGTAATTAAAGTTTTAAAATACTTGTTATTCACAAAATTCAGAGAAAGAGCCTAGAAAAAATATGTGTATGTCTTGGTACTAAGCAAGCCTACCTTGAATTAAATACAGTAGTTGTCTATTTACCCAGTAGGACAACTTCAAAACCCCAGGCTTTTAACTGCACAACTATTGAATTAAGAATTAAGTCAAAATACAGTTGATGCTTAAACAGCACAGGCTTGATGTATGAAGGTCCTATGAATTTTTCTGAACAAATATACAGTTTTCCCACTGTATCCTGGATTTTTCCTTCATGGATTTAACCAACTATGAATGGAAAGCAGTACTTTTGATCTGCAGTTGGGAATCTGCAGATGCAACGAGCCAACTGTATACATTGTTCCATGCCATTTTATATAATGGACTTGAGCATCTGCAATTTTGGAATCCACAGTTGTTCTTGGAATCAGTCCTCTGTGGATACTAAGGAATGATGTAGTTAAATATGGGGGAAGTCAAAAGTTATATATAGAATTTTCACTGCATGGAGGTCAATGCCTCTAACTCCTATGTAGTTCAAGGATCAACTGTATATATATTAAATATTAGGTCTCCATGTATATCAGCACAAAGAATCTAATTCAATCCACAATATTATCCAGGGTGCTAAACAAATTTAAGTAAACATATTTAAAAAGCTAGCATTTGGTATTTTGGAATTTTTATATTTTTTAGTTTTCATGATTTAAATTTTCCATATATCAAATTTCTGTTTTAAGTTTTAAATATATAACTAAAATTTTAACAGTTCAGTAATATTTGAATTTATCTTTGGAGTTATTAAACCCAGAACCCAAGCAAAATATACCCAGAGACATTGAAATTAAGAACAAACTGACAGTACTAGAGTGGAGGTGGAAGATAATGGGAGGAAGAAGAGGAAAGGTCATCAAGGAACATGCATAAAGGATGCATGGAGAAAGCCAAAGTGGGATCTAGGGTAGGAGGTGGGGATGTCTGGGGTGGGTGGGAGTAGTGGGGGGAAAATGGGGACAACTGTACTTGAATAAAACTGTATAAAAAGAGAAAAATAACAGACTGACAATGAGAAAAATACAGGGAATATACTATATAAAAAAAGAAATATATAATCTGAATAAAAAGTAAAAGACCAAGATTAGTGTGTTATTTGGAATATGAGAGAAGTGAAAGAAGAAAAATTAAAATGCAGTATGAAAGAGAATAAAAAACAAATCAAACAATAAAAACAAACAAAAAATCAATAAACAGAAAAAATATGCAAATTGTGAATGATAGCAAAGTGAAATTTGTCTCAGCTTTTGGTGTTCACCTCCTGACTTCTTTTTGGATCTGTCTCTGGTTTTCTCACAGTTCCAGATCTTATTGTCTTATTTTTGGGGGTGGAGGAGGGAAGAGCCTCCTGCTGATTTTAAACCTGTCATGCCAGTTTTGCAGTTCTTCCCAGATGCTGCACACAGAGTGGGCCTGGGTTCTGTTTTTTCCCTTTCCTGTGATTACACAAGGATGAGGGCTTAGTCTGGGCTACGATTATTACACATGCTCAGTTTCCAGCCCACGCCTTCAGAATACTGTATGCCCAGCACTGTCAACTCTGTGCATTTGTGCCAGGCTGGCACCAACAATCCACTCATTTTGCACCCCTTTGATTAATCCATGACATACACTGAGGGGGAGCAAATTGTACCCACCCGCCTCCCTCTTTGTTGGCCTGGCAGCTGTGCTTGCCTGAGGTCCCTGCTCAGCAGCTCAGCTCTGCTATTGGAATAAGTCTTTCTGGGCACTGCTGCCTCTCTGAGCCCCTGCTCCCCACCTTTGATCAATCTGTGAGGAACCCTGAGTGGGAACAAATCACACCCACAGTCCTTTCTCTTCACTGACCCACTGCTGCATGAGATCACTGCGCATGAGAAGTCCCTGCACTGTGGCTCCATTCTTTTTTTGAGAAAAGTCTCCTTGGGTTCTGCTTACTGCTCCTAACAAGTGCCCAGCTTTCCACACTGTCCAACTCTGGCCAGTCCAGAGCCTATCTGGGCCAGGGCCAGTCACAGTCCATCTCTTCTCCCAGCTCCAGATGTCACCTGGCTCCCCAGTTTCTCTGGTACTGTCCCAGACAGTGACCATCACCCCAACTTAGGTATACCACCGGTTTTGGGTCGTTTACTGCCTTTTTATCACCCCAGCAATGTTACAAGTCCAGGTTTCTCCTAGCACAGGTCTGGGACTTGTGCGCTCTGGGAGAGGAGGGAGCCGCTAGGCTGCTACCAGTGACCTGGCTCTCCTCCAATGCTCCTGTGGCAGCTGTAGTCTCCAGCACAAGGTCGTGGGACCTTCCCATGGGCCTACAAAATCTCCTTACTGCCCGTTTTTAAGCATCTTCTGCACACTTTGCCTTCTAAACTTTGTATCAGCTGGGATTCTGTTGGCCATTTGCTCTGTTCTTTGGAAGGTCACTAGGTGTCCCAGTTGGGTGCATGACCAAGTAGGCTCAGCTCTCACCTACATCATCACCATCTTCCTACACTATTTTTATTTTTGTTTTGTTATTTTTATTTTATTTTATTCATTGGTTAACCCTTGCACAGCAGCTCACATACCATGATTGAGGTTCAGCCTCACAACCAGCCAGCCTGAGAATCAATTCCACGTATAAATGGGCCAACAACAATCAAAACTCAATTACAGTCCCTTGCTATATCACAGTTCACTTATTGCGGCTTCACTGTATCACGAGTTTTAAAAGACCTACGAAACAGTGAAGCCTCAATAAGTAAGCCACAATACAGAGAGGGACAACTGTATACTTCACTGGTGAGTACCCATATAGAATTTTATGTTGTTAAAATTACATAGGTTTAAGAGTGTAGAAAGTGTTTAAGAGCATATGAAGTGTTCATAAGAGTGTGGGAAAGGTTTATAGGAGTGTGGGAAGGGTTTATAAAGCCTTAAAATATATATAAATAATAAAATAAATATACCACTGCTCTTCATGGATTTTCACCTATCGTGGGGGTCTCTGGAATGTAACTCCTGTGATAGGTGAGGGATCACTGTACAACAGAAGAGTCCAAGTAACTCACACAAGAAACATTCCTAGAGTACCCAGCTTAGAAAATCGAGGAGACCACCACACTGGGTCCCATGGGACAACTATTATATAATACCACCCAGTGAAGACTGGGAACCATAGAAACTGAAAAAATACAAAAAAAAAAAAAAAAGAGAGAGAAACAAAATGAAGAGACAAAAGGACAGGCACCAAATGGAAGAGCAGGAAAATAATCTCCAGAAAATGCTAAATGACGTGAAAGCAAGCAATCTATCAGATAGAGAGTTCAACGTAATGGTTACAAGGATACTTAAAGAATTACAAGGATACTTAAAGAATTTAGATGGCAGCAAGATAGGTGGGAGTGGAGTCTACTTCCACCCCACCCCCTGCACACAGGTGAAATACCTAGCCCATCTTCTGAGGAACAGAGCAAACAGCCAACAGTATCCCAGCATATATGAAGATTGGAAACCAAAAATTGTACAGGGCATTGAAAAATCAGATGGTAAGGAGAGTGCTTCAGGATGATAATGTCCCCAGGTCCAGCGTGGGGACCAGAGCATCTACAGCCCCAGGTCCAGTGCCCACCGGGTCTGCAACAGGGTTCTTGGGAGAGAGCTGGATCAATGGCTCCCTCCCCTGCCAAACAAGGTTTGAGCAGCACCAGGAGAGACCTGGTTGCTTGAAGTCACAGGGGGGCAATAAGGATGAAGTGAGAAACATACAGGGGCTATACGTACCCACTGAGACTGTGGACACCCACTGAGGAGAGTTGGGCCATGATGGACCCTGACTGGGATAGTCCCTAGTCTGGTTGGAGAACTGGGCTGTGTGAGAGGCCAGGCCCTTGTATGGGGCAGCAGGCTTGAGCAGGAGGAATTTTTCAAAAAGAAAAAGTGAAAAAAGAGGCACTCAGCGGTCGTTTGGGGAATTCTTCTGCAGTTGCCACCCAGCCTCTGTGCCCCTAAACTTGCCCAGCCATGCGGCACTCCCGTGGTGGTGTGGAAGGCCCTGTGCTCTCATCTGAAGCCCCAGGAAGGGTGCCCACCTGATCCTTCAGACTGGCAGCTGCCTGTCCTGCCCCAGTAGTGGAGGTCAAGTTCTCAAGCCCACGGCACAGGGAGGGAGCACACCTGACCCTTCAGGGCCCACCACACCTACAGGCCCGGGAAGGAGTGCACCTGACCCTGCCACCCAGAGGCACCAATTACCCAACCCCCATGCCTTGGTGGGGGTATGCAGCAGAGGAGGTGTGTGCCTTCATCCACAGTGATCTCACTGTCCTGCAGGGTCTCTAAGAGGAAGGTGGAGATGCCCCCACGCAGGAGACTAGCAGGCCTCAGGAAGTCAGCAATCCCCAGAAAGACTTAACTCAATGTGGGGGTTACACTAGCCTGAAGGGGTGCTGAGAGTCCCTAGCATCTAGGACAACAAACAGCAAGGTGGTATGTGAGCTGCCCCTAATTGGTGCACCTCAAAGACAGTGCAACTTGAGGACTGAAGACTTAGGCTGAGCACAGAAGAGAACTGGGGGCCCCACACTGAGGAACTGGGCTGGAGGCTGGGTGAGTGCTGCTCAGGAAGAGAGAAAAGCTAAATCAATCACTCCTCAGCCTGCCTGAGCCAGGAATAACAGCAGAACTGGCTTGGCCAGTTTGAAGCCAGCAGGAGGCTTTC
>CM052540.1:73847374-73871984 GCA_028533065.1 Trachops cirrhosus | reverse complement strand
TTGCTTAGCTTCTTTTTGTTTTTGTTTTAGGTCTGGTTGTTCATTATTGTGAGTTTTCTGTTTTTTTACTATACATGTTTTTTATCCTCTTTTTCTTAGGTAAGTCCCTTTAACATTTCATATAATAAGGGCTTGGTGATGATGAACTCCTTTAACTTGACCTTATCTGAGAAGCACTTTATCTGCCCTTCTATTATAAATGATAGTTTTGCTGGATGGAGCAATCTTGGATGTAGATCCTTGCCTTTCATGACTTGAAATAGTCCCTTCCATCCCCTTCTTGCCTGCAAGGTCTCTTTTGAGAAATCAGCTGACAGTCTGATGGGAACTCCTCTGTAGGTAACTGTCCCCTTATCTCTTGCTGCTTCTAGGATTCTCTCCTTCATTTTTAAACTTGGGTAATGTAATTATGATGTGCTTTGGTGTGTTCCCCCTTGGGTCCAACCTCTTTGGGACTCTCTGAGCTTCCTGGACTTCCTGGAAGTCTATTTCCTTTGCCAGATTGGGGAAGTTCTCCTTTATTATTTGTTCAAATAAGTTTTCCACTTGTTGCTCTTCATCTTCTCCTTCTGGTACCCCTATAATTCGGATATTGGAACGTTTAAAGATGTCCCGGAGGTTCCTAAGCCTCTCCTCATTTTTTTTTTGAATTCTTATTTCTTCATTCTTTCCTGATTTTATGTTTTTTTCTTCCTTCTGGTCCACTCCATTGATGTGAGACCCAACTTTCTTTCCATCACTATTAGTTCCCTGTGCATTTTCCTTCATTTCTCTTATTGTAGCCTTCATTTTTTCATCTAATTTGTGACCAAAATCAACCAATTCTGTGAGCATCCTGATCACCAGTGTTTTGAACTGTGCATCTGATAGGTTGGCTATCTCTTGGTCACTTAAAAGTACTGGTTCTGGGGCATTCATTTCTTCTTCTGTTTGAGCCATCTTTATTTATTTTATTTATTTATTTATTTTTTTGGTCTGGTTTTGCCTGTTATGTAGTGAGGGGCGGAGCCTTAGGTGTTCACCAGAGTGGGATGACCTGAGTTGCTGGGTTGTGACATTGTATGTGGGGGCTGGGTCCAAGAGGGAACAATGGCTCTTGCTCCACTCTCTGCAGGATTTCAGTCCCTTCTACCACTTCCCTCAAGCAAATTGGGCCTTTCTGGTGCTAATTCCCATGTGGGTGGGCTTGCACACCCTGTGGGTCTTTCAATGACCTCTCCTATGAGGCTGGGAGTCTCTCCCTGTGCCTCAACCCCCTAGGTGTTTTCAATTAGTGCCCCAAGGCTCTATTTCCCCACACTGGAACCCTGGAACCACCCAGTCAGCCAGCCACCTCATGAGCACTACCTTGCTTCACAATCTCCGCCTCACTGAGTCAGCCAGTTGCCACCCCTCAGCCGGCCAGCCGGGGTCTGCCACCCACCGCTTGTGCACCCAGCATCCACCTATTGAGGTCTTGCATGCCCAGGATGCCTTGCACACAGGGTCCAAACCTCTTTGTTCCTCGATCCCTCTCCACCAGGCTTCCCGACTCCGCCCCTCCTACAGGTCTGGATGAACGTGTCTATTTTAACTCCTTGTTTGTCCAACTTCCATACAGTTCAATTTTCTGTCAGTTCTGGTTGTTATTCTGTTTCTGAATTGTTGTTGTCCCTATCTTGGTTGTGTAAGAAGGCACAGTGTGTCTACCTACACCTCCATCTTGGCTGGAAGTCCGCGCTTTTATTTAAGTAATTTTTTTCTTTAAACTCCTTCTTCCTTTCTTTCTTTCTTTTATTATTACTTCTTCCTTTATTCCATTATTTCCATTTATATCAATTCTTCCTTCCTTCTTCTTTTTTCTAATTCTCACAAGTGAGACAATAAAACCTGGAGATGTGAAAACACCACAGTTGGACCCAAAGAGGGGCCATCCAAACAGCTGAGAGAGTGAGACAAATTTCACTTTGCTACTCCAGAGAACTTGCAAGTTATTGTATATTTATATTGTTATTTTTTCATTATTCTTATACTTTCCATTTTATTAGTATTTTTGTATTTCTCTCCTTTCTGTTTAGTCTTTGCTTGGCTGGTTAAATTGTATTGTTTCACTGGTTTCCCTTCTTCTCTCTTTCACAGTGCATTTTTAACTTACTGTCTTTCACTTCACTTGTGTTCCATTAACACACTACCCTAGGTCCTATACTTCCTATTCTTGTTATCCAGATCACATAGATTCTGTCATATGATTCTTGCTCCATTATCATTGTAAATAATCACTGTTCCATATAATGGTAAATACCTCACAGCTCCACATCCAGATCTTAGCTCACATCACTGTTTCCTGAATTTTATTACTGTTGTGGTTATTTTCTCACACACTGCATCTATTTTCTATCCTTCACCCTCACTTACCTCATATTCTGACCTCCCACAAGCTCACTGCTTTCCAGATCCAACTCAAAATCCTTCCCCCCTCTAACAAGAGCCTTATTTTCTTTCCACATTTTCTAAAAAGTGGCTAGTTGGGTGAATTATCATGGTTAATACTATACATATCCAAAGGATTCCCTATCTCTTCTTTACAGGTTGGTATTTTAAATATCATAGAATACACTCCTGCTGTCTTAAACCATTTTGCCTTCTCCCTCCAACTAATCACAAAAAAAGAGTAAGTGGAAGCTGTGAACACCAGGATACCCACAAGAAGAGGAAACCCACCAACAAAGGAACGACCAACAGATACCAACAGATGAAGGTGAAAGGGGGAGTAGAAGCCACACTAACTCAACCCAGGACCTATCTGGAAATATAACTAAATGGTGGAGAAATGACCTAGAACAAACAGCTGAACAAGAGCAAGAGAGAATCCTCAAAACCTCCTTGTACACACAGAAAAACCAGCACAACCTGTCCACAACCTCACAACAGAATACAAGAGGTGGAAGTCAGAGTGACCTTCAGTTAACCAGCTGGAGGGAAGCACCGCCCAAAAAAGACCCAACAACAAGCAAAACCCAAAGACAAACACAGAGCCAACATAAATGACAGCCCAAGACCAGCAAGCTCAGGAGATCAAGGAGACTGCACCACTGAATCTCATAGGTCTTCTACCATAGAAGTTCACACCTATCAACCCAGGGAGTCAGCAGAACAATTTAAAAAGCAGAGGCTAACAAGAAGAGTCTCTCAAAAAAAAATGGGAAGACAAAGAAACAATCCCCAAGTGGAAGGAAAGGAGGAAGCCTCAGAAAGAATGCTAAATGAAATAGAGGCAACTCAACTATCAGATATTGAGTTCAAAGCAATGATTATCAGGAAGCTCAAAGAGCTCACAGAAAATTACTGAAAACTAAAGGGAAACTACAATGAACTCACTGCAAACTATATCAACCTGAAAAAGGAAATAGAAACTATCAACAAGGGCCAAGAGGAAATGAAGAATACAATTTCTGAACTGAAGAACACAGTAGAAGGAATCAAAAGCAGGATCGATGAAGCAGAAGATCGGATCAGTGAGCTGGAGGACAAAGTAGAAAAACACACCCAAAAAGAGCAAGAAAAGGAAAAGGGGCTCAGAAAGAATGAAGAGGGGTTAAGGGAAATGCAGGACAACATGAAATGTAATAATATCCATATAATAGGGATACCAGAAGGACAAGAAGAAGAGCAAGGGATAGAAAACCATTTGAAAATATAATGATGGAAAACTTCCCTAATTTGATGAAAGAAAAAGTCACACAAATCCAGGAAACACAGAGAGTCCCAATCAAGAGAAACTCAAAGAGGGCCACTACAAGACACATCATAATTAAAATGGCAAAATTCCAAGACAAAGAGAGAATCTTAAAGGCAGCAAAAGAGAAACAGGAAGTAACATACAAGGGAGCCCCAATAAGGCTAGCAGCTGACTTCTCAACAGAAACGCTCCAAGCTAGAAGGAAATGGCAAGAAATATTTCAAGTAATGAAAAAACAAAGGTATGCAACTGAGACTACATTATCCAGCAAGGCTCTCAATTAAAATGGAAGGTGAAATAAGGATCTTCCCATATGAAAGAAGCCTCAAAGAGTATACCTCCTCCAAACCACCTCTGCAAGAGATGCTAAAGAGTCTGCTTTGAGAACAGTAAGAAAAACAGGGAGAGAGAGAGGAACACAGGTACCAAAAAATGGTTATGAATAAGTACCTATCAATAATAACCTTAAATGTAAATGGATTAAATGCCCCAATCAAAAGACACAGGATAGCTGTATGGATAAGAAATCATGACCCACACATAATGCTGCCTACAAGAGACCCACCTCAGAACAAAAGACCTACACAGACTGAAAGTGAAGGGATGGAAACAAATTTTCCAAGCAAATGCACAGGGGAAAAAAATCAGGGTAGCAATACTCATATCAGACAAAATACACTTCCAAAAAAAGCCATAAAATAAGACCCAAATGGTCACTTCATAATACTCAAGGGAAGAATCCACCAAGAAGACATAAACGTAGTAAATATATATGCACCCAAATAGGAGCACCCAAATACATAAAGAAAATCTTAGAGGACTTCAAGAAAGATATTGACAGCAACACAATTATAGTAGGGGATTTCAAGACCCCACTGTCAAAAATGGACAGATCTTTCAAATAAATATCAACAAACATATTGTGGCATTTAACAATTCTCTAAATGAAATGGACTTAACTGATATATATAGAGCCTTTCATCCCAAACAAGCAAAACACACATTTTTTTCAAATGCACCTGGAACATTTTCAAAGATAGACCACATGATAGGACACAAAACAGGTCTCAACAAATTCAAAAAAAAATTAAAATCATACCAAGCATTTTCTCCAACCACAAGGAAAAAACCCCAAACAGTCAAACTCATGGAGATTGAATAGCATGCTATTAAAAATGAATGGGTCAAGAATGATCTTAAGGGGTTCCAAGCAATATGGACATGTAGGTAGAAACTTTTTGCTTCCTCACACAACCAAAAGGAGGATAACAACCAATCAATAATAATCAATAATCAAAATCAATAATCAACCAAAAGCACCATAAAATCAAACTGCAAAGAACTCTGACAACCAAGGAATTAAAGAAAAAATCAACCAGAACAACCAGACCTATAAGGCCACAGACAATGCAGGCTGATGCAGAAACACCATGGCCCATGGAACATTTCCCCAACCTTAGGGGTGGGGCTGGCTGCCTACCTCAGTGGGCTACAAGGGAAAGGCTGATTTAAGGGGAAAACTGAGACTCAGAGCTGACTGTGGGCTACAGCTGGGGTTGCCATGGTGGGAGTTTCTCCCAGTCTCACAGAAGGGTTCGTTGAAAAGTGCCCCAGAGATGAGCAGACAAGCTGCACTGTTCCCTCTTTGGCCCCTCCCCCACAGGCAGCACCAGAGAGCAGCAAAGTGGGTTGCCCTGCACAGGTGAATACCTAAAGCCAATCCTGGTTACAACATATCAGCTGCAACAGGACAAAGAAGTATGGCCCAAAGGAAAAAACACAGCAAAGTCTCAGAAAGAGAACTAAGCAATGAGGAGATTGCCAACCTATCTGGTGGAGCTTTTAAAGCCCTGGTAATCAAAATGCTCACAGATGGGATTGAGCTTGGTCAAAAAATTAAAAAACAAATGAAGGATACCCAAAGTGAAATAAAGCAAAATATTCAGGGAACCAACAGTGACAGGAATAAAACCAGGACTCAAAGCAATGATTTGGAACAAAGGAAAGAAATAAACATCCATACAGAAGACAAGGAAGAAATAAGAGTTCAAAAAAAAATGAACAGAGGCTTACGAACCTCTGGGACAACTTGAAACATTCCAATATCCAAATTATAGGGGTTCTAGAAGGAGAAGAACAACAGCAAGAAATTGAAAACTTATTTGAACAAATGGAAAACTTCCCCAATGTGGCAAAGGAAATAGACTTCCAGGAAGTCCAGGAAGCCCAGAGAGTCCCAAAGAAGTTGGACCCAAGGAGGAAGACACCAAAGCACATCGTCATTAAGTTACCCAAGACTAAAGATAAAGAGAAAATCCTAAAAGAAGCCAAAGAAAAGGAGACACTTACCTGCAAATGTGTTCCCATTATACTATCAGCTGATTTCTGAAAAGAAACCTTGCAGGCAAAAAGGGGCTGGAAAGAACTATTTGAAGTCATGAAAGGCAAGGGCCTACATCCAAGATTACTCTATCCAGCAAAGCTATCTTTGAGAATGGAAGGGCAGATAGAGTGCTTCCCAGATAAGGTCAAGCTAAAAGAGTTGATCATCACCAAGCCCTTATTATATGATATGTTAAAGGGACTTATGTAAGAAAAAGAAGATCAAAAATATGAACAGTAAAATGATAACAAACTCACAACTATCAACAAATGAACCTAAAAGAAAAACAACAAAAACAAAAACTAAGCAAACAACCAGAACAGGAACAGATTCAGAGAAATGGACATCACATGGAGGGATTTCAATGGGGAAGGGGAAGGGAGGAAAAGGTACAGGGAAAAGGAAGCATAATTAGTAGGCATAAAATAGATGGGAAGAGATAAAAATGGTATAGGAAACAGAGAAATCAAAGAACTTATATGTACAACCCGTGGACATGAACTAAGGCAGGGGGAGGGGAATGCTGGCGGATTGGGGAGCAGGGTGGAGGGGAGATAAAGTGTGAAAAATGGAAAAACTATAATATCATAATCAATAAGAAATACTTTCAAAAAAGAATAAGATTTTAAGGAAGAAATCAAAAAGGTTTTAGAAACAAATGAAAATGAACTCACAACAATTCAAAACTTATGGGACACAGTGAAGACAGTCCTGAGAGAGAAGTTCATAGAGATACAGCCCTACCTAAAAAAGATAGAAACATTTCAAATAAACAACCCAACCCTACATCTACAAGAACCTGAGGAACAACAACAAACAAAGCCCAGAGTAGGTAGAATGCAGGAAATAACCAAAATCAGAGCAGAATTAAACAACATAGAAACTAAAAGCATAATTCTAAGTTTCAATAAATCCAGGAGCTGGTTTTTTGAAAAGATAAACAAAATCAACAAGCCTTTAAGCACGCTCATCAAGAAAAAAAGTGTTCCCAAATAAACAAAATCAGAAATGAAAGAGAAGAGATTACAACTGATACTACAGAAATATGAAGGATTGTAAGAAATTACTACAAAGAACAATATGCCAACAAATTTGAAAACCTAGGGGAAATGGACAAATTTCTAGAAAAATATAATCTTCCAAAACTCAATGAAGAAGAGGCAGAAAGGCTGAAAGACCAATAACAGCTGATGAAATTGAAGTAGTAATCAAAAAGCTGCTGACACACCAAAGCCCTGGACCAGATGGTTTCACAGGAGAATTCTACAAAGCACTGAAGAAAGAGCTAACCCCTATCCTTCACAGACTGTTCCAAAAAATCCAAAATGATGGAAGACTCCCAGACTCTTCTTATGAAGCCAACACCATCCCAATCCCAAAACCAGATAAAGACATAAAAAAGAAAGAAAACTTCAGGCCAGTATTGTTGAAAAACATAGACAGTAAAATCCTCAGCAAAATATTGGCAAACCCATCCAGCAATACTACAAAGATCATACACTATAATCAAGTGGGATTCATCTCAGTGATGCAAGGATGGTACAATATTCGCAAATCAATAAACTTAGTATACAAAATATTTTAAAAAATGAAAGACAAAATCACATGATCATATCAATGAATGTAGAGAAAGCATTTGACAAGGTACAGCACCTGTTTATGATAAAAGCACTTAGCAAAGTGGAAATAGAGGCAGGCTTCTTCAACATAATAAAGGCCATATATGAGAAACCTACAGCCAATATCATACTTAATGGGCAAAAACTTAGAGCTTTCCTGCTAAGATCAGGAACAAGATAAAATGCCCACTTTCACCACTTCTATTCAATATAGTACTGGGAGTTTTAGCCACAGTGATCAGATAAGAAAAGGAAACAAAGGGCATCCAAATTGGAAAGGAGGAAGCAAAACTGTCATTGTTTGCAGATGATGTGATAGTGTACACAGAAAATCTTATGGACTCCACCAAAAAACCACTCAACCTAAAAAATGAATTTGGCAAAACAGCAGGATACAAAGTCAATGTTCAGAAATCAAAGGCATTTTTGTACACCAAAAATGAAACATCAGAAACAGGAATCAGAAAAAAAATCCCATTTAATATAGCAACAAGAAAAATAAAATACCTAGGAATAAACCTAACCAAAAGTGTAAAAGACCTTTACTCAGAGCACTATACAACACTGAAGAAAGAAATTAAGGAAGACACAAACAAATGGAAGCATGTACCGTGCTCATGGATTGGAAGAATTAACATAATCAAAATGTCCATACTATCCAAAGCATTTTTTAGATTCAATGCAATCCCTAATAAAGTATCAATGATGTATTTCAAAGATATAGAATAAACATTTGAAAAATTTATATGGAACTATAAATGACCCCGAATAGCTGCAGCAATTTTGAGAAAGAAGAGCAAAGTAGGAGGGATCACAATATCTGATATGAAACTCTATTACAAAGCCACTGTAATCAAAACAGCCTGGTACTGGCATAAGAACAGACATATAGACCAAATGATAAGTATACAGAGCCCAGAAATAAATCCAAGTCTCTATGGTCTATTAATATTCAACAAAGTGGGCAGAAGCATAAAATGGATTAGAAATAGCCTCTTCAACAAATTGTGTTGGGAGAGCTGGACAGCAAAAAATGAAACTTGAGCACCACCTTATACCATAGACAAAAATAAATTCAAGGTGGATAAAAAACTTAAATATAAGTCATGACACCATAAAAGTCCCAGAGGAAAACATCAGCAGGAAAATCTCAGACATCCCATGCAACAACATTTTCACTGATATGTCCCCTAAAGCAAGGGACATAAATGAAAGAATAAACAAAGAGGACCTCATCAAATTAAAAAGCTTCTGCATGGCTAAAGAAAACATCAGCAAAATGGAAAGGGAACCAACAGTGTGGGAAAATATACTTGCCAACAATACCTCAGACAAGAGTTTGATCTCCAAAATATATAAAGAATTCATATGACTCCACTCCAGGAAGAGAAAAAAACAACTAAAAAATGGGCAAAAGACCTAAACAGGCACTTCTCTAAGGAGGACATACAGAGGGCCCAGAGACATATGAAAAGATGCTCAGCATCACTAACCATCAGAGCGGTGCAAATTAAAACCATAATGAGATACCACTTCACACCAGTCAGAATGGCCATCATGAACAAATTAACAAACAACAAATGTCAGAGAGGGTGTGGAGAAAAGGGAACCCTAGTGCACTGTTGGTGGGATTGCAGACTGGTGCAGCCACTGTGGAAAACAATATGGAATTTCCTCAGAAAACTAAAAATGGAACTGCCTTTTGACTGAGCACTTCCACTGCTGGGATGATACCCTAAGATCCCTGAAACACCAATCCAAACGAACCTATGCACCCCAATGTTCATAGCAGCACAATTTACAATAGCCAAATGCTGGAAGCAACCTAGGTGCCCATCAGTAAATGAATGGATCAAAAATCTATGGTACATTTACACAATGGAATTCTACACAGCAGAAAGAAAGAAGGAGCTCCTACCCTTTGTGACAGCATGGATGGATCTGGAGATCATTATACTAAGTGAAATAAGCCAGGTGGTGAGGGACAAGTGTCATATGATCTCAACTTTAGTTGGAACATAATCAACAAAAGGAAAAAAGCAAGCAAAATATAACTAGAGACATTGAAATTAAGAACAATTTCACAGTAACCAGAGGGGAGGTGGGAGAGGATAATGGGGAGAAGGGTTTTCAGGAAAAACTATAAAGGACACATGAACAAAAACAAGGGGGAGGGTGAAAGCAAGGAAGGGAAGTGGGTTTGGCTGGAGTAGGGGGGAGTGGTCGGGGGAAAACACAGACAACTGCATTTGAACAACAATAAAATAATTTTAAAAAATAATAGAGAAACATCTATATAAGGGTAAGTCAGAAATGTTAAATACCGTTACACAAAAATAGCCACTTACAAAAAATGTTTACAATAAAGTATTAAATGAAAAAAAATAAATAACACATACAGTAAGATTCAAGGATAAATCTCAAAATGGGAGGTAAAGGATGATATTTATGTTCCTCATAATTTTCATATGTTTTCTATTTTCTACAATAAATATCTCTTACCCTTATTTAAAAAAAACTAAAGGAGTTTGTTACTACCAAATTCATATTTTAAGAAATGTTAAAGATCTGCTTTAGGAAAAAGAAGTAAAATGAAAAAAAGGAATGGTCTTAAAAGAATAAAATAATAAAAACATCTACTAATAATAACATTCAATGTGAATGGCTTAATCACACAGTAAAAAAGTGAGATACAAACTCTTTTTAAAGCAAGTATAATAACAACTGGAAGAATATTTCCTCTGGAGAAGGAGAGATTAAGACATAACTTTTAGATAGTATATTCCAAGTGTATACATTTATCTCTTCCATATTGAAAATTTTCAGAAGCATTCTATATTCATCCAAAAATTATACCTACTTTCAGAGGCAAATTTCTGAGCAAAAAGAAATAATAATCAAATAGATGTGAACATATTAAAAAGCAAGAAACATATTGTAGCACCTCTTTATAAGACTGCTAAGAATCAAGAAAATAATCAAAAGAAAAAGATATCAATGTAATTTAACATTAAATTTAGCATAATATATGAATTATTGTTGCATTCAAATAAGTTTAAGTGCTATTAAACAAGAAATATATTGTTAATATATATTGTAGCAACCAAATTCTGTTTACTGTCTCGATATTTTGAAAATACCCAAACTTGCACCAAAATTTTTTCCAGTTTAAACACACTGGTACTAGTAAGACTAGATAATTTAAGAAGTGCCTTATATTTTCATCAGTCAATGGATATACATTTTATTTTTTAATATGTTTTATTGATTATACTATTACAGTTGTCCCATTTTACCCCTTCACTTCCCTCCACCCTGCACTCCCCCATCCACATTCCCCCTCTTTAGTTCATGTCCATGTGTCATACTTATAAGTTCTTTAGCTTCTACATTTCCCATACTATTCTTACCCTTCCCCTGTCTATTTCCTACCCACCATCTATGCTACTTATATATCTGTACCTTTTCCCCCCTCTCCTCCTCCCACTCCCCTGTTGTTAATCGTCCATGTGATCTCCATTTCTGTGGTTCTGTTCCTGTTTTAGTTGTTTGCTTAGTTTGTTTTTGTTTTTGTTTTTGTTTTAGGTGTGGTTGTTAATAATTGTGAGTTTGCTGTCATTTTACTGCACATTTTTATCTTCTTTTTCTTAGATAAATCCCTTTAACATTTCATATAATAAGGGCTTGGTGATGACGAACTCCTTTAACTTGACCTTATCTGAGAAGCACTTCATCTGCCCCTCCATTCTAAATCAAAGCTTTACTGGATTGAGCAATCTTGAATGTAGGTCCTTGCCTTTTATGACTTGGAATACTTCTTTCCAGCCCCTTCTTGCCTGCAAGGTCTCTTGAGAAATCAGCTGACAATCTTATGGACATTCCTTTGTAGGTAACTCTCTCCTTTTCTCTTGATGCTTTTAAGATTCTCTCCTTATCTTTCATCTTGGGTAACTTAATGATGATATGCCTTGGTGTGTTCCCCCTTGGGTCCAACTTCTTTGGGACTCTCTGAGTTTCCTGGACCTCCTGGAAGTCTATTTCCTTTGTCAGATTGGGGAAGTTCTCCTTTATTATTTGTTCAAATAAGTTTTCCACTTGTTTCCCTTCTACTTCTCCTTCTGATACCCCTACAATTCGGCTGTTGGAATGTTTAAAGAAATCCTGGAGGTTCCTAAGCCTCTCCTCATTTTTTTTCAATTCTTATTTCTTTATTCTTTTTTGTTTAGTTGTTTCTTTCTTCCTTCTGGTCCACTCCATTGATTTGAGTTCCAGTCTCCTTCCCATCACTATTGTTTCCCTGTGCATTTTCCTTTATTTCAGGTAGTGTAGCCTTCATTTTTTCATCTAATTTGCAACCAAATTCAACCAATTCTGTGAGCATCCTAATCACCAGTACTTTGAACTGTGCATCTGATAGGTTGGCTATCTCTTCGACGCTTAGCTGTATTTTTGTCTGGAGCTTTGATCTGTTCTTTCGTTTGGGTCATTCTTGTCTTGTCTCGATGCACCTGTTATGTAATGAGGGGTGGATCCTTAGATGTTCACCTGGGTGGGTCAACCCAGTAGCTAGGTTGTGACACTGTATGTGGGGAAGGGGTCCATGAGGGAACAATGGTGCTTGCTCCACTCTCTGCCGGATTTCAGTCACTTCCACCACTTCCCCCAAGCAAACTGGGCCCTTCTGGTGCTGATTCCCATATGGGTGGGTTTGTGTACATTCAAGGACCCTGTGGGTCTCTCCAACAAACTCTCCTGTGAGGCTGGGAGTCTCTCCTGGCACCTCAATGCCCACAGGTATTTTCAATTGGTGTTTTGAGGCTTTATTCCCCCCTGCTGGCACTCTAGGTTTTGCTCACTCCCCATTTTCGCCTGATTTATCTGAGCATGAATGTGGGGCCGTCAGGTTCGTGAGCCACCTTGTGTGCTGCACCCCTCCACAATCTGCTGCCTCACTGGATCCACCAGCCGCTGCCTTGCCACTACCGTCTCTGCCTGGCCGCCCAACTCCGCCCCTCCTACCAGTCGGAATGAATATGTCTACTTTAACTCCTTGGTTATCAGACTTCCATACAGTTCAATTTTCTGTTGGTACTGGTTGTTTTTTGTTTCTAAGTTTTTGTTGTCCTCATTTCAGTTGTTTGAGGAGGCACAGTGTGTCTACCTACGCCTCCATCTTGGCTAGAATTCAGGATATACATTTTATTTTAATACGAATACCACAAACACATCACCTAAACTTTCAAGCTGTTTTTGATTTTCTATCTCATCTCCATTAGGGAAAGGAACAAAAAGAATGATGGAGTGCTACCAGCTAATTTTCCTAAAAAGAAAAAAATGAAAGTAAATTATCATTGATTTCTCTTTGAGGCTTGGCTTGGTGAACATATAATACAAAATACAGATAATTCTTGACAGAACTGTATACCTAAAACCTATATAACTTATTAGGCAATGTTATCCCCAACAAAATCAATAAAAATAATTTACTTAAGATAGATATAAAGAAGCTGAATGGATAAGAAAACAAGACCCATATGTATAGTGTCAACAAAAGACCAACCTTAGAATGAAAGATACACACAGACTAAAGTAAAGGGATGGAATATATATTTCATGCCAATGGAAATGCAAAAAAAACCCTGGGGTGGCAACACCTATGTCTGTGATAACAAAGTTTAAAGCAAAGGCTATAGTAGGAGAAAAAAAGGACACTACATTATGATTTTTTAAAAAACTAACAAGAAGATATGACTCTGGTTAACATTTGCTGACCCAACATAGGAGCACCTAAATATGTAAAGCAAATCTTAATGAACATTAAGGGAGAGATTGGCAGTAATACAGTCATAGAAGAAGATTTTAACACCTCACTGACCTCAATGGATAGATCTTCCAGATAGAAAATAAACAAGGAAACAACCTTAAATGATACACTAGATCAAATATATTTAATTGATATATTCAGAATATTTTACCCAAAAGCATCAAAATACATATATTATTTTCATTTTCTAAAATAGACCACATATTAAGACAACAAAACAAGTCTCAATAAAATTTAAGAAGATTGAAATCATATCAAGCAATTCTCTGACCATAATGGCATGAAATTAGAAATTAACCACAGAAAAACACTAAAAAATACACAAAGTCATGAAGGCTAAGTAACATGTTACTAAATAATAAGTGGGTTAACAATAAGATCAAGAAAGAAATCAAAACTTATCATGAAACAAATGAAAATGAGAAAAAAGGCCAAAACCTGTCAGATACACCAGAAACAGTCCTAAGATAAATATTCATAGCATTAATTACACAATTACCTAATAAAACAAGAAAAACTCAAATAAATGTTCTAACTTTACATGAAAGGGCACTGGGGGAAAAAAAAAACAACAAAACCCAAAATGTGTAGAAGTAAAAAAATAATAAAAATCAGTAAATTAATGAAAAAGAATCAAAATAATATTAGTGAAACCAAGAGTTGGTTCATTGAAAAGATAAACAAGAGTGACAAAGTTTTAAGCAGACCTATGAAGAAAAAAAGGGAAGACACAAATAAGTACAATTAGAAATGAAAGAGAAGTAATACCTGACACCAAAGAATAACAAGGAATTGTAAGAAAATATTATGAAAAACTATATGCTAATTAATTAGATATCTGGAAGAAATGAATAAATTTCTAGAAACACAGCCTTTCAAAACTGAGTCAGAAGAGTTAGAGAATGTGAACAAAGAGATTACAACCAGTTCAACTGAAGCAGTAATCAAAAAACATAACACAATAAAGGTCATATATGAAAACCTACAGCCAACATCACATTCAATGGGAAAAATATAAAATTTTTGTTAAGATTAGAAACAATACAGGGATGTTCACTTTCACCAGTCTTATTCAACATTATACTGGAAGTCTGAACCACTGCAATAAAACAAGAAAAAGAAATAAAAAGTATTCAAACTGAAAATTAAAAAGTAAAACTGCTATTATTTGCAGATGTCATGATAGTCTATATAGGAAATCCTAGAGATTACACCAAAATAAAATACTAGAACTAATAAAGTAGCAGAAAATAAAATAAAAATACAGAAATGGGTTACATTTTATACACCAATAATGAACTATCAGAATGGAAACTAAAAAAAACAATTCCACTTATAATTGCATCAAAAAAATTAAAACATCTAGCAATAAATTTAACCAAAACTTGTAAAGGGCCTGCACTCAAAAATTATAAGACACTGAAGAAATAAATTAAGAAAGATACAAATAAGTGGAAGCATATACCATTTTCAACTATAGGAAAAATTAACATCATTAAGATATTCATCCTACATAAATTTATAGATTCAACCCAATAACTATCAAGGTACCAATGGCATATTTTATAGAACTGAAACAAATATTTCAAAAATTTATATGGAACCACAAAAGACCCTGAATAGCCACAGCAATCTTGAGAAAAAAAGAACATAATAAAACAAATTATGCTACCTGATATCAAACCATACTACAAGGCCATAATAATCAAAGCAGCATGGTACTGGAATTAAAAATATATATACAGATCAATGGGATAGAATAGAGATTCCAGAAATAAATCCACATATTCATGGTCAACTCATATTTGACACAGGTAGCAAGAACATACAATATGTAAAGATACCTTATTCAATAAATGGTGTTGGGAAATTGGAAAAATACATAGAAAATATTAAACTAGACCACCTTCTTACACCACACTCAAAAATAAACTCAAAATGGGTTAAAGGCTAAAATGTTTGACTCAAAACCATAAAAAATCCTGGATGAAAGCATAGGCAGTAAAATCTCAGATATCTCTTGTAGCAATATTTTTGCTGATATGTCTGGTAGGGCAAGGGAAATGAAGAAAAAATAAACAAATGGGACTTCATCAAGCTAAAAATCATTTTCATATAAAAAGAAAGCAATAAATAAATGAAAAGACAACCCACCAGTGGGAGAACACATTTTCAAATGATGCATTTGATAAAATGTTAATATCCCAAATTTATAAAGAACTTACAAAACTCAACACCAAAAACAAACAAACAATCCAATTTAAAAATGGGCAAAGGACCTGAACAGACACTTTTCCAAAGAGGACATACAGATGGCCAGTAGACATAAAAAGATACTTGATGTTACTAACCATCAGAGACATGAAAATTAAAACCACAATGACGTATCACCTCACACCTGCCAGAATGGCTATCATCAATAAATCAACAAACAATAAGTGTTGGTAAAAATGCAGACAAAGTGGAACTCTCAAGCACTGTAGGTGGGAATGCAGATTGGTGCAGACACTGAGGAGAGAAGTATGGAGTTCCTCAAAAAATTAAAAATGGAACTGTCTTATGAGACAGCAATTCTCATTCTGGGAATATATCCAAAGAAACTTGAAACACTGATTCAAAATAATATATGCATACCTATGATCATTATGGCATTATTTACAATAGCCAAATTAAGAAACAGTCAAAGTGCCCATTAGTAGATGAGTGGATAAAAAAGCTGTAGTACATTTATACAATGGATTAGTACTCAGCCATAAAAAAGAGTGAAATCATATCTTTGAAACAGAATGGATGAACCTGGAGGTTACTATGCTAAGTGAACTAAGCTAGTTAGAGAAAGACAAGTACCATATGATTTTACCTATATGTGGAATCTATGAACAAAATTAACTAACAAACAGGATAGAAACAGATTCATAGATACAGAGAGAGATTGACAGCTATCAGAGGGGAGAGGGGTTGCAGGGCTAGGTGAATGAGGTAAAGAGATTAAGGGAAAAAACCTCATACACACAGACAACAGTGTGAGTGGAAAAAGGTAGAAGAGGATAAAAAGGGAATAAATAGTGATAGAAAGAGACTTGACAAGGTGGTGAACACACAATACAGCATACAGGTTATGTATTATAGAATTGTACATCTAAAACCTATATAATTTTATTAAGCAACGTCACCCTAATGAATTCAATTTTAAAAAAATCAATGAAGGACTTTGTGTGATTTGCAAGGCTGGGAATTATTATATGGGTTGCCTCACTGGGTTGTTTTAACATTTCAAAGTATATATTAGTAATACAAAGTCTTTATGCAGTCATATAGTTCTATTTAAAAGCTTTGTAAATATTTATGTAGCATCACAGGCTGGCTAAGTTATAAATCTTTATATTCTAACAACTGAAAATAAGTTTAGACTTGTGATTGTGGCTATGTTTATTCACAGAGTAAATGGTACATTCTGAATCCTACCTTTTAAAATAACAATGATATAGTAAAGTGCAAAAATATCATTTTAAGGTAATAATCAATGCATGGTCAATAAACAATATTATCAGTAGTTTGTAAAAAGAAAAGCTACAGGAAGTAGTACTTCAGAATATTTTCCTAATAATTTGATTAATGTATACTTAATTCTGCTGCTAGTGTAACAAAAACACAGTTCTGGCTGCATGCCACAATGAAAGCCAGACTTGTGAGACAGGTGCTGGTGCAAAAGGAAAGAGGTTTAATTCAGGTGCCACGTGACCTAGGAGAATGGTGGATTTCTTTCTCAGAGACCACCTCCTCTTCCTGCTCAAGCCCACAGTTCTCATAAGAATAGTGAAGGGATGGCTTTTCTTCTATCCAATTATCTTACTCCCTTTTGGCATGCTTGGGCCCAATCCATTCATCTTTCTAGATTTTGGCATGCACTCAGCATAAGAAAGTTCCCCTGCACCATTTTGGCCAGTAGGGTAGACTCCCCAGCACTCCAACTGATGTCTACAGTAACAATTTTCCCCTTCAAAACTTTGGACACTTTTAATATTACATGAGTAAATGCATGGAAGACCTCTCTGTAGTTTCTTCCTGCTGTCAAGGGACATAGTCTTACCTATCCTCAGGTCCAGAGATTTTGGCTATCTACTAAAGGAAGAAGGCAGTCAATAATGGAGGTAAGGATTTACACAAGGTAGGATTGCTGTCTTCAGAAGGTAGCATACACAGTGTCTAGAGGATGGCACTGCTGAACAAATGAAGCTGGAAGATTGCTTCATATTTCAAGAGGCAGTGTTGCAGATGGGCTTCCAAAGTGAGATCTATTGTCTAGACAAGATGTCAAGTACTTAGTGAGGGCTATGTCTAGTAGTTCGGGGAGGGGGATTGTAATGAAATCAGAAACTGGAGAGACTAAAGGATCAGGTGATACATCCTACAGTTGGATTCATTTGCCAAGAAAGCCTCATTTCTCTTCCTATGTAATGGGGTTTAAATTCTGACAAGTCCAGATGAAGAATTAAACTCCCCAAAAGTGGCAGCCTTCAGGCAGCTTGTCTTGCTGCTTTACCAGCAGTTTGATTTCCCTTGTTTTTATTTAGCACTGAGTATGTAGCTCCTGTATCTACAAGGAAGTCAGTTAGCTTGCTCCCACTGTCCATTGTACCTGACACTCCTGTGGGGAAACAGTAATAGGTCAGGAAGTTTCTAGGGCAGCCCTGAGCCTACTCGTTTGTCATCAGATTCATCCTTCCTTTCGAACTGTTTTTGGCTGGGGTTTCTAATTTTATTCTTCTTTTTGAGTTCTGGGCAGTTCTTTCTTCAACAGCCTTTCCATTTGCCATAGGTGCAGTGACTGGCACCTAGTGGGTCTTTCCCTTTTCCTTTCAGGTCCTGTTTCTCCTCTGGTTTCCCCATAGTTTCTATGAAAATGGTGGTCTGCTTTAATTTCCTTGTTTCCCAGGCCTGGGAAACTTTAAAATCTATAACCAGCAGGGAGGAATTCATTCCCAAATCCCCATCTAAATATTAAAGCTTCTTTTTGATGTCTGGGGCATTTTGCCCAATAAAGGTCATGTTTACTTACCATCTGGATGTATTTTGGTGTCTGTGTATCAACATCAGTGTGCTTTCAATGGGCCTGATAGATTTTTTCTGAAAACTCAGAAAAATCTTTGGTTTATTTTGAACAGCATGTTATCATATTCAGGATTTTTTGTTTAGACACCCCTTTCTTAAGTCCTTCCAATATTCACTGTCTGTAACATTCTAGGGAAGCTAGATCCTTGACAACTGGGTGCTAGTTGGGTTCTCTCAAGGGAATCTCCCAGGCTGGATTGGGAGTTCCATTTGGATTTTCATGATAAGAGTGATGAGTCTCTTCGTTGGCTTTCTTTATAACTAACTACCTTTCATCTGCCATTGACAGGATGTTAAGGAGAGCCTGTACATATGTCCAGTTTGGATAGTGAATGCCATTTTCTGAGGATTCTCCTTATTTGGTAAATATGAAGTGGAAAATGGAGTATTGGCCCAATAGTAACCAGTAGTCTGGCCTTCCTAGTTTATTCTACCTATAGTGTATTAACTCAAAGGGAACTGTCCTGCTCCAGATAGGGATGCTCCCTGGCCAAATTGGATGCCCTGCCAGGTCTTGAAGGGGAAGACCATCCCTCCTTTATATGGGTGGATGTCTGTTGCCACTCTAGGCCTTATTTTAAGGATATCTAGTAGTGGGGAAAATTTCCCTGTCTTACTATTGAAGAAGGGTTTTGAAGCCAACTACATTCTCTGCATCATTAGGTTGTTCCCTTTCTTAGCCAAATCAGTATGGTATAAAGACATAAATGCTTGGACACAAGGGATTAGTCCCATTTCCCTGGCTGTTGGCAAAACAATTCTGACTGTATGGTGGTGTAGTAATTTAAGGAACAATTTAGGGGCCTTTTGCCCATGTAGTCTGAAGTATAAATAGGCCAAGCAGTGTTACAATAGAAAACCAATTATTTTTCTTCATTGAATCATAGTTGTACATGGACCAATATGCTAAAATTGAGGCCCAGTGAGCTCCCTTCAAGATGTGAAACAGAACAACAGAATGCCCTGATGGCACAAAAGCACAAACCCAAAACCATAACCATATAAAGAACCAAGAGAAAGTGGGAGCATATAAACAAAACTTGAATTCATAATTTCATGACTCTAAATAAGTACTCACAAGCAAGCCTTAGCATCTCTTCTCCTGCCAACCAATACTGCAAGCAGTCCTAAATGGACCCAAAGAGCATGAATCCCAAGTGGCACAAAGCCCAAGAGGCATGAAGCCCAAGTGGCACAAAGCCCAAGAGGCAGAATTAGCATGCCAACTGGTACCACAAATGGTCCTGACTGGATCCAAGTGGCATGAAGTTCAAGTGACACACAGCACAAGTGGCAGGAATAGAGGACCCCTGGTGTGCATGGCAGTTTGACTTACCCAGTCTTGGAGTCCATCTGCTCCCCAGAAACCCATTTCCTTTCACCAGCCAAATGTTTCAGGCTGCTGATTCTTTGAGAAGGAGTGCAGAGAAATTCCCCCCTTGGCAGCTGCTGGAAAGTTTCCACAGTCCTGCTTCTGGTGTTGGCCTGACACAGGCAGCAAGGACTCCAGCCCAAGCCCTCCGGTGGTTAACAAGGTTCACACTGTATTGGCAGAATTGCAAAAAAACAGTAACCAAAATGTAGGTTCAGCTGCTTGCCTCAACAAAAGCAAAACTTGTGCTTTTGCTGGTGCAAAATGAAAGAGGTTTATTCAGGTGCTATGACCTGGAAGAATGGTGGACTCCTATCTCAAAGACCACCCACCCCCACACTCAAACCGCTGTTCTTGCTAGCTTTTGTCACACCAGGGCTCTGTCCATTCCTCTTTCTAGCTTTTGACAGGCTCAGTATAAGAACCTTCACTTGTGCCATCTTGGCCAGTGGGGAAAACTCACCAATGTTCTGACTGACTGTCTACAGTAACACTAGTACTAGTAGTAACAACTTTAAATGATCTCAAACATTATGCACATTTACACTCAAGTTACATAAATATAAGATATATTAGTGACTACCCTAATCACCCATCAGCAATTGAAGTGATATGAAGGACACAGAAGGGTTGGACTACATGTTCTGTGAGCAGCTTTGCTGATATTAGACCTTGCAAAACAATTTAATGACATCAAACAAATCAGTAGCTGGTTCAAAGGTTCTCTTCCTTCACATACATGTGCTTTTTTTCTTTAAGACAATTCACTAACTGATCTTGTGGAAAGTGCTTTCAGAGGTTGGAGCTTTCTCAAGCTGACAATATTTCAAGGAGTGTCTCTCATGACAAAACAAACATTACCCCACCCTGCACTCCCACCCCAGCTTCTGGAAGGGGCAGGTTCAGTTTTAGACTGGAGTAAGATAGGACTTCCTGTTTAATTATACTTAATTGGGCAAGCTAGACACTTTTTATAAGCCCAGCCTATATTTTAAGGTTAAGAACAAAAAACTCTAAAATAAAATGACTTCTAAGTTTTGGGAGCACACATCTCTGTGTATCAGCTGGGAAATCTTGGCCTTCCATGGCTCTTCCACAAATAAAGTGTACCCCCTTGAGCATTTAAGTCAGAAATACATATTTCACACTGAGCCTAGCCCCTCCACCCCCAGGTGGAAAATGGTGTGGGTGTTGGGGGAAGCTAGCCCAGCCCAGTGGGAAGACAAACAAACACATTCAACTGATGAGGTTGAAGTCCTACCACTGTGTGCTCGGGATCATACAGAGTTGGAAAGGCCTTTCTCTTTCTACAAAGAAGTCTTCTAATGTCCATACTATGTTCCTATGATTGCTTCTGGCCAGAGATTACTTTTCCAAAATTGCCATAGAAATTAGCAGAGGCCTTGACCTCTGCCCTAGCCCTCCAAAAGCTTTAATATGATCAAAGATAAATTGTGTAACCCAACCAAAAGAAATAACCATAAACAAATATAGTGAAAGCGATTCTTTTCATATGTTCTAAGAAGATGCAGAGTAACTAGAACACCTAGACTCAAAGAGGGCAGCTTCTTCAGGGAACGGTTCCTATAATCTTGGCTTGAGGGGGAAATCCTGATCATTCATTTATACTACATTCTTATATTGGGTGCCTCCTCATGTCATAGGTCTGAAGGTATCATGTCAAATAATACATGTTTTGAGAAGGTCTTCTTCAGAGGTGGATAAGGAAGTCCTGTACTGATTTGTTCTTTTTATTTAGGAATGGAAATGCCAAGCGTTATCTTAGGTACTGCAGTTACAGAAGATAAATAGAGAAAACCCAGACCCAGGTCCCTACTCTTGTGAAACAGAGTGAAACAACAGCAATATGATCACGATCATGACTACCGCTGTGTGCTCTGGATCCATGCAGATCCATGATCATGAAGATTGCATTGTGTTAGACCTTAGGCATGCATTATGTCCTTAATTCTCACAATGGCCTTAGAGATAGATATTTTTATTGTTTCCTTTTACAGATAAGAATCCTGAGGCTCAGCAAAATTAAATAAATTTCTGATTAAGGCAGAGATTTCTAGTTGTGTTATTCACTGAGGTATCCCAAGCATTTAGGACAGTGCCTGGCACGTAGCAGATCATCAATCAATGTTTGTTCATTGAGTAGTTGGCTGTCTGACTTCAAAGCTCAGGCTCTTAGCTATAGTTCCATGCAGTTTCTCTTCCTAAGACAAGATCCAAAGAGGATGGGGCAGGGCTGTAACACTTCTAAAGGCCTATGATGCTCCTCTGATACCCCCAGCCCTGGACAGCCACAACCAGGCTGAAGGCAAAGAAAATTAACCCTGTTTCTCCTTTGCTAACACCAGGATTTTGTTGTGTAACAGTGGCTACAGAAGAGGACACCCTACCAACAAACTGGTTGTTGGCATACCCACCTATGGACAATCCTTCACCTTGGATTTCTCATTGATACCAAAATGAAAACCCAAGTCACAGGGCCTGGAACCTCTGTCCCCTTCACCTAACAGGCAGGGCTGCTGGCTTACTATGAGGAGGAAACCCCACAGCCACCCTGAGTATTGTAAGGGTCATGGGATCTTTCTCCCATAGTTTCTGAATGAGGATGCCAAGCACAGCAAACTCTGGCCAGGCAGATCCCAGCCCATGCTTGTCATCACAGATTTATCCTTAAGCCTAGATCACTCACTCCAGAACTTTCTAAGTTCCCAAGTTTTCTCAAACAGAAATATTCCAATCTCTAGTCTGCTTTTGGCAGGGAAGGGCAGATGCATGTGGTGCCCCTATCTCATTACCAGCTCTTCCCCCCGCTTCTACAGATCTGCTCCTGGGAGGACACTGCTGAGCACACAGTCACAGACCAGAATGTGCCCAATGACTACCAGGTGACCAGCGAGTGAGTTTCAGTGATGTGGAGAACTTCAAAACCAAGGTGAGGCCCAGCCCTGTTGGGAGGTGGTGGTCCTAGGTAACCCTGAGTTCTGTCAGTAACACCAAATGACAATTGGAAATTCTTTAATGGAGGAGTCTCCTGTAAAATATCCTAGCATTCCACAGATCTCCATGTGACAGCACTTTTTTTTATCTTTAACCCCTATTGATGAAGAATAGACAATGACAAGTAATTGTTCTACAGTAAGTAGCACTCTTGGAATAATTGCTATTTATTAAAAACAAATTCTATAGTCATATGAAGGGAAGAAATACATATGATGAGGCATGTCATTTTATTCAGTCCATTGATGATATTTGGCATATGCTCAAATTATAGACTTTTTGATTTACTTATATGTCCCCCAGCTTTTCCCAATAGTGCTGGCTCTGAACTTCAATGTTTGTATTTGTTTTTATGCCTCTGTCCTCCAAGAGATTGTTAGCTCCTTCAGAGGGACCTGCACTTGTCCATCTGCATATCTCACATCAGTTATCATGCAGGTCAGACAGTGGTAGGTTCTTCTAGAGTTGTAGACAAAGTGCTCCGGGAACATTGAGGAAGGAATGGGATCCTGGCTGGGGGAGATGGCAGATGGGATCATGGTGAAAGTCATACAGCCCAGAAAGCAGGCTTTCTGAGAAGAATCCTGCAGGAGCAAAGACATGGGATGGTAGAGAGAAAAAGGGAAGGATGGACTCAGAGTCCACACAGCTGGAACCCTGAGGAAGGACTGGTGTTGGAGGAGAGGGTCTGGAGAGGGAAAATGGGGCCTGCAAGTGTTACATACCAGTCCTGCCCTTCAACCCCCAGCCTTACCACAGGGGTGAGCCATGGTACCCTAGCAGGGTTAGGAGACAGGGAAGCTGACTCTGAGGGAACACACAACCATGCCCTGAGGAAGCTTCATGGATCTGGTGGAGGAGAGAGGCCCTAGGGAGGACAAAGACCTGAAGATAGAGAATTGATTCATATCTTAGTTTAGAAGCTTAGTTATTCCCTTTGGTAACTAAACCCATCATGACCATCTGGCAGTACCCCCAAACACAGTAGTTCAGTGTAGAAAAGACCAACATGTTAAGGCTTCCAACCTAAGGAAGTCCATACACCCACCTACTCCTCATGTCTCCACCCACACTCCCACCCCAGGCCATGCTTATATCAGAACAGGGAGATTCTAGAATGACTTGTACCTGGAAGGGATCAGGTCTCAACCATCTAGACTCCCAGCCCATAGCTCTGTTCAGAAACCTTAACTACTCACAGGCCTGAGAATGCTGGTATAAAAAGGGCCCTGTCTAGATGAGGAATCTGGGTTCTTGAGCTGGTCTGGCTGGGCTTCCCTGGGCTCCTTCACCCCTATCTTGTTTCTCACATAGACCAATTACCTGACAGAAGACTTGGTGGGGTCATGGTATGGGTGCTGGGCATGGACAACTTCACTGGCTCCTTTGGTAGCCAGAGATGATACCTCCTCATCAAGACACTGTAGCTGGAGCTAAATGAATAACCAGCCAAGAACAATAGGTGTAATTCAGTATTAACACCCCACTTCTTTTTTTTTAATTTTTTTTATTTTAGTCATTAATCAGTACAGTTTCTATCTTTTACTCCCATTCTAGCCCACCCACC
>CM052540.1:73801167-73846874 GCA_028533065.1 Trachops cirrhosus | reverse complement strand
CCCATCAGACTGTCAGCTGATTTCTCAAAAGAGACCTTGTAGGCAAGAAGGGGCTGGAAAGAAGTATTCCAAGTCATGAAAGGCAAGGACCTACATCCAAGATTGCTCTATCCAGCAAAGCTTTCATTTAGAATGCAAGGGCAGATGAAGTGCTTCCCAGATAAGGTCAAGTTAAAGGAGCTCATCATCACCAAGTCCTTATTATATGAAATGTTAAAGGGATTTATCTAAGAAAAAGAATATAAAAAACATGTATAGTAAAATGACAGCAAACTCACAATAATTAACAACCACACCTAAAACAAAAACCAACTAAGCAAACAACTAGAATAAGAACAGAAACACAGAAATGGAGATCAAATGGAGGGTTAGCAACAGGAGAGTGGGAAGAGGAGAGAGGGGGAAAAGGTACAGAGAATTAGTAGCATAGATGGTAGGTAGAAAATAGACAGGGGGAGGGTAAGAATAGTATGGCAAATGTAGAAGCTATAGAACTTATAAGTATGACACATGGACATGAACTAAAGGGGGGAATGTGGGTGGGAGAGGGTATGCAGGGTGGAGGAGAGTGAAAGGGGAAAATGGGACAACTGTAATAGCATAATCAATAAAATATATTTTAAGAAGAGGACTGATCCATGGGAGATATGGGGACATAAAATGCTGAGAGACTAGTCAGTTATCACATAGTAAGTCTTAACTGGCTCCAGTCTTACTTAACCCAGAGCCAGGTAGAAGAGGGCATCAGACAGGACTTGTCACTCAGGAAGGTAGAAATGACCCGCCCACAGTGGGGATGCAGTCCAGGAGTGGTTCTTTCGTATGTTGCTCCTAGTGCAGCTTGCTCCTCCCCACCCCGCCGTCCCACCGACCACACAGGAATCAGGGAGACAGGAGCAATTTCTCTAGAGTGACTCTGAGGGTGAGTGCAGCAGTGACAGCTCAGCCAGGACCTGTGAGAAGGGTGGGACTCAGGGCAGGTAATGCCCTGGGCCCCCAGGAGCTCAGAAGAGGGTGTCACAGAGCAGGGACCTTGAGCCTGGCTGCTGCTGGGTGCTCTCAGGAGCACAAAGAGGTGAGTTCTAGGAGTGGGGAAAGCTGGACATAGATCTCATGCTCCTTTCAGGAGAAGTGCCAGAGACTGACTAGGACACTGACAAAACAAAAAACAGAAAGGAGCAAGTCCTTCTGCCCATGTGATGTTGCTCTCAGTCTTCTATAAGGTGCAGGAAGGCCAATGGAGAGACCCACACGAGGACCTCTCACACAGAAACACCTCCCAACAGACAGACACACAAAGGTCTCACAGAGAGACCTCTCCACGGAAACCTCTTTCACAGAGATGACACACAGAGATCTTCCAGCAGAAAGATGCTTCACAGACACTTCCCAACAAAGACCTCTCACACAGAGGCAGAGACATCACAGAGACACTCTCCACAGAGACACCTCCCAACAGAGACAACAAAGACCTCACAGAGACACTCCCAGCAGAGGCAACAGAGACCTCACACAGACACCTCCCAACAGACACCTCTCACAGACACTTTTCACAGAGACCTCCAGAGACCTCATACTAAGACCCTCACACCAATTTCAGAGACTTCCCAAAGATACCTCTAAACAGACCTTACCCAGAGACAATACACAGGGACCACATGTGGCCTCACAGAGACATCACAGAGAGACTTCTTAGTGCCCCACCGACATCACACAGACCTTACACAAATATGCCAGAGTCTTGGCACAGAAATCTCACATCCATTCTTCAGGATCCTGAGCATCACCCATTGATAAGTTCTTCCTAGTGAATATGAAACCACTTTAGCAAACTGGCAGCACAAAAGAAGTATTCGTTGTGCCCCTTTGAGATCCTTGAGATGGACATTGTCAGTATTACACTAAGTGGGGTTGTCTGCTGGAAGAAATGCCTGAGAATTTTTGTTCTTTTACAGTATCATTTTTTGTTTGCCTCCAAACAAAAAATTACAAACCCATGTGTAGATTTTTAAGTTAATTGTTCCATAGGTTTTCATTAGATTGAGAATCGCAAATTTTAAACACAACTAAAACACTGTCAGTCTCCAGTAAGAGAGAAGATCTTTGTCCAGTTTTAGTTATTGTCCAGCCAAATGCTATCACTGTCACATTTTTTTTATTTCTTTGGAGACAAGACCTGGATTTGATATGGCTTACTTGTTTACTTTGGAACATAATAACAGCATGCAATAAATGGACTCTAGGAATAAAATAAACTAGGGAAGAGGCATCTGGACTTAACATTTGCCTTCCAGAGAGCTAAGTTACTAGCACAGTATTTTCCACTTAACAGCTTACATCAGATTTGTGGTGTTTCTTTTATTATTTAACATGCTAGCAATCGTGAGAATTTTTCACAAATAAGTCAGATTTCCAGCAATATTCTTATTATGTCATCTGGCAAAATTATACTTCTTAATATTTTTATTCCTTAAAATGTAGTAATGCATTCAGATAATATTATTGCATATGTTCTGGAATATGATGCAGTCCTAAAATCCAGCTAACATACTTAAAAGAATGGGCTACTAAGGTTTCATTTTTAAATAATTCTATGATATACACATTTTCTAAGACAATCAGGGTCCATTTTATATTAATTACAGAGCTAAGAAGGACACATGCTTAAAATAATTTTGAAATATTACAAAACATATCACTTAGTCCATGCTTGAGATACCTACAGCCTAATGAAATTACTAAGGAAGGGCTATTTTAACATCTGAATTGAAGGCAGTACACATTTCATCAAATTGTGTATAATAATAATAAACAATTAAAAACCTCACATATTATATATCAGCACTTTCCAAAGGGTGCACGTCAATGAGACTACATCAGATAAGACACCTGTTGACCTTCCCTTGGTGAAGTCTCTTTTAATGACAGTTGTCATGTATCACTAGTTAAGTCTCCCAGCTTCTCCATGGGGATGACAGCATCACACTTCTGTCTCTAAGAGGAGCAGGGCTGACACCAGGGCTCTTTTGGCCTATTTATTTTAACAAAAAAAATCATTTTTCCTATTTCCATATTAACAAAAGTATAGCTATCAATTATTCTACTCTATTCCTTTATGTCATTGAATCATAAAGCAATAGAATATGGTCATGGATATCATCTACTATTCCATCAGATCTTTTTTATAGTGTAACATATGCTGGTTAAGTTCATTAATCAGAACAAAGTAGAATCAATTAGGAAGAAGATCATAGAGGAAAATATCTTTTTCAAGTTGATGGGGTTAAAATAAGCAATTATTCTTTAGTCTTTTGAATTAAAGTGGCTCAGCATGGCCAGAAAGTCTGGAAACATGGAAAATGCCCATAATAAGTAGTTTATTACTACAACACGTTGAATGTGTTGTTCTTCTATAGCACTTCATAGTTCGATAAGCTGTGCAAAGTTTTAATGAACAATGTGCTTTAAAACAACATTCCCATCAATCAAATCATGGCACATTTACCTATCATACATTGCCTCAGATAATTTGTACATCTAATTTTCATGGAATAAACTTGCACCTTTTCCCATGAGTAAGAAAAAAAGGCATATCCATGGACATGGACAGCAGTGTGGTGACTGCAGTGGGTGGAGGTGGAAGAGGTTATAGGAGGGATAAATGGTAATGAAAAAAAAATAAATTTTAAAAAAGGAAAGAAAACAAGAAGGGTCAATCTATTTAAAAGATATTAATATGTCCAGGCTTTATGTTCATTTTAATTTTATTTTTAATAAGATGTGCCTAGTACAAACTGTATAATTTTTTTACCATTTATACATGCACAAAAGTAGGTATCAAAAATTAGAGAAAATGAAAACAGATATGCTTTATATATTTTTTAATTTACATCAAAACATTTGCTAAAATCTTTTAATCTATAGACAAAAGTCTACATGAATAGGGATATATTACAAATTTTGATCTAAAACAAAATTTTATTTAAAACAGATCTCACACTGATTTCAATAAAATGGGCACTGAAGAACACAGTGTGGGGGGAGGCAATTATGTGATGACTTCTTAATACTCCAAGGGGTAGAGATCATTTCCAAAGTCGCTGTCTGCAATGTTAACCCTAAGAGTGACTCCCCTTGATGGGTTACAATATTATTTTCAGTTTCATACATTTTATAATGAAATCCAACAAAAAAAATTTCCAAAGTTTCCCGGATACATACAGCTACACTCTCAGTAGTGCTCACACTATGAGCCCAGTAGGAAAGGCTCAGATCTCAAATGACACAGGGGTTTCATAGCTGTGGCCACATCTTTAAGGTCAGGCAGATCCATGGCCATTCCTGGAACAGGATCAGTCTATATGATTGTGCCCTTGGACACTTGGATTGTTGTATTTCCCAAATGAGCAAAAACTGTCTTCCTTGCTCAGGTCTGCCAGTGACCCCTCAGTCTTCACCCAGCTGATGTCCACAGTTCCAGTGACCACAAGAGCCACTTCCCCAGTGATACACACTCCATATCCTCCACAGCCAAGTCATCCCACAAACATGCAAGTGGTACTGTTGGAACTTCCAGAAAGCTGTAAGATAAAATGAGGTTTTAGGACATGTTAACATCTTTTATAGAAAATATTGATAACAACGCCCTGGTTCTGAGTATTTTTGTCCGTTAGCTGGCTCCCTGGATCTGGGGAAATGCAGCAAATTTTAGAATTTCTCATCCTCGTTCACTGTAGTAATGACATCTGCAGCTTTTCCTTCCTTCTCTTGGTCCAAATCTGGAATTGGCTCCATGTACTCCCTGTGATTTCACAATCTCTACCATTTGTCTTCACCTCGACTCAACAATCCCTAGGTTCAGGTATCACTCTCAAACTTCAGGTGGATCACTGCCCTTTTTTATTTCTACCTCAACTTACATACCTACTGATAGTGTCAATACATTTATTTTGTAGAATGTGGCCCCTGCATGCCACCTACTAGTTCTGTTACTTGAGCAAGTCATTTGTTGCCTAGATTTATTTTAAAAAAAATTAAATCGTCACCCAAGGATATGTTTCTCGATTTTAGAGAGAGAAAGAGAGAGAAGGAGAGAGAGAGAGACAGGAAAAGGGGGGGGGGTGGAGAGAAACATGCATATAAGAGAGAAACATCCATCCATTGCCTCCTGTACGCACCCTGATTGGGGGTTGAACCACAACCTAGGCATGTGCCATGACCAGGAATCAAACTTGGCTGTTATTTTTTAAATATTGGAACTTATCTCAAATTTGCATGCATATATATATATATATAAAATCAGAAAATGTGTTAAGAATTCAGGTGTGGCCCTGACCAGTGTGCCTCACTTTGTTGAATGTCATCCCACAAAGCAAAAGGTAGTCCATTCAATTCCCAGTCAGGGCACATGCCTGGGTTTCAGACTAGGCCCCCAACTGTGGTAAGTGTGCAAGAGGTAACCAATTGATGTTTCTCTCATACATATATATTTTTTCCTTTTCTTTCTCCTTCCCTTCCCCTATTTCTAAAAAATAAATAAATAAAATCTCTAAGAAAGAATAATTCACCTGTGAAGATACCAATATTTTTTCACTTTTATACTTATTTTTATATCAAACCTCTATTACTTCATGGCAAAGAAGAAAGCTTTTTCCTTGGAAAACATCAGTCTTAAGGACTTATTAGGTTAAAACTTGTTATAGCTGAGGGTCACCTTATTTTTTTTTAGCTATTTTTCATGTATTGGTTAAAAAGCCATATAAGTTTAGGAACAGAAACAAATTAGAATTAAAAGCCAAATCATTAAGATGAAGTTTGTCAGAACAGTTTCTGTGTAGAGATGATGACTTCTAGGTACTTCAGGGAAACCAGCAGGTCAAAATGTCCCCAGAATTTAGAATAGCTAACACCTTACAGGGTCCTTCACAGAGATGCCTTTACCTTGAGAGGTGACCACATTTCACTGGGGCACCAGTGAGAAGATGCAGAGTATTAAATCACATTCAAGCACTTGTTTACCTGGGTGGTGAATTCCTTGATATTTGTGGGCCAGACAACATTTTAAGGGACACTTTGGTGGTTTGCTGAAGGAGAGGTATGGGAAGAATGCATTGTTTTCTGAGTGACTTTGCAACCATGAAAGTGTATCCAACTGAGATGCTACAAAAACATATTTCCTACAAACTTCCTAGTAGAAAAATATCCAACAGTGTATTTTGGGACAAAAACATGTATGTGGAAGAATTTTTCACAAAACAGCAGTGATGGGAGGAAATGATGCATTTGGGCCTGGCTGGTAACATTATTCTTTCACAACTTTGTTCAAGTCTCCCCAGGTTTTGTGTGGCTGTTGCCATCCCAGTCCCCAAGCTGTGGCCCTCACTGTCAGGCTCAGGGCAACCCAGTAAGCTGTTTGGCTAAAGGCAAGTCCTCCCTTCCACTCCTGCCTTCTTGCTGTCCAGATGGACACACACCATCATATATAGCTGAGTTGTGTTTATTAACTACCTTTGTTACACAAAACACAATTCATATACTCCACAGTAATGTCTATTACTGCCTTTTATAATTTCAAGGTAGAAGTAACAAGTGTTAAAATCATCCTTCTTGAATAACAAAGCATGTGATCTTCCCCCCAAGAATGGTCATGTTGGTTTGCTAGCACTGCCATAACAAAATACCACAGACTGTGTGGCTTAAACAACTGAAATGTATTTTCCCATAGTTTTAGAGGCTAGATCAAGTTCAAGATGCCTGCAGATTTAGTTTCTTTGAGTTCTCTGTCCTTTGTTTGCAGATGGCCACCTTTTATGTCTTCACATGGTTGGCCTTCAGTCTGTGTGTGACTGTGTCCTAATCTCCTCCTCTTATAAGAACAGCATTCACATTGGATTAGAGCCTACCTACATGACCTCATTTTACCTTAATTACCTCCTTTAAGGCCCTATTTCTAAATACAGTCACATTCTGAGATCCTGGAATTTAGGACTTCCAACATATGGAATCCGGGAAGGGACACAATTCAGCCGTAGTAGCAGTCCAGCTTAGTTTTATAATGAACTGAATCTGTTGAAGAGACTTGACTAGAGGTCACAGTGACCTAAGAACTAAGCAACGGCAGCTGGTAATTCTGCATCACACTGAGAATCAGAGCCCCTGAGGCTTGGTAGGGCACAGAGATTCAATTCATCTCATAGACATAAGGAATTTCCAATCATTTCCTCCAATCTGAGGGAGCCTTAAAATCCTAATGTCTTAACCCCCTGTGTAACACACGTTCACTACATTGATCTCATGATAATAATTGTCTTAGAAATGACTTAAAAGTAGAATTTTTATATGAAAGGAGGGTAGACTGGCTTATCTGAAACTACCATAATCTGTGCCCAGGCTGGCTCAGTAGATTGAGTGCTGGCCTGTGAACCAAAGGGTCACTGATTCAATACCCAAATTAGGGTTCAGGTCTGGGTTTCAGGCCAGATCCCCAGTACGGGGCGCACAAGAGGCAACCACACAGTGTTTCTCTCCCTCCCTTCTCCGCCTTCCCTTCCCCTCTCTAAAAGTAAATAAATAAATAAATAAATAAATAAACAATTTTTAAAAATAAAAAAACATAATCTGAAAACTGTCTACAATCCAAAAAGTAAACATTCTTATATTTTCATTGATTTTCCTTACCCTGCTATAAATTTTCTATTCTATGACCTTCTTCCAATTAATAGGTCACAGTAATTTGATGATGCTGTGCCATGATCTTATAGAGCAATATCAAAGTGGGTAATAAAAATATTGTTTTGTCAAAAGATTCTACAGAAACCTTTGGGTTAATCAATGCAATAAGTTAATGTTTTATTTATTTTTTTAAGCTGGAAATTGTGGGAGGCTTTATGTTATGTAAGATGGATATATGTGTCATAAAATAGGGTGGGGTAAAAGTAGGTTTAGAATTGTTCATATGGAAAATAATACAATAATTAATAAATAATAATACAAGAATATGCTCTGTGTTTCACATACTCACAACTGTAAACCTACTTTTGCCCCACCATCTATTTCCTAAACCCATTTGAGTTCCAGTACTTTGTTTTGTTTTGCTTTGTGGAGAAATCCCAAAAACTTTGGGAAACACTTTTTAAGAGAAACCAGAGGTTTATTAAGCAAGATGGCAAATACTAAAAATATACACACTAAGTATATATACAATGCATACTAAATAAATACACTTTTTAGTCAACATTATTAAAAGAGATCCATCAACTTTTGGTGGCATAAAATGATGCTTTTTCTCCTCAGTAACAAGATGCATGTTATATTTATTCATGGAAACCTTTTAAAAAGTTATAAGTATTTTTAATTTAATATAATTTGGTATCTTCTTAAGACTACAGTTTAATGTAAAAAACACATAAACCTCTTTAGAGAAATTTTCATATTCTGGGGATTAAATCAAATGGCTTAGAGAAAAATTCAGTCCATGTCAGCAGTCATCTCAACATCACTGAAGCTGTCCACATGGTCATTGTCATCCCATTATCACACCACCATTCAGCTGGGTGCTGGAGAAACAGAATTTTGAAAATGTGGCCTTTGCCCCTTATAACTTACAGTCCCAGTGCTTCACAGAATACATTTTTATTTGGTGCCTCTTTGTATACAACAGCAATATTGGTACATTTTCAAGATACACAAATAATAGAAAAGAAACATGTACTAAATATAGTACTTGAATGGTTGTGAGACATTTAAATTTTCAGGAAATAATTCTTGCTCTTTCTGACTATAAGAAAAACACTAGTTCATTTTGGATAAAGTAAACAAAATTTATGAAGTGATAAATCTAAATTGAGAAAGAAAAGAACACAGTACACATCTCTTGGTGCTCTGCTCACAGAAAACGTTGTTGAGTCTCCTTGCAATACGCACTTGTCCCTCTTCCTCTGTGTGACTTTCTCTCCCCCTCTCCCTGCCACACTTCTCTCTCTCTCTCTCTCTCTCTCTCTCTCTCTCACACACACACACACACACACACACACACACACACACACACACCCATCCCTATACTAAGAACACATTGAGGAAAGGATATGCTACTTAGCCGGCACTGTGCTAGGGCTGGGAATACGATTCTGAGTTAAAAGAGAAACAATTTTGCCCTGGCTGGGTGGCTCAATTGATTGGAGCACTACCCCATACACCAAAAGGTTGCAGGTTCGATCCCTGATCAGGGTGAGTACAGGAGGCAACCAATGGATGTTTCTCTCTCTCTTTCTTTCTCTCTCTCTCTCTCTCTCTCTCTCTCTCTCTCTCTCTCTCTCTCTCTCCCCCCTCCCCTCTAAAATCAATATACAACCATCCTCAGGTCAGGATTTAAAAAGAGAGAGAGAGAGAGAAATAATTTCCCATTCTCATGGAGATTATGGCCCAAAATGGAGAATAAGAATACTCAGTAAAGAACCATATAAACAACCATAATATTGCACCTACAACTAACAGCCATAACCACTGGGTTAAGTTAAGCAAGCCACCATTGTTAGCTCTCTCTCAACCTTCAGTGAACTGTGTTCCAGGTAAAGACCTCAAGGGAGTAATGTTTTGTTGAGAATATCAAGGAAATCACTCAGTCTCACACATCTGAAATTATGCAGTTTGGAACATCAGGAACAGAAATGTAGAGAGACCATTCAGAACTGCAACTAACCAATCTCTCTCTCTCTCTGTCTCTCTCTGTCTCTCTGTCTCTCTGTCTCTCTCTCTTCCCCCACCCACCATCCCCCTCTCTGGCTGCTGCAATAAAACTCCTAGTCAATCCAGTGTTCATTCCAGTTCCCCTGGCTCATTCACAGAGCTGCCAAAATGATCCCTTAAATGCAAGCCTGATTTGAAACTCCCTACTCAAAATCATATATTAGCATTCCACCTAAGTATTATAAATCCATAGTCTTACCTGTGCCTCAAAATCCTCCCTTCCCCATGTCTCTCTTGCCTCACCATTCTTCCCCCTTGATGCAATTCAGATGTAAATGAAAACACAGGTTCAGCTGCCTGCCTTAACAAAAGCCAAACTTTTGAGACAGGTGCTAATACAAAAGGAAAGAGATTTTTACTCAGGTCCTGCAACCTGGGAGAATGGTGGACTCCCATTTCAAAGACCAACCACCTCCTCCTTGCTCAAGCCCTGGTTCCTATAGGTGTAGGCGGGGAGGCCTTTTTCGATCAAATTATCTTACTAGCTTTTGGTGCACTGGGGCTCTGTCCATTCCTCTTTCTAGCTTTTGGCAGGCTCAGTGTTAAATACATCCCCCTGCTCTATCTTGGCCAATGAGAGAGACTCTCCAGGGCTCTTTGTTTAGGGTAGCACAGCCAGATTTGCTTTTCCTCTTAGCTTTTACTCAAATATTACAGGTACATAAAGAACTCTTATAATTTAATAGACAAACAATTCAATTATATTGGGCAAAAAATTTAGTAAGATACTTCACCAAAGAAGATATATGAATCGTCAATAAGCACATGAAAAACAGCTCAGCATCATTGGTCATAAAAGAAAAAATTAAAACGACAATGAAAATAACATCACAGCCACTAGAATTGCTAAACTGATTGCACCAAATGTTAAGGATGTGAAACAACTAGAACTTTCATCGACTCCTGATGAAAATGTAAAATGATGTACTACTTTGGAAAATATTTTGGCAGTGATTTACCATACAACCCAAAAACCTCGCTCCTAGGAAGTTACACAAGAGTAATAAAGACCTATGTTTATACCAAATTTGTATATGAATGTTCATAGTAATGACTTTATTCATAATTGTCCCAAACTGGAAACAACTCAAATGTTCATCAACAGGTAAATGAATAAATACATTTTAGTATATCCTTATTACATAAAAGGAAAGGAAATGTTAATTAACACAACATAGTTGAATCTCAAAACATGGTGAACAAGAGAAAAATGGGCACTGAGTATACACTGTAAGGTTCTATTTACATAAAATTTGAGAACAGGAAAACTATAGTCACTCAGAGAAAATCACTGATTTGCTTTTGCAGTGAGGTGGGAATTTGATCACAAATGGGCCTGAGGGAGCTTTCTGAGTTATAGAAATCTTTTATATCTTGATTGTGGTAGTGATTACACAATGAAAAAGCACAATGTCTTGGTGGCCCTCAGCCTGGGCCCTGCACATCTAGGCAGGGCCATGCCCGGAACTAGCCTGGACTGGGCTTTCCCCTGCAGGCCCCTGGACCTGCTCTAGCCTGAGTCTTGGAACTAGACATCAGACACCTAGGGTCTCAGCACAGCTTTATCCCTTGTTGGGGAGGGCAGTTTGGACCTAAGGACATGCCCACAAATATGTGGCTCTGTTTCTGGCCACACTGTTCTCCTCAATGGGCTCTAGGATCAATTTATCATTCAGCTGAGAGACACATATGACCTACCTGTTGCTGCACATACAACCCTGAGAAATACCTATGTAATGTACAATCTAGGCCTTGTATTCTTATCACATCCAGCCAGAATGGGCAGGCATGGTCAGGGCTCATGGCAGATGGGCTTTTCAATGTCCTCTTCCCTTAGGAGGATTCATGAATCCCATGTGGTAGGGAGCATCTGACAGGAACCTTCAGAGGGTACCACTGCTATTCTGAAACTAAAGATAGGAAAACAGTAATTCTTTTTTATTTAAAGAAGAGTGTACAGAGAGGTAGATTATGATACTTTCTTCTCACCCCCAAATTGACTTTCTTGTGTAATTCCTGTCCCTCATTGGAGACCTCTGCCTTGGAGGAATTACCTCAATGTTTGTATTTGTTGAGTCAGTAAACAAACAACACTTAGTGCACCAATATGAAGTTCATACTTTTTTCTCTCTTTTTTAAGTGAGGTCTTTAAAAAACTATCATGATTTTACTTCAATAAGAAAAAAAATTGAATGTTCTTCAAAGAATATTAATTGCCTCTCTCTGATGGCTAGTGATGTTGAGCAATTTTTCATGTCTTTGGGCCATCTGTGTGTCCTCCTTGGAGAAGTGTCTGTTCAGATCCTTTGCCCATTTTCTAATTGGATTGTCTGTCTTCCTGGTGTTGAGTCAAATGAGTTCTTTGTATATTTTGGAGATTAAATCCTTGTCCAATTTATTGTTAGCAAATATGTTCTCCGATAGTTAGTTCCCTTTTCATTTTGATAATGGTTTCTTTAGCCATGCAGAAGCTTTTTAGTTTGATGTAATCCAATTTGTTCATTTTTTTTATTTCCCTTGCCCTAGGAAATATACCAGGGAAGATATTGCTATGTGACATAGCTGAAATTTTACTGCCTATCTTTTCCTCTAGGATTTTTATGGTATCATGACATACTTAAGTCTTTTAACCACTTTCAGTTTATTCTGGTATATGGTGGAAGTTAGTGATGTACTTTCATTTGTTTTTCCATGTACCAGTTCAGTTGTCCCAACACCATTTATTAAAGAGACTATCTTTACTCCATTCTATGCTCTTGCTCCCTTTTTCAAATATTAATTGACCATAAAGACATGGGTTTATTTCTGGGCCTTCTATTGTTTTCTATTGATCTATGGGTCTGTTCTTATGCCAGTACCAGACTATTTTGATCCCAGTGGCCTTGTGATATATTTTGATATCAGTATTATGATCCCTCCAACTTTGTTCTTCTTTATCAAGATTGCTGAGGCTATTTGGAGTCTTTTTGGTTCCATAATTGTTTTGGAGTATTTGTTCTAGATCAGTGAAATATGCCACTGGTATTTTAATAGGAATCGTGTTGAAACCATAGATTGCTTTGGGTAGAATGGACATATTAATGATGTTAATTCTTCCAATCAATGAACATGTAGTTGTATTCCATTTAGTTGTATCTTCCTTAATTTCTTTCTTCAGGGTTCTATAGTCTTCTGAGTACTAGTCTTTTACCTCCTTCAGTAAATATGTTCCTGGGTACTTTTTTTTATTGCTATAACAAATAGGATTTTTTTTTTTAGTTTCTTTTTCTGATAGTTTATTGTTGGTGTACAAAAGTGTCATCAATTTCTAAATATTGTGTTTGTATTTCGCTATTTTGCCAAATTCACTTATTAGGTCAAATAGTTTTTTCTGGAACCTAAAGTGATGTGGACCCCAGCTCATGGGCTCCGCGACATTTTGGATGGGGAGAGACATTCACACAGACTACCAAGTCCTGTGGAGGAAAAGAGCAGGCAGCTTCACTCTCAAGAGGAGCCAAAAGCCGCAGCCTCCGCCATGACAGGCATTAATTTCTTTTGGGGGGCACATTACATGATGGACGTCATTTACTATGCACAGGTTGGCTTTAGGTGGTTACCTTTTACAGAAAACAAAGGAGCTGATACCACTAATCACATCACAGAAGAAAGATATTTGCAAATGAAAAGGGGAAAGTAGTTGAACCTGTTACACTTGTCCTTGGAATGTTTAGCATGGATTTTAGGAAGTTACTTCACAGTAAATGTTTGCTACAAATCAGGGTGAGGGAGTTTTTTTTAGCAAAAACAAGACTCAAAGTGGCCTAGGCACATTGCAGTCCTGAATCCCCATGGGAGAACCTATCCATGGGCTCAAGTCCTGTGCATCTCCGAGTGGGAGCTGGGCCCACGCCATGCAGAATGGTCAACTACACTAAAGGTTTTCTGTGTACACTATTATGTCATCTGTGGATAATAACAGTTTTAATTCCTCCTTTTTAATTTGGATGCCTTTTAGTTCTTCTTCTTGTCTGATTGTTGTGGCTAGGACTTCCAGTACTATGTTGAATAAGAATGGTGAAAGTAGATACACTTGTCTTATTCCTGATCTTAAGGTAAATGCTTTTAGTATTTGCCCAACAAGTATGATGTTGGCAGTAGGTTTTTCATATATGGCCTTTATTTTGTTGGGGTATAATCCCTCTGTTCCCACTTTACTGAGCATTTTTTCACAAATGGGTGTGGGAGTTTATCAAATGCTTTTTCTTCATCTATTGATATAATCATTTGATTTTTGGCTTTCATTTTATTTATGTGATGTATCACATTTATTTGACTTGCAAATATTGTACCATCCTTGCATCCCTGGAATAAATCCAACTTGATCAACTTTTTAATGTATTGCTGGATCAGGTTTGCTAAAATTTTGTTGAGGATATTATCATCTATGTTCATCAGATATATTGGCCTATAGTTTTCTTTCTTGGTTGTGTCTTTACCTGGTTTTGGGATTAGGATAATACTGCCCTTGTAAAAAGAGTTTGGGAGTCTTCCCTCCTCCTGAATTACTTAGAATAGTTTGAGAAGGATAGGTGTTAGTTTTTCTTTGAGTGTTTGGTAAAATTCTCCTGTGAAGCTATCTATTTCAGGGCTTTTGTGGGCCAGTAGTTTTTTGACTACCACGTCAATTGCACTAGTTGTTATTAGTCTATTCAGGTGTTCTACTTCTTCTTGATTCTTTTGGGAAATTGTACATTTTTATAAATTTATCCATTTTACCCAGATTGTCAAATTTCTTGGCATATACTTGGGTGTAGTAATTTCTTACAATCCTTTGTATTTCTGTGGTATCAGTTATTACATTTTTTTATTTCTGATTTTATTGATTTGGGGCATCTCTGTTTTTCTTGATGAGTCTGGTTAAAGGTTTGTTGATTTTGTTTATCTTTTCAAAGAATTGGCTCTTGGATTCATTGATACTTTTCATTGCTTTTTAGTCTCTATTTCATTTAATGCTTCTCTGATCTTGATTCTTTCCTTCCCTTTACTCACTCTGGGCTTTGTTTGTTATTGTTTCTGTAGTTCTTTTATATGTCAGATTAGACTGTTTATTTGACTTTTATATGTCAGATTAGACTATTTATTTTTTATAGAAAAAAAGAGACTTTTTTTCTATCTTCTTTAGGTAGACCTGTAATGCTACGAAATTCTCTCTTGGGACTGCTTTTGCTGTGTCCCATAAGTTTTGTGTTGTTGTGTGTTCATTTTCATTTGTTGCCAGATGCTTTTTGATTTCTTCCTTGATCTCATTGTCAACCCATTCATTATTTAATAAGATGTTGTTCAGCCTCCATGCATGTGAATATTTTTGAGTTTTTCCTTGAGGTTGGTTTCTAGTTTTAAGCCATTGTGATCCAAGAAGCTGCTGGATGTAATTTCAATTTTCTTAAATGTGTTAAGGTTTATTTGTGTCCTTACCATGTAGTCTATCTTTAAAAATGATCCCTGTACATTTCAGAAGAATGTATATTTGCACCTTTGAGGTGAAATGTTCTGTAAATATCAATTAAGTCTATTTGATCTAGACTGTCATTTAGTACCTCTATAACCTTATTGATTCTTTGTCTGGAAGATCTGTCCACTGTTGATGGTGGGGGTGTTAAAATCCCCTACAGTGGATGTATTCCTGTTGATCTCTTTCTTAAAGTTTTCCAAGATATTCTTTATATATTTAGGTGTTCCTATATTAGTTGCATATGTAAACACAACGTGTTATATCCTCTGGTTGGACTACTCCATTAAGTATTATGTAGTGACCATCTCTGGTCTTGTTATGGTCTTTTTTTTTTTTTTTGAAGTCTGTTTAGTCTGATATAAGTATTGGTACCCCAGTTCCCAGGGTTGTTTTTTTTTTTTATGTTCATTTGCACAGAATATTTTTTCCATCCCTTCACTTTCAGCCTGTGTAAATCTTTTGTTCTGAAATGGTTCTCCTGTAGACAGTATATATATGGGCCATATTTTCTTATCCATTCAGCTACCCTATGTCTTTTGAATAGAGCATTTAATCCATTAACATTTAAGGTTATTATTGATAAATACTTATTCATTGCTGTTTCTCCCTTTGTACCCGTGTTTCTCTATATATATTTCTTCTTCTTCTTAAACAGTTCCTTTAGCATCTCTTGAAATGCTAGTTGGTGCAAATGTACTCCTTTAACCTTTTCTTTTATCTGGGAAGTTCTATTTTGCCATCCATTTTAATTGAGAGCCTTGCTGGACAGAGTAGTCTTGGTTGTAGGTCATTGCTTTTCATTACTTGGAATATTTCATGCCTGTCCCTTCTGGCTTGTAGGGTTTCTATTGAGAAATCAGCTGATGGCCTTGTCAGAACTTCCTTGTATGTTACTGTTTCTCCTTTGCTGCCTTTAAGATTCTCTCTGTTTCAAATTTTGCCATTTTAATTGTGATGTGTCTTGGAGTGTGCTTTTTTGGGTTCATCTTCATTGGCAGCCTCTGTGATCCCTGAACTTGCATGACTTTCCTTCACCAAGTTAGGAAAGTTTTCTGTCATTTTTTCAAGCATGTTTTCTATATCTTGCCCCCTTTCTCTCCTTCTGGTATCCCTGTAATGTGAATATTGTTGTATTTTATGTTTTCCCAAAGCTCCCTTAAACTATCCTCATTCTTTTTCAGTCTTTTTTCATTTTGTTGCTCTGAATGGGTGTTTTTTTCCTCTTTGTCTTCTAACTCACTGATTTGATCTTCTGTTTTATCTGTTCTGTTTTTAATTCTTTCTAGTGTGTTCTTCATTTCAGATATTGTATTCTTCATTACTACCTGGTTCTTATTCAAGGTTTCTATGTCCTTTTCATGCTGACATATTTCCCACTAAGTTCCTTGTATTTCCCACTAAGTTCCTTATAGTTCTAAGTTCTTTGATCATCCTATAACCAATAATTTGAACTCTATATTTGACAAATTGCTTGCCTCAATTTTATTTAGCTCTTTTCCTGGTGATTCCTCCTATTTCTTTTTATCAGAGATTGTTTCTTTGTCTCCTCATTTTAGGTGATTCTTTTTGTTTGTTTCTATGTATTATACTGATCTGTTTTGTCTCCCTGTCTTCATGGGAGACAAAACAAAAAGGGTGACCTTTTCATGGGGTGACCTTCTGTGGTAGGAGTCCTGTGGGATTCAGTGATGCACTCTCCTTGATGTCCTGCGCTGGATGCTTGAGGAATGGCCTTTATGCAGCTTATGTGGACTCTCATGATGTATTTGGGTTTTGATTGTTATTGGCCCATTTGTTTGTGTGTTCTCCCCTCTGGCTGGCTGACCAAAAGTCTCAACCCTTGCTGCATCCTGTATGCTGTCAGGTACAGATGCTGACAAAACAAAACAACACAGAAAACAAAACCCACACAGCAAAACTACCCCCAACAATAACAGCAATATCAATGACAAGTGAACATATATTATTAAGGGTGGAAATAAAATGAGAATATTATAAGAAAAAAGAATATGAGATGACTAAAGGAAAGAAAGATGATTGTGAGAGGACTGAGGGAGGAGAAATAAGAGTAAGGACAAGGAACAAGGAATCACCACAAAAGGTCAAAGAAAGGGAAAAATAAAATTTTTTTAAATATTTTATTTTTTTATTTTTAGAGAGAGGGGAAGAAAAGGAAAAAGAGAGGAAGAGAAACATCAATGTGTGGTTGCTTCTCACATGCCCCCTGGGTTGGGGCCCTGACCTGGCCCCCAACCCAGGCATGTGTCCTGAATGGGAATTGAACCAGTGACCCTTTGGTTTGTAGGCTGGCCCTCAATCCTAGCCACACCAGCCAGCGCAGAAAAATAAAATTTAAATTTAAAATAAGACAAGGAAGGAAGAAGGCAAAATAAAATTGAAGAGAAAGAAAAAATGTTAAAAAGGTATGCAAAAGAAAAAACAATGTAAATAATGTAAAAGAACAAAGTGAAATTTGTCTCAGCAGAGTTTAGTGTTTGCCTCCTTGGTTCTCTTCCCAGGTATGTTGTTGTTGTTGTCTGAAGCTGGTGTAAGCCAAGGTCAGATGCTGTCCCCTTCTAGCTCTAGGCAGCCTGTTTGAAGTTACAAATGATCTCCAATCTGTGGCTGTGTCCTTCAGGCTTGGCTGCATCCAGGATGGTCCTCACTGTTCTGCATGGCTGGCTTTTTATCAGTCCAAGACCCAGTGTTGGGTCAATCAGTGCCCAAACTACCAGCAGGTGGAGGTACTACCTCCACCTGCTTCTGTCTGTGATCTTGCCATTAGTTTTAGTTTAGCTGCTGACCCATCTGTTTCTGAGAGGGCTTCTGGTGCACTTGGGCAGATGGGATCCCTGGATCTCCTTGGGAGGAGCTATTCAGACTTCAGGGAAGATAGTGTGTGTGTTCCCCTGTCCCTGTGCCACATGTCTTGGTCTGACACCAATTTCCAGTAGTGAATATTTTCTAAACAGTTAGCTGCCCATTTCATGTGAGAGGCCAATCTGTATAAAATGGCCAGCTCTTTCCTGCATGGAGCTGATGACAACTCTGTGTAAGAGCTAAGGCACCTGGAGTTAGTCTACTCCTTTCAGCCTCTCTGCCCTTTCCTGAAGCTGCCTGGTTTCCCTCTAGAGCTTTTTAATGAGGGTCTATAAGTTGAGACCAGGTCTGTTGAGATAATGCTAGCAGGTTTCCCTCTTTGTCAGTTCTGCAGTCTGTACTGCACTTGGTGACAAGACAGTAGCCCCTACTTGGAGCCAACCCCTTCAGTCTTTGCCAGAGATTTGGGCACTTTCTTCCTCAGGGGGACTCACTGCTGGTTCAGAATGGGTATATTCAACTTACCCATTTGCAAGAATGAGCTCAGCAGCTCTGGACTTCAGGGGAAAAATCAAGGGAGCCTCCCACTGATGTTGGGACAAGCTCAGACTGCAGGTGGGGCTAAACTCTCTTTCCCAGGCCTCAGTAGGAGGCTAAGTTCTCTGTCCTACACCCTGGCTCTATCCTCCAAAATTTTCACACTTTGAAAGTCTCTGTTTGGAGTTTTTCTTTCATCCTCCTCCAGAAAAGCACCCAGAATGGAAATCTTGGACCTGGCAGGACTATTCTGCAGTTTCCCATTAGAAGTGGTGCCTGTAACCCTGCAGGAGTTGGGTGGTCACTCCATTTCCTTCCCAGGGATTTGTTGACTGCGAGGGGGTTTGCCTCCTGCAGTTTCCCAGCTGCTCAACTCTTATCTGCCTAGCTGCCAGCCTACAACCTTTGCAAGCAACACAGACGAGAACTCTGTTCCACATAGGCCCTAGTTTGCCTTCAAGCTGAGCTGGGCAGGGCCCATAAAACCCCTCATTGCACAAATTTCTGATCTCTCTGCAAAGATGTTCTCAGTAGGAAAGGACCCTCAGATCCAGAATGTCTTGGCATGACTGAGAAAGGTTCAGAAAGGGCCAAAACACAATTTTCCCATTCTACTAGGTTCCTCTCTGCAGCCCCAGTCCAACAGCAGGAGAAGCTCATGCTGGGTGGTGGGGTAGGCTCTGTTCACAAACTTGAGGGTGGAGAAGCTAGTTTTTCTTTCCCTGTACACTCAGCAAGTTTTCTGTTTTGGTCTTGCCCCTGCATTGCACAGATTTCCAAACTCCGCTCTTTTGGTCTCAGTGGGAAAGGACCCACTGCATGGCTTGTCTCATTCTTTCCCATGCATGGCTTGGCATGGGTGAGAAAAATTCAGAATGGGTCAACAGACAATTCTCCCATTCTGCTAGGTTCCTTCCCTGAAACCAAAGCAGCAGCAGGCATTCTTCACAATGGGGGGGTGGGGCACCATCCGCAGGCTTGTGAGTGGAAAAAAATGTGGGTTTTTCCCCCCAATCCACTCAGCAAGTTCTCTGCTTTTTTTCTTTTGTCCCTGTGCCTCCGTTGCTGTCAGTGATTCCCTTTATGCAGCTACTCTCTGGCCCTCTCAGAAGCCCTGTTGCATCCGTGAAGGTTCTTTATTAGTCTGAACTTATACAGTGAACTCTTCAGCCAGGTGCCCCAATCATAGAAGCACTTCATGCTGAATTAAGATCTCTGATTTTCACAGATGTGGAGGAATCTCACTTCATCCAGCCACCAGAGGCCCCTAGTCTCTGCTTCCCTCTCTATTGCTGTATTTTTACAGTCCCACAGTACAAAGGGGAGGGCACTCTATAGCTGCAATTTCAATCTGGTCTCTTTGCTGGCAGAGCCGCTAAGTGGGGGTCCTTGCCCAGCCATGATTCAGTTTCTTTTAAAAAGTCTCTATGTGGTACCCCCTCAGCAGTACTGAGTCATTGTCTGGATCTCTGCACGTGCATCCTCCTACAAAAAGCAAAAGGTCTCGCAAAGTCACAGCTGACTGCAGCCTGCAGGTGTGGCACCCGATCACCTTAGCAGTCTGCATCCCTATCTGGAGCTCCCCAGGTTGGCGCTTCAGCTATAGAAGTGCTGCACACTGTGTTCCTTGGGTCTCACAGACTCAGCAAAATCCTCCACTTCACCCCTGGTTAGGGTTGGGGATCTCTGCTGGGACTAAGGAACCCTGCTCTGGGAAGAGAAAGAGCCCCAAAGCTGCAATTTCTGTCTGGTCTCTCAGTTGCTACCAGAGCCAATCACAGGATATTTCCCCTTCAACTTACATAATCCACTTATTGAGGCCCAGGCCAGATAGCTCAGTTGATTAGAGCATCATCCCAATATGACAATATGATCCCCGGTCAGAGCACAAACAAGAATCGACCAATGAATGCATGAATAAGTGGAGCATACATCAATGTTTCTCTCTCTCTTTCAAATCAATAAATAAAATTTAAAAATAAAATAAAATTCACTTACTAAATGGTATGAAGCATCTTCTGCACTCCTTGTCTTCAAAACTTCGTATCAGCTAAAGTTCCATTGACTGTTCAGGTTGATTATCCAAAGATCAGCTGAAAGTCTGGGTTGGGGGCAGGAGCAAGTGGACTCAGCATCCACCTACTCAGCTACTATCTTCAGTAGTCATGAATGTTAACTTTTATTTACAGTTTATCTCCAATAAAGGTCACCAAGTATTCAACTGATGCAAATCTTGGATGGTGTTTCAAAATATATTGAGTACATTTTCTAATAGAGAAGATTGCATCACTGTTTCAAACAACAGAATCCCTTGAAGCATTCTTTTTTTAATCAATAAATTTGTCTAGATTGGAAATATTATCACAAACATAATTGACTTGGGGAATATAAAAATGTTATCTTTACAGGTAAGATACAAGAGTACGTCTTTTTTTAAAAGTCTTATATATTTCTCCAGCCTAAAGGAACAGTTTTCCATATTTTCATTACCCAGGACAGTTCACAGGTAGTATGACATGGCAAATTATCACCATATATTTCTTCGTATTCACTTAAGACAGTGTGAGATTGATCAAATGACCATTCTCAAATGTAAAGATGTACAACATCCCAAGGTATTTTTTAATCTTTACTCTCTTTTTAAAGTAAAATTATTTGTATTTTTCTTTTTATAAACTTCTTTTGCAGTGTTTGGAGAGATGTTAGTAGCATTAGTATTTATAATTTTTCTCACATTTCACCAAATGATAAAAGAAAAAAGAATGCATTTTATTAAACAGTGTGGGTGTGTTGACAATCAAGGCATGAAGTCTTTTTTAGATGATCATTATTGTAGTTGTGACATACTGTAGTGGCTAATTTAGAGAGAGGGATAGTGAATGTTTATTTAAATATTTTATATCCAATCTTTTAGGAATATTACTGTTACTGGAAAATTTACATAGTGCTATAAACATGAAACTGGTTCATATAGGTAAGTAAAATTAATATTGCATTTTCAGTTACTTTGGAATTGTTACAAGAGAACAATTTTTTCTTGGTTATAAATTTTAATATCATTAATTTTTTAATACTTTATTTATTTATCTTTAGAGAGGGGGGAAGGAAGGGAAAAAGAGAGGGAAAGAAACATCAATGTGTGGTTGCCTCTTGCATGCCCCCTTCTAGGCACGTGGCCCACAGCCTAGGCATGTGCCCTGAGAATTGAACCAGCAACCCTTTGGTTCTCAGGCTGGCACTCAATCCACTGAGCCACATCAGCCAGGGCTCATGCATGGTTTATATTCTACATATATATAAGCTTCCAATTTTGTACACAAAACCAATTACATTCATTAGACATCCAACCATTTAGGGTCAAAGACAGTACTTTACCCTTGGAGTTGTCCCAACCCATAGCCTTTCCATGCTTCAGGCTACCCAGTTGTTCTCCATAAATCATCCCTTCTTCTAAAAAATGTATGAGTCATTTAGATCCATGACTTTCCCTAGATACACAATCAACACCTCCATCCCCATCCTTTTTATAAATATTTTATTTATTTATCTTTAGTGGGAATATGAGGGAGGGAGAAAGAGAGGGAGAGAAACATCAATATGAGAGAGAAGTATCAATTGGTTGCCTCCTGTACTACCCCATCTGGGGACCAAATCCACAACTCAGGTATGTGCCATCACTGGGAATAAAACTGGTGACCTTTTGGTTTGTGGAACAACACTCAACTGAGCCACACCAGTCAGGACCATCCTTATCCTTTTATAAGAGCCCAGGTATAAGCAGAGAGAGGATGGATACTGTCTTCCTCCTCTGCCTTTTTGAGCTAGAAGTCCTGAGAGTACAGGGTCATAGTGTAACTCTGTGGTCCCAATAGCATTAGGCATGGTTTCATTATTCTAAAGCTTTCTCTGATAAACTACTGATTAGTTCTAAACTGTTTCAAAATTTAATGTCATGGTGGATATAGACATAAATAGAAATGATATTCAAAATATTTAACCCTCAATACGGGATAAGCAACAACCAATGAAAAAGAGTGTTGTGGGGCTGGAGTAGAATGCTAGAGCAATTTAGCTATCTAGAGAGTAGAAGGTGATAAATAGAGTCAGGTGAGAGAACAGAGTAACAGAATGGCAGGAAGCACTTAAGGCTCAGGGAAGAAGCTCTTTACCAACTGGTACAAAGGTGTTGTAATTTTGTACAAATTCACAGTTGGTACAGCCTCACTTCTGTATGCCAACTAAATATCAGCCCTAGTAATACAGACATTGTTCACACTATTTTACAATTTGCTAAAGGGTTTTACTGGAAATAGATATGAAGCTTTGTCAAATAATTTTTGTGTATTTATTCAGATTAGGTTTTTTTCTTCTTAAATCTATTTGTAAGTCTAATTTCAGTGATTTTTGAAGATCAAACCAACCTGGCATTCCTAGGATAAAAACCACTTGTATATGTACTAGCTTTTTTAGTTACATATTGTTGGATTGGATTTGCTAAGATTGTGTAAATTTTTCCATTTATACAAGGATAGGCAAATGCAGGTTTACAGTTGTTTGTATGGAAAGACAAATAATGCAAATATGAGAATGATAAAATAATTAATAAATAAATAATACAAAAATAAACTGTAAGCCTATTCTTGTACACCCCTGTATTCATGAGGGGTATTGGTCTGCAGGTTTTTTTTCTTTTAATGTTTTTTGGTTTTAGAGTCTGGGCAATGCTGGCCCCATAAATTGAGAGTAGTCACATTTCTTCCAACTTTCTCTTTAATTACATGTAATTAGCATTATTTCTCCCTAAATATTTGGTAGAATTCTCCAGTGAAGCCATCTAGACCTAGAATTTTCTTTGTGGAAATGTTTTAAACTACACATTTAATTTCTTTAATAGATACAGGGCTAGTCTCGCTATTTCTTATTGAATGAAATGAGGCAATATTGTCTTTTGAGGAATTTGTCCATCTTAGTTATCAAAACTGTAGGCATAATGTGTTTATCTTACTTTTAATACTTGTAGAATCTGTTGTTACTTATTACAGATATGCTAGTTTTTACATCATCTTTTCTGATCAGCCTGAGATATTTATAAACAATATGGAATTTCTCAAAAAAAGATTGTTACATTATTTCCTATTTTGTTGATTTCCACACTGATATTTTGCCAATATGACCCTACCTTAGTTTTTTCATTAAATGTATTGAGATGATATTGGTTAATAAAATTATGTTTCAAGTGTACAATTATATATCATCAGTATACTGCAGTATGTGCCCACCACCCAAAGTCAAATCTTCCATCACCATATATTTGACTCCCTTTACCTTTTACTACCCCCCACTCCTTCCCTCTTGTAACCACCATACTGTTGTCTGTGTTTATGAGTTTTTATTTTATTTGTTCATTTGCTTTTAGCAATTTGTGACAACATAGATGGATGATGAGAATATCATGCTAAGCAAAATAAGTCAGAAGTCAAGAACCATGATTTCACTCATATGTGAGACACACGACACACTTATTTTTTCACTTCCTTCATTGCGCATCCTTTTGGTTGTATTTGTTCTTTTTTGTTTTTTAAGGCAGAAGCTAAGGTTGACTCAAAATCTTCTACTGTACTATATTTCCCTCTAAATACTCAATGAGGGAGATCCCACTAATTTTTTTTTAAATATCTTATTGTTCAATTACAGTTGTCTACATTTACTCCCCCTACTTCCCCCCAACCCCAGAGAAACCCACCTCCCTCCCTTGCTTCCACTCTAACCCCCTGCCAGCTTTGTCCATGTGTCCTTTATAGTAGTTTGTGAAAACCCTTCCCCCCATTATCCACACCCACCTCCCCTCTGGTTACTATCAGATTGTTCTTAATTTCAATGTCTCTGGTTATATTTTGCTTGCTTTTTTTCTTCTGTTGATTATGTTCCTGTTAAAGCTGAGATCATATGGTATTTGCTCCTCACAGCCTGACTTATTTCACTTAGCATAATGCTCTCCAGTTCCATCCATGCTGTCACAAAGGGTAGGAGCTCCTCCTTTCTCTCTGCTGTGTAGTATTCCATTGTGTAAACGTACCATAGTTTTTTGATCCATTCATTTACTGATGGGCACTTAGGTTGCTTCCAGCACTTGGCTGTTGTAAATTGTGCTGCTATGAACATTGGGGTGCATAGGTTCATTTGGATTGGTGTTTCAGGGTTCTTCGTTGGAGAGGATGTGGAGAAAAGGAACCCTAGTGCACTGTTGGTGGGAATGCAGACTGGTGCAGCTATTGTGGAAAATAGTATGGAATTTCCTCAGAAAACTAAAAATGGAACTGCCTTTTGACCCAGCAATTCCACTGCTGAGGTCCCACTAATCTTGAAATGCATATATTTCATTTTCATTCGGCTCAAAATACTTCTTAATTGTTTGGCTCTATTTCAACTCATGAGTTATTTACAAGTGTTTTACTTGGTTTTCAAGTTTGTGAAGAAATTTTGGAGATCTTTCTGTTATTGGCTTCTAACTTAACCCCATTGTTGTTGCACTGAAATACAACAAATCTGATTAAATTTGAGAGAAGTAGCCCTTCCACTGTGACAACCAGCACATACATTGATACTGTTATTCCAAGTAGATTATAAGCTCAATGTGGGCAAGGCATACTCCCAATACCTGGTAGAATGTCTGCTATGTATGTGTTTAATAAGTGCTCATTATTTTAAATATTCAAAGGTGCCACATTTCAAATACCATTACACTGGGGACTAGGGCTTCCAAATATGGATATTGGGGAAATACATTCAGTCTATAGGATAGGGGATGAAAAAGGAATTCACATACAAATCATTCCTACTTCCAACAATTTTCTTTTTCAATAGCAGAACTGGAAGTCCCTATAATGGGGCTAAAATTACGTCCCAAGAGTTTGAAACATTCCAAAACCAGAGTCTATGTCTATTACTTTTGACTAATGGCAAGAATTCCAAAGGGACTGATCAGATGAACAATCTCCTGTATTTCACCAAGTTGGACCCAACTGTACAAATGTTTTGTTATCTAGTGGGTAGGAGAGCCATATTTCTCTGTACTTATACAACCCAACCCTATATGACTGGGAATGGCCCAGAGGAAGCTCTGACCATCTCATTTTGCTACCATTACAATCAGTGACTTCAAGAGGGAATGCTGATTTTTACATTAATGGTAAATGCGAGCAATGTGAGACTATTGTTCAATGGAGGGGAGACAACAAATGGATGTCACAGAAGCAAATAATCTAAGATAGCATTGGTGCCTTAAGAGAGACTTAAAACAAGTGAAAAATATACTCTTAGTTTAGACTCAGATGCCTCTTAGGACAAAAGACTGTGAAAATTTCCTCCACTTTTAATTAAATGAAGAATGAGCAATACAATGATCAATCTAATAAACTGTCCTCCTTCCTGACCAATAAACAGATCAGAGCTCAGATGGTGCACTCTGGCCACCAACAATCTTCCTTGGTTCCCTGGGCAGTCTAACAATGAAATCTTACTCCTGTTTATCAGAATAGGGACATGATTATATTCTTCTATCAGAGGTGCATGCTTGTTTTGAGAGCATGTTATCAATAGAACTGTTTTCCACATGTACTCTAATCAATATAGTTCTCTCAGAGGTGTTGCTTTTACAGGAGTTCATATTTGATTTTTACCCACACTTATATCTGATGGTATGCATTGTATGTGTGCAATAACATATGCCCATGTGTTCTTGCTTCATTAGTAATTTTTGTGGCTCTATAATCCTTCCCTAGTTTATCTATTAAGCTATTATCTGGGAATGACCACCTGCTCCAGATCTTTTATGTATCTATCTCATTATGTCTTCTGCTCATGACCTATAGGCCCAAACTTAACTTTCTAATAACACACCCATTCCTTTTAAAATCTTCAGTCTAGTACCATACAATTTATGAATGCTTAAAAAAAAAAGACCCTATGCAGGCATTTGGCTTTTGATACCCCATCTTACTCTCAAGCCTGACTTATTTGTCCTATCATCATAGATTTCTTAGTTATCATGGCTGGTCATTCTTTGTATCTACTGTTGTTTTCTGAGCTAATGTAATAGCCTCTGGGTTGATTGGCTTATAAAATGCAAACTTTCAGTCCTTTCATCACTCAAAGTCCAAATTCCAAGGATTAAGAGGCATAGAAGAGGTTGGTACCACTTCCATGATGAGATATAAGGATAAATAAAATCCTGAAGTTAAATCCTGGGGAACAACGAAAAGGGCAATAATTCATTCATATCCCAATAAACACTAAAAACCAAAACGTGGGAGTATAAACTGGATCAGCTTGAGTCTATTTTTAAATTCTGGATGTTTTAGGTTTTAAACCTACTAACATTGTTTCCAACATGAAAATCAGAAACATATAAAAAGGATTTTGAGCTTATTTTATGTGCAATTTGGTAAACTAATAATTTATTACAGAAATTTTTACCAAGTAGCAAGCATGGATTTACATACATGCTTTTAAATTGGGTGACCCTACCTGAACCAGATAATCAACCTTAGCATTGTTAGTGGTCATTCAGGCCAACAGCATTTGCTACTAATATGATGAGAATGGTATTTTTTTTACCTCTGTAATCTTCCTGTACAATAAACAAATCTGTAACACCACAGTAAACATAAAAAGATATCAGATACCAAAATTGAGATAGTCTGCAAAATACTTGACAAGTACTCCTCAAAACTGTCAAGTTAATCAACAACATGTAAGGTATGGGAAATTGTCACACACCAGTAGAAGCTAAGGAGGCATGAAAATTAAATGTAATGTTGTATCCTGGATGAAATTTTGGAATAAACAACACTGGAGAAAAACTAGTGAAATCTGAAAAATAATGTTTTGTTAATAATGCATCAATGTTACTTATTTATCATAGGGAACCAGTTCACCTGGCAATGGCAAATGTAGCTCAGCCTTATCGGAAAACTGACAGGTGCGAGTTACCACACAGGAGCCAAACTCCCAGATCAGCTTTCCCGTGGGAAACCAGGCCTGCATTGTACCTAGGCTGCTTTGAGGCTTCCTCTTGCTAAAACTCCCTCACCATGAACTGAAGCAGCAAATGTTTACTGCGTATCTTTAAAGTAACTTCCTGAAGTCTGTGCTAATTCTCCCAAGGACTGAGTGTAACCAGACCAATCACTCTTATCATTCCCTTGCATTTGCAACATTTTTTCCTTGTTAATCTATAAGAAATAATCACTAACATCCTTTCCTTTGTTATCTGTAAAAAGTAATCACCTAAAGCAAACCTGAGCATAATGAATGAAAACCTTCTTTGATGTATGCTATCAGAAAGCAATAAAAGCCTGTCCAGGCAAGGGTCAAGGCGCTCTCTCTGAGAGTAGCCATGCTGTCCCTTTTTCTCCACAGGACTTCTGTAGTCTGTGAATTTGTTCATTGCATCCACAACATACAGACCCCGCTGGACAGAGTCTGCATCAATTTATGGCAAATGTACCAGAGTAACAAAAGATATTAACAAGGGGAACTGTGTGAGGAATATATAGGAATTAATCATTTTAGCTTTTCTTTAAATCTACAACTATTTTAGACTGAAGTTAACTTTTTAAAAATATAAAGTTCTCCAGGTTAGATAATTTCCATTAGTTTTCTATAAATCAATAGTTTTTTAAAATATCAGGCATGTATAAAAGAGATGTCTTTTGACTCATCTCCCTTTTGGCACCATGCAATTAAGTTCACATTGCATCTAACTAAGTATGGGGCTGAGGAGAGACAAGCACATTGTTTTAGCTTTTGCAACTCTCCTGCCACCGGGAGTACTGATCAAATCTCTCGTGTGATAGCCCTAGTGGTACTATGATATAGCCTCATCTAATGGTGACCTTTAACTCCTGGCCCTTTTCTGTGGCTGTAATGCCGCTAAGGTAAGCAATAAGCCAGTGTCAAAGAAATATCTGTTCTCCAATCAATGCTGAAAACATACCATTATTTTCCTTCACACAGTATCAATACAAGATAGGGAACAGAGGATTTACTCAGGTAATCAACTAATTTATTGTCCACATACTCATTCTACCAGATTGCACTTTCAGAAAGCAACATGCCCACAGCTGAAATTTTTAGTGTTCCAAGTTTTAAAAATAAGAATCTCACTTACTTCCTTCTCTGTACTAACCAAATCATGTAGCCTGAAATTATGGCAGATTTTCCAAATATTCTCTTGGCTACACTATACTGCTTCCCCAAGAGAATTTTTCTTTTTCTAATACCAATGTGGTGCTCCTGATAGGAAAGTAGCCCTGATTTCATTCCAACTCTAAAATCTGCTTTCCAAGCAGGACAGAAATGAACTAGTTTGTAATGTTGCAGTATTGTGGGGTTGGGAAAAGATCCTGTACAGGATGCTCAGGGTACATACATACAAGAGAGCTAAGACTTGATTTATAATTAGTGCAAAATGAACCTCTAAAATGGCATAAAATGAAGTCCAAAAGAGCATATAAGCATCAACATTCACCACACATACACAAAGAATCCTTGAGAAATCTTATGGTCCTAGAAAAACAGGGCCAGACCAATACTCAGACATACCAGATAGGCCAAAATGTAACATCATCAATCTGAGAGAAGCCAACAGAAGCAGCATGTCAATGGTCACTCGAAAAAAGAAAAGTGAACAGGTCACAGTAGGTTTGGCGACTGCCTTCTATTGTTACATAGACTCACATATGTACCACATAGCTCAGAAACTAGTCACAAACATTTATTGGTGTTGTCTACAGAATTCAAGTTATTCTTCCATCTTTAAAATTTCTACAATGAGCTTGTGCATAGATACACTCATATATTTTCTATAAAACTTATAAACAAGTTGTAGTACATCAGTTCTGGTTGAAGATTTTATCTACAATTCTGAAACTGATATATTTCCTTAGAAAATAATTATCTGAAACAAATTCAATGTGTTAAAATGTCATTTATCAAAATATATTTTAGTCTAGTATTATTTGATGTTTGATGAAGTTTACTTGGAAGTAAAGGCTTTTGTGGTTTTCCCTGAGATTTCTCTCACCTTTAAGGTCATCTGCTCATATAGGACATTGACAGAAGTTGCCTTCATCATGTGAATGATATCTTTGATGTACTGTTTCAATGCTGATAGGTTTTCTGATATTTAATATATTTATATGGTTGGTGAACCCAGGAAGGGCAAAAGGACAACTAGGCTCAAATAAAAAAACAAAATAAACAGCAGTCTAGCAGCCAGTTCTGCCCAGTGGTCTCTCACACAAACTACACTGCATGGAGAAGCCTCTGCATTGAACTGCCTGCCTGCACTGTGTTTCTGCCATCTGAGCAAACCCTTACAAAGGTTTCCTGGAATCCTATTTCAACCAATAGGACTGAGGCTTTCCCTATCCAATCAGAGCAGCTCTATTCTGACCAACAGGACAGTGCCTTTGCACCAAACTGTTGAGTATATGGACTCCTCCTCTGCATAAGGACCAACAAGGGACCAGGGGCAGGGATTTCTGTCCATATAAGCCAGCTCCCCTCTGGCTTGGAGAGGGCACTTTCCACCAAAGAATGAAGATTGCATTTCCTGGCTAAAGCTGAAACATCAAAGATGTCTCCCTGGAGCAAAGTGGAGCAGGCTGGCATGGAGTGGAGCAAAGCAGAGCAGACCAGCAGACCACTGTAGGGCAGACTGGAGCTGCCTAGCCAAAGAGGGGCCTGGCCCCATGGCAGCTTTACAGCCAGGCTATTTTCACAGCTGTGCTACAGCACAACTGAGCTGTTCCACAGCAGTGCTGTCTTCACAGCCACATTGAATCATCATTTGCACTGAATAAAGTTTCCTTCTCCACCACACCCCAAATTAAAGATTGCTGCTGGCACTAAATTGACACCAACAACCCTGGGTTGAAGATTTCACCCTACTCTAACAGAGTTTGCTAAACTGTATGATTTAACCAGGAGACCAAAATCTGTAACAACTCAACACAGTACAAATTTAATTCCTGTTTTAAAAAAAACTGGGAAAGACCTGTTAGTGGAGAATTGTTTCACTATTATTCAGATTCTAACTTCTTTCACCTTGTGCTCTATGTTCAATACATAGCACCCGAGTCTGCCATGGAAATTTCTCCACTCCAGTATAACACAGAATAAGAAGAATGTAAGGTGACTCTTTAAAGCCAAACTTAGCTGAAATGTAATAGTGTCATTTCATGACCAGCCCCACCTAGATGAAGGACAAAAAAAGAATTTAAGACAAGCTTGTGCCTACTAGAAAAGGAAATAAGTTTTAAAAAAAGGACAAAATTTGCAGTCTATGTGACATGAATTTATCCACTGTGTTACCTAATAAGGTATGGGATTCCTTAGGACTTCCCAATTCACGACATGAAAGTTTTATCTCTGGTGTGCATTCTGTTGTGATGTACTTGAAGAGCTGCCTTACGAACAAAAGTTTTCCCACATTCATCACATTCATATGGTTTCTCCCCTGTGTGAATTCTCTGGTGTATTTTGAGAGTTGAATTTTGGGCAAACGCTTTCCCACATTCATTACACTCATAAGGTTTCTCCCCTGTGTGAATTCTCTGGTGTGCAATAAGGTGTGACTTCTGGAAGAAAGTTTTCTCACATTCTTTACACCCATAGGATTTTACACCTGAATGAATTCTCTGATGTACTCTGAGGGTAGAATTATGGGCAAAAGGTTTCCCACATATATTGCATTCATAGGGTTTCTCCCCTGTATGAATTCTCTGATGTGCACTAACATATGACTTCTGGGAGAAAGTTTTTCCACATTCATTACATTCATAGGGTTTCTCCCCTGCACGAGTCCTCAGATGTGCTCTGAGGTGTGAGGTCTTGGAGAAAGTTTTCCCACATTCATTACATTCATAAGGCTTCTCCCCTGTGTGAATTCTCTGATGTGCCCTGAAGGCTGAATTATCTGCAAAAGTCTTCCCACATTCATTACATTCATAAGGTTTCTCACCTGTGTGAATTCTCTGATGTGCACAGAGGTGTGTCTTCTGGGAAAAAGTTTTCCCACATTCATTACATTCATAGGGTTTCTCTCCTGTGTGAATTCTTTGATGGACTATGAGGGCTGCTTTATAAACAAAGGTTTTCCCACATTCTTTACATTCATAAGGCTTTTCCCCTTTGTGAATTCTCTCATGCCCACTGAGGTATGACTTCTGGGAAAAAGTTTTCCCACATTCATTACATTCATAAGGTTTCTCACCTGTGTGAATTCTCTGGTGTGTACTGAGGTGTGTCTTCTGGGAAAAAGTTTTCCCACATTCATTACATTCATAGGGTTTCTCTCCTGTGTGAATTCTTTGATGGACTATGAGGGCTGCTTTATAAACAAAGGTTTTCCCACATTCTTTACATTCATAAGGTTTTTCCCCTTTGTGAACTCTCTCGTGTCCACTGTAGTACGATTTCTTGGAGAAGGTTTTCCCACATTCGTTACACCCATAGGGTTTCTCACCTGTATGAATTCGCTGATGTGTACTGAGATGTGTCTTCTGAGAAAAACCTTTCCCACATTCATTACATTCATACAGTTTCTCCCCAGTGTGAATTCTCTGATGTACTCTAAGAGCTGAATTATGTGTGAAAGTTTTTTCACAGTCATTACATTCATAGGGCTTCTCTCCTGTGTGAATCCTTTGATGTGCTCTGAGGGCTGAATTATGGGCAAAAGATCTCCCACAATCATTACATTCATAAGGTTTCTCACCTGTGTGAATTCTCTGATGTGATCTGAGACCAGATATATGGGCAAAAGACCTCCCACATTCATTACACTCATAGGGTTTCTCCCCTGTGTGGATTCTCTGATGTGTCCTGAGGGTTGAATTATCAGCAAAAGTTTTCCCACATTCATTACACTTATACGGTTTCTCCCCTGTATGAATTCTCTGATGTGCACCGAAGTGTGTCTTATTAGAGAAACTTTTCCCACATATAATACATTTGTAGGTTTTTTTGCCTGTGTGAATTCTCTGATGTGCTCTCAGATGTGGTGTCTTGGAGAAAGTTTTCCCATATTCAGTGCATTCATATGGTTTATCCTCTGTGTGACTTCTATGATATTCTTTGTGTTGTGCTATCCTGGAGAATGACTTCCCATATTCATTACTTTGATAGAGTTTAATCTGTGCATGTGTTCTCTGGCGTACCAAGAGCGCAGACTTCTTGTAAGATTCCCCAAATCCATTGTTCTCATAAAATTTTTCCTTTTGGTGAACTGTCAGATGTTCACTGAGGTTTGACATTTGACAGGAAGTTTTCCCACATTCATTACATTCATAGAGACTCACCCCCATATGAGTTCCAAGATCATGAATAATGTGTGAATTTGAACAAAAGGATTTCCTACATTCCTCACATTCATAGGTTTTTTCCTCTGAGTGAGTCCTCTGAGGGTAAATGAGATGTGCTTTCCGGTAAAAGAATTTACTACATTCATTACTTTCAAATGACTTCTTTCCTGTGTCACTTCCCTGATGTACACTGAGGAGTGAGGTTTGATGTAAAGATTTCCCATGTTTACAACATTGGTAGAATTTCTCTTCTGTCTGAGTTCTCTGATGTATTATTGTAAGGTCTAAGTTCTGGTAGGAGGAACTTGTATATCCACTAAAATCACAGGGTTTATCACCAGTTTGTATCTTCTGATATATCAGATGGGCTGAGCTTTGGCTCAAGTTTTCTTCACATTTGCTGCTTTCAAAAGAACCCTGTCCTGTAACAGTTCCCTGAGGCTGAATGAGGGGTGAAATCCTGTTGAAGTTATTTCCACTTTCATTAAATTCACTGTGTGCCAGGGCCATGTGAACTTTATTGTATTCCACAATGGTGGTTTTGCCACATTCATTAAGATCAAAGCATTTCTCTCTTGTGCCAGTTCTTATGTGGTTAAATAGACTTGCCTTATCACAGTTTTTCCCAAATTCATCATCCTTACAGGATTCCTGTCCTGTTAGACAACTCTTGGCAGTAACACAGACAGCAATGTTATCATGTAAAACTTTTCCAGATTCATTACATTCAAAAGGTTGCTCCAGAGTTTGAAATTTCTGATGACCTTTCTTATGACTGAGAGATTTCACATTTTTGTTATATTTGTAAGACCTCTCTCCAGTGTGGGTTTTCTCATGTTTAACATCAAGCTGTAACTTTTCACATACATTTATATTATCAGTCTTCTTTCTTGAATAGTTCCTATCACTCATAATTAAGTCAGAAACAAGTGGCAAATTCATTCTACATGAGTCACATTTATAGGGCATTTCTCCTGAAAAATCTGGAGTTATATTCAGATTAATTGGTTTTCCTAAAATTTTCTGTCCTTCTTCACTCAATATTTTGTTATTAATGAATATTACTTGCCACAAAGGTTTCTCTTGTTTTTTCTGGTTCTCTTCTATGTGAAGATCAACTTTGCAATATCCTAAAATGAGAAAAATTGAAAACGTATTATGACTCTCACATTTCTTATTGAGAGGAGTTCAATATTATGCATTGTATTGTTACTGGTCATATTTCCAAAGATTAATAACTCATGCATACAGACAGAAAGACAGACACGCACTTTCTCTCAGCTCATCCAAGTTTTTTAAAAAAAAACAGGTATTATTTCCAGTGCTAACCAAGATGGAGCAGCCCCATTCTTCCAGGTACTCTCCCTCAGGCAATTAAAAATCCCTGAAAAAAAATAACAAAGACACTACAAAAATAAGAAGCTAGGCTTTGACCCTTAAAAATTGTTATGGCAGATAATTCCCAGATTTTCTTTCTGCTTCCCATACATCTTATATGAGTTGTTGGATTGCTGGAGAAGCCTGCAGTCGAAAGCGAATAATAGGCAAAGACAAAAGAGTGCCAAGAACAATCTGCATCTAAGAGCTGAGGAAAAGGTGATCTAATAGACAAGCTTTCTGACAATATCCATCATACTCAAGCCTCCTTCACCCCCCTAAAAAAAGGAAAAAAAACACCATTTCTTTATAGTCCAAGTGCAGATATAAAGCATTTATACATTTTCCTCCATGAGCAAAACCAAGAGTTCATAGGAAAGATCAGACAGTATTTTGAGAAATTTCCATTCATAAGATATTCTGGGAGATGGAAGCAGCAGCTGCTGCCAAAATTCTACCTAGAACCATATTCCTATCTATTCTATAAAATCTAGGTGAACAAGAGCAACAAATGTGTTGTCTCAAAGTATTGGTGGCCAACTCATAACAAGCAGGAGGAAAAAATGGAAAACAAGAAGCACAGGAAAAAGGAGCAGAGGACAGGAATACACTGTAGCCCAATATTACAGCTAGGAGAGATGAAGCAGCACTACTTCAAAAGCATAGTATAAAAGATGAAGCATGCTTTTTGAGGGTAAAAAGCATACCCTGAAAACCCATACACAAAAAACTAAAAAGCAGCTTAATTTACCTTATTCTCAAATGTACACAAGCACTCATTGAGACAGACTACATTATGGGCTATTAAGACAAATTTTTATAAATATAAAAGAAGTCATATAAAGTATGATCTCAAGCCAAAGAAAAATTGTACTAGAAATTAGTAATACAGTATTATTTTGAAAAATATATTTGTAAATTAATATGCTTATAATTAGACCATGGGTCAAAGACGATGTCTCACAGAAAATCAAGGTATTTTGAAGTGAATGAAAATGAAAACTGTTCAAAACATAGAAACTTGTGGCATATAGTTATAGTAGTACTAACAGATAAGTTCATAGCTTAAAATTTTTATATTAGCAAAAAAATTTAAAAAACCCACCAGTTACCTAAGCTTCTACTTTAAGAAACTATAAAAAGAGAAGGTAAATCTAAACAAAGAAGAATAAAATAATAAAAGTTAGAGAATACAATGAAATTGAAAATAACAGAAAAATCAATCAAACCAAAGCTTAATTCTTTGAAAACATTTTTAATGATAAAAACCAACTGAGGAAAACAAGACACATTATTGATATCAAAAATAAATGCAAGAGAAGATATAACTACAGATACAGAAGACATTAGAGATAATACAAAAGTACTGAAATTCTATGCCCATAAATTTGGCAATTTATGTAAAATGGATCAATTTCTTCCTTTTTTAAAAAAAGATTTATTTACTTTTAGAGAGAGGGGAAGGGAGGGAGAAAGAAAGGGAGAGAAACAGTAGTGTGTGAGATACATGGATCTGTTGCCTCTCGCACACCCCCAACCAGGAACCTGGCACACGACCCAGGCATTTGCCCTAATCAGGAATCAAACTGTGACCTTTCTGTTCATAGGCTGGCACTCAATCCACTGAGCCACACCAGCGAGGGCAAAATGGACCAATTTCTTGAAAACAAAAAACTACCAAACTCACCATGAAGAAATAAAAAACCTAAAAAAATCTATTTAAGAACTCTAGTACATGGTAAAAAAAAATATGTAGCTCAAAAAAACAGCTCCAGGAACAGATGGTGTTAACTAGTGAATTCTACCAAATATTTAAAGAAATAATACCAAGTTTGCATAACCTCTTCGAGAAAATACAAGACATAGAAATATTTCTTAAATCATTTTATGAGGTCTGTGTCATCCTCATAGCAAAACCAAGCAAAGACAATTCAAGAAATATTGGACCTACAGACCAATATTCCTCATGGCATAAATGTAAAAACACTGAAAAATAGTAGCTAAAGAAACACAGCCACATATGAAAATAATAAATCAAGATCAAGTAGGATTTCTCCCAAGAACACAAACTGTTGCAATATTCAAAAATCATATTGTCTAAATAATTAATATCACACAACCACATCAATTAAGGTAAAATATTTCACTAAATTCAAAATCCACTCATTAACCTAATATAAAAGAACCTATAAAAAAGTATACAGCTAACATCATACTTAATAAAGACTGAATGCTTTCATCCTAAGATTGGGGGGAGGGAGGTGTTTACTCTCAAAGGTAAACAGCTTTTGGACTAGAAAAAGGTCTTGGCTTCTACTCAAGATTGTAATGAAGTTCCAATCAATGCATGAGGCTAGAATAAAAATAAAAGATACAGAGTAAGTCTATGCAGAAAAATCACAAAAAGATCTTTAAAAAAAAAAACTCCTTGAACTAATAGGTGTTTTCAGCAAAGGCAAAATGCAAAGCCAATATACAAAAGCCAGTAATATACAAATAATAATGAACTGGAATTTGAAATCAGATACACAATGTAACTTATCATTGTACTAACACACACACACACAAAAACTTGTATCTGTGGGCTGAAAACTAATGAAATAAATACTATATAAATAGAGATGTAAATGTTATTTCTAGATTAAAATTCTCTGTATTATATACATGTCAATTCTTTTTCATTTGATCTATAGATTTAATGCAACACAAGCTGAAATGCCAGCATGCTTTTTTAAAAATATCAAGAAGCGGACTTCTGGCCAAGATGGAGGCATAGGTAGATACACTGCCTCCTTGCACATCCAAAAGCAGACAACAAATTTAAAAACAAAAACAACCACAATTTCCAGAAAATCGAACTGAATGGAAGTCTAACAACCAAGGAGTTGAAGAAGAAACATTCATCCAGACCGGGAAGAGGGGTGGAGAGAGGCAGCTGGGTGGAGATGACTTTCAGCAAGGCAGTGGCTGGAGGACTAAGGTGGGCAAGGCGGCTGGTGAACTGGATAAGGCAGCAGCTGGCGGAGTGGGTGGTCCCACATCTGCGTGCAGATTAACCAGGAGGCACTAAGGAGCGAGACAGACCACGGAACCCAGGGTTCCAGTGCAGGGAAATAAAGCCTCAAAACCACTGACTGGAAAAACACACGAGGCTTGAGGTGGCAGGAGAAACTCCCAGCCTCACAGGAGAGTTCGTTGGAGAGACCCACAGGGTCCTACAACATAGACAAAACCACCCACCTGGAAATCAGCACCAGAAGGGCCCAATTTGCTTGCAGGTAGCAGCAGAAGTGAACAAAAGCCAACAGAGAGCTGACCAAGCAGCACTGTTCCCTCTCTGACCCCTCCCCCACATATGGTGCCACAACAAAGTGATGTGGTTGCTCTGTTCTGGTGAACACCTAAGGCTCCGCCCCTTACTACATAACAGGCATGCAGAGATAAAAAATGAAAGACCAGATCGAAGTTCCATAAAAAATACAATTAAGTGACAAAGAGACAGCCAACGTATCAGATGCACAGTTCAAAACATTGGTAATTAGGATGCTCACAGAATTGGTTAAGTATGGTCACAAAATAGAGGAAAAAGTGAAGGCTATGAAAAGTGAAATAAAGGAAAATGTACAGGGAACCAACAGTGACAGGAAGGACACCGAGACATAGATCAATGATTTGGACCAGAAGGAAGAAATAAACAGTCAACCAAAACAGAATGAAGAAACAAGAATTCCAAAAAATGTGGAGAGGCTTAGGAACCTATGGGACAACTTTAAACGTTTCAACATCCGTATCATGGAGGTGTCAGATTGAGAAAAGGAAGAGCAAGAAATGGAAAACTTATTTGAAAACATAATGAAGAACTTCCCCAATCTGGCAAAGGAAATAGACTTCCAGAAAGTCCAGGAAGCTCAGAGAGTCCTAAAGAGATTGGACCTAAGGAAGCACACACCAAGGCACATTATAATTTCATTACCCAAGATTAAAGATAAGGAGAGAATCTTAAAAGCAGCAAGAGAAAAGGAGGCAGTTACCTACAAAGAAGTTCTCATTAGACTATCAGCTGATTTCTTAAAAGAAACCTGACAGGCCAAGAAGGGACTGGAAAGAAGTATTCAAAGTCATGAAAGGCAAGGACCTACATCTAAGATTGCTCTATCCAGCAAAGCTATCATTTAGAATAGAAAGGAAGATAAAGTGCTTCCCAGATTAGGTCAAGTTAAATGAGTTCATCATCACCAAGCCTTATTATATCAAATGTTAAAGGGACTTATCTAAGAAAAAGAAGACCAAAAGTATGAAAGGTAAAATGGCAACAAACTCACAACTATCAACAACCAAACCTAAAAAAAAAAACCCAAAAACTAAGCAAACAACTAGGACAGAAGAATTCTGTCCTAGCTGTTCCTACAGAATCATAGAAATGGAGATCACATGGAGGATTCTCAGCGGGGGAGATGGAGGGGGAGAAAGGGGTAAAAGGTACAGGGAATAAGTAGCATAAATGGTAAGTAGCAAAAAAATGGGAGGTTAGAATAGTATAGGAAATGCAGAAGCCAAAGAACTTATATGTACAACCCATGGACATGAACTAAAATTTGGGGGAGGTAGTGGAATGCAGATGGGAGTGGGTGTTCAGGGTGGAGGGGAATAAAGGGGAGAAAATGGGACAACTGTAATAGCATAATCAATGAAATACATTTAAAAATATCAAGAAGCTCGTTTTAACATTCATACAGTAGAAAGCTGATGAACCCACAAAACCTAATTTCAAGAATAAGCTACTGTAATAAAATTAGTAGATAAATAAAAGATAAAGATGTCACAGAAATACATGATCTTAGACATATACACTCATTGGTTTTCCAAGATTATACAAATACTATTCAACAGAGAAATAATAATCTTTTCAACATATGGTACTAAAATAACCAAACACCTTTTCCAAAAACTTGAACTTGACATATACCTCACACGTTCTATAAAAATTAACACCAAATGGATCACAAAGTACAAAATGTGAAATTTTAAAATTTCTAGGAATAACAAAATCACAGGAATAAATCTGTATTACTTTGAGTTCCAATGTTTCTACACAGGACAACAAAAGCATGGTCCTTAAAAAATAAAATAAAATATAATATAAAAATAAATGTTTACTTAAAAATAAAACAAAATAACCAACCCAACACCTAAAAAAAAGAAAAAGAAAATTATGAAAGTTAATGTTTAGTTTAGCCAGTCTTTTCTGAAACCATGACAACAGAAGAAGTGGAGTGCAGTTTCACTACTGCCAAGTGGGAAAAGAAGTCCAGGTACCTCTCTAAACCTCTGTTGATATCTCTGGAAGTTGAAAGAGAAAGCTGCCACATTAATACTGGCCAGGGGTAAGAGATCTGGCTCCCACCAGCCTTCTGTAATCCTAACCACCATGCATTTCATCAGGTGCCAATGTATCTAGTTCATCTTCATTCTTCTTTCGATCTGTACTTAATGAGTAAGAAGGAAGGAACATATTCACTACATCATTCCTCTGGTTAATGCTTTTTATATCTTATTAACTCCTTCCCTAAGCACAGTCATGAACATATTTTCCTTATCATCATTTAGTGTATTTCTACTTTTGCTTTGAAAATCAGGTTTAAGCCACGTAAACCCTATTTTTTGTTTTGATCCATATGGTTACTTCAGGATTCTTTCCCCACTATTCTATGGGGATAGTGCCATCTACCAAAAGCCAATTGTCTATAAAGCATGTTTTTTCTTGAGCTCTCTTTCACTAATTTATCAAACTATCTCAAAGTCCTCCCCCACCCCCTCCCATTGCATATTACTTAACTACTCCAAGCTTTATATATATCCTTGATATCTGGTAGAGCAAGTCCTCCCACATCACTCTTTATGAATGGGATTTTGGTTTGATATTAAATCTTTATAAAAAATTTCCACTTGAACTTTTATATAAAATTTCACTATCTTTGTCTTTGTTAGGGTTAAAGTTTCATCCACTTTATTGTTTCATTTCTCAGTTTTCCAGTTGATTACTACTTTCATTAGTACATTCTTATTATCGTTCTTAGGCAATTAATTAACATAATATTTACCTCTGTTCACTCACTTGCCCGTATCCTAAGGTTTCTAATATGTTCATTTATTTTTAGTATTTTATAAGTGTCATGCAATTTTGGATTTCATTTCTTTTTACACATTACTTAAAAGAGACACTTTTTAAAATTTCCATATCAATGTTTTTGTTTACTCATTTTACCACTAAGTTCTACATTTATCAAATAAACTATGTTGAGAGAATATTATTTGTGATGATTCTAACTTGGTGAATTTATTGGTGCTTTCCTTTTAGACTAAAACTATATTTATACTACCTTATGATTATTTTATGGGAACCTGAAAGGCTTGTCCTTTGATTTCAGCATACATATACATAAATATATGGTTCACTTTAATACATATATCATTTATATCCAATATAGGCATAGTTATTTAGTGTCCACAGTGTTTATTATTTTATCAGATGAGGTACAGAAGGTCCTCAAATAACTTCCTTTCATCAAATGTCATTTCATTATAACACTGATGAGAAAAAAATCGATTCTGGGCCAGGGTCACTATCTGTGTGCAGTTGGTATGTTCTCCTCTGTCTGTGTGGTTTTCTCAGGGTATTTCAGTTTTCTTTCACATCCTAAGATATGCATATTAGGTGAACTGAAGTGTCTACACTACCCCCAGTTTGTGTGGTGTGTGAGTATACCCTACAATGGCATCTCACCTTCAGCTGCCTGGTTAAGCTTCAGCCACCTGCAACAGTGAACTGGAATAAGCAGGCTGAAAAACAATGATTAATTTTTCTTAAATGTATGTACAGCTCACATACCAATGTTTAATACAGAAAGTATTTTAGCTCTTTACTTAGAGTTTGGTAGTGTTTTTGCTGTAGGAATTTAACTCTTGTTTATATCAATTAGCCTATAATAAAGGTGGTTTCATTTTAGGTCATTATGCTTCAAGTCAGTTTCTAAAAACCTATCAACATTAATAAAGACTTACTGTATTATATGATCTCCTAACCCAAGTGAATTTTAAGTTCTTAGATGTCTATATGGGGTTTTATGATCATTGATATCATTATTTGGTGCAGTCATTCAAATGCTTAAAGGTTTACATTAACCTGTGCTCTTGCACAAGAGGGCCTTCTTTTAAGTTAATAAATTTATTGTCTACAATCAAACCTAAATAATAGATTAAACCCTAAATTATTTTATTTTTATTGCATTAATAACTTTACCATTCTTTTATTATAATCTTCCTAAGATACTTATTTAGGGATATCTGTTTTAGCCAATCAGTATGATCAAACTGTTTACATTTAGTGATTGGGAAATATACTTGATCTAAATTATGTCAACCTTTATGTTAAACTACCTGTTTAAATGAATTCACAACAAAAATTTTCAGTGAAAACACTTAAGATAATTTTACTTTTTTGCTTGAGGAATTATACTGAAACTATGACTTCTGAAATTCCTGGAAATGTTTATTAATTTAGACAAAGGCCAATAAGCACATGAAAAAATGCTTGGCATTATTAGTGATCAGAGAAACTCTTTAGGGACTAAATTGCATCCCCCCCCAAAAATTTGTATTTTGAGGCCTTAATCCCCAATGTAACTGTATTTAGAGATAAGTCCTTTAAGGAGCTAATTAAGATTAATGAGATCATAAAGGTGGGGCCCTAATTCCATTATAAAAATAGGAAGAGATATCATAGCTCTTTCTCTCTCCTTGGGAGCACAGAAGAAAGGCCATGTGAGAAGGTGCTCATGTATAAGCCAGGAAGAAGGGCATCACCAGAAATCAAACCTGCTGGCACCCTGATCTTGAACTTTCAGCCCCCAGAACTGTGAGAATTAGCCTGACTAGGTGGGTCAGCTGGTTGGAGTACTGTCCCAAGCACCAAAAAGTTGCAGGTTCGATCCATGGTCCGGGCACATACCTAGGTTACAGGTTTGATCACCAGTTGGGGCACATACAGGAAGGCAACCAATGGATGTTTCTCTCTCACATCAATGTTTCTCTCTCTCTCTCATTCCCCCTTCCTCTTGCTCTAATATGAATAAACATATCCTCAGGTAAGTATTTAAAAAAAAGAACAGTAAGAAATAAATTTCTATTACTTAAGCCACCTAGGCTATGGTATTTTGTTATGCCAGCCTAGCTGACTAACACAGAAATGTGTATCAAAGCCTCAATGATTAAGCACTTTACATTCACTAGGATGGCTGCAATCAAAAAGTCAGATATTAAGCGAAGACGGTGAAGATGTGGAGGAATCAAGAGTCCTAAAGTGTTACCATTAGGAATGTAATATGGTACAACCACTTTGGAAAACAGTCTGGCAATTCCACAGATCTACCCTAAAACCCAGCAATTCCACTCTTATCTATAAACTCAAGAGAAATAAAAGCATATATCCCTACGAAAACTCATAAATAGCCCTGGCTTATGAGGCTCTGTGGACTGAGTGCCAGCCTGCGAACCCAAAGGCCACCAGTTCAATTCCCAGTCAGGACACATGCCTGGGTTGTGGGTCAGGCCCCCAGGTGGGAGCACATAAGAGGCAGCTGATCAATGTTTCTCTCACACAACCATGTTTCTCTCCCTCTGTTTCTCCCTCCCTTCCCCTCTCCCTAAAAATAAAAAATAAAATCCTAAAAAAAAAAAAAAATTGTGAGTGATTATATCAGCATTACTCAGTAACAGCCAAAAGGTAGAATTCCATATGTCCACAGTATGATAAATGAACAAATGTGGTATATCCAGACAATGAAATATTATTTTTTTTCATAAAAAGGATGAAATACTAAAATATGCTACAATATTAACCTTATAATCACAAAAGAACACATAATGTGTGATTCCATTTATATGAAATGTCCAGAATGGCCCCATCTACAGAGACAGAAAGGAAATTAATGGTTGCTGGGAATGGATGGGCCAGAAGATAGGGAGGTAATAATAGCTAAATGGTATGGGGTTTCTCTCTGAGTTGAAGAAAACTCAGGTGTGGTGTTTACATATATATATGAACATAATAAGAACCACTGAATTGTATACTTTAAATGGGTGAAATATATGATATGTGAATTATATCTCAATAAAGCTGTTTAAAAGGAAAAACAACTTTCAAAGTACTTCCCTCTATGGGCTAAGTACCCCAGGAGCTTCCTTCTGTCTGAGCTCACTCACCTGGGTTTCTCTGGTTTAGGAATTCTTCCTCTAAGGACCAGGGATCTTCACCTTCCTCCAACTTGAAGATCACCTGGGGTTTAGTAACGCAATACCCTGTGGACATAATAATTGAAGGTACATACAGACCAGATTCATGGGCTTTTTACTTTCTGAAGGTAGACAAAGATACAACAGCAAGAGCAAAAAGTACCTATTTGCAGTTTTTATGGGAAAATAATGACACAAATATTGTTTCTATTTCTCTAAAGGTTTCAATTACTTAGGACTCTTAAAAGCCTAAACATTAATCTCCATAAAGGGTCTGGGTATTCTGGTAATTTGTTAAAAAAGGAAATGTATTCCAGAGGGAGCCACAGGATAAGGTCTCACAGGGTAAGGTCTGCTCACCCACGGAGATGAGGTGGCTGTAGTTCTCCAGCATCACTTCTCTGTACAGGGTCCTCTGGGCAGAGTCCATCCGTCGCCACTCCTCCTGGGTGACCTCCACAGTTACGTCTTCGAATGACACTGGTCCCTGTAATAACATATTTTGTTCAAAAGTTCAGGATTATGTGACAAATAAAATATCTTTGAGAACAACTCTTTTTCTATATATTCTTAAGGCTTTAAAACAGATATAAAGGATGTCATAGTTTGACATAATTTATTCAATTAGTTAAAAGGGTTTTTAATGTACCATAATTCATTTATATTTATGAATTATAGTTTTTTTAAGACAAAATAATTCAGTGTAAAGAGACTTCCTACAACTCTTCTTCTATATTCCAAGGAATTATCCTGATTATTCTAGAATTCTAGGATGTTCAATCTCTCCTTGGACATTATTACCATAAATAATGGTAGGAAGGAAGAATACATGTAAGCTGTGAAATTACATATAAATAAATGTATAAGATATAGAAATCTGGAACTCATGCAAAGAACAACTTAGCAAGGAGTTAGAATCAGAGAGACCTGTATAAGAGAATACTATCTACATTAAGTAACAACAATGGCTACAATGATAAGGGTATAATCACAGAGCAGAAGCAGCAACCAGTTTGATAACTACTTTATTATATACCTATCCAGTCTAGCAATATTGGGCTGTTTCTCGAATGCTGGTGCCAAATACTGATATTTGGGACAAAAAAGGAAAAAAGTATATTAAAATTTCTAGTGTGACAGATCTGTTTATCCTGCTACTGAAAGGTCTATGGAATGTAAAGTTAGAACAGTCCCTTAAACTAATATACACATAGTTTTAAAACACAAAAAGGAGCTCTAGGATGAAGACAAACACTAAGGAATTACTAACAATTTAGGTGGTTAACTGAAGTTTCAGAGGCAGTCAGACAGCAATTTGAGCATGCAGAAATTGGGCAAAGTACTAAAAACAGCATTTGAGGAACCATGAATACTAAAGAGGATGGCAATAAAAGTACAGGCCACAAAGTCAGGGAACTTTTTTAAAAAGTAACAATAGAACCAAGAAGAGCAGAGTCTTGGAAAACAAAAAAAAGGGAAAGTTTCCACAACAAAAGACCTTGAAGGGACTGGGAAGGAGAAATGGAGAGTTGCTACTCAAGGAGCATAAAGTTTCACTTGTGAGAAATATTAAGCTTTAGAGATCTGTTGTACAATATTGCGCCTCTAGTTAACAATACTTAATGTATACACAAAAACTGGTTAACAGAGTAGATCTCATGTTAAGTGTTCTTATCACAATTAAAAAATAGAATACAGGTTAGAAGATGGCGGCGTGGTAGGATGCAGCAGATTCTACTCTCCCACAACCAGGGGGAAAAAAATCTGAGTCATTTTAGGTAGGAGCAAAGAGCCAACATTATCACACCATAAATGAAAATAGGAGATCGCAAATTGTAGCGGACATTGAAAAACCCGAAGAGAGAGCGTGGTTTGGTGAAAGTCTCAGAAACCACAGCATTGAAAAAGGGAAAGGTGCGGGCGCTCTGGGGGACCTGTGCGGCCCAGGCCCCAGAGGTAGGAGAAGTGAGCGCCCCTCGGGACCCAGAGACTGCGCACCCGTGGACCCGAAAAAGGCCAGGCACTCCCCGGGACCTGTGAGGCCCAGGCCCCGCAGGTAGGAGAAGTGGGCGCCC
>CM052540.1:73749722-73800667 GCA_028533065.1 Trachops cirrhosus | reverse complement strand
TAAGTCTTTTATGCACCTTGAATTTATTTTTGTGTATGGTGTAAGTTGGTGTTCGAGTTTCATTTTTTTGCATGCAGCTGTCCAGTTCTCCCAACAGCATTTGTTGAAGAGGCTATTGTTTCTCCATTTTATGTTGCTGCCCCCTTTGTCAAATATTAATTGACCATAGAGATTTGGGTTTATTTCTGGGCTCTCTGTTCTGTTCCATTGGTCGATGTTCCTGTTTTTACGCCAGTACCAAGCTGTTTTGATTACAGTGGCCTTGTAATATAGTTTAGTATCAGGTGTTGTGATCCCTCCTACTTTACCCTTCTTTCTCAAAATTGTAGCAGCTATTCGAGGTCATTTATAATTTATTTTTATAGTATTTTGATGTTCCTCTTCTTTTTGTATAGACTTCTTTGCTTGGTTGATTATATTGTATCATTTGATAGGTTTCTCCCATTATCTCATTCATAGTGTATTGCTAATATACTGTCCTTCACTTGTGTTCCATTAGTACAATACTCTCTATTCTTGAGTAGAAGACTCAATATTCTCTATTCTTGTTATCTAGATTTCATAGATTCTGTCATATGACTGTTGCTTTAATATTACTTTAAATAATAGCTATTACATACAACTCTAAATACTTCCAGATTTTAGCTCACTTCGCAGGTTCCTGAACTCTATTACTGTAGTGGTTAACTCTATTCTCTCACACACTTCACCTATTTACTACTCTTTAGTCTCACCCTACCTCACAATCTGACTTCCCACATCCTCACTGCTTTCTAGAGCCAACTCACAATCCTTTCCTTCCCAACAAGAGTCTTATCTTCTTTACACCGTTCTTGACTATTAGTATACACATGTATCTTCTTTGGAGAACTGTCCATTCAAATCCTTTACACACCTTTGAATTGTGTTTGTATATTTTGTTGTTGACTGTAGGAATTTTATATATATCCTGAATATGAATCCCTTATCAGATGTATGATTTGGAAATGCTACCACATTCCATGGGTTGTCTGAACTCTCCTGATACTATCCTTTGTTGTACAAGTTTTTTTATTGTTGTTCAAGTACATTTGTCTCCTTTTTCACCTACCATGTCTCCCTCCCTTGAACCCACCCCTTTGGCTTTGTTCGTGTTGCACAAAATTTTTAATTTAATGTAATTTTATATTTTTAAAGATTTTATTTATTTTTAGACAGAAGGGAAGGGAGGGAGGAAGAGAGAGGGAAGCATAAATGTGTGGTTGCCTCTCATGCACCCTCCACTGGGGACCTGGCCTGCAACCCAGGCTTGTGCACTGATCTGGGAATTGAACTGGTGACCCTTTGGTTTGCATGCTGGTGCTCAATCCACTGAACCACATCAACCAGGGTTTGTTTGTTTTTTTAAAGAAATTTTAAAATGTTAATGAAGTTCAATTTCATTGTCTCTGTTTTTGCTTTCATACTTAAGCAATTAGTGCCTAATTCAAGGTCATAGATTTTTAACTATTTTCTTCTAAGAGTTTTATAGTTTCACTCCTTAAGTTTAGGTCTTTGATCCATTTTGAATTAATTTTTCACACTGTATGAGGTAAGGGTCCAACTTAATATGTTGCATGTGGACATAACAGTTTTCTCAGCAACATGTTGTTTGTTTGTTTGTTTGTTTGTTTGTTTTGTTCTGTTTTCAATTACAGATAACATTAAATATTATATTAGACAAAACCCCAAAACCAACGAAACAACTGGAACAGGAACAGAATCACAGAAATGGAGATCACATGGAGGGTTATCAGGGGAAGGGGTTGGGAAAGAATGGGAGGAAAAGTTACAGGGAATAAGAAGCTTAATTGGTAGGCACCAAATAGATAGGGGGATGTTAAGAATAATATAGGAAATGGAAAAACCAAAGAACTTATATATACGACCCATGGACATGAACTAAGCAGGTGGGGAATGCTGGTGGGAGAGAGGTGCAGGGCAGAGGGGATTAAGGGGAGCAAAAATGGAACAACTGCAATAGCATAATCAATAAAATATACTGAAAAAAAAGAATTGAAGGGAAGATAAAGGGCTTTGCAGATAAGAAAAAACTGAAGGAGTTCATCATCACCAAACCATTATAATATGAAATGTTAAAGGGACTTATTTAAGAAAACGATCAAAACTATGAACAATAAAATGGCAATAAACACATGTCTATCTACAATTGAATCAAAACAACAAACTAAAAAAAAGAAAACAAGAAGTACAGAGAAAGAATCATGGATACAGAGAGCATCTTAATGGTTGCCAGACGTGAGGGGGGCTTGGGAGAATGGGTGAAGAGGTGAAGGGATTAAGAAGAACAAATAGGTAGTTACAAAATAGCCATGGGGATGTAAATGTGGCATAGGAAATGGAGTTGCCAAGGAACTTGTACACATGACCCATGGACATGAACAAAGGGTATTGCTTGATGAATGGGGGGTACTGGGTGGTGGGAGCAAAAGGGGAAAAATTGGGACAATTGTAACAGCATAACCAATAAAGTATAATAAATAAAATAAAAACAAAAACACACTGATGTGATATCAGGAAAGATAGCAGAACGGAAAGCTCTAGGAATTCATTCATCTACAGATGAAAACATCTTAGCTCTCAGGAACTGAGCAACTATTTTGCAACTTTGGTCTAATAGAACTCTTGGAGCATCCAGGGGTTGCTTGATGAAGAGGTAGATAAATTTCCTTAAATTTTGGTGAATTTTGGCTCTGGCTGGTGTAGCTCAGTGGATTCTGTGCAGGCTTGGGAACCAAAGTGTCACTGGTTTGATTCCCTGTCAAGGCACATGCCTGGGTTGCAAGCCAGGTCTCCAGTAAGGAGTGAACTAGAGGCAAGCACACATTGATATTTCACTCACCGTCTTCCTCCCTCCCTTCCTCTCTCTTTAAAAATAAATAAAATCTTTAAAAAAATTTGGTGAATTTCAACTACTACATATCCCAGCACCCCACTTCTTAGAGCAGTTTGCTAGAGCTAGGGTGGGAAATAAAGTTCTTGTTCTCCAAAAACTGGGATCACAGCTTTTGATCACTGAGGTACTGGTATAGAAGTTAACCATTGTTTTAATCTCAAGGGAGTGAAGTATCTTCCTTGTTGGAAGAATATGTAAAAAGAGTACCTGCAATGAACATAGGGGTGCCTATATTCACCCATTAGTAGATAAGTAGATAAAAAAACTGTGGTACATTTACACAATGGAATGCTACTAGTGGTAAAAAAGAAGGAAATCTTACGTTTTGCAACAGCATTGATAGACCTAGAGATTATTATGCTAAGTGAAATAAGTCAGTCAGAGAAAGACAAATACCATATGAGTTCACTGATTATGTGGAATCTAATGAACAAAATAAACAAACAAACAAAATGGAAAACACATAGATACAAAGAACAGACTGACAGCTGTCAGAGTGGATGAGGGTTGGGAGGCTGGGTGAAAAGGTGAAAGGATTAAGAAAAACAAACTCTTGGGCACTGACAACAGTGCCTAAGTATGATGATTACCAGAGTGAAAGGAGCAGTGGAAAAGGCGATAGAAGGAGACTTGACTTTGGGTGGTGAACACACAACACAATATACAGGTGATGTATCATAGAGTTGTACACTTAAAACTTATATAATTTTATTAGCCAGTGTCATCCCAATAAATTCAGTTTAAAAAAAAAGAGAGTACTTTTTTTTTCTTTTGGGAGCTAGTTGTTTAAAGAAATTTTTGTCATGATGATGAAACTCAAATTTCCAACAGAAAAAATGAATGAAAGAAAGAGAGAGAGAGAGAGAGAGGAAGGAAGGAAGGAAGGAAGGAAGGAAGGAAGGAAGGAAGGAAGGAAGGATGGAAGGAAGGAAGGAAGGAAGGAAGGAAGGAAGGAAGGAGGGAAGGAAGAAAGAAATTTTTGTCAGATTGCTGGTTCACTGCAAGGACAATGGAACAGAAACTTCAGTGACCATGCAAAACAAGGGGCATGTTCTTACCAAAAATAGTTAGGAAAGTTACAATTGCATGCCTTCTGCCTTCAACAAGCAAAACCCAGCAATCCCTGATTAGAATTAGAATTTCAAAATTTCAAAAGTATTGTAATTTGAGTTATCACACTCAAAAACTCCAGTTTTCAACAAAAAATTACAAAATATACAGTTAACAGTAAAGTATAGCTTCTTCATAGAAACTAAAGAATTTGACAGAAACCATCCCAGAGGAAGCTGAGACATTTAAATTGTTAGTCAAAGACACTAAATCAAATTTCTTAAGTAAGTTAACTGAGTTAAAGGAGATCATGAACAAATAAGTGAAATCAGAAAAACAATGTCTGTACAAAGTGAGAATACAAATTAGAATAAATAATAAAGAGATAGAAATTATTTTAAAAATGAACAGAAACTCTAGAGCTGGAAAGTACAATAACTGAAATGAAAAGCTCACTAGAGGCATTCAACAGCACATTTGATATAAGCTGTGTCCTTTAATTTTTCAAGGTTGTTTTGGCTACTTTAGGTTCTTTGCATTTTAATTTTTAATTTTTAATTTTTATTTATTTATTTTAGAGTAAGGGAATGGGAGGGAGAAAGAGAGGGCGAGAAACATCAATGCAACAGGGAAACAGCAATGGGTTGTCTCTCGAATGTGCCTGGACTAGAACCAAACCCACAGCCCACACACATTCCCCGACTAGGAATCCAACCAGTGACCCCTGGATTTGTGGGACGACATCCAGCCAACTGAGCCACACCTGTCAGGGTGATTCTTTGCATTTTTATATGAATATGGTATATTTCTGTTTATTTTTTCATGATGTCTTTCATTAGCATTTTGAAGGTTTGAGAATACAAATTGTGTACTTGTTATGTTAGATTTACACCTAAGTATTTTATTTTTGTAATTGTAAGTGGTATTTTTAAAATTTTGGTGTCTGTGTGTTTATTGCTAAGTATATGAAAATACCATTAATTTTTATATGTTCATTTCTATTCTCTGATCTTGCTGCAATCACTGTTTTAGTTCTAGGAAATTTTAGCAGAGCCTAAGTATTTTCTATGTAAATAATCATGTTATCTGCAAATAGCAATAATTTTATTTCTCCTTTCCCATCTGTATGCTTTTTATTTCTTTTATTGCCTTATCTCACTGGCCAGAACTTCCAGTGTTATGTTGAATAGAGGTGAAAATGAATATACTTGCCTTGTTCTCAATCTTAAGGGAAAAGCATTCAGTCTTTCACCTTTAAGTACAATGGTAACTGTATGGTTTATTTGTTTGTTTTGTAGATGATCTTTATCAGGTAAAAAAATTCACCTATATTCCTATTTTTTGAGAGTTTTTCTCATGAATTAGTGCTTAATTTGTCAAATACTTTTTTGCATCAATTGATATGGTTATATAATTTTTCTCTTTTAGCTTATTTTGGTTTCACAATATTGAATTGATTTATTTCTGGGTAAAACACATTTGGTCATAATGTATGTCTCTTATGTTATTGGCTTCTATTTGCTAATATTTTATTAAGTATTTTTGTATCTCTATTTATGAGATATACCAGTCTGTGGTTTCTTATTCTTGTACGGCCTTTGATTTTTCTTATCATAATAATACTGATTGTAAAGCTAATTGGGAAGTTGTTCCTTCTCTTCTATACTCTGGAAAAGATTGTGTGAATTGGTGTTACTTTTTTTTTTTATGTGTAGTGGAATTCTATAGTTAAATCATCTGGGCCCATGGATTTTATTTTAAGCACTTTTAAAGTTATTCCCAATAATTATGGGGATATTCAAATTATCTGTTTCACAGTGGGTAAGATGTGATAGTTCATGCTTTTTAGGACAGCATCTAAATTTTCAAATTTATGTGCATAGAGTTTTTACAACACTCCTTTGTAATTTTTTGATGTGTGTAGGGGCCATAGTGACATCTCGTTTCATTTATGATATCGATAATTTTTGTCCTTCGTCTTAGTAACCTTGATAGAAATTTGTCAATTTTGTTGATCTTTTAAAAAAACCCAGTTTTGTTTAATTGATTATCTCTGTATTTTCTGTTGTTAATATCATTGCCTCTTGTTCTTTTTTATTATTTCTCTACTTCTACCACTCTGGATTTATTTAGCTCTGGTTTGTTTGGTTTGTTTTGTTTTGTTTCTGGGGATGTGAGCTTAGATTTGAGAATTTTCCTTTTGCTTAATGCAGAAATTTAGTGTTGTAGATTTTCCTCTCAGCACTGCCTTGGATGACTCCCATACATGTTGACACGTTGTGTTTTCTTTTTCATTTAGTTCTATGTATTTTAAAATTTCCTTTGAGACTTCTTCTTTGACCCATGTAGTATTGAGAATTTGCTGTTTAGTTTTTTTAAAAAATGTATTTTATTGATTATGCTATTACAGTTGTCCCATTTCCCCCCCTTCATTCCCCTACACCCTGCACACCTTTTCCCACCCACATTCCCCCCTTTAGTTCATGTCCATGTGTCATAAGTTCTTTGACTTCTCCATTTCCTATACTATTCTTGCCCTCCCCCTGTCTATTTTCTACCTACCATCTATGCTACTTATTCTCTGTACCTTTTCCCCCTCTCTCCTCCTCCCACTCCCCTGTTGCTGTCTAGTTTTCAAGTGTATGGAGATTTTCCTGTTATCTTTATGTTATTAATTTCTAGGTTTATTTCATTGTCATTGAAGAGCACATCCTATGTGTTTTTATTTTTATTTGTTGAGGTTTGCTTTATGGCTTAGGATATGGCCAATTTAGATATATATTCTCTGAGTACTTGAAAAAATGTGTATTCAGTTGTTATAGGGTGCAGTGTTCAATAAATGTTGATTAGATCCTGTTGGTTGATGATGTCATTGAGTTGTTCTATATCCTTGCTGATTTTCAGTCTGGTTTGTCAAATTGTTAGAGGTGTTGTAGTCTCTGATTAAAATTGCATATTTGTCTATTTCTCCTTTTAATTCTATCAGTTTTGGGTTCACATATTTTGCAAATTTGTTGTTTACTTGTGCATCACATTTATGATTGCTATGTCTTCTTGGTGGATTAACTCTTACAGGATTGTCTAATGTTTCTCTCTTCCTCTGGAAATTTTCTTTCTTAAATCTACTTTGGTATTAAAATAGCAACTCTTGCTTTATCTGATGACTGTTTGCATGGTATATTTTACATCCTTTAATTTTCACTCTACTTATATCATTCCATTTGAAATGAATTGCTCCTAGATAACAGATAGTTGTCATGTTTTTAGAACTATTTGGCCAATTTCTGTCTTTTATTTGATGTATTTGAACCCTTCAAATATAATGTAATTATTGATATGTTAAGGCTTAAGTTATCCATTTTTTTATTTTGTGTTTGTTCTGATTTTCATTTTTTGCTTTATTTTCCCTGCCTTCCTATGGGATACTTGACAATTTTTAGCAGGCTATTTTGATTTATTTAAAGTGTTTTAATAAATGAAGTTCTATCCAGAAGGTATACAGCCTTGTAATATGAAAATGAAGACGTTTATTTGAGAAGATACAACACGTAAGTAACATTGTACCTAGAACAATGATGCCACAGTCCCCTTCAAAGAAGGCACTTTGGGACCTCACACAGTTCTCCCCATCACCACAAGCTGCCCTTTCATATTTTCCTGAATCTCACTGGTGGTCAGAAATCTCTTCCCTTTCAAAGGTTTTAGTTTTCGGAAAAGCCAGAAGTTGCAAGGCACCAAATCTGGGCTGTAGGGAGTCTGAGTCACCTAGGTGATCTGATGTTTTGCCAAAACTTGCATGAGATATGATGTATGAGCAGGTGTGTTATATGAGCAGAAGCTGCCAAATCACCAGTGGACCATAGCTGTGGCCTTATGAATTATCCCAATAGTTTTCACAGAGAAATGTTCAAACTTAACACAAATTTGACACAGATTCGTTGTTCTACTCACTCAGTTATTTTGAATATGACAGTCACATAGTACACATGCTCACTCAATGGTATCTACCTCCACCACTGACTAGTACGGTGAAGTCATCCTTGTTCACATATGGGCATTCCAGTACACTTTCCTTGGCTGCCAGGTTACATGGATGTCACACAAACCATTCTTATTATATTAACAAAGGCTGGACTTTTTCTGGGCAGATCTTGTGTATATATTGTATTTTGCTGTTTATAATGCACATTTTTTTGCCCAAATTTTTGAGGGAAAAATAAGGATGCACATTATACATGAGTATAATGATTACTTACCATGGGTATAATAATGGGTATAATAATCCCGAGTATGTGCACAAAAATATGAATGCTCCTTATACACAGCAAAATATGGTAATATTTGGAGGTTTAGTTCTATTTAACAGGAGAAATAGTGAAAATTACTTCTACTCCATTTTTCTTGCAGTAAATGCGTATGACCATTTACATTCAATGTGATTATTGACACAGTTTGATTTAAATCTACCATCTTGCTATTTTTTCCAATTTGTTCCATTTAGTCTTTCTTCCTTTTTACCTCTTTTCCTACTTTTGCTCGGATCAAATGAATATTTTGTATGACTCACTTTAATCTCCTTTGTTGTTTTAGTAGCTGTTATTCTTTGTTGTTTATTTTAGTGGATGCTTTAGTATATCTTGAATGCATCTCAATCTAACTTCAAGAGATATTATACTACTTCATACATAGTAAAAGAACTGTATGACAATGTACTCTTATTTCTCTTCCCTAAGATTTTTTTTGCTGCTGTGCATATGTAGAAAGTTTACTTCTATACACATTATAAATTGTACAATACATGATGCAATGGACAGAATTGTGTCCCTCCCCCTACAAAATTCATATATTGAATCATTAACCCCCAATATGACTCTATTTGTATATAGGGCCTATAAGGACATAATTAAGGTTAAATGAGGTCAAAAGGGTAGGGTTTTGATAAAAGATTAGTGTCCTTATAAGAAGAGAAACCAGAAAGAGTGTGTTTCTCTCTCTCTCTCCCTCTCCCTCTCTCTCTCCGGGTCTCTGTCTCTGTCTCTCTCTCCCATGTGAGGACACAGTGAGAAGGTGGAATTCTGAAAGCCAGGAAGACAGCCCTCACCACAACCTAACCATACTGTAACCCTAGTCTTGAACTCTCAGGCTCCAGAACTGTGAAATAGATGTCCATTGTTTAAGCTATCCAATCTATGGTATTTTCTTATGGTGACCACAACTAACTAATGTGCATAGTTATTACTTTGCTTATACTTTCAATAAACACTTGCCAAATAATTTATTATTTCTTAGAGATTTAAATAATAAGAAAATTACATATAACTATGTAGTGATCATTTCTGGTGAACTTCAGTCATTGTGTAGGTCTAGTCTTTTGTCTGGTAAAGACATCATTTGACATTTCTTAAATATACTTTAATCTTTTCTTTGTTTGGACATCCTTATTTTGCCTTCATTCTGTAAATATTTTTTCTGGGTAATAATTCTTGATTGCTAGGGTCTTTTTGTTTTTTGATTTTTAGTATTTTAAGGAAGTTGCTCCACTGTCTCTTAGCTTCCATTGTTTATGGTGGGAAGTCTGATTAATTTCTATCTTTTGGTAATGTGTATCTTGGGGGAAACATCTTAAAAATTTTCAGGTTTTTTCATGATTTTAAACAATTTGATTGTATTGTGTGAATGTATGATATAGTTTTCTGCATAGTTCTTATGTTTTGGGGTTGTTTCATTTCTTAAATCTGTGGGTTTATAATTTTCATCAAATTTGAAAACTTACTTTTTAAAATATTTTTTCAGTCCATCTCATTTAGGGAGACCATTTGCATGTATATTTACCAACTTGATAAATTGCTTCACACATTGATGCTATATTATTTTAATATTTTCTAATCATTTCTTGCTCTCTGTTTCACTATGGGGAATTTTTATTGCAAAGTCTCCAAGTTTTGTAATGCCTAATTCATTAATTTCATTGTGAAATTTTCATTTTACACATTTCCTTTACCTTCTCAAGCATATGAAATATAGTCATAACTGTCATCATTTTTCCTATTTATAAATATTATCATCTGTTCCATTTCTGAGTTAGTGCCATTGCTTAATTTTTCTCCTTGTGGTAGGTAGACTAATGCCCCTCACCAAAGATGTCCATGTCTGCATTCTGAACCTGTGCTATCTGAGTGGGCCATATGTAATCATAAGGATTTTTATAGGAGGGAGTCAGGAAGATCAAAGTAAAAGTGACAGAAATGTTATGATGGAAACAGAGGTAAGTATAATGTGGAGCTATGAACCAAGAAATGTGGGAAGCCCCTAGAACCTGGAAAAGACAAGGAAACACACTCTCCCTTAGAGCCTCTAGAAAGAATGCAGCCCTGATGACCCAAGGTAGGCTTCTGATCTTCAGGACTGTAAAATAATAAACTTGTGTTATTTTAAGCCACTGAGTATGTCATTATTTGTTACAAAAGCAACATAAAACTAGTACATTCCTCATTCAGGCTGTGTTTTCAAGCTTCTCATGCCTGTAATTTTTTATTGGATTCCAGACATTGCATATTTTACCTTATCAGATACCATATAGTTTTGTATTCTTACAAATATTTTTGAATTTGTTGTTAGGCTTTGTTAGGCAGGTCCAGAGCTGTGTTTTATCTAGGGTTAATTTTTTTATTGTGTTAAATACACATAAGACTTACCATTAACCATTTTAAGTGCACAGTTCAGTAATATTAAACACATTCACTTTGTTGTGCAACCATCACCACCATCCAACCCCATAACTTTTTTCATTTTGCAAAATTGAAACTTCTTACTTATTAAGCAGTAACTCCCCATTCTCTCCTTTCCCAAGCCCAAGAAATCACCATTATACTTTCTATCTTTGTGATTTTGACTATTTAAAGTACCTCATATAAGTGGAATTATATAGTATTTGTGGTTTTGTGACTAGTTATTTTTCTTAGTATAATGTTCTCAAGTTTCATCCACATTGTAGCTTATTGCAGAATTTCTTTTTAAGGTTGAATACTATTCCAAAGTACTTATATACCACATTTTGGTTATCCATTTATCCATTGATGGACACTTTGATTGCTTCCACATTTTAATTATGTGAACAGTACTGCCATGAACATGGGTGGATAAACATCTCTTCAAGACTCTGCTTTCAATTTTTTTTGGTATAACCATGTGCAACTTCTTGGTTGTATGATGATTCTATTTTTAATTTTAAAGAAACCTTCATACTATTATCTACAGTAGCTGCACCATTTCACATTCCCACTAATAGTACACAAGTGTTCTAACTTCTCCACTCCTGCACCAGCACTTGCTGATTTCTGTTGTTTTGACAGTAGACATCCTAATGGGCAAAAAGTGGTATCTCCTTGTAGTAGGTTTTGAAATCAGGAAGTAGAGTCATCCAGTTTTATTCTTGTTCAGAACTGCTTTTTGCTATTCAGAGTCCTTGAGATTCCATGTGAATTTTATGATGGGTTTTCTATTTCTGCAAAAAAAAAAAAAAATTCTTGGGATTGTGATAGAGATTGCATTGAATTTGTAAGTCACTTTGGATAATATTGACATTTTAACAATATTAAGTCTTAATTCGTGAACATGGGCTGTGTTTCCATTTATCTATGTCTAATTTCTTTCAGCAATATTTTGTAGTTCTCATTGTACAAGTTTTTACATCCTTGGTTAAGTTAATTCCTAAGTACTTTATTCTTTTTGACACTATTATAAATGGAGTCATATTTGTAACTTCCTTCTCATACTGTTCATTGTTTTTATATAAAATACAACTGACTTTTGTGTGTTGACTTTGTATTCTACTACTTTGCTGAATTCACTTATTAGCCCTATCAGCTTTTTTGATTGAATATTTAGGTTTTTCTACATATGAGATAATATCTACAAATAGAGATAATTTTAATTGTTCCTTTCCAGTTTGGGTGCCTTTTATTTCTTTTTCTTGCTTATTTACTCTGGCTAGAACTTCCAATACTATGTTGAATATATGTGGTGAAAGGACATCTTTGCCTTGTTCTTGATCTTAAAGAAAAAGCTTTTAGTATTTTACCACTGAGCATTATGTTTGCTGTAGTTATTTTACATATGGCTTTTATTATGTAGAGGTAGTTTCCTTCTAGTCTTATTTTTGTCCAGTGTTTTTTAACCTGAAAGGGTACTGGATTTTGTCAAATGCTTTTCTGCATTTGATAATGTGGTTTTTCTTTTCATTTTGTTGATGTGGCTTATAATATTGATCCATTTTCAATGTATGGTGAATAAATCCTTTGTATTCTAAGAATAAATCTCACTTTGTCATGATGTACAACCCTTTTACTATGCTGCTGAGTTCTGCTTGCTGTATTTTGTTGAGGATTTTTGCATCAATGTTTATAAGGGGTATTGGCCTTTAGTTTTCTTTTCTTGTCTTTATCTGGCTTTGTCTATCAGTATTATGCTGGCTTCAAAGAATGAGTTATAAAGTGTTCTCTTCCCTTTAGTTTTTGGGAAGTATTGGTTTTAGTTCTTTTTTAAATGTTTGGGAGAATTAATCAGTAAAGCTGTCAGGTCCAGGGCTTTTTTTGTTGGGAGATTTTTCATAACTGATTCAGTCTCCTTACTAGTAGGTCTGTTTAGATTTTGTAGCACTTCATGATTTAGTTTTCGTAAGTTTTGTGTTTCTAAAATTTGTCCATCACATCTAAGTTATCCAGTTTTTATTGTACAGTTATTCATAGTATGCTCCTATATATTTTTTATTTCTGCAGAATCAGTATAATGTCCTTACTTTCATTTCTGATTTTAGTAATTTGAGTCATCTTTTTTTTCTTAATCCATCTGGCTAAAGATTTGTCAGCTATGTTTATCTTTTTCAAAGTTGCAACTTTTGGTTTCATTGATTTTCTCTGTTGGTTTGGTTTCAGCCCTGTCTGGTGTGGCTCAGTGGATTGAGTGCCAGCCTAGGAACCAAAAAGTCGCTGGCTTAATTTCCAGTCAAGACACATGCCTGGATTGTGGGTTAGGTCCCCAGTAGGGGGTACATGAGAGGTAATCAACACATCGATGTTTCTCTCCCTCTCTCTCCCTCCCTTCCCCTTTCTCTAAAAATAAATAAAATCTTTAAAAAAATGATACAGGTTTCAAGTATAGATTTCTATTATACATGATCTGTATATTTCATTTTGTGCCCACCACCCAAAGTCAAATCATCTTCCATTACTGTATATTTGGTTCCCTTTAAACTTTACAACTCCCCCATCCTCTTTTCTTGTTTTTTAATGTGAGCATTCATAGCTATAAATTTCCCCCTTAGTACCTCTTTCACTGTGTCCCATAAGTTTTAGTGTAGTGTATTTTCATTTTCACTCATCTTTAAGTATTTTCTACTTTTCCTTGTAATTTCTTCTTTGGTCCATTTGTTGCTTAAAAGTATGTTAATTTCCACAATTTTGTAAATTTTCCTGTTTTTCTTATGTTGTTGATTTTTAATTTCATCCAGTTCTGGTCAGAGAAGATACTTTGCATGATATCTATCTTTTAAAATCTACTGAGACTTAATTTATTACTTACATGTTCTGTTCTGAAAAATGTCCCATGTTCATTTGAGGAAAATGTATATGCTGTGTATGTATGTATGTCTGTTAGATACAGTGGGTTTATTGTGTTAAGTCTTGATTTCCTTTCTTATCTTCGGTCTGGTTGTTTTGTCCATTATTGTGAGTGGGAAATTGAAGTTTCCAACTAGTATTGTAGAAACCCTGTATTTCTCCCTTCAATTCTGTCAGTTTCTGCTCTCTATATTTTGATGTTCTGTCATTAGTTACATAAATGTTTATAATTGTTGTATCTTCTTGCTACATTGAACCTTTTATTAGTATATAATATCCTTTGTCTCTTCTAAACTTTGACTTAAAGGTCTATTTTGTCTGATATTTGCATAGTCACTCCTGCTCTCTTTTGGTTACTGTTGCATAAAATACTTTTTCCATCAGCTCACTTAAAAAAAAAAGATTTTATTTACTTGTAGAGAGGAGGCAGAACAAGAGGGAGAGAAACATAGACCTGTTGCCTCTCCCATGCCCTGAAATGGGGACGTGGTCCACAACTGAAGCAAGTGCTCTAACTGGGAACTGAACTGGTGACCTATCACTTTACAGAGTGATGCCTGATCAACTGAGCCACACCAATCAGGGCTCCACCCTTTCACTTTTAACCTGTTTGTATCTTTAGATCTCCAGAATCTAGTTGCCTGTGTGTTAATCCATCTTGTCTATCTCTGTTTGACTGGAAGGTTTAATCCATTTATAGTTTAAGCAACTATTGATAAGAAGGGACTTAGTTCTGTCATTGTGTTGTTTTCTATTTGTACTATAGCTTTCTTTTTTTGTATTTCCTGCATGCCTGCTGTTTTTTGTGTTTAGTTGGTTAAATGTTTAAATTATTCTTAATTTTTTGTGTGTATATTTACAGCTACTTTTTTGTGTGTTACTATGAAGATTATACTTAACATTTTAAAGCTATAACACCTGGGTTGTGGGCCAGGTCCACAGTGGGGGCCATGTGAGAGGAAACCACACATAATATTTGTCTCCCTCTCTTTCTTCCTCCCTTCCCCTCTCTAAAAATAAATAAATAAAATCTTAAAAAAAAAGATAACCACTTAATCTCAATAACATACAAAAAACTACTCCTTTGTAGCTCCATTCCTCCCCTTTTAGTTGTTGATGTCACAAAATTACATCTTTATATATTATGTACCCCAAAACATAGAGTAATAATTCTTTGTAAATTCATTAGTCTACTAAGTTATGTAGAAAACAAGATTTGGAGTTACAAGTCCATGTTACAGTAATACTGGTTTTTACACTAATAATTTTTCCTTTAAATGTATTAGTCTCTTAAATCATGTAAGAAATAAAAAAGTTACAAACCATTATTACAATAATAGTAGCTTTTTAAATTGCCTATGTATATACCTTTATTGAGATCTTCATTTCTCCATGACTTTGAGTTTCTGTTCAGTACCTTTCCATTTCACCTTGCAGGATTCCCCTGAGGATTTCTTGCAAGGACAATTTAGTGGTCACAAACTCTCTCAACTTTTGTTAATTTGGGAATTTCTTGATTTCTATCTCAGTTTTGGACAATTTTGCCAGATTTGGGATTCTTGGTTGACAGTTGTTTTCTTTTAGTACTTTGAATATATAGGCTTTCTTCTGGCCTCTAAGGTTTTTTTTTAAAAAAAATATTTTCTCTATTTATTTTTAGAGAAAGTGGAAGGGAGGGAGAAAGAGAGGGATAGAAATATCAATGTGTGGTTGCCTCTCACACATCCCCAACTAGGGCCCTGGCTTGCACCAGACATGAGCCCTGAGTGGGAACAGAACCAGTGACCCTTTGGTTTGCAGGCTAGTGCTTAATCCACTGAGTCACACCAGTCAGGGCTGGCCTTTAAAGTTTTTAATGAGAGATTTGCAGATAACCATATTGAAAATCCCTTGCATGTGATAATTTGCTTCTCTCTTGCTGCTTTCAAGGTTTGCTTTTCATCTTTGTCATTTAAAAGTTTGAGTATAATGTGTCTCAGTGTGTCTCTTCGAGTTCATCTTATTTAAAGTTTATTGAGCTTCTTGGATATTTATTTTCATCTTTCACCAAATTTTGGATGTTTTCAGCCATTCTTTCTTCAGATGTTCTCACTGCTTCTTTCTCTTTCTCTTCTCTTTCTGGGACTCCCATAATAAATATGTTTTATGGTGTCCCACAGTTCCTATAAGCTCCATTTCTTGTCTTCAATCTTTTTTCTTTTTACCCTCCGCCTGGATAATTTTCATTGTCCTATCTTCAAGTTCATTGATTGTTTCATTTGCTGCTCAAATCTGCCTTTGAATCCCTATAGTGGATTTTTCATTTTAATTATTGAACATTTCCACTCCAGAATTTTTTTGGTTTACTTTTATATTACATCTTTATTGATATTTTCATTTTGTTCACACTTCATTTTCTTGACTTTCTCCACATCTTCCTGTGGTTATTTGAGCACTTTAAGACAGTCATTTTAAGGTCTTCAGTAATATGTCTTCCATTAACTGTTTTTCAGGAATAGATTCTGTTGAATTACACTTTCCTTTGAATGGGCCATACGTTCCTGATTCTTTGTATGCCTTGTGTGATTTTTTTGTTTATTTGTTTAATACTGGATATTTAAATTTAATGTGTTAATAAATTTAACAACTTTGAAAATCAGATTCTCTGCACTCACCAGGGTTTGCTGTTTTTGTTATTTTTTTTTTTATTGTTGTAGTCTGCCTCTGTGCCAAAGATCAGCATGAGGTACAAATGTAATTTCTTAGGACTTTTCTGAGCCTATCCTTGGTCATGTGCAGTCACTTTCTAATTTTCCCCAAACATGCAGTTGTTTTTTAATGTCCCAGTCTTTAATGTCTGACTTTCTAAAAGGGGAAAAGAGAAAAACTGAAAGGAGAGAAAGTCACTGGCCTTTTAAATCTTCTGGAAGTCAGTTGGAGTCTTTTGCAATAATGGGTGCAGTGGTGGGTGGGGGGCAGGAGGGAAGTGCAACAATGGCTACCAACCTATTTTGTCTGCATCTCTGTGATCAGAAAGCAGTGATCGGAAGACAGATTCCCAATATTTGCAGGACAGGGTTCTTTTTGCACATTGGCTCCTGTAAGCTGTTTACAAGCTGTTCCAGGAACACATGCATAAGTGCTTGACACATGTCTGGTGTTGGGATAGGTAGCTGCTACTGCCTTGAGCTGAAATTGACCAAAACTTATCACCAAAGCCCTTCCCTGGAAGTTGTAAGCCTTCAGCAGACTCCAGTTCTGAAATAGTTACCTCAGATTCTGCCAGTACCATTTTTGTCTAGTTGAGAGAGATTCCTGGTGCTTCCTACTTCATCATTGTTCCAGAATCTTTGTAAATTTTATCTCACTACTGAGGGAAAGTCCTTTCTAGTACTTCAGCTGACTTTTAAATTATGTGATTATTTTCCAATCTGTTAGGAATAGTCATTACTTCTGGCTGTATGAGCTTTAGGCACTGCACCTTCTCATCCTTCCCTCTGCCTTGAGTAGCTTGTTCACATTCATGCATTAATCCTCAGCTAAAGATTTGAGGAGCAGCCTCTGCAGATCCCTGGAGTCCTCTCTGTACAGATTTTCTCTCTCTAGTACTCTGCTTTGTGATTCTAGCCACCTTACTCAGCCCAGATTCCCAGTTTCATTTAACTTGGGGAGGCTGCCAAGATCTGTAGGTTCCCTTCCTCACATCATGGCCTGGAAACTTTGACCAGGCAGTGAGCTGGCTCAATTGTAGGGCTCATATCCTATTTCCCATCTCTCAGGGATCTCTGTCTGTCCTTGACTGATAGTCATTGTCATAAGTACCATTGTTTGACATACTTTGTCTGTCTTTTGTTATTTCAGGTGGGAGGGTAATCAGTCTGTTACTACACCTTGACTGAAAGTGAAAAGGTAAAGCTCCAATTTAAAATTAGTTTCTTTCTCATATGATCTCTCATAATATATTCTCTGATCTGACCAGACATTAATCAATCTTTCTTGGTAATATATTATATATGAACATATTTTCTTAGTAGACTGTGAGCTTCTGGACAGGAGGATGTAACTGAGTCTTGATATGTACATTACAAATATGAAAAACATGAATGCTCAGTAATCATCTACTTAATGGATTAAATTATTGAAAATTAACCTTATTTGGCATAGGATATCTAGATTTTATAGGTCATGAAAATGTCATAGTATAAGTATGTTGATAGCTGTGAGGAGTTCCATGTTTCTTAAGAGAATTTTTGTGGTAACATAAAGATTTTGGTTTCTTAGAGTAGTTAAGTGAGTATGTGGAGAGTTAAATAAATGCAAGAGACAAATGGATCAAGTTAAAACAGGACAGTTCATTAGGCATGTGGCTCAGCTGTGATTCAATATACAATCAATGGCTCAAGATTTAGAAGGCATGGCTTGAGTGTTTATCTACACCTCTGAAGGACAGGGTACAGACATGGTTTTATCATGTATGTCATGACCATATGTCTGTTTGGACATTAAGCATTCCTTTTCCCTTCCTAAAGGTACCCACATCTTTGTTGTATATAGTTTGGTGAGTTGCCAATTCAGGTACTTGCTTCCCTGCACTAAAAAGAAAGCAACCATATTCTTTTCACTATCTGCTTGGATACATTTTACCTAATTTTTGTTCATTCTACTCTTTTTTTCAACAACTCCGACCTGTTCCTTTGGCAACAGTCTGTGCAGGGAGACTCAGTTCCATTTCCAGAGGAAATGTGCGGTCTGAGATGGCAGACTCCCTGGAAGTCAGGTTCATGTGTTTCAGCATGGTCAGGCCTGGGTGCTTTTCATTTTCTGGTCTGAGAGAACTGCTTCTTCCAGAAACACTTTTTATGGCGTGCACAAGTATAATGGACCATTTAATAGCGATCTCAAAATGATTAACTCTTAAAATAATTTTGTACTTATGAATGGGAATGCCTGGTTAAAAAATAAATTTTTAATTAGATTTATATCAAATTTAAAAATAAAATTTAGTTTACTAAAAAATAAGTCTTGAAGACTCCATCAGGCAGTACCTCAAGGATGACTATAACGTTTTTCTACCCAAATAAGAATATATACCCCACTGACTATTGTCTTCCAAAGCACCCCTGTGGGTGTTTGTTAGCTTGGTCCTCAGCAGCTCTCAGTGGCGAGGGTGAGAGTCAAGACAGAGTTTGACGCCTGAGTCTCTTGTGACAGTCAGTAAGTATAAATGGGGAAGGAAGAGTTATTGGATATTCAAGAAATGTTGGGAGGGACTCTGGAAATTCCCAGAAGTGGTAGAGAGGGTATGCAGACTTCAGAAAGAATGGACACCAAAGAACCCACAACTGATGAATATAGGGAAGGAAAAAATATAATGATCAAGGAGTGCACCGTCCCTTCAGCCAAAATGATAAGCAATTGATTATAGAGTGTTTGTCAGCCATGCATTTGAGAGTTTCCTTTATTCTTGAAAAGTTCCAGAAATGTGAATTTATAGAAATTAGCTTATACTTTTTCCATTTAACTCTACACTTTATAACTGTAGCTGTTTGAAAAAGAAAATGAGTTCATACCTGTGAACAGGACTTTAATTCACACAAAGACAGAAAGCACTAATTCCAGAATACCAAAACAAAAGAGAACAAAATCTTCAAGACTAGATATATCTGTGTGGTCATCCTGGTACTTTAAGTTGACAATCAATTAACAGATTAGAGCCTACTTCTAAGTATACATTACAGGTTCAAATCCCAAGCAGGAATTAATTTGCTCTTTTCCAGGGTCACAGATTCCAAGCTTAGCCCCAGCCTGCTGTTCTCCCCAATATGTGCCAATGACTATGTGGGTCAGAGCGAGGGTCCTTATCACCTTACTTGAAACAATGAAAATGACCTTTTATTGCTGACAGATAGAAGTCTCAACTAAGTAGAATATTAATTAAAGGTATCATTCTACCATGAAACACTTTAGTTTGAAAAGAATCACATAAGATGGACAATTATTTTCCTGCTTTGTGTTAGAGGTAAATTGATAAAAAAAAAAACTAATTGGTTAAAATATTAAAGAGCAGAAAATAAGTATTTCTGTTCTTGACTTTCTACACATTGCTAATTTCTGCACACCATGGGTTGGCTCTCTTTGTCTATTAATCAACTTTTTTTCTGAGATTTCTTTGTGTAATTTTTGTGAAGCATGGGGACATGTCTTTTCTAGCATTTTTGTTCATTTTTCAGTTTTTTTCTCATTTGTATGACAATCCCTTGGTGAAGTTAAGTTTTCTCATATGCTTAAAGTGAATTATCCAAAAATTAAGTGGTTGGAAATGAAAGTTCCCAGCTATTAGTTGTCAGATGTTGAGAACCCAAGATACTAAAAATTTTAACTAATTTTTAAATATAGATGTTTACTTTTACCATATTTAAAAAACTTAACTTCAACTAACCCCTAAATTTGAGCTAAGGATGCAGCTTATAATAAAGTATTTCTCAGCCACACATTTGCCAGCCACTAATAATGTGGCTCAAAATATAAAAGAATTAGTTATTTTTAAAGGTGAACACATAAATAGGGAAAATAAGGATAAATGAATTGTTTCATACTCACAAAAATTAATTTTAAAATTTCAAAAAGTAAAGTAACTGGTCCATGTTCTCAAGTCTATACAATTATAGTATGTGGGAGTAATAATTACAAAACCTGGTATTTATGGATCATTTGTTGTGCTGTAAGCACATAATTATCTCATTTAAGCCTTAAAAAATGTGAGGTAAGTACTATTATTACTACCCTCACTGTATAGATGATGAAAAAAAAACAAGCTTTGAAAATGTTAAGTATCTTTCTCAAGAGCACAGAGTTAGGACAATAATTTGGTAGTCTGACACCAGAACCTTTGTATTCTATACTGTGTTAAGGTAAAAATACATTTATTTCCAAAATCCCAGATACTGACACTAAAGGATTTAACAAATTTAAAGCAAGTGCGTTTTAAAAGAAATAAAAACAGTACATAGTGAAGGTAAATATATGGAATGAATGCTATAAATTAAAATACAATGATTAAAACTCCTACCCAATCTTGTGAACCTGCAGTGGGTTATACAAGGATGTCTGGATACTTCTGGGGTGTCAATGTTTAATGTGGCTTTAAATGACTAATTGAATTTCTATATAATATATAATCCTACTTCATCATTAATTTTGTGCATGGGTAAGTGGCTTATTAACGTCAGTTTTTTAAAAAGTAAACATACTTATCAAAATACTAAAAGCATTTTATTTATGCATATATCAAACTGGCCTGTATTTGAGGTGATAGTATAAGAAACTAAAAAAATTAAACTTGCCTTTTCAGAAACAAAGAATATGGGGACTTTTTGTACCCTACACCTGCTCAGGCTCCATCTGCCCTGCATCTGCCATCTGGGCCCACTCCTCTAAAGAGTTTTCTCCAGAAAAAGAACACATGGGAGAGGGCTGGATGTAAGTAAAAATGCCACTTCGAAACTCAAAAATGAAGAGTTCCGAGTTTCTAAATGCTTCATTCTGCAAAGATTTGTTCTTACAAATCTTTTATTGAAGCATAATATATTTACAGTATTAACCTCACTTTAAAAGTCATTACGGCAGCGCTCTGGGACATAAGTCATGAATGGATCTCCTTCCAGAAGATGTGGCTAGAGCAAGAAAGATTTAATTCCCTCTCCTTATCTGGGGCTGAACAGCCTCAGGAAAGGGAGTTAGGGAAGATGGTTTTTCACAGTGGCAATTAAAATAGGAGGCAATTTCACATGCTGTAACAGACCTGCTTTTAAAGTCTCTTCTGCGATTATCTGACACTAAGGTTTCTTGTATACTCAGACATTATAGAGTATCTGTCACTGCAGGGTCTGGGCCAGGAAACCTGTCAGCAGTGTGAAAACAATAAAGGGAAGACTCTGGCTCCTTCAGGAAGTAAAACCAGAGTGGCTTCAGTCAGAACTACCTGTAGGGAGCCCTGCTCCCCAACAGGGAGCTCCAGTGGGCCCCTTGCCGCTCCCCAAAGCCCCCTATTTCACCCAGGAGAGCCGTAAATCCAGCATGCTGGGGTCAATCCAACACCTTTTGAGGTGTCCCCTAATGAGGGGAAATTGAAGTTGTTCCCTCCCTGTGAACAACTGGAAGTTTGGAGGGTATTTTCTAAGTTAAAATACCATCACGATTAAGGTTGAGGAAGCAGGTGATCATTTCCAAAACTCGGTACCTACACCCGGTGGCAAAGTGCAGCGACACGATCTTTCTCCACCTGGGACAGTGGCATCTGCCCGCTCGTCCCTTCCACGAGCACTCGACTTCCAAGCTCCTGACCAGCCTGCCCACCTTTCCTTCCGCAGTCACTCCGGCCAGGGCACTAGTCCCGCCTAGAGAGGGACCGGCTTTCTCGGGATTACCAGACTACAGGGACAGGGCTGGGCCTCCTCAGGGTGACCAGGGACGAGACGCGGCCTCCTTGGGACGACCGGAACCCAGAAAGGGAACCGGCTTCCTCAGGATGACCAGCTCCCGGGGACGGGCCCCCTCAGGGTGACCGGACCCAGAGACCCTCCTCGGAGTGACTGGATCCGGGGCAGAAAAGGATTTCCTCGGGGTGACCGGATCTGGGGACAAAAAGGGACTGCCGGGATGACTGGACCCGAGGACGAGAAAGGGCTTCCTTCGGGTGACCGGTTCTCGGCTGGGGATGGGGACAGGGCAGCTTGACCGCTCTGGGGAACTGGGATGGGGACTCAGCCGCCTCGTCCAGAGATCCCAGGCACGGTGCAGAGCCAGCGCAGCCGAGCTGTCTCTCCACCAGAGCCGTCTTCTTCCGCCCGGCAGGCGGCGGGAAGGGGGCCCAGATCTCTTCAGTCGCGCCCTGCAGACCTCGGCACCGCCCCTTCCGCCGGCCGCGTACGTCAGCTCGCCTCGCCCCGCCCTGCCCGCCCGCGAGAGGCCGCCTCTGCCTGCCCTGGGCCTGGAGCGGCGCACCACGCAGTCCCTCCCCGCCATGGCCCTGGGAGGCAGCAGCACATGGCGGTCGCAGCGGCCATGAGCACGCCCGCGGCCCGCCCCGGCCCCCCTTAGATCCCGCCGCCGCCCGGCCGCGCCACGGCCCCGCCGCCCCCGGCCCCGCCGCCCCGCCGCCCCGCGCCTGCCGCCGCCGCCATGGGCGTGCAGGGCTTCCAGGACTACATCGAGAAGCACTGCCCGAGCGCCGTGGTGCCGGTGGAGCTGCAGAAGCTGGCCCGGGGCAGCCTGGTGGGCGGCGGGCGGCAGCGGCCCCCGCACACTCCGCTGCGCCTGCTGGTGGACGCCGACAACTGCCTGCACCGTCTCTACGGCGGCTTCTACACCGACTGGGTGAGCGGCGGCCAGTGGAACCACATGCTTGGCTACCTGGCCGCACTGGCTAAGGCCTGCTTCGGCGGCAACATCGAGCTCTTCGTCTTCTTCAACGGCGCGCTCGAGAAGGCGCGGCTACATGAGTGGGTCAAGCGGCAGGGCAACGAGCGCCAGACGGCGCAGCAGATCGTCAGCCATGTCCAAAACAAGGGCACCCCGCCGCCCAAGGTCTGGTTCCTGCCGCCTGTCTGCATGGCGCACTGCATCCGCCTGGCGCTCATCCGCTTCCACGTCAAGGTGCGGCCGGCCGGCAGGCGCGCGGCGGGGGCCCAGGTCGGGCTGGGCGGGAGTCCGAACTTGCTGGGGTCGGTTGGGCCGGAGTTTGGGCCGGGGACGACATCAGACTGGGTTCTGGGAGTCCGGGGGCGGGGCAGGCCGGGGTTTGGGGGTGGGGTCTGCGCGGGGGTCTGGGTCGCCGGGGTTCCGGGGTCTGGGGCAACCAGGATCGGCGTGTGCTGGGGCAGGTGTCGGCCGGGGTTTGGGGAATCAGAGTCACGGGAACAGGAGTCGGGGTAGGCCACGGTCGCTCGACCCCGGGATTTAGGGTTGCCGGGGTCTGGGCCGCAGACCCTTCCTGTCCGCCGCGCCACAAGATGGACGCACTACCTGGAACCCGCCTGGTGGCTGCGAGTGCCGGGAGGTTCGAGACCCTCAGGGCATCAGGGTAGGTGCAGATCAGGCTCGCAGGGTGCAGCGCCCCCCTTTCTGATATCCTTGAGTGTTCACTTCCCCACACTTTGAGGCTGGCTGGTGACTAGCCTGAACTTTAACGAGGTACCCGTTTCAGACTAGCACTGCTTGACCCGCAACAGGTTTTTCGTGGGGGCAGGTGGGCTAGATGGCGACAGAAAGGGGTCCCCAGCCAGTGGGGGTGGGTGGAAACCGCCAGCTGTAGGTTACCGTGTCTTAGCCAGGCAGTGACCTGGATAAGGCCTGACGAGTTGGCCTCCCTTGAGAACTTAGGGTAGTGCCCAGGCCTCCTGTAAGATGACAGTTTTAGAGAAATTGCCTGATTTTTGTGTGTTAGATTTCTAAGTATAGAAACATTTGACACAGTGAAGTTTTATCAGTTCTGTGATTTAGAGTCTGTGTCAACTAAGTCTTGGGTTGTGTGTGTCTGCTGTGAAAGAAGTAATTCTGTGTCAGGGAGAAGAGCATGTAGTAATCAGTTTCCAGGATTTACTTCTCTCTGCACAATGGGGACTCCGCCACTTTGGGCCGGGCACTCGTAATTAGAGCTCTGGCCGTGGCTTCTCTGCTGTGCCTTTGGCAGAGGGCTCCTAGCTGAACCTGGGCCACTAATAGCTTCAGGACCAGCATTGAGGGCAGAGATAACTTGCAAATCACTGACCCTTGACTTGAGTTTTGCTTCCTTTTTTCACTGTTTTTCTCTAAAGTTCTTTATTTTTTCTTTTGTGGGCTATGTTAGTTTTCTGGATCTTGCTACTCTTTCCATTTTGTTTTCCCTTCTTTCATTTCTACCTGAAACTGCTTGAAGCCCAAAGTTTGTGAAATTCAGACTCTTCTTTACTGTCCCTTACCGCCTGCACTGAGATGGTGGTGGCTAAGCCTAAAGTGATAGCGGAAGTCCCACCCCGTCCTGTTGCAATTGGTGACAAGGTTTCTAAGTCTGCGGATCCAGGCTGCTGGCAGAACAGCTATTGGTCTGTAAGCATGGCACAGACACAGCGTTCCTCTCAGGAAGTTCGGGTGAGAGCCAGGGTCTCCTGCTGGCATTTTCTACTCTTGAGCCTGGGCTCTTGGAGAAGTAAGGCAGGCTACCGGAGGTAATCAACTCTAGATGTCATAAGTGTGAACAATTTTATCTTGTTCAGAGATGGAAACTACAATTGGAAAGACAAATGAGCTTTCTAATCAAGTGACTTTCAGAGGAGTACTGTAAACACTAGGATTAAAATTAGTATGTGTACAGTCACTGTATCTTTTGAAATAACTGTTTAATCCTTTTTAAATTGTAGTATTTCTTTATATTTATGAGGGTGTCCTGTGAATGTCTCATTTACCTTCTGGGTACTCAGAATTTTGGCCAATGTGTGAATAAGTGCTTGAAAACTTTAAACTATATGTAAGATTATTTTTTTCCATTTAGGTTTCTGGACACAAGATAATATTGTCTATAATTACTTTTCTTTAGATAACTTTTAACTCCTAATATAGAATCACAGTATAGTGTTAATTGTGTAGATTAATATGGTAATGACTCTAATCTGATGGCTACCTATCTGGCAGCCTCACCTTTTTGGAAATACCAAAGAAAATTAACTGCTATGCTAGAAATTTGCCAGCAACCAAAGGAGAGATCAGGAAGTTTGGGTACAGTGACCCAAAAAAGGAAAAGGGAAAAAAAAGCTTTCTCTTTCCTCAGTGAAGAATCAAGTTCTCTTCCTCATATGCTCCCCTCTTGTTTTCATATGTAATTCTGATAAGCTGTTATCTAAACTCAGCTTGAGAAAGGGTGCAGAGGAAAGTCTGCCAGCAGGAGCACCATTAATAACAAGAAGTGACACTTCACAAGGGAGATTAAAAAAACTATTTAAAAAGGTATAATCTGGGGGTTACTTTAGAAAAGCAACCCTGTGTACTTCAGTAGCCCCTTTATAAAGGGATGATTTTGAGTCAGAAGAATTTTTACTCTAAGGGAGTGAGGCAGTATGTACCATTTTTCAAAGCTGCCCATTAAAGTGCTTAAGTAAATTAAAACAATGATGACGTATCACCACATACCTATTAGAAAAGCTAAAATAAACAACACCAACAATACCAAGTGCTGACAAGAATGCTTACCACCTGGAATCGCCCCCACTATGTAGATGTGCCTGGTGGGAATGCAAGAGTGCACCACACTCCTGGAGAAAGGCTCAGTGGTTTCTTATAGGGTGGAACCTACACATTTATGATATGACCCAGCAATCCTACCTCTGGGTATTTACCTAATGAAATTTTTGTTCACATAAAAACCATACAAGAATGCTCACAGTGGTATTACTCATTATAGCCCAAACTCGAAACAACCAAAGTCTCCTTTAATAGGTGAACAGTTAAACTGGGGTACATCTGTACTCTGCAGTACTACTTAGCAGTAAAAAGGGAGGAACTTTTGGTATTTGCAATGACTTGGGTGAATCTTTAAAGTTTTATGTTGAGTGAAAGAAGCCAGGCTCAAAAGATAGGATTGTATTGGTATGATATTCTTGTAAGGATAAGACTATAATGATGTGGATAGATCAGTGGTTGCCAGAGGGGAAGGGCAAAGGAGGATGTGGATATAAAGGGACAGCAGGAGGTAGTTTTCTGCAGTGATGGAGCTGCTCTGTACCCTTCTGCTAGTGGTGCTAACATATATTTTAAAATCGTAGAACTATACTTCAAAAGGAAATTTTACTGTATGATAATCAGTCCTTTTTTTTTTTTTTAAGCTCAAATACACCATGACAATTGACATGAACACCTATGTGTAATGTTGGGTATATGAGGCATTTCTCCTATTAAAATCTACCATCTTATTTTTCTTTAGGCTTCTGTAAATTGGCAGAAAGGTTTTAATTTCCCATCAGCTTTGCTTAAAGAAATCTTTTTTTTGACTTAGAAGAGTATGTAATAATTATTTCTTTAACAATTAGAAGTTGGCCTGCATAACAGTTAATTTTATTCAGGTAACTAAACTGCCTGTCCTGAATTTGCCTTCTGCTGGTTACTAGGAGCATTTCCTCTTGTGTGCCTTGAGTCATCATAACCTTTGACACTTAGTGACGGTCTCATGTTATTTAAAAACCTTAGTGGAATTAAATCCCTGGAGCATTCCTAACTGTTTCTGTGTGCATTTATGATGAGGTTCTTCAGATCTTATCCTGAATCAGTGCTTTGGTGTATTTACTTATATCTTACATAAAGCACTGCTGTTTCAAGTCAGCAAAGAATATGAAATTTGACTGTGGCCTGAGATTTTCAGATGATGATCTCTTTTCTTGCGTAGTTAATGGGGGCAGGAGGACTAATTTGTAGGGTGCCAGGCCCTTGCTAGGTCCTCTCTCACAGAACTGTCTCTCATTTAACCTCCCAGCATTTATATGGGAAGAAATGGGCTTGTTGATTGATACCTGGGGACAGGTAACCAGTAACCTTTTCAAAGAGGGAAATGCCTCGCTAAAGTCAAGTTCAGTTTCATTGTGTAAGAATGCTTGGGCGGGGGTGCCTACCCTCAGTTCGCTTTCAGGTAAGATTTGATAGCAAAAAGCCTCTACTGCTTTTTCCACTTAGAATGGGAGTGGCATAGTTCCTATCCAGGCGACACTGAAAACTGGCAGCATGCTTTACTCTTAAACACCTCCAATTGACCAGGCAAAACTTAGGGTCCATAATTGACCATATTATAACTCATACCAGTCATCCATTTAAAATATTTATTTTCTTTCAGTGTACCAGTTTTGTGCCTGGCTTATTTCAGTTACCCTAATGTCTTCAAGGTTCATCCATATTGTAAAATTGTGTTATAATTTCCTTCCTTTTTTAGGTTTGATAAAATACTGTTGTATGGATGGACCACATTTGGTTTATCCATCCAGCCCTCCACAGATGCTCGAGTTGCTTTTCCTTTTGGCTATTGTGAATAATGAATAATGTTGCTATGAACAGGGGTATACAAAATCTGTTCAAGTGCCTGCTTTCAGTTCTTTGGGTGTATACCCGGAAGTGGAATTCCTGGGTCATTTGGTAATTTTATGTTTAATTTCTCTAGGAATCACCATATTGGTTTCTACAGCAGCTGCCTATGTATATTTTATATTATACATTATGTAATATGTTAACACAATATAGTTTTTAATTTTAAAAAAGATTTTAAAAAGACTTATTTATTCTGAGAAAGGGGAAGGGGGGAAGAAAGAGAGAGGGAGAGAAACATCAATTTGTGGTTGCTGTCGTGTGTCCCCTACTGGGGACCTGGCACGTAACCCAGGCATGTGCCCCGGACTGGGAATTGAATTGGGAGCCTTTGGTTCGCAGGCTGGCACTCCACTCAATCCACTGAGCCACACCAGCCAGGGCAAGTTTTCAATTTTTTAAGGTTAATGTGATTATATAATATATTATTTAGGAATTTGGGTTTTTTACGTATTTGCAAAAAAGTCTTTCTGTATTTATACTTACAGTCCTAATACATTTTAATGGCTGCATAATATTCCATAATTTACCCAACCCCTACAAAGTATATAGAAATATGTACATACTAGATCACTGCCACACCTTAGAGTCATCCTTGCCATTTCATTTTCCCATCCTGCCAGTCCCTGCAATGTGTCATGTCAGTTCTAGCCCAGCAGTCTCTCCTTACCCTCTTCCTCATTTCTAGTACCCAACCTGTGAACTCATCAAGTATACCCAAAAGGTCTAACAAATGCTTTGAAAACCCACTGGTGGATTGTGACATCAAATTATTGGATATTTACTGACACCTACACAAAATGATAAAGAATAAAATAGAATAAAATGTAGAATGCAAGACATATGCTAAAGGTAATTACCATTTCATTAAACCATGTCTTACTATGGGGAATAGTCAGAATTGCCTCTGATCTGACTGGGCTTCCACATGTGCTGTCTCACCAGTGAACTTCATCTCAGGTGGGTCACTCTCCTGCCAGTGACTTAAACAAACCATTAATCTAAATGCCGTATTGACACTTTTAGGCACCCCCTGCAATCTGAACCCATTCCACCTTCCTTCTAGTTTCACAATTTTTCTGCTGTACTTTTAAATGTTCCCAGACTCCTGTTTCCCCACAAAATGTCCAACTTCCCAACTTCTGCTTATGTTGCTCCTTCGTGTCTACCTCATTTTTGCTTGTCAGAATTTTCAAAGCCCATCTCAAATGCCAGACTTCACAGAGTCTCTTCTGATGTTCAGAGAGGTGAACCAGGGAAACACAAGCAGTGTCATCTGTATTTGCGGTGGTAGTTACTGCAGTTTGCTTATGTATCTCCTCCACTAAACTATAAGCTATCTGAAGCCAGGGACTAATTTTGCTCCTTGTATCTGCTCTATGTTTAGTCTTCTGTAGGCACTCAACTTTTCAATCAGATATTTGCTTTGTTCTGTCTACATACCCAGGGAAATTATGTAAAAGTGTTTTTATTTTTTTTTTTTAAGATTTTATTTATTTATAATTAGAGGTGAAGGGAGGGAGAAAGAGAGGGAGAGAACACCAGTGTGGAGTTGCCTCTTGAGCGCCCCCTACTGAGGACCTGCCCTGCAACCCAGGCTGGGAATCAAACCGGTGACCCTTTGGTCACAGACTGGTGCTTAGTCCATTGAGCCACACCAGCCAGCCAGGGCAGAGTGTTTCCTATCTTAAATTTCTTACACTGTGTTTTCTGACTGGTTCCCAGTAATGATTTCTTCCTCCTTTAGCAAACGTTAAAGGCCTAATACTGGCAAGGCATAAGGAGTGACTGTGACAGGAAAGAGGACTTCAAGGAGCTTAGTCTAGTGAGGGCAGGGAACTAGCTGTTGTTCTCATGTGTCAACATTTGGAACTTGCCTTGATGCCATAGGACAATCTAGTCATTGAAGACCAGTGTGTGATTCTCACTGGAGGGTGTTTTGACAATGTCTAGAAACATTTTTAGCGTTCAGAACTTGAGGGCATCTAGTGTGCAGATGCCCAGGATGTTGCTGAACATCCTGCAATGCATAAGACAGCCCTACAGCCCCACACCACCCCCAAATATCAGCAGTGTGGAGGCTAGGAAATCGTGGTGTGAACAAAAAAATTCTAAGTTGGGTCTTTAGTAAAGCCATATAAATGTTTGAAATAGAGATTTCTAAGTATATGAAGAAGAGAAGTAATCAAAAATACAACTTAGTTTTCTGAATTAAAATATGCACATATACACATCCCATTTCTTAAATGTTTCTAGACCCACATTCTTCATTTTGTTTTTTACAGTGGGAATTTATACAATGGAAAGAAACAAATTAGCTCATAGTATACATTCCAGCCTTAGTAAGCAATCAACCATAGAATAAATGCCAAATACCATGTAATAAGAGGAGGTACTTTATTTAAAAAAAATTTTTTAGATATGATTGACATACAACATTATATTTCAGGTATGCAACATAATGATTTGATGTTTGTCTATATTGTGAAATGATCACCACAATAAGTCTTGTTAACACTTCACATAGTTACACATTTTTTTCTTACGAGAACCTTTAAAATCTATTATTTTAACACCTTTCAAATATATAGTACATTATGGTTGACTATAGTTGCCATGCTGTACCTTACATCTCCAAGACTTACTTATTTCATAACTGGAAATTTGTATCTCTTTAATACCTTCAACCCATTTTGCCTATCCCTCACCCTGAAGAGGAAATAGTTAGCAGGGGTGTCTAACCCGTGGCTGTAGACCACATGTGGCCTAGGATGGCTGTGAATGCAGCCCAACACCAAAGCGTAAATTTACTTAAAACCTTTTTTTCTTTTTTGCTCATTAGTTTTTGTTAGTGTTTGTGTATTTAATGTGTGGCCCAAGACAACTCTTCTAGTTCCAGTGTGACCCAGAGATGCCAGAAGGTTGGACACCTCTGGACTTTAGAATTTGAAAAATTAGATTATTATCCAATGGCTTTATAGACAAAATTTTAAAAATAGACCAATTAGGCATAAATGAATCAGTTTAGATAAAAGTATGCTAAAATTCTCCAAATGTTTCTCTATATAGCTGGTATCGTTTAAAAAATTTTTAATTATGTTTATGTTTTCTGTAGAAAGTCCTGTGATGACCTTACCTGTTATCTAACCCTTAGGACATTACGTGGTTGTCTAGTGGGTCTTTTAAAATGCATGTGACAAATGGATACGTAAATCAATTCCAGACTCACTAGCTACTCAGTCTGTCTGTGCAAAGCAGTATTATGGCACGAAGATGGTAGAAAGTTTGTGTTCAAACCCACTGGCCACCTGACACAAAGGCTAATTAAGGAGCCTTTTTATGCTTCTTTTCTTAGGAGCTGTGCTGAAGACACAAAAGAGGTGAATGCTTAGGGAAGTTGGCTGAATTTAGCCATTTTCCTTGTTTTGCCTGGTTCTATTGAGCATTGTTTTTAGGCATCTCAGGGCCAGCATAGAGTTGAACTTGACACACTAAATTATCTGTAAAGGTGATGGTAAGTCTGCAGTAGTTAACGATCTGTGATCTGGTAACATGATCCTTTTGTGTCCCAATCATTTGGCATTTCCTACTTGTCTCTGGAGTAAATTGGCTTCTTTACAAAGACTAAATCTACCATGCTCTTGTTATTTTGCCAGTTAGCGTAGAAAAGTAGACTGGAGGGTGTATTGCTGGAGGGTTGACTTTTTGTAGTGCAGTGCCTTGTTCATATCAGGAACAGGAGTGCCAGCCAGCCCAGACTGGGAGGGCTGCCTCACTGCATGCTTAGATGAACATGAGCACTATGGTGTTTCACTTGCCTGTACCTACATGAGTCATAAAATAGTTCAGTAAAGAGTTTGCAAGTGTCACCAACTTGAAATAAATTTATCAATCTGAGATTCTCTAAAATTATGGAACTTAAATTTTTTTGCATTGATTAATTATTAATTTTTACAACCTTTTAAAATTGTTTTTCAAGTACTGTTTTCTGCTTTTTGGAACTTAAATTTTAATGTATTGTATTTTGGAATTAGAATTTCAACAATGATGTTACTGCTAGGAGTTTGCGGAGTTATTATAAAATTAATACAGTAGGATAAATAGACACTAAAACAAATAATGTTGGTCTTTTCTACTCTCTTTTTGTCAGTTTTATATTTTTCCTTTTAAAGTTTATAAAGTTTAATTTGCATTTTTATGACATCTGTCTTATTAATTTTTTAGCAGAGAAAGAAAAGTTTTATTATTGAATAAGTATTGACACCTTCTACTGTCACATCACAGACAATCTGCTGAAGAGATTGCAAAGAAAAAAAAGTCTCTTTTATATAGTGTGGCAGATATAGTCCATTACATATATGCCAATGTCATTACCCAAAGGAAAAATAAAATTTCTATCTTTTGTCAAGTTGAACATTACATAATAGAGCCCAAGTGACTGAGATTCCTGAGAAGATGGGGAGGGTCATTGCCACTCTTCATTATTATAAATTTTCATTTTTAAAATTGTGGTAAACTGTACATAACAAAAATTTTACAGTTGTTAAGTGTATAGTTCAGTGGAAATTAAGTACATGCACACTATTATGCAACTGTCACCACCATCTTTCTCCAGAACTTACCTTCCCAAACTGAAATTCTGCCTATTAAACTCTAGTTCTCCATTCCTCCAACCCCAGACACTTTCACCCACCATTCTACTTTCTGTCTCCAAGAATCTGATGGCTCTAGATCTCTCATATGAGTGGAATCACATAGTATTTGTCCTTTTGTGACTGGCGTATTTTCCTTAGCATAATGTATTCAAGGTTCACTCATGTGGTTACATGTGTCAGAATTTTCTTCCTTTTCAGGGCTGGATAATATTCTGTTAAATGTATATAAGGTCTGTCAAGAAGGTATCCAGCCTTGTAATATGCAAAATAGAGACATTTATTGAAGAAAATACAAGATATACATAGACAAGGACACCTCTGTCCCCTTCAAAGTAGCATCTTGGGACCTCTCACAGTTCTCCCAGTCGCCATCAGCTGCACCTTCATATTTTCCTGAATCTCATCTACGGTGTGAAATCTCTTCCCTTTCAAAGGTGATTTTAGTTTTTGGAAAAGCCGGGAGTCAGGGGTGCCAAATTTGGACTGTAGGGGGTCAGAGTCACCTGGATGACTTGATGTTTCACCAAAAAACTGTACAAGATGTGATGTATGAGTGGGCGCACTATTGTGATGAAGCTGCCAATCATCAGTTGCCCATAGCTGCAGCCTTCTGAATCATCTTAATACTTTCTGTGGAGGAACGTTCAAGCTGAATGCTAAATTTGATACAGATTCATTGCTGTTTGCTCAGTCATTTTGAATGTGACAGCCACACAGTACACATGCTTGCTCAATGGGGTCTACTGCCCCCCACTGACTAGTACAGTGAAGTCGTCATTGTTCACAAATGTGCATTCCAGTCCACTCTCCTTGGCTGCCAGGTTACCTGGATGTTGTGCAAAACCATTCTCATTATATTAACACTGGCTTGATTTTTTTGTGGACAGACCTCATGGAGTACCTTTTGCATATTCATTGCTTTCACCTTTTGGCTACTATGAATAATGCTATGAGAGAAAGCACCATACTATTTTCCGTAGTATGTATCAGTAGTTGCACCATTTTACATTCTCACCAGGAATGTGTGGTAGTTCCCACTTCACACACATTCTTATTAACACTTAATTATTTCTGTTCTTTGGCTTTTATTTTTTTGATAGTAGCTAGCTCCTTGTGGTTTTGATTTACGTTTCCCTTATAATTAATGAAGCCGAGGGTCTTTTCCGGTGTCACATCTTTATTTTAAGAGAATTTTTTTTCCTTTTATGACTACTGCAACCAATTCTTATCAGCAAGAGAGATATGTAAGGTAGGAAGCTTATTCAGCTTGATTTCAGATTTCCTGAGGAGAGATTCTCTTTTAGCGACTTAGCTAATATGGATTATAACATTTAAATTGCCTTTTGAAAGTATGTATCAACAATAAACATCTTCCACCAAATTAGAGTTGACTTTTATGTCCTCATTTTTCTGCTGGACTTGAGTAGTGAGTAAGTAGCTTCCGTTTTACCCACTTATACGTAGTGACTACAGTTCTGCTGGATAAAAAAAGTGAATGCCTGATTTTTAAAAAACAAACAAAAAACATATTTAGGTCAACTCATTCTCTTTTGTTCAGATCGACTTACATCTTTTAAATCTGGTAGCTGGTTGGGGGATGTGTCCCATTATTCCTTGAGCTGATACAAAGTTATTCTAAAGAAAAACCACATATAGTTTTTTTTTCTTTGTGTCAGAAAAATCTATATGACAACTCATAATGTTTCAGGTCTGGTATCAAAGGTATGAAGAAGCAGATCCTTTTTCACATAGCTTCCTTAAAAATAAATAAAAGCTGACATTTATCAAGCGCTTCTTATTTATGAATGATTCTGAGCTGTTTACATAGTAACTCATTTAATCATCACAGCTACCCTGTGAGGTAGGGGAGTACTATTATCTTTGCAGATGAAGAAATGGAAGTACAGAAAGTATTAAAGTAGGCAGTGGAGTTCACTCACCTGATGCCAGAGACAAAACCTCCCTGTGCAAGTGCTTCTTCACTGGAGATTAGGAGTAAGTAACTTTATTAACATTTCATTCTATGGGACTGTCCCATAGCTGCTTTCAGCATTGATAAATAATTATACTTGCAAAGTAAGCTTGGGAATATTCCTTGTAAAAATAAAAGTTTTGATGTACCTGCCTTTTTAATGATGAAACTTAAAACTATTCAGATAAAAATTTACCTAGGGTTTTTGGTAAATATATAATAGAATAAAATTTCCCCCTTCTAAGTACAAAATCCTTCATTGAGACCAGAAATAGAGCATTTTACCAGCTATTGAAGCTCTGCAATACTGACCGAATCCACTATATTTCTTGGGGACAGATGGGTGGAGAGGGGAGGCAAGGTGTTTTAGTGGTTCAGAGGTGTTTGGTCATAACTCCCGTGCTCTGCATGCAGGATGCTAGGATTTTACCTCTTTGATCTGAAGCTGCATTCTGATATGGTATGATGGCAGCCACAGCAAAAATAAATCATGGTCTTCTACCTTTAAGGTGGTAGGGGGTCTCTGGTTACCAGCATGGCATTTTCTGTAAGGAGGCCACTCATGATTTTAAGTCTGGTTCACTCTGTAGGGAGGATTTTTCCCCTTCTGTTAGCTGTAGGTAGGTAAGTCAGGCTTAATGTTCTAGGTTGTTTTATACTTTTTGAGAGTTCAGATTGAAATAGTTTTTCCAATATTGTATCTAATAGTTTTGCTCACTTCTAAAATTAGAATTAAGAGGTAGACTAACCAATTTTATTATACTGTGTCCTGTTTAAGCCAGGATCTAGAAGGCCAGGGAACTGGAGAAACAAAACACAGGTAAGATTATAGATTAGACAAGATGGGAAATGGGAGTAAAGGCATTCAGACCAGAAGACACACTTGAAGGAAAAAACAGCTGATCCCCTATCAGACCCTGTTAACCAAAGGTATTAACTAACCTCTACATTTAATTTTTATTTTTAATTAAATAATTGCCTCTCAGGTTCTGTTTTGACACAACCCAGAACTTTTCCTATACCTACCTAAACTGCAGCTAGCCTTCTTTTTATCCTACCTAGTCCTCTGCATCCAATTCTTTATCAGGCCCTTTGACCTTTGGTTGTTGGACCTCGTTCATTCATTCACTCACTCACAGGTCTGTTGTTAACCCAGTCCTATCTGTGGGAGGCCTTCTACTTCCCTTAGTCCAATTGTCCTGGGAGAGTTGTGTTTTCTTTTGTAGGCACTTAGAAGACATTGCCCACTCCCTGATGAAGTAGCTGAAAAGTCTTTTAGCTGATGTCCTATAGACTATTGAAATTTTTCTTTTCTCTCTTTATTTTTTAAAAGATTTTATTTATTTATTTTTAGAGCGAGGGGAAGGGAGGGAGAGAAACATTGACGTAAGAGAGAAGCATTGATCTCTTGCCTCTTGCACACCCCCAACTCAGGCCTACAACACAGGCAATGCCCTAACTGAATTGAACTGGAAGGGAACCTTTTGGTTTACAGGATGATGCCCAACCCACTGAGCCACACCAGTCAGGGCATTGTTCTTTCAAAATAAACTTTTTGGAATAATTTTTGGTGTATAGAAAAATTGCAAAGATGGTTCAGAGTTCTCAAGTATCCTCCATTCAGTTTCCATGCATGTTAATATCCTAGGAGCTGGTATAATGATCAAAACTGAGAAATTAGCATTGGTGAACACTGAACTGCATTATATACTTCATTCAGATTTTATCTGTTTCTCGCCTATGTCCTTTTTGACTCCAGGACCCAATCCTGGGTACCCTATTGCTTAAAGCTGACTCGTCTCATTGGTCCACTCTGGTCTAAAACAGCTCAGCCTCTGTTTCTCTTGACACTTTGGAGGACTGATCAGGTATTTTGTAGGCTGGCCTCAGATTTTGGCTCTCTGATGTTTTCTTATGATTTGGGGGAAATACGCAGAGGCACAGTGCCTGTCTCATCACACTGTACCATAGGGTGCATGATGTCAGCAGGACTTAGTTGATCATGACCCTGGTCACTTGGTGAAGGGGGTGGGGTGTCTGTCAGGCCTCTGCTCTGTGATATGACTGTTGTCTCATTTGTTGGTTTGGTTCATGTAAGTTGTTACTCAGTACAGCTCACATTCAAAGGTAGGGGAGGGATTTTACATTATTATTTGAATTCTTTAGGGAAGATTTGTACCTGCCCCCTTTATTTCATCAGTTATGTATATCATTATGGACTTGTGTATTCATTTTGTACTTTGGGTTATAACCCAATGCATATTATGTCGTTTTTTTTGCACAAATTGTTCCACCTTTGGTCATTGGGTATCTTTCAGGTGGGCTCCTGTGTCCCTCTGACACACCCCATCCTTTGTTTATGAGCACTGCCTTTCTTTCCGGCACTAAAAGGTAGATGCTCCAGGCTCACCTTGGATTTCCCTGTCCCAGCATCACCCATTTTTCTCAAAAGTTGTCCGTTTTAATGGACCAGACCTGGGTTCAGGTGTTCTCACTTCTGAGTGTTGCTGCTTCTCAGGCCTTGGCTGACAACTGAGAGATGTATATGTGTAGGCTAACCTATATGTACACACTTAACTCCACCGATTTCTGTGCCTGTGTCTGCCTGTCTGTGTTGTCATTTACCTACCAGTCCTTAGAGATATCTGCATGGTTAATGTAACACCACAGGGTCATGTTGGCCTCTTTCCTTTGCACGTTTCTAATCCCCTTCTCTGACAGGGAGGCACCAGCTTACCCACCATCCATTTACTCCAACCTTACTCACATAAGTGGTTTCAGCATTGCTGACCTGCAACCCAGGGAGACAGATTACCAAGAAGCATTTAGTGTCAGTGTGCCAGTCTCTTGTCCTCAGGCCTCACAACTTCAGCTCAAAACTTGTTTTCTAAAGTTAGCTTGGGGAGTTCCCCCCACCCTACTCAGTAAGGTTATTTCAGAAATTTTATAATACAGTTCAATATATTTATCAGTCTGCATTCTGTCCTGGTACCCCTGACATCCTAGCAGATATTTAAAAAATTTGTGTATGTTGAAGTTCATTCTCTCTATGAGATGTATAATCATTTGAGTTTGGACAGATACATAGAGTCATGTTGTGTCCACCACCCAGACAGCTCTTAACTTTTTCAGGTTTTTTGTGGTTTTCTTTTTCTTTCCTAAGTGAGTCTTCTGACTGGCAGACCACTGCGTTTTCCTCAGTGCTTCACCTGGGACCAGTCTTAACAAGGAAAAGTGCAGGTCAGCACAGAAAACCTGGTGGCCATTTATTTCCCTACTTTGATAGGTATACTTATTATTTCAGAATTCAGGATGTCTTTGGAATTAGAAGCAAATTAAAATTGTAATTTTGCATTTTTTACAAGTGCTTTTCTGCATTATCCATGGACTCTTGGGATTACTGCCGCGCCCCACTTCCATTGCTTGCCCATTGGGAAGGATCGCGTCTCTGTTACCTTGTGGTTTTAATGTCATGTTGCCTTTCTTTACATAAAAGCATAAGGGGTTTAAAGTTGGGGAAGAATATTAGAATTTTAGAAGTTGAAGGAACCTAAACGATTCACTAATTTATATTCCTAGCTGGGCAGGTTGGGCATCAAGCCAGAATTGGAAACTAGAAATTTTGGTTCTCCCCTCCATCCCCATAACTTGTCACTCTGGGTGCATGAGATAGAAAAGATGAGCAAGACCAGGGCACACATTGCCTCACTTTGCTTTGATTCAGGTTTGAAGTCTGTGCTGATGGGCGTGGTTTCTTTATTTGTTGTTTTAGGAGGTTAATTCTAGCAGGCAAGTATTTGTTTAATGTTGAGTGAGCTTTGGAGGAGGATTTAGGGTATTCTTAATCATTTGTAAATTAGTATTGTACTAAATTATTAACATTCATTCACTTTTTTTTTAATGCCAGTCTGAAACCAAATGTTTTGAAAGAACACGGAATTGTATTTGGGGAAGAGGTGATTTTGGAGTGCTCCACTTTCCACTGTCTAGAGGCAGATGAAAACTTTCTAGAATTCTTTACTGGATATTGGCTTCTACTGAACAGAGTATATCTCACTAATCTTTATAGGTAGTTTAAAGACTCTTAGAGGGACCCCAAAATGGGACCACCAGTGTTTTTCATTCTTTCGGTGCTTACTGGGTGCTAGGTACCCAGGCTTTGATATGCAAATAAGTACTCTTCCTTGTCATCTGGCCTGAGAGGGACATGTGAAAGGGGGAGCATTTATCTCCACCTTGGTGGCACAGGGGTGGCCAGTATTGGCATGGCTTATACTGGTGCTGCTTCAGCTTTTTATTCCATTTTTTTAAAGGTCTTTTATAAACATAATTGTACTGCCCTAATACAACTATGGTGGTTTTTGCTTTTTCCCTGCCAGTCTTTTGCCACAGTTTTACGTGGTTGAATATACAGGTTATCATATTCTGAAATGTATTTAGTATTTTGTCATAAGCTTTTCCCAGGTTTCTCCACAACACCATGTAGCGTCTGTATTTAACTAGCTCCTCCTTAATGTTAACTTACTTTTTTCTCCTAGGAGTCTACCCTGACCCTTTTTAGGTTTCCAACCTTTTTTTTATTGGGTGCGTTGGTTTCTTAGGCTCTGTTTCCTGGAGTAAGATTACTGGGTCAGAGAGCACGACCATTTTACAACTCTGGAACTAAATTGCCTGTTGTTTTACAACCCAGCAGCCTTTTTGAAACCATGCCAGAGGAGACTAATAAACCTCCTACTCTGCCCCTATCACCTGCTACTTTCTCCAGGGTCAGTGGGGTGGGGCTGCACGTACACCACACTCACCTCTGGGCCTTGCACCTGGCTCTTCCCCTTATTGAACACCCATGTGGACAGTCCTGGAAGGACTGATCCCTTCCCTTACCTCCAGGGTTGTGAGGATGATGTGGTAGTAATGCCATGAGACACTGCCCAGTGATAGGCAGCGAGTAGACTCTCAGGGAATCTAAGTCACATCATCTCTGGGCTTCTTTCCTGGAGGTAGGCAGGGCCAGGCTCTGAACCACTTACAGCCTCAGTTTCCTGGAAGAATGGGTTGGTCAACTCTCACAAAATATATAAATATTGAGTATGCAATATTGAACTCATGCATTCAGTTCTGCCTCATCTCTACAAGCTGTCTGATCTATGGAGCAAGCAGCCAGCTGTCTTTTCTAGAACTCCTTGGAGGGGTGGGGAGCAAGGGTGTGGTAGCTCACATCCTTTCATTTCATGGACTCTTAGAGACTGTGCAGACCTATTATTAAACATGTCAAAATAGCCAGGAATTACTGGTTATTTTTAAATGCTTTAAAATGTTGCAAATATGAAGTTCTGTGTAATAAGTGATTTGAGGTAGAGAGCTTGGACTTGAAGGTTATCCTTTTTAGAGTGAAAAGATGAAGCTGGACTAATGTTATTTTAGTGGATGTATAGTGTTTTTAGATTTAAGAGATGAAGAAACAAGATTCTCCTCTTCTGAGAAATAGAACATTAGATGACTAATTGCATGTTTTTTTTTCCTTACAAAATCTTTTTATTAAAAACTTTACCTAAAGAATGCAGGAAATTATATTTCCTTTAAATATGTATCTTTAAAAGGTTTGTTTTGCCTCTAAGTGAGATTTCATTTTAACTAACTTTCCAACAAAATTTGGTGACTGATTCTGTTACGAGAATCAGTGAGAAATTAGAGTAATTCCACAGTGATACATAACAGATGACCAGAGAACACTAAAACTTAATTTCTAATGTAATTTAATTTTAATTCATATAGCCATATATTATTAGACGTCATGGTTGTAGAAATTTACATTTAAGGGCATGTGATTTTCACTTTTAGGGTTCTATGGAGAGTAAATTTTCCACAGGGCTGAATGACCTGATTTAGTTTAAAATTATGTTTTCTAAAGTACCTTATTTATTGTAGAAACAAACAAAAAAACTAGATTTTAATGAGTTTGGGGAACAGTAGGAGAGGAATTGATTGTCTTTAACTTTATATATTTTAGGAAAATGTTTTTCAATGCCTTTTGGTATAAGCGTAAGATCAGAGAGGTTTTGGGCACCTTTTACTTGAGGTAGGGGGTGGTGACTGTTTGCAGTGGGAGAGCCAATAGAGTAAAGAGGCTTTGGCTAAAGTTTTCATCACTAAAAAGGCATAAATTTAGACTTAGTCCCCATGGTGGTCCTGAACCTGATGCTTCAGCACCAGGCTTGGTCTTTGCACAGAATAATAAGCATGTGACAATTATTTGGGGGTAAATGTGTTTATTCTTATTAATGTCACCATATGCTGAATGCTTCGGCATATACAACTAGTATATGAATATACTTGGTATTTTTTTTAAATCCTTCTGATTATTTTGCCTATTTGACACATTTGATCTACTCTGAAGAAATTATTCTGGTTTCACTGAGGGTGGCTGGCTTCTCTCTGTCACCTTCCTTCACACTTCTGTATTTTCCTGTTCTGTCTCTTTTGTTCCAACACCCCTTTTTCCTTCAAAATACTAGATTTTGTTGGGGCTTGGCATTGTGTATTTTTAAGCAAGGTGATCTTTGAACTTGACAAAAAAAACAAGTTAATTTTCAGTGCTTAGGAGATCATATGTTACTGACCAAGACATGATTTCCCATTTGAGCAGTGTGCTGCACATTTTTATGGATGGCACGTTGGACCATGTGGTTCTCATGGGTCTTTCCCATATATGGGGTTTGTGGATTCTGTACAGACATGTCTACACATTGAGCATGTGTGCTGCTGTGGTGCCCAGCCTCTGACCAAGTGTCCTTCTCACTTACCCAGGTTGCGCAGAGCATCGAGGACCATCATCAAGAAGTGATTGGTTTCTGCAGAGAAAACGGCTTTCATGGCTTGGTTGCATACGACTCTGATTACGCGCTGTGCAACATCCCCTACTATTTCAGTGCCCATGCCCTAAAACTGAGCCGGAATGGGAAAAGTCTCACCACAAGCCAATACCTGATGCATGAGGTGGCCAAGCAGCTGGACCTGAACCCAAACCGCTTCCCTATCTTTGCCGCTCTGTTAGGTAGGTGGGCAGTGTGAAAACTGTCTCAAGTCATAAAGGAGTCCTATACAAAGAACATAGTGATATTTTAAATTTTAGGTCTGGAATGTTTTGAATTCTATCTTAAATTTAAAAGAACCAAGGAAAGGCTCCTCCACAAAAGCACTTCTTAGTATTATTTTGGTGTCGCAGATAATATGCTTCTTTTGTTCTGATGTGTTTATGTATTTTGCTATCCAGGCCAAAAAACTAATTTTGTGAATAAATTTATTTAAAGTGTGGGGAAGTTAACATTTTTAAAAATCACACATGTTAACACAGTCCCATTATGAAAATTAGACATTTAAACCTTTGGCAAATTATATTTGTTATAGAAGAAAATATGCTTTGGAGTTAGTACTGTACTGTTGGGTTTCTCCCCTCATTTTAGGACACTCACTACTTTAAAAGAAAACAACAAAAATAAACTATCTTATCTTGTTTACAGTGCCTATATTTTAAGTAAGTATATAAATGTCTTTAAATTTCCCTTGGAGGAATTTCTTATGTTGAATACCTAGAAAGAATGAAACCTTTTTTTAACTAAGGTTTTATATACTGTATTTAATTGTTTTGCTTAAAAATGACTTTTCAATAGTCAATACAGTCATTTGTCACTTTATGTCTGCATTTCATGGTTATTTTCTTTCTTTTCTCTTCTGGCAGCTCCTCTGTCTGCATGTCTGTAGCTATTTGAATATCCAGCTCTAGGTTGCTGTGAGTTTATAAGAATTGTGTCCACAGTAGAAGTAAACATGTTTTGTGATTGAAACCCATGAACTGTGGTGATGGGATTGAAAGCTGTTTGTAACACACAGACCCTTATGGAAAGACATGTGGGCTCAAGATAGTGAGATCACATTGTACTTTCTCAGTTTGTAGTGTGTCGAGGTTAGCAGCCCAGTCTGGTTGTACTAAGGAGGGAGATATATTGTGGATTACTTTTAGAAATTTCTAGTTAACAGATTTTTATAAATATTCCAAAAAAAGTTCTACACAATTAGAAATTATTGTGAGCAAGCCACAGTTTTTCAGTTTATTTGGTGATAGCATTTCAAATTGTATAACTCCCAGTCAACAAAATTTTGTAACTTGTCTTTGTTTATTTGAATCTAATCTCAAATATCTGTCTTTAAGTTGGCTGTTTTCTATCCATCTTCTTAAGTAGAAGTTTCATGTTTACTTAAATGCTATGCAAAACAACTTGGGGATATTAATTGACTTTATTTTTCTTAAGATTTTATTTATTTATTTTTAGAGAGGGAAAGGGAGGGAGAAAGAAAGGGAGAGAAACATCGATTGGTTGCCTCTTGTACGCACCTGACTGGGGATTGAACTGGCAACCTGTGGCTTTGTGGAACAATGCCAAACCAACTCAGCCACAAAGGTCAGCACAGCTGATTGACTTTTCATGGTCTAGAAGATTATATGCTTTTAGAATATGAATGCCTTGGTTAGTTTGAGATACAGAAGATATTTATTTTATTTAAGAAACATTGAATATATTTCTTGGGACTTAATGCCAACTCATACTCTTTTAGCTAAATTATTTTGTGAGATTTTAAAATAAACAGAAAACAGTAACATTTTGAAAAGTTAGCAATGAATTACTGTGGTTTTGGACTATAAAACACACTTTCTCTTTCCCCTACCACCCCAAATTTGGGGAAAGGGGTGGTGCATCTTATAGTCCAAATGTAGAGCGCCTGGCTCGTTGTGAGGGGGGTGGAGCGGGGTCACAAGTTATTAAATATTTTACCACATTTTTTGCTTCAAGATTTTTTTTTTCCTATTTTCTTCCTCTAAAAGCTAGGTGCATCTTATGGTTCGATGCATCTTATAGTCCTAAAAAACAGTAATTTAGGGCTTGGAATTTCTTCAGAAAGTTCAGACAATTTATGGGCAAACTCTTAATTGGATGAGCATATTTTAGATTTTGTTTAAAAGTTTCGGTGTCTTCAAGTGAGAAAGATTATTTTTCTTTTCCTTTTTGTAGTAGAAAGTATAGCTATATAGGTTGTGTTTTAGAAAAGTTGAGTAGAGCCCTGGCTGGTGTAGCTCAATGGATTGAGTACTGGCTTGCGAATCAAAGGGTCACTGGTTTGATTCCCACTCAGGGCCTATGCCTGGGTTGTGGGCCAGGTTCCCAGTTGTGGGTGCATGAGAGGCAACCACATATTGATGTTTCTCTCCCTCTCTTTCTGCCTCCCTTTCTCTCTCTCTGAAAATAGGTGAATAAAATCTTTAAGAAAAAAAGAAAAGTTGAGTGGAATATTCGTCTAAAATGTATTTGACCCATGTTTTAATAGACTGTTACTGAGGTTGGAATTGGAAATAGTTTTTCATGTAGAAGCTTAAACAAATCTCAGACACTTCATACTTCACAGTGAAGTTCTGTGCAGTCCATACACAGGAAAGCAGTGCAAAGTAGTGACTATGCAGTTACGACATAGCTCTGTTCCTCTGGACATCATGGCAGTTCAGTACTTTTATATTGTGATTTTGTGTGCTAGAATATTATGATGAGGAATATTGCAAATGATCTCACCTTGTTTTACTTTCTATTAGCAGCTAATTGATGAATCTATTATCTCCATGTGGTGGTGACTGAATTATGATATAAAAGCCACAGAATTATTTACGAAATTAATGCTTTTAAATTGCATCAAGATAACTACATGTTGAAGATGTCAGTATATCAGGCATCGAGCACTACAGTGAAGGGAGAATGTTTCCCCAAAATGTAGCTTCTCCACTGAATATAGCTCTTATTTGTGACATACCCCGGTGGTAGGCTACACAGCTAAATGACACTGCTTGATGGTGTTGTGGTCTGTTCTTTGTCACATCTGTTTGTAGGTGGTAGTGGAAATTACAGGAGGAGGGTAGGTTGTTGATCCACGCCACAAGAAATAGTTGTCACTTAAATCTTGCTGCAGATTCTGCCTTTGCTATCGAACTAGTTTACAGTGTGCAGTGGTCTCAAGAACCAATGAAAACTTCTATCAAGTTAGCATTATCAGGCTGACCTTAGTCCTGTGCTGGGAAGTTGCTTAGGTTGTTACACAATGTACCCAGTGTAAATGCTGTTGGAAGTGTACTGCAAATTCATGTTGTACTTGAGGCAGCTGCAAGAAGTCTGCCTGCTGTATGCTGCTTTATATTAAAAGATAAATATTCCCCATTTCTGTGTGGAACTTTTATGTGGTTTATCAAGTGCGGTGGTCCTGAAAAGCCATGTTGTAAACTCTAAAACAAAGGTAATTTTCAGATTATAATATGCAGTGACAAGTTTCCCCGTGTCACCCATGGTGATAGCTTTTATAGAATCCATGTTTGCCTTCCAGGAAATCACATTCTACCTGATGAAGACCTGGCTTCCTTTCATTGGAGTTTACTTGGTCCAGAACACCCACTAGCCTCACTTAAGGTACAAATTAATTTCATTTCTAACATTGGTAATTATCAACTGTTGATTTTGCTATGCTTTAATATAAATAATGACCCTTACTGTAGAAGGAACTGTACCACAAAGTTAACAATGTTATGCAGGATCAGTAATGCCTTAAAAAACAGTCTGCCTTGTCTTATTTCCAAAACCTATATTTTAGAGAAATTATAAATGTTCTTAAAAAATTCCTTAAGCCCAAGTGTCTGTCAGTAGTTGAGTGGATAAAACAACTGTGGGACATTTACACAATGGAATACTACTCAGCTGTAAAAAAGAAGAAAACTTTACCCTTTGCGACGGCATGGTTGGACCTGGGCAACATCATGCTAAGGAAAACCAGTCAGAGAAAGACAAATACCATATGACTTCACTTATACATGGAATCTAATGAACAAACTGAACTAACAAGGAAAATAGAGACAGACTCATAGATGAGGAGCAGGCTGACAGCTCTGAGGAGGTGGTTAGGGGATGCATCGATGGAGCAAAACAGAAAAAGGATTCATGGACATGAAAAACAGTGTGGTGATTGCAGGGGGCAGGATATAAGGGGATAAATTTTAATGGAGAAAATACAATAAAAAATAAATTTAAAAAAATATCCTTAGAGAAATTCTTCATGCCGGGTACCTAGAAGATGGAATTCTTTCAGCTAAAATTTTTATGTTAATTTTCTTAGTTACAGATATTTTTAATATGTAATACAGTCATCTGTTACTTATATATCAGTGTCTTAGCATAGTTTGATACATTTCGTAACTTTCTTACACATTTTCTAAAACTGTAAAAGTCTATTTAAGACTTTAATTCTTTTTCAATGATGGAGGAGACCAAAGTTCATTAGAAATGGTCCATTTGTATGGTTCATTTCATTAGACATGGTCCATTTGTACTTAATTTTGTTCATAGAAAGTATTTGATTAACATAGTATTTATTATCTTTCTCCCCTTCCTGTCTGTGAAAGTTATGAACATCTGAGAAGATGCACTAACTTTGATTTTCTGAAGTGGGAAGGTTTATGGTTTGATGTGAGCACAGTAGTGGAATTGATATGAGCCACTGGGAAGCTTGGAGTTGTACATGTGAGTGGCTTCCTGTGGTTTTTCCAGCTCCCTGTGCTGGGTAAATTGGCTGTGGTGTTCTGTACTATAGTGTTGCAGTCACAGTTGCAGTTTGTTAGGTGGGGAATTGAGAAATCAGGACGTAGACTAGCTGGCAGTTTGGTTCTCACTTCCTTGTAGTGAAGGGGAAGTTGCATGGAATAGTTTCTGAAGGTACTTTTTCCTGTAAATGTCTGAATTCTGTCAGAATTACTTTCCCTTCAGAAGATGGGTTAATTTCAAATTGGAGTTTTTGTGTTTTAACTGAGAGTGACCTTTGGTGATATCTGAAAGTTCAAGTGGAATTCCTTTCCCGTCTCTTGTTTCGTTCTTTGCCACCCAGAACCCACTTTTTGTCCCTTCTTACTCTAACATGACATGGTGTTTTCATTCCTAATAGTTCTTGGTGTGGAGTTTTTCAACTTCTGTCCCAAAGTCAGCCAGACTTTGTTAGAAATGACTTGTTTTCCTTCCTTTTTATTGTCCTTGAAGGAGAACAGCTTTTTATTTGCTGTTTACATTTATGAAGTGCTATAAATTTGTAGTCTTCGTTCTAAATTCCTGGTGATTCCATTATTTAAATGCAGATTTGGAAAAGGACAGTGTTAAATCGGGTAAACTTAAAGGTATTGTGCTCATTACATTTGTTAAGTAGTATACTTTCATAAGTTGAGACAAAATGAAGATTTGTTTCTTAGGAGGTTTAAGTATTTTTGAGTAATGGGCTAAGAGGCTCCCGGGATCCTAGACCAGATACACACATCTAAGTTGAGCTAGCCTTACTTCATGTGTCAGAGGTTAAAAGTGAGGAGCTGTTTCAAGAATTGTTAAAAAACTAATTCATCTGTTTGACTGGTTACTAACATCATTATCATGTGTTTTTCCTAATATTTTTGTTAAGAAAAATATTATATATGTGAAAAGTTGAAATAGAAAATGTCTATCAGTATAGCCATCATCTTGGTTCAACAGTTAACGTTTTTGCCTTGAAGTATTTATATTTATATCTTTGTCTTTTAATTCAACTATTTAGAAGTTGTAGATTCATAACACTTCACCTGCGAAAACTTCTGTTTATACAATCTTCACCTAAAAATAAGGGTGATCTCTAACTTACTCATACTAGTATCACATCAACTAAATTAGGAATAATTCCCAAATGTCATTTAATATTAAGTCTGCATTTAAATATTTCCAGTTGTTCCCTGAAAATCATTGATAGCATCATTGCTTTTTAAAATTAGGATCCAGTCAAGTTTTATGCATTATTATCGTGCATATTTTAAATATTATGTATGTATTTTTATGGCATAATAGAGAAGCAATCCAAAATATTTTTTCAGTGACTTGATAAGTTTAGGATTTTTAAAGTCACATTTTGAAGTTGCAAGCACATCTGGTTTTGAGTTACAAAAGAAAAAAATTCCAGTACTTATTTTTAAAGATTTTATTTATTTATTTTTAGATATGGGAAAGGGAGGGGGAGAGAGAAACATCAATGTGTGGTTGCCTCCCACGCATACCCCACTAGTGACCTGGCCCACAATGCAGGCATGTACCCTAGGCTGGGAATTGAACCCGCTGATTCCCCGGGCTGGCACTCAGTCCACTGAGCCACACCAGCCAGGGCTTCTTTTTTAATTCCAGTACTTTTATGTTTTGACCTTATATACATGTTTTCTGTGTGTACCATTATTTCAGTCATCTTAAAATAGATGCTGGGAAATTGGATGTGATCATTTTTCCCCCATGAACATTGCTGTTATATAGCATTGTCTTCATCCCATCTGCTTTTTAGTTTCTTCTTTTTCCCAGTTATTAAACTAACATACACCTTTTGAAAATTTGGTTAGTTGTTGCTTATGAAACTTTCTCATGAGTTCTGTTAGTCCTTTTTAACACCGTATGTTGTATGTTAAAAGCACAGCTTTTAAAAATACGTGCTTTTGACCCTAGCTGGTGTAACTCAGTGGACTGAGTGCGGACCTGCAAACCTAAAGGTTGCCAGTTCAGTTCCCAGTCAAGGCACATGCCTGGGTAGCAGACCAGTTCCCCAGTTGAAGGCATGTAAGAGGCAGCCAATTTGTGTGTTTCTTGCACTTTGGTCTGTTTCTCTCTCTCTTTCTCCCTGTCTTCTCTAATTGTAAATAAATAAAGTCTTTTAAAAAAATATCTGATTTTGCATCCCCAAGTTCAAATCTTCTTTGGTCTATTCTGTTTATCCTACTGTATTTGTAGCATTTTGCCAAAGTCAGATCTACTTGATTATTGTTCATAAGGGGTTGGTGTTATGTGAACTCTCTTTACCTAATAAATTCAGAGCACTCTTTAACATATATTACCATCACCTACATACATGCTCTCAACATTTCAATCTCACTGTCCACAGTGCTGGTTGAGTTAAGAGGGGAGCATGTCTAGGGTGAGCCTGAAGGTTAGGGAATATGAGAAGAACCTGCAGGGTCAGGAGGAACATGAGATGATTAGTTTATGGGATGGCACCCACAAAGAGGAAGTTGGGAAGGAAATAAAATTCTGTTATGTGCTGCCTTACTTAATAATTAAGGATCATGCTCACTAGGAGCACGAATGCAATGCTAGAACCTAAAATCACTTGAGGGCTGTAGGAAAGGGGAAGTAGGGTGGCTAGTTAGGCTTTAAGATTTTCAATACTTCAGTTGATGTTAAAAGCTGCTAGTAAGATGATATTAAGTTTCTTACATTTGGGAGTAAAGAATACATATTTCATTTGTATTTAGGACAGTGGGAGGGCTTTGGGGGTGTGGAGCAGCCAAGTCTGACTGGATCACTTGGCCATAAGCACAAGCTAAATCAGCACCCTTTTTTAAATAGATTTTCTGAGGATTTTATTGTTTTTTTATTTTGAGTCCTAAGTTGTGGAATTTTTTGTTTGGGGTAGGTATTTAGCTGTTTTAATTTAAAAATGTTTCTAACTGGGCCATTACTTACAGTTCTTTGTATTCATTTTAATGGTTTTTGTGTTCTCAAAGGTAATGCATTTCTAGTTTTTATTTCCATGAGTTGTTCATTACCCTCAAATATTTCCTGCCATGGAGTCCCTTCCACCATCTTCTTTGTATTGGACAAACCTCCTTGCAAGTTTTATTCTGGTATTTCCTCTTCCAGACATCCTGCAAGCATTGTTCTATACAGTTACTCAGTCTCTGTATTGTTCTCCCTACATCACAGCTCAGTTGTGGTGAGCAGGCAGAGGAAACCCTCCCCAGCCCATCTCTGTCCATCAGCTAGGGCCAGGCCTATACCTCTGTGTGGCCGGTTGACACACCTCTTTCAGAGCCCCTTGCTTCTGCCTCTTCTCAGAGCTCCATCCAAGACCCAGACTCTGCACCTCTTCCTTTCCAATTTAAATATTCTGTAGGTTTATAACCCTACCTTCCAATGAACTGATTTTCAGTCACTCACTTTCCTTTAATAGCATTGCTTTCTCCTTACACAGCTGGATACCAGGGTAATCTATCAGGTTACATCAGGAATACTTTGGTTTAAATTTACCTAGATTTTACCCAAAGTTATCCCTGACTTTATACTTTTTTATGCCTTATTGTTTGCCATCAAAAGTCACTGAGTAGTCTTTTTTACAAGTGTGTTTAGGAATAGTGTGGCATTCAACCCCAGGGAAGAGGAATCGAGGCTGGTTCTGAGAAAGGAGCATGTTAGGGTCCCAGGAACATGGAGTGGACACAAGGGTGAGGTTGGGGCACATGGCAAGGCTCTCAGTAGACCTCAAGATGGAGTGCCAGCACAGCTGTTTTCCTCCCTCTCAGCTTCCCTGATAAGGTGTTGTGGGCTGTGGCTGCACCTGTTGCCCAGTGTCTAACTAGCCCACAGTCCACAAACCCAGTGGGCCCAGGCCCTGTCTGGTTTTTGTGTCGTATGTGGAGCCAGGTTTCAGAGGAAAAACAGCGTAATTCCAGGTACTTTGAGGTTATGTGGAGTTTCTAACATACTGTACAACCTTACTGGAATAGGGTAGGCCATCTTTTCTGGACTCCTTTTTCAAAATAAGTTGGGTATAAATTGTACATAAATAGAAAGATGGGCTTCATTTATTCTGAGTTCTAGCTTTTAAGGCATTGTAGGAGGTAGCAGTTTGGGTACCATAGACCTTCCAAAGAAGAAATTCCTGCTTGCATATCAGTATTAATTTAAGTTAACTCAATATATTTCTTCTCAAGAAATCATCCTATAGTTCTGTAGGAGCTAAGCAGCACTTCCAAAATGCAAGGACATTTTGGGCTCTAGAGGAAATAATGTTAGGGGCCTGGAAGGTTGAGAAAAAGCAAACCATTATGCAACATGAAGGTGAATGTTACTTAGAATCTCACTTCTGGAATATAACCACTATTAATAGGCTGATATTTGATCCTCCAGAATTTTTAAAAAATGTACATCCTATTAACTTATCATTATAATGTCCCTATCATGTGTTTACACACATAAGCTGCACATTCTTAACAGTCCCTGTGGAAACTTAAGTGCACACAGATGGACTACACTGGGCTCTCAGCTTTTATGTTGTGTAAACCTATTTTTAGTTAAGTTTTATTTTATTTTTTTAATATATTTTATTGATTATGCTATTACAGTGTTCCATATCCCCCCTTCACTCCCCTACACCCTGCACACCCTCTCCCACCCACATCCCCCCACTTTCGTTCATGTCCATGTGTCATACTTATAAGTTCTTGGATTCTACATTTCCTGTACTATTCTTACCTCCCCCTGTCTATTTTCTGTCTATCATCTATGCTACTTATTCTCTGTACCTTTTCCCCCTCTCTGCTCCTCCCGCTCCCCGGTTGCCAACCCTCCATGTGATCTCCATTTCTGTGGTTCTGTTCCTGTTCTAGTTGTTTGCTGAGTTTGTTTTTGTTTCAGGTGTGGTTGTTAATAATTGTGAGTTTGCTGTCATCTTACTGTACATGTTTTTCATCTTCTTTTTCCTAGATAAGTCCCTTTAACATTTCATGTAATAAG
>CM052540.1:73729182-73749622 GCA_028533065.1 Trachops cirrhosus | reverse complement strand
GCCTGCAAGGTCTCTTTTGAGAAATCAGCTGACAGTCTGATGGGACCTCCTTTGTAGGTTACTGTCTCCTTATCTCTTGCTGCTTCTAGGATTCTCTCCTTCATTTTTACCTTGGCTAATGTAATTATGATGTGCCTTGGTGTGTTTCTCCTTGGGTCCATCTTCTTTGGGACTCTGAGCTTCCTGGACTTCCTGGAAGTCTATTTCCTTTGCCAGATTGGGGAGGTTGTCCTTTATTATTTGTTCAAATAACTTTTCCACTTGTTGCTCTTCCTCTTCTCCTTCTGGTACCCCTATAATTGGGATGTTGGAATGTTTAAAGATGTCCTGGAGGTTCCTGGAACCTCTCCTCATTTTTTAAAATTCTTGTTTTCTTCATTCTTTTCTGATTGGATGTTTCTTTCTTCCTTCTGGTCCACTCCATTGATTTGAGTCCAGTTTCCTTCCCATCACTATTGGTTCCCTGTGCATTTTCCTTCGTTTCACTTAGGGTAGCCTTCATTTTTTCATATAGTTTGTGACCAAATTCAGCCAATTCTGTGAGCATCGTGATCACCAGTGCTTTGAACTGTGCATCTGATAGGTTGGCTATCTCTTCATTGCTTAGTTGTATTTTTTTTTGGAGCTTTGATCTGTTCTTTCATTTGGGCCTTTTTTTTTTTTTTCTTTGTCTTGACGCGTTTGTTACATAGTGAGGGGCAGAGCCTTAGGTGTTCACCAGGGTGGGGTAACCTGTGTTGCTGGGTTGTGTCACTGTATGTGGGGCAGCAGTCTGAGAGGGAACAATGGCACTTGCTCAGCTCTCTGTCGGATTTCAGTCACTTTCCCAGCTTCCCACAAACAAATTGGGCTCTCCTGGTGCTGATTCCCATGTGGGTGGATTTGTGTATGTTCTAGGACCCTGTGGGTCTCTCCAAGGAACTCTCCTGTGAGGCTGGGAGTCTCTCCTGGCACCTCAACTTCCACAGGTATTTTCAGTTGGTGTTTTGAGGCTTTATTTCCCAGTGCTGGAACCCTGGGTTGTGCGGGAATGTGGGAACATGCGGCCTGTCAGCCACCTTGTGCACCCTGCCCCTCCACAGTCTGCCACCTAACTGGGCCTACCAGCCACCTCTTTTTTTGCTGTGACCCCTCTCTGCCTGGACGCCCAACTCCACCAGTCCTACCGGTCTGGATGAATGTGTCTATTTGAACTTCTTGGTTGTCGGACTTCCATACAGTTCAGTTTTCTGTCAGTACTGGTTGGTTTTTTGTTTCTAAATTTTTGTTGTCCTTATTTTGGTTGTGCAAGGAGGCACAGTGTATCTACCTATGCCTCTATCTGGGCTGGAAGTCTGCTTTTCTTGTTTTTATGACAGCTTTATTGAAATATAATTTGCGTATCACAAAATCTGCCTCTTTAAAAGTATATACAGTTCATTGTTTTTCTGTATTCATAGAGCTACACAACCATCATCACTGTCTAATTTTAGAGTGTTTTATCACCCCAAAAAGAAATGCAGTGCCTCTTGGCAGTCACTGCCCACCTCTCCACCAGTACCACCAGTCCACCAGTGGCAGTCATTAATCTACTGTGGATGTGCCTCCTCTAGACATTTTATATAAGTGGAATTATGTGAATTCTGTGTCTAGCATTTTTAAGGAGCACAGTGTTTCAGGGTTCATCCATATTGTAGCATGTGTCAGCACTTCATTTCTTTTTATGGCCAAATAATATTCCACTGCATAGTTATATCTGTCACACTTCATCTGTTCATCAAGTAATTGACATTCAAGTTATTCCACCTTTTGGCTGTTGTAAGTACTTGTGTACAAGTCTATCTGTGGAGCTGTGTTTTCATTTCTCTCAGGAATATGAGGGGGGACACAAAAATGGAATTATAAAAAATTATGTATTCTTACATGTTTAAACTTCAGTCACCTTCAAAGTACTTTCCATTTGATGCAGTACACCTATTGAGACGTTTTCTTCACTGCTCAAAACAGTTTTGAACTGCTTGATTTTGATGCCTTTTAGTGCCTCTACTATTGTTTTGTTTTACCTCTTCCACATTAGTAAAACATTTCCCTTTGAGGACTTTTTCACCGAGGGAAACAAAAAATTGTTGCTCAGGGCGAGATCGGGTGAATAGGGAGGGTGGAGCACAGGGGTCATGGTGTTTTTGGTCAGAAACTACTGAACACTCAGCTAGGCGTGGGCAGTTGCATTCATAAATCACCCATCATGAAATGGGCAAATGCATTGAAAGAGTCTTCAGAAAAAAATCTCTGAAGCCAAACGCAGCCTCTCACAACAATGCCATTTGGTACACTGATACAGATGGGTTCCTAGAACACATACCTAGAGAGTAAAGCCTGTACTATGAGGGGTCTGCCCTCCAGAAGATAATTCCAGGGGTTTTTGGCTCCCTCCCCGCTATATACCTGGAACTGGAATTGCTGGTCAGGTGGTAACTCTATGCTCAATATTTTGAGGAAAACAGCAATTCCTAGCATTGTGTGAGGGCTCTGATTTATCCACATCCTCACGAACATATGTTATTATCTGTTGTTTTGTCTTTAGCCATCCTGGGGGTATGATGTGGTTTGGTTTACTTGTCTTGGATGACTGGTGATGCTAAGTGTCTTTCCTGTGCCCTTGGCCATTTGTATGTCTTCTTTGGATGAGTATGTATTCAGATCCTTTATCTATTTTTAAGTTGGGTTATTTGTCTTTTTATTATTGAGCTGTAAAAGTTGTTTTTTTTTTAAATAGATTCTAGATCTACATCTCTTATCAGATATAGGATTTTCAGGTACTGTCTCATTCTGTTTGTCTCTGCTTTCTTTGTTCTTTTTCTTTCTTTCTCTATAGTTGTTCTATTACAGTTGCCCCAATTTCCACCCATTGCTCTCACCTGCCGCACTCACCCTGACCCTGGTCCCACAGTCCACCCCACTGTGTTGGAGGATTATCCTCCTCCCTCCTATCCCTCTGGTCCCTGACATTCTGTCCCTTTTTTCCATGCCTCTGGTTACATTTTGCTTGTTGTTTGTTTTATTCATTAGTTTCCTCTTATAGGTGAGATCATATGGTATTTGTCTTTTGCCACCTGACTTATTTCACTTAGCATAATACTCTCCAGATCCATCCATGCTGTTGCAAAAGGTAGGATTTCCTTCCTTCTGCTGAGTAGTATTCCATTGTATAAATGTGCCACAGTCTTTTGATCTATTTACTAATGGGCACATGGGCTGTTTCCAGCACTTGACTTGTAAATAGCACTGCTATGAGCATAGGGATGCATAGGTTCTTTTGAATTGATGTTTTAGGATTCTTATGATACAATCCCAATAGTGGGTTCCTGGGTCAAAAGGTAGTTCCGCTTTTAGTTTCTGAGGAAATTCCATACTGTTTACCACAGTGGCTACACCAGTCTGCATTCCCACCCACAGTGCACTAAGCATTCCACTTTACTCCACGTCCTTGCTACCACTTGTTTGTGCACTTGTTTATGATGGCCATTGTGATCCCTGTGAGGTGGAATCTCACTGTGGTTTTAATTTGCATCTCTCTGATGGCTAGTGATGCTCAGCATCCTTTCATATGTCTCTGGGCCCTCTGTATGTCCTCCTTGGAGAAGTGTCTGTTCAGGTCCTTTGCCCATTTTTGAATTGGATTCTTTGTCTCTTTGGCATTGAGTCATATAAGTTCTTCATATATTTTTGAGATCAAACCTTTATCCGAGGTGTCATTGGCAGCTATGTTTTACCATATGGTTGGATACCTTTTCATTTTGATGATGTTTTTTTTAGCCATGCAGAAGCTTTTTAATTTGATGTAGTCCCATTTACTTATTCTTCCTTTATTCCCTTGCCCTAGAGGATATATCAGTGAAAATATTGATGTATGATCTTTTTACACCTGTTTGGCAATATTTTGTTGAGGATTTTAGCATCTATGTTCATCAGTGATACTGGCCTGTAGTTTTCTTTCTGTGTTGTGTCTTTACCTGGTTTTGGAATTAGGATAATACTGGCCTCATAAAAAGGATATGGGAGTCTTCCCTGTTCTTGAATTTTTTGGAATAATTTAAGAAGGATAGGAGTTAGCTCTTCCCTAAGTGTTTTGGTAAAATTAGCCTGTGAAGCCATCCCATCCACATGTTTTGTGTGCCGGGAGTTTTTTGGTTACTGCTTCAATTTCACTAGTTGTTATTGGTCCATTCAGGCTTTTTGCTTCTTGCTTCAGGGTTGGAAGACTATATTTCTACAAATTTGTCTGTTTGGCCCAGGTTTTCAACCTTTTTCGCATGGAGTTCGTAGTAATTTCTAACATTCTTTGTATTTCTGTGGTATAGGTTGTAATTTTTTCCTCTTTCATATCTGATTTTATTTATTTGGGTCCTCGCTTTTTTCGATGAGTCTGGTTAAAGGTTTGTTGATTCTGTTTATCTTTTCAAAGAATTAGCTCCTGGATTTATTGATCCTTTGAATTGTTCTTTTAGTGTCTATGCCATTTAATTCTGCTCTGGTCTTGATTATTTCCTTCCTTTTACTCTCTTTGGGCTTTGTTTGTTTTGGTTCCTTCAGTGCTTGCAGATGTGAGGTTAGGTTGTTTATTTGAAGTATTTCTATCTTCTTAGGTAGGCCTGTATCACTATGAACTTTCCTCTCAGGACTGCCTTCATGTGTCCCATAGGTTTTGGACTGTTGGGTGTTCATTTCCATTTGTTTCCAGAAACTTTTTGATTTCTTTCTTGATCTCATTGTTAACCCATTCATTGTTTAATTGTATGTTATTCAGTCTGCATTAACTTGCCTGGTTTTGAGTTTTTTCCTTGAGGTTGTTTTCTAGTTTCAAGCTACTGTGGTCTAAGAAGATGCTTGATATGATTTCAGTTTTCTTGAATTTGTTGAGGCTTATTTTGTGTCCTGCTATGTGGTCTGTCTTTGAAAATGTTCCATGTGCATTTGAAAAGAATGTTGTATCCCTATGATACAGAATGTATTCCTTTTCAAAAAAAAAAAGTATTTTGCTTCTTTGGCATGGAAGGTTCTGTAGATACCAATTAAGTCTGTTTGATCTAGAGTGTTGTTCAATGCCAAAATATTATTGTTGATTCTTTGCTTGGAAGATCTATCCATTGTTAAAATCCCCTACTATCAATGTGTTGTTGTTGATATTTATCTTGAAGTCCTTCAAGATTTTCCTTGTATATTTGGGTGCTCCTTTGTTGGATGCATGTTTACAAGGATTATATCTTCTTGGTGGATTATTCCCTTAAGTATTATGTAGTGTCCTTGTTTGTCTCTTTTTATGGCCTTTGTTTTCAAATCTATTTTGTCTGATATAAGTATTGCTACCCTAGCTTTTTTTCATGTCCATTTGCTTGGAATATTTTCTTCCATCCCTTCACTTTCAGTTTGTGTAGACTTTTTGTTCTGAGGTGGGTCTCTTGTACACAGCATGTATGTGGCTCAAGTGTTCTTATCCATTCAGCTACCCTATGTCTTTTGACTGGAGGAGTTAATCCATTTACATTTAAGATTATTATTGACAGCTACGTATTTATTGCTTATTTCCCCTTTGTACCTGTGTTCCTCTCTCTTTCTTTCTCTCCTCCCTGCACCCCACCTGCTTCTTAAAGCAGTCCCTTTAGCATCTCTTGCAGATCTTGTTTGGTGGAGATGTATTCTTCTAGCCTTTTTTTTGGTCTGGGATACTCCTTATTTCTCCTTCTATTTTAAATGGTAGTCTTGCTGGATTAGTCTTGCTAGAGTAATCTTGGTTGCAAGGCCTGTATTTTCATTACTGGGAATATTTCCTGGTATGCTCTTCTGGCGTGTAGTGTTTCGGTTGAGTAATCACTGGATAGCCTTATTGGGGCTCCCTTTTATGTTACTAGCTGTTTCTCCCTTGCTGGCTTTAATATTCTCTGTCTTTGAATTTTGCCACTTCTATTATGCTGTGTCTTAGAGTGGGCCTCTTTGGGTTCATCTTGATTGGGATCCTCTGTGGTTCCTGGACTTCCATGACTTTTTCTCTCATCAAGTCAGGGAAGTTTTCTGTCATTACTTTTTGAAACAGGTTTTCTATCCCTTGCACCTGTTCCTCTCCTTCTGATGTCCATGTGAGACAGAATTTGTTCCTTTTCATGTTGCCATGCAGCTCCTTTAAATCCTCTTCTTTTTTTTTTTTTTTTTTTTTTTTTTTTGAAGCTTTTTCCGTTTTGTTGCTCTGTCTGGAAATTCTTTTCCATCTTGTCCTCCAGCTCGCTGATTCAGTTCTTTCCTTCATCTTGCCTGCTTTTAATTCCTTCTACTGTGTTCTTCATTTTAGGTATTGTATTCATTTCCTCCTGGCTCTTACTGGTAGTTTCTGTGTCCTTTTTCATGGTGTTAGAGTTTGCAGTAATTACCTTGTAGCTTCCCTGGAGTTCTTTGTAGTTCTCACTGAGCTCATTGAGCATCCTCAGAACCATTATTTTGAACTCAGCGTCTGATAGTTTGCTTGCCTTGGTTTTATTTAGCACTGTTTCTGGGGATTCCTCCTTTCCTTTCAATTGGTGTTGTTTCTTTTTCTCTGCGTTTTAGTTGACTCTTGTTTGTTTCTGCTCCTTAGATTGATCTGCTTTCACTTACTGTTTTCGTGGTGTGACCTTCTGTGGTAGGAGACCTGTGGGATTCAGCAGTGTAGTCTTCTTGATCTCCTGAACTTACTGCTCTTGGGATGACCTTTATGTAGTTTATGTCGGTTCTCTGGTTGTAATTTTGTTTTGGCTATTGTTGGGTCATCCTTTGGTGGGTTCTCCGGCTGGTTGACTGAGAGTCACTCCACAGACCACATCTTTTGTGCTGTTGTACAGGTGCTTCCAGAATGAAACCAAACAACCCAGGAAACAAATGCACACCCACAAAAATAATCCCCACCCACAATTACATGAGCTAATATTAATAAAGGTGTAAAGAGATTGAGATTGTTACAAGAGAGGAAAAATGAATATGAGTTGACTAACTGAAAGAAAAATGATTTTGAGAGGGTACGTGGAGAAGCAATAATAAGAACAAGGCAAAGAGAGAAATAATGTAAAATTTACATAATAAAAAAGGCAGGGAAGAAGGCAGAATGGAGTAAAAGAAGAGAAATGTATAGTATTCGGTTTTAACAGAAATTTTGAAAGTATGTATAGTGAGAGGGGGGATAGGAAGGAAAAACAAGGAACGAAATTGTAGAAAAAGACCCACCATAGCGCTATCAACAACAAATGATCTAAGATTAATAGAGGTGGGATGGGAATAAGAGGGAAAAAATTAAAAAGAAATGCTTAAGACGTCTAGAAGAAAGAGAAGTGATTTTTTAGAGGATAGAGTGAGAAGGAACACTAAGAATAAGGAATGAAAAGCAGGCTAAGACAGGGAAAAATTAAAATTTGAAACAAAATAAAGGACAGGAGGAAGGCAAAATGGAGTAGGAGAGGGAAAGGGTAAAATTTGAAATTTGAAATACAAAAATAGGGAAGATCTAGAAATCAAATTGAAGAAATGAAACAACAACCACATATTCACAACCAATGAGCAAAGACTGATAGAGGTGGAGAGAAAATAAGGGTATTTTAAGAGTGGGGAAAGGAAGTGAGAATGTGATGAAAAATAGTTTTGAGAGGCTGGATAGGGGAGAAATAGTAAGAGTGTGGAATGTTAACAAGTTGTAGCAAGAGACTAAATAAGATTTAAAATGAAAAAAAGAAAAAGGTAAAATGAAGTAAGAGAAGGAAGGAGTAAAATATGAGATTTGAAATAAACTATAATATAAAAACTAGTGACCTAATAGCCACAAACTTGAGGGGTAAGAAATGAATGTTAACAGGAAAGAAAATAACACAAATCATGAGGAAGAGAGTGGTGGATTTTGTCTCGGTAGAATCTAGTGCTTACCACTGTTTTTTCTTTATGGATCTGTCCTTGGTGATGTCAGATGGTGTCACAGTCTGACCCTAGGTAGCCTGTTTGAGACTACCAGTGATCCACAGTCTGGGGCTGTGTCTCCTTCCATTGTTAATCTAGTCATTCTGTAATCAGCAGTCAGACTTAAACACCACAGGATGCGGCAAGTAAGTCCTGTGGGTGTGGCTATTGCCTCCCCTTAGGCTGATGCCACTTGGAGTGGAGTGGTCTGCCTGAGAGAGATGGCTTCTGCAGTATGGGGAATGATTCAGTACAGGGGTCCTGACAGCTGCTCCCTCAGTTCTCTCCCTGGAGCCTCCTGCCCCAGACTCTCCTCAAGTGTCTGCAGTCCACTCTGCCCCTGTTTTGCTGGAGCCCAGGGTAAGTGGCTGCAAACAAAATTTTATGTGTTAGCCCTTTAAGAGGGGCTTTGTGTCTCTAGCTGTATCTCCCTTGCAGACAGAAACCCCACCATTTTTCACAGCTGGCTGATATCTGGGTTCCTTTGCAGCTCCGTTGCTGTAGACTGGGGATCCCAGCTTAGGGTTTTGATCCTCATACTTCTCAGGGGGAACCCCTGGCTGCTGAAATTTCCCTCCAGTACTTTATCTGCTACCCATGGGAGCCCTCTTGTGTCTCCTTCCACACTCCCTACCAGTCACATTGTTGTGAAGTGGTTTCTTCTGCCTGCCCATGGTCATAAGTTGGTTATTCAGGGTGATTTCTCTACAATTTAGTTGTAATTCCAGACTGATCTTGGCAGGAGGTTAGTGTAGCTTTTACTTACTCCTCCACCATCTTGGATCTCTGTCTCTACTTTCTTAATGGGGTCCTTTTGTCAACTTTTGAGACTCAGGCCATCTAAATGTACTTTTTACTGCTGCTGGTCACTCTATTCATGTCACTTTTGTCATTTATTATAGCTTTGGGGATCTTAGTCTTTCCCTGTTTCCTTCCATAATCTTCTGTGACCTCAGTGTACTGGAGATTGTCCAGAGACAACTTATTCTTTGTTTCCTTTAACTTTAGTGGTCTACCCTCTACTATACTTTATGGCCTTCTAGACCCAAAGTCATACACTGGCTCTTCTCCTATCTTAAATTTTAGTATCACTTCTGCCCTCTGTCACCACTGCCTTCTACCTTGAGTACTCTTAAGCTCACACTCTGCTCTCTGGCCCTCCTGGGGACCCTTTGCCATTTTCTCATAGTTTCTCTTTCCCTAACCAGCCTGGGACGTCGTGATAGGTCATCTTGAACTGGTTGTGCCAGCATCACTCTTCTCTTGCTGTTTCTTCCATTTCATCTGCTCAGCAAACCCCTCTAGCCTAGATAGGGTCTATAGTCGCCATCATCTCATCTTGAGAAGCACATGGCTGAACAGATGGATGCCACAACAGATTTATAGTTTAAGTTAAAGAAGGACCTAAATAAATGGAGGGAGGTACTATGTTTATGGATCAAAGACTGTCGATATAAGGGGGGACCATAAAAACCCCAGAATTATCTTATGGATGGTGGACCCCTCATAGTACAGGCTTCCTCCTCTAGGTGAGTGTTCTAGGAACCCATCTGTATCATTGTACCAGCTGGCATTGTTGTGAGATGCTGCATTCCATCTTCTTGGAGACTCTTTCAGTGCATTTGCCCATCTCATGATGGGTGATTTATGAGTGCACCTGCCCACACCTAGCTGAGTGTTCAGCAGTTTTTGACCAAAAACAGCATGACCCCTGTGCTCCACCCTCCCCTATTGACGGGATCTCACCCTGAACAACATTTTTTTGTTTCCCTGGATGAACAAAGTCCTCAAAGGGAAATGTTTTGCCAATGTGGAAGAGGTGAAACAAAACAACAGCAGAAGCACTAAAAGGCATCAAAATCAAACAGTTCAAAAACTGTTCTGAGCAGTGGAAGAAAGTCTTGATAGGTGTATTGCATGAAATAGAGAGTACTTTAAGGTGAGTGAAGTTTAAATGTGTAAGAATAAATACACAATTTTTTATAAACAAAACCTGGGTTTTTGGGGTCCCTCCATATAGATTTCTATATGAAAGTCCCAGCAAGTATTTCTTTTCTTTCTTTTTCTTTTGTATGAATTTAAAAACTGATTTTAAAATTCACAAGGAATTGCAAAGGACCTAGAATAGCCACAGAAATGTTGAAAAGGAAGAACAGATTTGTAGGACTTAATGTTACCTAATTTCAAGACTCACTTTAAACTATAATAATCAACTCAGTGTGAAGGTAGTCATGTAGATCAGTGGAGCAGAAGAGAGTCCAGAAATAGACCTACACATGTGTGTCAGTTATTTTTGCCACAGAACTCAACGTAACTAAATAGGGAAAGGATAGTTTTTACAACTGTGTATCTGTTGCAAAATTAAGAGTATAAAAATTAACTCTAGAAGAAAATATAAGAGAAAATCTTTCTGACCTTGAGTTAGACAAAGATTTCTTAGTTAAGAGAATGGAAAGCAGCAATAGAATGAGAAGATACTCTGTTTGCAGAACATATCAGTAGTTGTATACTACTGATATGATCTATAATAATATAAATCATATTCCAGATTTATATCTGGAATATGTAAAGGACAGCACAATAAGAAGATACAGCCCAACAAAACAGATGGAGGAAAATTTTGAATAAACACTTTGCAGAATATTCAGTAAGCACATGAAGACATGTTCCACATCTTTAGGGAATGCAAGTTAAAACCACAATGAAATATACTGTGACCACTAGAATGGGCCAAATGAGGAGACTAACAATGCACAGTGTTGGGAGGTGTCGGCACCTGCATCTCTCAGACAGGGCTGGTGGGAAGGAATATGGCCACTTTGAAAATAATCTGGCAATTCTTAAAAATATCAACATATACCCACCATATCACCCAGGAGGTCCCCTCTTGGGCATTTACTCATGAAAAATGAAATCATATGTTCAAACAAGAACATTAGTGTCCTAGCAGCTTTATTTATTGTAGCCTCAAAAAAACCAAGCCATCCACATGTCTGTAAGCTGGTGATTAGATGAATAAACTGAAGCAGTCATATAGTGAAATGATGATGGCAGTGAAAGGAACAAACTACTCATCTTGAAATATGTATGACTCTCAAAAGCATTATCTTAAGTGGAAAGTCAAACACAAAGGAAATATCTAGGATTAATTACCTATATGTAAAACCCTGGAAAAGGCAGAACTACAGTGAGTGATAGACCGCAACTGTAGTGATAGTTGCCTGGAGCTGGGATGGGAAGGGGCACAGGAGAACTATTTGGGGTGACGGAAATGTTACATTTCATGTTTGTGGTGGTGGTCACACCAATGTATGCATGTGTCAGAACTCAGTGAATTGTGTGCTTAAAATTGATGGAGACTTTCTTGCATGTAAAATAATCCCAGTAACACTGATTTACAAAATTATGTTCTCTGACTTGAACCAGGCTATTGGTGTCAGCAGAATCCTTTTATTCTCCTTAATGTCTGTCTTAAAAAGTCATCAGTCTCTTTAGACCACTCCTCAGTTGCACATTGCTTTCTGATAACAGACTCTTTGTCCCAGGATGGGGAAACCTTCCTCAGCTTATCCCTGCACCCTGCCCTCTTTGCATTCTCCTTCATCCATGCTCATTTTTCCAGCCTGAGACTTGCCCATCTTGATATTTCTGGAGCTATTGTCATTGACTATACTTGGGGAGCTATTGTCATTGACTGTACTCTGCATACCTCATCCTGTTGGCCCCTTTGCTCTTCCTGTGTGGTGCCCCCTCTCTCACCTCTTGGCCCTCACTTTATAAATACAATCCTGTCCTTCCCCAGATTTCCTAGGTTCCTTTTCACTTAGAAATCTACCAGGGGCAGCTGGCCTCCTCTAATGTCCCCAATAGCTTAACGTCTGCACTGAATTTGGGCTGACACAGTGGGCCTTTGTCCAAGGCTGCTGATAACTCAGTTAACAGGTTTGACAAATGGCTTTCACCCTTCCTGGACCACTCAATACTGTCACTTGTCCTGTTCTCCTCCTCTGCCTTGCTTCTCAGACCAAAGCATTCTCTTTGTCATGTGTGTCATCCTTTCCTTGACTTACATGTCAACTGGCTTCTTCTGGTTGTGTGTGCATCACCAGAGTCCATCTGTACCTTGCTGCAGTCCTCATGCTTTATTTCTGGCCCTTAAGGGTTTGACTACCACCTCTGTATTGATGACTGTCTAGTGTACTTCTCCCAGCGAGACCCCTTCCCTGAACTGCAGGGTGCGTCCCACTGTCCACCAGGCATCTCCAGTTGGGCACTCTACCTGTACACCAAGTTTGACATCATTAACTTAGAAAGGTCATCTTTTCTAAATGGGTTTATTCTCCTGTATTTTGTTCCTTTGCTAGTGGTACTACTGTCCTTCCAATCACCCAGGTTAGAACTTGAGAGTGGTCTGGGAATCTTCCTGTCCCTATAGCTAGTCTGACCTTTCCTGAGTCACCCATTTCTCCAGTCTCAATCATCTTTATTGTCCCAGAAGCAGTGTATGGTCCCATTCTTTTGGTTCTCTGGCCTCATACCCATCTTCCCCATGTCTGACACTCAGGCTTGACTTCATATCTCCCTTGTTGACAGTCTTTTTGGAGTTCCCTTCATAGACAACAGGGATCTGGGTTTCATGGATTTGTTTTTGTTTTTTAAATAAGTTGGGAGGACTACTGTAGTGTTGCCAACTTTTAATTGTTCTAAATAAGAATATTAGGAAAAAATTATTTCATAGAAAAGGACATTTCAACACTAAAAGAAGCATAATTTAGAAAATAACATTAGAGTGTCCTTGCCAACTGTGCAGTCTGTGTGCAGGTCTGGGTGGTGGCCCAGCCACTTACCTGGTTGTGTCTTATGAGTGCTTTAGTAAGCTCCTCAATCAAATGGGGACATTCAGAGCATACCCCATGTAGTGGCTTTGTAAGGATTAAAAGAAGTGATGCATTGCTGAGAGCAGTACCTGGCACATAGTGCTAAAAAAATATTAAAATGTTCCCCTGGGAGAGGAATGCATCCACAGGACTCTGCAGCTCCATCTGGATGTGGACATACCTGCAGGAGGGAACCCAGGCCCACCTGCCTTTCCATCAGACCTGCTGGGGCTCCTGGCCTGGAAATTGTGATGAGAACCTCTTTGGGGTTAGTTTTAATACATCAAATACTTCAAATTTCTGCCAAGTACTTCAGTATATCTGCATAGCTGTTTCCATCTGCAGAGCTATTATATTCAGCATTATTTGTGATTAATTGCATTTTAGTAACTTTTTCATAGCTTCATTTAGACAAATGTATGTCAAATATTGATACCATTGGTAACTTTGCAAGAATCTCAAAGGTGTGGCAGTTTGTGGTTACCTAACAGCTGTGATATTTATTAAATGCTTTCCTCACTGTTGACTCTAGTAGAAAACATTGGGTCTCGGGGTGTACTCAGTGATTCCCAGGTAGAAGAGCCCTTTGCACAGTTCCTTGGATTGGTTTGGCAGGTAGGGCTGACCTGAGAACCACTGCCACTGAGGATGACATGAAAACCATTCTCCCTCCTTGGCTGGGCTGAGATCTTCTCCCACAGGGTCCTTTGAGGAGCCCTGTTGGAGTCTTTCAGCACTTTTTCTCCAACAAGCATCTGAGCCTCCCGAAGTCAGGATGCTAGGAAGGTGCTGCATGCATTCCTGTATAAATGTTGACCAAATCAGGGCTCTCCTTTCCTTCTCTGAAATTGCCAAGATTTAGAGTATTTATCACAGTTTCCTGTTATCTGAGTGAAAGTGAAGTGGATCATGCTCTTTTCCTCTAGTAGTGTGTTTGTATTCACATGTGTTTAAATGAGCAGCCAAAAGATAGTTTGGGAGCAGCTGCACTAGTAGTCTCAGAGTCATGATTTTGCATGGTGTTTTCAGTGAACATAGGAACTCCTGTAGAAACTGTGGGACCAAGTGGGTTTTAGAGATCACGCCAGATGTACTGCACAGAATCAGCATGGGGAAAGACTGTGAGTGACTGTGTTATTCATGCTTTGGGATTCTGTGCTTTCCTTATTGTTGTAGTATAACTTTATATCAAGTAGTTAGTTTTAAGATGATAAAAAATTAAATAACCATGGCACTTGCAAAAATTTACATGATGTACACTTAATATTTATGTGAAGTTTGGGTACAACTGGGAGAGATCAAGGAGCTTTTTTGTTATTGTTTTTTCACTTCAGCAAAATTTATCTCAGGCTAATCAAAATGGTAGTACTGCGATTTCTTATATAAATTTCATATAAAGCTTTTGAAAATGTAGAAACTATTACCTACATGATTGTCAAAGGCAAAAATAAAATAGCAATGAACTCTGACATAATTAGCAGTAAGAAAATTGGTATATAACTACAATACTATTCAAACAGATACAAATCTTTTTTTACACTTTGCATGTTTAATTTTAACTTTGCTTCATTCTTTCAAGTCCTTGAATTTCTAACATTGTTATATTTTCTAAGATTCTTCGTAAAGCCCTGGCCAGGTGGCTCAGTTGGTTGGAATGTCATCCCATAATCCAAAAGGTTGGGGGTTCAATCCTGGTCAGGGCACATACTTGGGTTGTGGGTTCAGTCATTGGTCAGGGTATATACAGGAGGCAACTGATCAGTGTTTCTCTCTCACCTCAGTCTGAGTGTGTGTGTGTCTCTCCCTCCCTCTCTTTCTCTCCTCTCTTTCTCTCTTGCCCTTTTCCTCTGTCTCTAAATCAATAAAAAACATATCCTTGGGTGAGAATTAATTTTTAAAAAGTTTAAAATTCTTTATACAGAAAATATTTCAGGTTACAAACTATATTGTGTACTGTATATTAATGTGCCATAAAGTAGAACATAGTCCAACTAAATGCACCTATCTTCCCTACTATAACGTGAGTTCTAGACAACTTTTAAAATGTACTTTATAATTATTTTTATTAAATCAGATCTCTAACTCATTTATGCAGATTGGGGGGAAATGATCCATGATGAATTGTCATCACCTCTGAAGTTATCTCCTACATACCTCAGCTGTTACACCCAGTCTGGTGAGCAGTGATGCAGTTTGTTCTTTCAGGAACTTAATTTGTGCCTTTAGTTTCCTGAATATTCGTGGATTTCAAATTTCTACCAGTATAAAGAAAAAAAGATTTTGGTGGCCAAAATTACATATTTTATAGAGGAAAAATGCATAGGATGAGGATTATTTGAGAAATAAGTAGAATTGGATTATTTATATCTTTTCCCAGCTACAAGCCCTGTTTAACCTGATATTAAATTTTATGTGTGCACACACTTCTACAACATAGTTTAATTGGCTCTTAAATATTTTCATTTTCTGGGTGTGGGGCTGGTAGCTAACTGTTGTATTAAGAAACCAGTGTTCATCTAAAACATGTGGCAAACCTGATGCAGACGTTCTTTTCCTAAAGGTGCAACATGGATGTACTTGCTGGCCTCCGTTTCCAGAACGACAGACATAGAACAGTACAGATAGGTGCAGACTCCTGTCAGCGCACATGTGTAAGGTTTAAAGAAGAAGAGAACTGAAGTAAAAAAATATATTTGAACAAGTCTCTTCTTAAAAGAGAGGAAAAGTATTTTGCAACACAAAATATAACACCTATAGATTTGGAAAATGCTCCTTTTCTTTGGCTTAAAAAACAAACAAAAAATGTTCTGAAGTTGGGTTCTGAGACCACTTAGAATTGGAATAGAGTCTGTGAAATAATAGACCATAATGCAGTGGTTTGACTTCATCAAAATAAATGACTAATTACTTTAAAACTAAATTTCACAGGTCTTCATGTCTGTAGTCCAATATATTAATGCATGATATAACAGAAATAGCTGGATTTTTCTCTAAGTCTATAATAAACCAGCAAGTCTGTTGAATGTATTTCCTCCTGTGAGCCAACATATGCTGTAAACTTCTTTTTTTAATCCCCCCCCAGGGTATGTTTATTTTAGAAAGAAGGGAAGGGGGAGAGAGAAAGACATAGATGTGAGAGAGAAACATTGATTGGCTGCCTCCTGTATGCGCCCTGCCTGGGAATCAAACCTGCAGACCTTTGGTGTACAGGATGATGCTCCATCCAACTGAGCAACCCAACCAGGGACAGCCAGCATATGCTTTTAGATGTGCAGACCTGGGTGTTTACTGGGAAAGTGAGCTTCTCACTTCGAATGGGGACCTGCCATTTTACTAGAGAAATTTCATTTCCATCATGCAACAGTTAAGAATCTGTCAAATTACTCTTTCTTGTGGTACATCTTTGAAGGTTTTGAATCAACATATCACGTGCAAGAGAATCTTGAATTTTAATCGAATCCTGTGCCATTGTGGCATGGTGGGTGTAATTTGATTGAAATATAATACAATAACTACTTTGTACTATTTAAATGGTTCACAGCTATAGATGAGACTACAGAACTATAAGTAGTGAAATACTAGAAAATAGTAAAATTTGATTTTTAGTAGGGACCCTTCGTTATTTTGCTTCGGAATTTGGAAGAGTTTTTTTGTTTTGTTTTGTGTGTTTTTAGTTTCAGACAGTCTTTCTCGTTTTGGGTTTTTTTTTTTTTTTAAGATGTTCTTTTTAGACAGAGGGGAAAGGAGAGAGAAAGAGAGGGAGACAAACATAAATGTGTGGTTACTTCTCGCACGTTCCCCACTGGGGACCTAGCCACCACCCAGGCATGTTCCTTGAAGGGGAATCGAACTGGCTACCCTTTTGTTCATAGACCTGCGCTCAATCCACTAAGCTACACCAGCCAGGGCACAGGCATTCTTATAATGCAGATGTTCCTATGCTCCTGTGTCATCCCTTGATTTTCCGGATTAATGGATATAAATCTTGGAAAGACTCTAAAGCAGTTGTCATCAGCCCTTGGGGCACTGACTAGTACCAGTCTATGGCCAGTTAGGAACTGGGCTGCACAGCAGGAGGTGAGCAGCAGGTGAGCAAGCAAAGCTTAATCTGTGTTTACAGCTGCTCTGCGTTGCTTGCATTACCACCTGAGCTCCACCTCTTGTAAGGTCATCAGTGGCATTAGATTCTCATAGGAGTGTGAAGCCTACTGTGAACTGTGCATGTGAGGGGTCTAAGTTATATGCTGCCTATAAAAAAATAATGCCTGATGATCTGCAGTGGTGATGCTAGTGCTGGGGAGTGGCTGCAAACAGATCATCATTAGCAGGGAGGTCTTACTGCACAGAGACCATAATAAATCTTTTGCTAGCAGATTCATATCAAAACCCTAACAATGAGTTGCAGGTGACAATTAAGGTGCATCTGGTGGAAGGCTTTATAGTGGCAAGTGAGTTGATATACTTCAATTGTATAGCTGCATCTGGTGGCAGGCTTTAAGTCAGAATCCAACACTTATTGTAGTCTAGTCTGTACATAGCCTACCCATTTTATTTACTACTTCAATCTGTGCCTCTTTCCTGCACTACGCGCTTTTGGTAAGCCCGCAAGCTGACCCTAGCCAAAATAAGTAAAAAACAAATGTCACTGGAGAGCTTTGAAAAGGGGGAAAGACCCAATAATGAGACAGCAGAAGACTCTAAAGCTGCCATCAAAAAAAAAAGTTGCATTTAAGAGAAAATACCAAGAGTCCTACTTAAATTACAGGTTCATTGTAACAGGTGATTCACATTTTCCAAGCCCACTTTGTATAATATGTGGCAACCAGCTATCCAGTGAAGCCATGAAGCCTTCTAAACTGCTTTGCCACATGGAGACCAAGTACCATGCATGAAAAGACAAGCCTTTGGAGTTCTTCAAAAGAAAAATGTGAACATGAAGAACAAAAGCAATTATTGAAGGCCAGCACATCATCAAATGTGTCTGCACTGAGAGTATCATTCTTAGTGTGGCTAACTGTATTGCTAGAACTGAGAAGCCCTTTACTATTGGTGAAGATTTGATCCTGCCTGCTGCTAAGGACATTTGTTGTGAACTTCTAGAGAGTCTGAAGTTCAAAAGGTGGCATGTGCTCCTTTTTTCAGCTGGCACCATAACTAGACGAATTGATGAAATAGCAGAGGATATTGAGGCACGATTTGTTAGAAAGGATTAATGAGTCACTGTGGTACGCAATCCAGGTCAAGTCTACTGATGCTGACAACAAGGCAACAATGCTTGTTTTTGTGCGATACATTTTTCAGGAGGATGTGCATGAGGATATGTTATGTGTACTTCTGTTGCTAAATAACACCACATCTACAGAACTATTCGAGTCTTTGAATGATTACATATCAGGAAAACTGAATTGTGTTGGTATAGTCATGGACAGAGCAGCTGCCATGACTGGACAGCTTTCTGGTTTTACCACTTGGGTCAAAGAGGTCCCTTGTGAATGTGAATCAACACACTGTGTCATCCATAGAGAAATGCTGGCTAGCTGAAAAATGTCACCTGAATTTTACAGTGTTTTGCAGGATGTGATGAAAATTATCAAACACATTAAAGTACATACCCTTAACTCACATCTGCTTGTGCAGCTCTGTGAGGAGATGGAATTAGATGGTTTTCTAAAGGTAGATCACTGGCCAGAGTTTCTGAGTTATGAGAGCCATTCCAGAGATTACTTTTAGAAAAACAGTCACCACTGGCAGCGTGTCAGTGATACAGAATGGATAGCAAAACTTGCTTATTTGTGTGACATAACCAACATGCCCAACAATCTCAGTCTCTCATTTTGGGGAGAACAGCAACCGTGTTCAAGTTGGCAGATAAAGTAGCTGCATTCAAAGCCAAACTGGAATTATGGGGGCGACGAGTGAACATGGGGGGTTTTGATATTTTTCACACATTAGAAAAGATTTTGAAAGAGTCTGAGCCAGGGCCTTCTTTCTCCCAGCTGGTGCATGGTCACCTATCTCAGCTTTCAGAAGAGTTTGAGCATTAGTGCCCAACTACAAAAGACCCCAAACTGGGAAGGAATGGGTCTGCATACCCATTTGTGAATAAGCCAGGTGAATCGACTTTGTGCTAGAAGAGGATCAACTGCTTGAGATCGCAAATGATGGTGACTGCGAAAGTATGTTTGAGACTTCAAATCTCCATATGTTCTGGATTAAAGTCAAGGTGGAATATCCTGTAATTTCCACAAAAGCACTGAAAAGTCTGCTTCCATTTCCAATGTCCTGTCAATTTGAAGCATAGTTTTCTGCAGTAACAGCAACCAAAATGAGATTACAGAGTAGACTGGACATGAGCAACACACTTTGTCACTGTTTCCTATCACCCCCAGATGGGACCATCTAGTTGCAGGAAAACAAACTCAGGGCTCCCACTGATTCTGCATTATGGTGAGTTGTATAATTATTTCATTATGTAATTACTTTTGTAATAATAACAGAAATAAGGTGCATAAAAAATGTAGTATGCTAGAATCATCCTGAAACCATACCCTGCTCCGGTCTGTGAAAAAATTGTCTTCCACAAAACTGGTCCCTGGTGCCAAAAAGGTTGGGGACCACTGCTGTAAAGAATCAGATTGCCCCTGTTTGTGGTAGCTGGCGCTGGCTACAGTGAAGACTGCTCATGGCAGTTCTCTTTGAGGGTATGTGTGACAGGGCTTCTGAGGACTCTCTTGGTGTTCCTGTAGTGTGGGTCTGCCCTGTGCTCATATAGCTTGGGGGCATCTCCACTGAGGGCTGGCACTGAGAATACATGGTTGTATCAACCTCTTGTTCAGGTTAGCTCTGTTGTCCCAGTGCTTGGAGACGTGTGAGGCCCACACTGCTTGGCTAGGGCAAAAGTGTGGCAGTTATCTGGGCATGCCTGGGAGGATGGCCGATAAAGTGACTGCAGGCATGTGTGCCCTGGGCCCCTGCTCCAATGCAGTCCTAGGGCTTTGGAGGGGTTCAGAACTAAATACAAAGTAGAGGCTGTCAGGAGTGGCAAAAGGGACAGGGGATTTTCATGGATGGCAGAGGAGGGTGCCTGCTGGTAGGGATCCTGCCAAAGGAGCAAGGTCTGTGGAGTCCAAGCCCCAGGTGGACCTGTCTTCATTAAGTGCCTTCCACACCATTCCCACCTGTCTCATGAGAAACAGCAGTACACATTTTTCAGTGAGAAATGGGAAATTAGAGGAAAGATGATGCTAAAAGTGAGAATCTGTCACGTGAGAGGATATTTTGTGTGGGGGCAGTTAGAAGTTTCCACTCAAACAGTATCTATTATTTAATTATTCTGTCTGGAAGCAAAGGGGTAAGTTTATATGGCATCTTGGAGATCTTTTCCAGCTCCAAATTATTATTTTTTTTATAAACCAAGTGACTAAGAAATATTGAAATTGCCACCATGTACCATAAAAAGACAGTTTGATCATAAACATTTGCTTTTTTGTGTGTGTGTGATTTTTTTAATATATTTTATTGATTATGCTATTACAGTTGTCCTATTATCCCCCCTTCATTCCCCTTCACCCTGAACACCCTCTCCCACCCACATTCCCCCCCTTTACTTCAGTCCA
>CM052540.1:73666560-73728682 GCA_028533065.1 Trachops cirrhosus | reverse complement strand
GTAGCAATGAAGGTGGATAGAAAATAAACAGGGGGAGGGAAAGAATAGTATGGGAAATATAGAAGCAAAGAATTTACGACACATGGACTGAAGTAAAGGGGGGGAATGTGAGTGGGAGAGGGTGTTCAGGGTGGAGGGGAATGAAGGGGGGATAATAGGCCAACTGTAATAGCATAATCAATAAAATATAAAAAAAAAGTTTATAAGAGTTTTAAAAGTTTAGTAAATTGGATGTTTGTAAACATATCCGTACTAAAAGTACCAGGTATCTTGCTACTAAATGGAATTCTATGGTCAATTGTTTTCGTAAAACTTAGTACTATCTGAATTTTAGAAGTTATTTCATATCCTCTTCCTTCCTAAGTGAAAGCCTGTTATGTGCAGTGAAGCCATTGTATGCTGTCACTTGGCATTCCTGGGGCATTTTGGGATGGGCCATTATGTAATCACCACCAAGTTCTGCCCTGAGTAGAAGGAATACTGGAGTTCACCCTGAGTTAGATTTGGAAGGCTATATTAGCAATGAAGTGGGGAGGGTGAGAGGTAGGTGGGTATGAGGAAGGAGTCTAGGCCATGGGGAAATTTTAAAGGATGTAGGTTTACGGTTGTCTTAATTACTCGCTCAGAAGGATTTGGGGGCTCTCTAATTAATAGGATCTGTTCACTTGAAGGATCTTTTAGCTACAGTGTTTTGGGGGACAATAATGAAGACAAGGATATCTGCAAGAGCAAAAGCAACACAGTCATTTTTACTTGAAGTGGGTGGGTTAGCGAGTGTCTGCCCATTTGTCTGTGGTGTGCTGGTGTCAATGTGTGCACCCCTAGGAGAGAAGGCTTACATCACCCCAGTAGCTCCCCACCCCTAAGAGAAAGCCTTTTCATGTTTTGGCCTTTTTATGTCTAGCAAATTCTGTTCTTAACATGTTAATTGTCATTTACTTTTTTTTTCTGTATATGAAATTCTTCTAAAGTGACCAGCCTTTCTATTATTGTATACAGCATAATTACAGAATCCTAGCCTTTTAGAGTGCCACCAAACATGTGAGGCCAACTAAACCTCAGCTGCAGTTAGAGAGCCTCAGGCATACTTGTGCATACTCAGGCATACCCTGTCCCTGTGCTGTGCACTTGTTGAGGGGTAAATGCTGTGTTCTGCTGAGTGTAGTACACTCAGAGTTTCGATCCTGGTTCCCCATTCCTGGGATTGCCAGTAACTGACCCTCCTACCTGCCCTACTATGGGACTGTTAAATACCTTGAAGGTGGAGAGTGATTAGAACTTCCATGCCTTCCAGACTAGCTGGAATGCACTGTTCCAAGGACTTCCTCACTGAGGAGTAGGTGTGTGTCAGATTTTCATTTTTATGTGGGGAGAGCTAGGTTTCTGGGGATGGGTTTCTGATCCATATCCACAGACATTTCAGTGGTTCTCTGCAGTCCATTATGTGGGGTTTACCTTCGTAGGAGAGTAGAAAAGCTGCTCAAACATGTGAAACATTGTTTCAAGAAGAAACCATTGCTTTTTCTAAAGAAAATTGTGGTCTTGTGCATGTGAAAATTTGCATGATAATAATTTAAAAGTGTAGGTATCTATTTTACCAGAGGTTTCTTCCATTCCATTTGATTAGGCTGAGGTTTTCTAATTTTTTTCTGTTGGTGGTGTCTCGAAACAACACAAATATATTATCTTACAGTTCTAGAGGTCACAAACCCAAAATGGGTCTCACTGAACTAAATTCAAGGTGTCGGTAGGGCCACATTGCTTTTGGAGGCTCAGGGAGAGTATTTCCTAGTTTTCTGTCTTGTAGAGGCCACCACACACTGTGGCTCTTTTTCCACTGTCAAAGTGAGTAATGGCTGATGAGTCCTCCTCACATTTCATCTCTGAAACCAGCTTTTCTGCTTCCCTTTCCACATTAGAGGACCCCATAATGACATTGGGCCCATCTGAATAATTCAGGGTAACAGGCTTGGCCTGAGGTCAGCTCAGTGCCGTGGAACAGAACCACATTCATACGAGTGATGGGCAAGAGTGCAGAGCTCTGGGGGCACAAAGCCGTTAGATCTTTTTGCCCCTTTTTTAACTTTATGCTTTTCATGACTAACTAGAAAATAAAGACATCATTTTGTGCTATCATTCAAATTTTTTTAATTGCTGGAAACCTTAGTACCTGATTCATTTTTGTTTCTGAGAATACAAGGGCATAGCTATAATTATATCTCTGTTTACTTATATTTTCCTGGTATCAACTATTCTGGGACAATAAAATACTCCTGTACTTTATTCCATAAGTCTTTCATCAGGCATGTCCCTCAGCAGGAAGAGAGATAAGTTTCCTCCCTTGTCTTTCTGAAGTGGACTTGGGTGCTTGAAGAAAGGACGCATATGTGGCCCATGGCTTCTCCATAGTAGTGAACTGGCTGTTACAGGGCTCAGGGTCTCAGGCTTGGAACTGATCACGAGTAGGTCACAGACCTGGGCACAGAAGTAATGGAAGCCTGTCGGATGCTTCTTAACCTAACCAGGCTGTATTTTAACAACTGAAAGGGAGATCCAGGGCTTGAACCTCAGAGCACCAGATTCTTGGGCCTAAAAACTCACAGATGGGTAATAATTGGGCCCTCAGAAAGAAGCACTACCTGGAGTTTCTGGGCCCTGTGTTTGGAATTAGTGCGTTGACATATGTGCTTGTTTTTTCAGGTCCGGGCCCACCAGCTGGTCTTGCCGCCATGTGATGTGGTGATCAAGGCTGTGGCTGACTACGTCCGCAACATCCAGGACACCTCAGACTTGGATGCCATAGCTAAAGATGTTTTCCAGCATTCTCAGGTAAAAATGCAGGTGCCTGGGTAGTATTTGGACAGTGGTGTGTGCCAGGTTTGGAAGGGGCTTGAGAGGCATATTCCGGCTGGCCATGACCAGGAGCACTTGGTCAGCTGACAGGCCTACATGCTGGCCAGGAGGGCTAGCACCTCACCTAGCTCCTCCAGCCTCCCCTCTGGCCTGAACAGGGGAGTAATTGAGGGAGGTGAGTGATAAGGTCTTTGTTGTTCCTGGAGTCTTCATCATGACTTGATAGGATTTCCACAAAGAAGACAGATGTGTCAAGTGGGTCAAGTAAAATTGTGAATCTCTGTCTTGCCCTTCCTTCAGGTGATGGTCAGGGGTTTCTTCTTCCTTTTGTGGAAAGTAAGGGATTTGAGGGGTCAGGATTAGTAAAAGGTGAAGTTTATGTGACTTTTCTCTGTTCTCTGAAGAGTTGAAATAGCTGCTCTGCTTGCTAGACATGGAAAGTAAAACCTCTTCTGGCAGTACCAGGGACCTGGCCAAGGAGAAGTTAGAGAAGTTGAGGGCTACATCCTAAAACCGAGGTCTCTTGATTGCCACTTCAGATTCTGTGTTAACTGCCATGCTGTCTTGATTATGCTTGAAGATTTTAATATCATTCTAAACTCTTGTCAAGCTTGGAAGTCTACAGATTATTTATATATATACTGAATTATAAAAATATGTTGAAACAAATGACCAGTAACATGCTAATTTACAAAGGTTTTCCTATGTTTATTTCAGTCTAGAACAGATGACAAAGTTATTCGATTTAAGAGAGCAATTGGATATTATTCAGCGACTAGTAAGCCTGTGGCATTTCACCCACAACACTACGTAGGTAAGTAAGTCAAGGCCTCAGTGATGCATGCTGACCGTGCTGTAACCAAGGAGATTAAATACTTACCTGATAACCTTGTAGGTTTCTTCTTCCAGAGATTTCTTCAGTTATACAAATAAGTGTAGCAGAACCTCCTGGGCAGGCTCATTAGTAATCCCTGAAAGTACTGAGGAGCAAAAGAAAACTTAACACACTTAATGAAAGTAGAGGAGAAAAGTAAGTCCATGAGGACAAAGATTGTAAATGGTGGTGATGCTGAAGTCTGTGTGTCCCTGAGGTATCCTCTTGCAGAGTATGCTGAGAATGTAGAAGACCGTCCAGATCTATGAATGCTTTCATGAATGTATGGATGTGTGTTTCCTCTTTTGTTGCTTTTTTTTTCTTTTTTTGCACAAAATCAAATTTAACTCAGATTTGAAATGGCAGAATAAAAACAATTATAAACTGTTTGCCTGAAGCTTGCTTGGTAGTGACCATCTCCTGAAAGGTTGTAAAATACTAGCCTCCTTCCAGAGTCAGATTGCCTTTCTTTGGGGTACAAAGCAGGAAAGCTATGAGAAATCATGGTGCCAGATACTCCAATGTTGCTTTATATGAGAGATAGCATGATCCTGAAACTCAGAGGAATTTGACTTTTTCACTGGTTTCAGAAAATTAATCCTAGGGTTGAAAAATGTCCCTAATACTTGTCCTTTACATTCATTCACTTGTTCAGACACAGTGCTAATGTGTGCTGTGTATGTGGTGGGCACAGAGATAAAAGGCAAGTGCTGGCTGTTGATGGCTGTCCCTATGGGTGGGTGATAGACAAGTGAGTATCAATGGTCCTGGTGCCATGGGTCCAAGGAGGGTGGGGCCAGTGGGTGCAAGTCATATCCTCTGTTGGCTTAACCCCTTTTTGAGACTGTGGTTGTCACAGAGGCCTCCTTATGATACAGGTTTTGCTGTTCTGTTGCCTGCCCCCACCACCACCATTTTCTTTCTAGCAGCCAGAGTAGCATTTAAAAATGTGTGGGTCCCTGCCATTCCTATCTCATTTGGAACCAACTTCTAGGTGCCTACCTGCTTCCTTATAGTCTGACTCCTGTTGTACTCTGCCTCTCACTCTCCAGACCCTGGCTTCATTCCTGCTTGGGATGTGTCACACTGGCTCGGCCAAGGACCTTCTGCACCAGCTATGGGCACAGAGCTCTCTCTCCCTGACTTGTGCTTTGGACATTCCAATTTCTAGGCTTCACTATCACTTCTCTGGGGTCTTTTGTCTATATCAGTTCACCAGTCCATCATCATGTCACTTATCTTTAATTCTCTTTACATTTTCTCACACCCACCTTCTAAACCCAAGAATGTCAAGCCTTAGGGAGCCAGAACCTCACCTGCCACCTTCACTCTTGTACCTGCAGTGGGCAAGTATTTGACTGAATGACTTAATTCATGAAAATTTGTTGAATGAGGAGAGTGAAATGAGTTGATGTGATTTAGGAATACCCTTGGAAAGGGGGACAGGGGGCACTGGAAGGAAGGAGACTTGATACCATGTATTACTTTACTTTGATTATGGCAAGACGTGATGGGGACAGATACCATGATGGTGTTTAGGTTTTACTCCTGGCACAGGGGATGTCCAGTAAATGTAGGTGAGACAGGCGAGAGACTGGGTTCTAAGGCTGTGGGCATCCTGATTCCTACCTCCCAGCTGCAGGTATCCTGTTTTATTAAAGTGGTGTACTTATGTGACTGTGAAAAGAGAAACTATATCTATAGTGCCTTAATGAATGCTTATTACATAGCAGGTACTGTCACTGTTTTAGGAAGAACGGCTGAAAAAGGCAGTGAATGATTAATGTTGAATGAATGATAAGAAACCCAGAAAGGAGCAGCTCATAGGACATACTTTGCACTTCTTGTATTTAAGCAATATCTGGTCCTCCTGTGACAGTTGTGGTTTAAACAATCATTGTCATGTACTTGAGACTTGAACATTTATTCAAGAGGAGGGCATTAGGAGTAAAAGGATGAAGACACTTGATATAATGTTTGGCTTTGATCTAAGCTGATGGGTTTTAAATTAGGTGTAAGTTTGCACTCCTTAAAACTATGTAATGTTTTATAAAGTGCATTCATATTTTATTAGATCATGAAACAATGTATTTTATTAATGAAGTGGACACTCCTGAATTTTCACTTTCACTTTTCAGTGTTTTATGGAAAATAGCAGTCTAACTGGTAAAGAATTTGGGATGTTTAGAGTGACATTTTGAGGGAGGTTAATGTAGGCAATAAGACCTGTAAATCCTTCTATAAGACATTTTCTTTTTCTTTTTTCCAAAGTATATGTTATTGATTATACTATTATAGTTGTACCATTTTTTTCTACCCTTAATCCCGCCTCTGCCCTGTACCCCATCTCCCACCAGCATTCCCAGGCCACCTTAGTTCGTGTCCATGGGTCATACATATAAGTTCTTTGGCTTCTCCATTTCCCATACTATTCTTAACTTCCCCTGTCTATTTTGTACCTACCATTTATGCTTATTCCCTGTACCTTTTCCCCCATTCTCCCTCCACTCCCTCCCCACATATAGTCCTCCATTTCTTTGATTCTGTGCCTGTTCTAGGTATTTGCTTTGTTTGTTTTCATTTTTATTTTTTTATTAGGTTCAGTTGTTGATAGTTGTGAGTTTGTTGTCATTTCCCTGTTCATATTTTTGATCATCGTCTTTTTCTTAGAAAAGTCCCTTTAATGTTTCATATAATAAGGGATTGGTGATTATGAACTCCTTTAACTTGACCTTATCTGGGAAGCACTTTATCTGCCCTTCCATTCCAAATGATAGCTTTGCTGGATAGAGTAATCTTGGATGTAGGTCCTGGACTTTCATGATTTGGAATACTTCTTTCCAGCCTTTTCTTGCCTTTAAGGTTTCTTGTGAGAAATCACCTGACAGTCTTATGGGCACTCCTTTGTAGGTAACTGTCTCATTTTTTCTCTTGCTGCTTTTAAGATTCTCTCCTTATCTTTAATCTTGGGTAATGTAATTGTGATGTACCGTGGTGTGTGCTTCCTTGGGTCCAACTTATTTGGGACTCTAGGCTTTCTGGACTTCCTGGAAGTCTATTCCCTTTGCCAGATTGGGGAAGTTCTCCATTATTTTTTCCAATAAGTTTTCAAATTCTTACTCTTCCTCTTCTTCGGGCACCCCTATGATTCCACCCCTATGTTGGAAAGTTTAAAGTTGTCCCAGAGGTTCCTAAGCCTCTCTCTTTTTTTTTTTAATCCTTGTTTCTTCATTCTGTTCTGGTTGAATGTTTATTTCTTCCTTCTCCAAATCATTGATTTGAGTCCCAGTTTCCTTCCTGTCACTGTTTGTTCCCTGTACATCTTCCTCTGTTTCACTTTGCATAGATTTCACTCCTTCCTCTATTTTGCGACCATACTCAACCATTTCTGTGAGCATCCTGATTACCAGTGTTTTGAACTCTGCATCTGATAGGTTGGCTATCTCTTTGTAGCTTTGTTCTTTTTATTGGAGTTTTGATCTATTCTTTCATTTGGGCGATATTTCTTTGTCTCGTCTCGCCTGTTACATGGTAAGGGGTAGAACCTTGGATACCTACCAGGGCAGGGCAACCCACATTGCTGCTTTGTGGCACTGCATATCGGGGAGGGGTCAGATAGGGAATAATGCCTCTTGCTCGGCCCTCCCCCTGCTTTCAAGTCACTTCCCCTGCTACCCACAAGCAAATTGGGCCCTTCTGGTGCTGATTCCCGGTTGGGTGGGTTTGTGTACATTCTAGGACCCTGTGATTCTTTCCAGTGAACTCTCCTGTGAGGCTGGGAGTTTCTCCAGCTGGGAGTTTTCTCCTGCTACTGCACCTCCCACAGGTTTTACAGCCAGAGGTTTTGAAGCTTTCTTTTCCTGCACTAGAACCCTGGGTTCTGCAGTCTGTCTTCGTTCCCCAGTTGTTCTTCCCGGTTTATGCACATGCAAATGTGGGACCACCCAGTCTGCAAGCCTTCTCCTCGCCTGCCTGGTCCAACAGCCACTGCCTTGCCCCATGTCCTCTCCACTCCGGCTGCCTGTCTCCCCCACTCATACCAGTCTGAATGAATGTTTCTTGGTTGTTGGACTTCCATACTGTTCGATATTCTAGCAGATCTGATTATTTTGGGGGGGGGTTTGTATGTTTTGTTTTGTTTTTTTAATTTTATTTTTTATTTTTTTTAACTGTTCAAGTACAGTTTTCTGTATTTTTTGTTTTTAAACTTGTCCTTATTTTGTTTGTGCGAGGAGACAAAATGTATATACCTATGTCTCCATCTTGGCCAGAAGTCCTATAAAGCATTTTTTGATGCTTCTGGCTATTCCAGAAATCTGAATTATACCAGAAGGCACTCATAAAGCACCAGCACAGAAGCACAAAAGTAGGAAGTGTGGGGCAAGTTCAGGGTGGCTTGTGTGTGGTCTGAAATGTCAGAATGAGATTGGAAAGACGTTGGTACATGATTTGGAGGGTAGGTTTGCATGAAGTTACATACATACGCTTTGGAGGTATGGCAGAAAGGGATTCATGTAAAAATCACTTTTGTTGTTTTTCTCCTGGTAAGTATAGATAGAAACAGAAGTAGTCTGGAGATATAGCACTCATTGATTTTGCCTTTATGTGCTAATGAGGTCCCACTGGGGAACTAAGTGGACACTGGGGATGGAATGGAAAATTGAGAGTCTAGAAACACCATTGGAATGGGGGAAATGCTTTCCTGGTATTTCAAGTTATAACCCAAGATATATTGTCCATACAAGTATTCTTATAAGTAGTAGAGGCCATCAGTAGTCTTTGCCTACTTGTAGTACATTATATATTTTTAAAAAATTTTATTTACTTATTTTTGGAGAGAGGGGAAGGGAGGGAGAAAGAGAGGGAGAGAAACATCAATGTGTGGTTGCCTGTCATGTGCCCCCTACTGGGGACTTGATGTGCAACCCAGGCATGTGCCCTGACTGGGAATCAAACCGGCAACCCTTTGGTTCGCAAGCCTGTGCTCAGTCCACTGAACCACACCAGCTAGGGCTATAGTCCATTATATTATTTTACAGAAGAAACCATTCAGAATTTTGAACAACCAGTATTGGAACATAACTTTCTTGTTCATTGCAATCGGTATTAATCACTTTAGAAATTGGAATATTAAAATAGTGTTTTAAAGAAATTTTAAAGAATCATACTAGAAGCTTTAAAGTATGACTAAACGGAAATAAAAGTTGGGAGAGCTGACTATAACCAGAGTTTTCCAAACCTGCCTGGAATTTTAGGTTCTACCCTAGAACTGCTATATCGGAATCTTAATTGGCCTCAGAATTCTATATTTTCAAAAGAAAAGCCTTTCTTGCCTGGGCCCATGTGTATTGCTCTTGGGGAATGACTGCTTTGTCTTCATGATTTGCTTCTGAGCCCGTGGTCCTCTGCAGCACTGAGAAAACCTCAAACCGGGGCAGGGGTGCATGGTGGGGTGAAAATGGAGATGAGTGGACTTGAATAACAAAAGAAAGAAAAAAGAAAAATACATTACAATTTTAAAAAAATAGGAGATCTCTACATAGTTATCTGAGGTGTGGGATTTACAGAGGGAAGTACAAAGGTCCCCTGTCCCATTGCTGTGAGGCTTAATCTGCACAGTGTGTAGTCCTTTTTAGGGTGAAAAAAAAGAATGTTCCAATTCATGCTATGTCAGAAACTCTAACTGGAGATCTAGAGGTGATTATAATTTTGTCTGTTCCATCACAACACTTAACATCCATCTCATCTCACCAGAGAATTTCCAGTCTAAATGAAAGCACAAATAAAATATTTCAGTATTGAGTTGTTAGCAGTGTTTGGTTTTCCTGGTTGTTAGTCAGTAGTTCTCAAACCCTAACTGTGCTTCAGAATCATTGGAAGAATTTTAAAAATAACAGATGCCAGAGGCTAGCTACCTCAGGTCTGCAGAATATAGGCACAAGCTAATCCTACTATATTTGTAAAAAGCTGTCCAAGTAAAAGAAAACAAGGTCCAGTGAGTCTGAAAAAGCATGTACCGTGTCTTCCTGGCCTTCCTCAGTAGAAAGGAGATGAACTCCCACTATTTACCTAATTGAATGACCAAAATCTGGAACATTGACACCACCAAATGCTGACAAGGATATGGAGCACAAGGAACTCTCGTTCATTGCTGGTGGGTGTGTAAAATAGTACAGCCAAACTGAAAAACAATTTGACAGTTTCTTTCAAAACCAAAAAACATACTTTTACATAGGATCTAGTAATTATGTTCCTTGGTATTTATCCAAAGGAGTTGAGAACTTAAGACCACATAAAAACCTGCACACATATACTTAGACCAGCTTTATTCATCGTTGCCAAAACTTGGAAGCAATCTAGATGTCCTTCCGTAGGTGAATGGATTCATAAACAGTGGTATGTCCAGATAGTGGAATATTATTCAACACGAAAAAGAAATTAGCTGTCAAGCCATGAAAAAACATGGAGTAACCATCAATGCAATTACTAAGTGAAAGAAGCTAGTCTGGAAAGGCTGCTGTATGATTGTATGATTGCAGTCATAGGACATTCTGGAAATGGAAAACTATGAAGAAAGTAAAAACATCAGTGGTTGCTGGGGATTAAAGGGGAGGGACGGGTGAATAGGAGGAACACAGAGTATTTTTAGGGTAGTGAAACTGTTTCATAATATAGTACTATAAAGTAGATACATATCTATGTAAATTTGTCCAAACCTGTAGAATGTACAACACGAAGATTGAACCCTAACATAAACTATGGACTTTAGTTAATAATAACGTATTGATACTGACTCATCAATTATAACAAATGTACTATAATCAAGTTGTGTGCTTCCTGCTAAATTTTCTGTAAACTAAAACTGATAAAAAAAATAAAGTCTGTTAATTAAAGAAAGAAAGAGTACATAAGCTCCTTAATGTGTTCAGTTAGTTCATGGCAGGCACTGTGCTGGACAGTGTGATACACCAGACAGATGTCGTCCTTGCCCTTGTAGAGTCATGAGAGGAGACAGGAATGGAAAAGGAAGGTCAAAGAAAACCAGCCCTATTACCTAATTAGAGTTTGTCTCTGATTATAGTTTGGGGTAAGGTTTGGAGGTAGGGTAGGAATTTTGCAAGGTGACAATAAGGAGGAAGTATATGCAAAGGGGACAGCATGTGCAAAGGTGTTGAAGTGAGAGGACAGGGTATGGAAGAAACAGAAGAATGTGATTAGAGCACTGGAAGCCAGGAAAACTGGTCGGGAGATGCTTGTTAGTCTGGGTTCAGTGACCATGCCTTAGCTTTTAGACTTACTCTTAGGACCACAGAAGCTCATTGAGGGATTTTTCATTATAAAAACAAGTCATTATTGAAACTACCATACACACAATATATTTGTACAGGAAATAAAAATCAGAGGAACATTAACTAATACCACAGCTCTGTCCCCATCTCTCACTTTTGCATTCCTCCTCTAGTACTGTGAATTTTGTAGTAATTGTCTTCTTGCTTTTTTCTATTTTGTTTTCTCCCCAAGTACTAATTGAAGCTGTGCGAGTAGATGGGATTCCCTGGGGATGTTTTTTATGGAGGGCACGTTCTGTAGAGAGGTCCTGAAACAGATGCCTCACACTAGGGAGAGGCGGTAGAGCTAGAAGCCAGAGAGCAATGTGGCCAGAAGAGGAATCCTCGCAAGAACAGTTGTCAGTAGAGGTGAGGAGGAGTCTTCTGAGTACTCAAAGCTCCCAAAAGAGGTTTTAGCTTTGCAACTTCTGTATTGAAGGACATGGAAAAGGGCAGGATGAGTGGCCCACACCAATCCACCGGTGATCCTTTCCATAAAGGGTAGAGCTTGACATGGTAGGGAGGATTGAACAGGCTTAACCAGTTATGGTAAAATCCAAGGGAGGCACAGCACCCTGGTCCCTTCGGACATAGAAGTGTGGATTCTAGTGGGAACCAAGGGAGGCTGCTAGGCAGCAGGACTGCATGGCAAACAGGAAGAATTGTGCAAAGAGGAACATATTGAAATAGGAGTTATTGCCACTGGGCAAAGAACAGACTACATAGTGACCATAAAGAAAGGCCCTGTGGCTTTCACGACTACTAAGATGCTGGCAGGGGTGCCCCACATCCTGACAGACCCCCATGGCTGGCCATACTTTACCAGACCAAGTTAGAGGATGCCAGTTCACAAAATGCCAAACATTGGTGATTGATGTACAAAGAACAGAAATGACTGCCGTCCTAACTGCAGTGATGGGACCCTGACTCTCAGGGTCAAGGCTCAAAAAGGGTCCTGTGCAAATGGGAGTGAGAGACTAGGGCTGGTCAGTGGGCTCTGGTCTGGGACCTTGCTTTGCTAAAGGCTTTCTGGTGACTGAGAAGGTAGATTCCTGTAGCTGCACATCTGGTGCTCACTAGACTATCCATCAATTATCATTGTTAATAGTCTTCTTGAAAGTAAGGCTAACCTGCCAACAACATACCCTACCATAACGTGAGGCAATGGCCAGGAGACATCACCCCTGAAAGAGAAGACAGTCTGTGAAGAATGGTGTGGCACCTGCAGGGCTTCCTCTTTGGGAAACCAGGTTGCCCAGTTGGGACCATGATGGGACATGTGCAGAATCTATAGTGGGACCTGCTGGGAACAGAAGACAATGGCTTATACACATGTTTCAGGGGAGGGGTATGGTACAGATGAGCTGGAGTTAGAGAGAATGTAACTACCCATGCTGCTCCTACAGCTCAAATTGACTATGAGCCAGCTGACCCTCAGGATCTCATCCACTTGCCTCTTGCCAACATAGCCAGACTCACCATGCAGGGGCAGCACAGTTATGAGTCTGCATGATAACTTGCCATATTCCCACACAGCAATGTACCTTTGAGACTCCCCATAACATAACACAGATTTGCTTTCCTATTTTTAAACTTGCATGATGTTCCACCCTGCAGATGTGCTGTCATCTACTTACCCATGTCCTGTGGTCATTATCTAGAATATTTTCCTTTTGATTTTTCTATAGCACTTAAAAATTTTTTTCACCAGGCATTCAATATTCTACTACTGATATACTCTACTAATAAGTTTTTGAATGTTTAATTCTTTTAAAATTTATGTAATATTCAGTCATAGCTTTGCTAATTAAACTCACCCGTTCCAAGATTTTTACCTAGTTTTTTAATTAAGAAAAGCTTTGTAACTGACAGTAACCAGAGAGGAGAGGGGAGGAATAATGGGGGAGAAATTGGGTAAGGGCCATCAAGGAACATGTATAGACACATGGACAAAGCCAAAGAGGGTAGCTTCGACGGTAGGAGGCGGGGATGGGTGGGTGGGTGGGGCGTGCTGGGGTGAAAATGGAGACAACTGTACTTGAACAACAGTAGAAAAAAATAAAAGACAGCCCTGGCTGATGTAGCTCGGTGGATTTGAGCACAGGCCTGTGAACAAAAGGGTCCTGGTTCGATTTCTAATCAGGGCACATGCCTGGGTTGCAGGCCAGATCCCCAGTAGGGGTGTGCAAGAGGCAATCACACATTGGTGTTTCTCTCCCTTTCTCCCTCCCTTTCCCATTCTCTAAAAACAAATAAATCTTTGGGGGGAAAAATAAAATATAAGTAAATAAATAAATAAATAAGATGGCTGGTTTTCTAAGGAAAACCAGCAAGAAAAGAAAAGCTTTGTAACAGAAGAATACAAAAGATAGTATCACAAGCAGTAGTGTATCCACTGAAAAGGTTTAACAAATGTTTGCTTCACATCTTTAAAGAAATACATTAGGCTTTTCTAAGTCGTGTCTTCCCTCAAACAGGTTTTTATATTTTCTAACCTCACAATGTAGAATAAAGAGTGCTCTGATTTTTTTTGTAACTTTTTTAATGAAGTGCTCTGTTGTTCATATCATTCTACACTTGTGTTTTTGAGATGTGTTCATGTTCATCTTTTTTCCATTTTTGTCTTTTTAAAACTAATGAAAATGACATTGATGTCAGTCCTCAGGGTCTGACAGGGTAGATTCTGCCAGAGAAAAGCGAAGGTATTACCATGTTAAGTAGAAGGTCTTCTTTCTCCTAGATCCCTAGGCAGATCCTTTGGGGATCATTGGATTATCTCAGCCTGTTCCTATGACCTTTCATTCATTTTTTAGTGAGTTTATTTTAGTTGATGTGGTATGAAATAATATAGACTGTCTGGTCTTGTGGCTTTTGAAAGGTTGTTTTTTTTTTTAAACCTAAAAATTAGTCATTTTGGAAGAACTGAAAATAGGAGGTATATCCTCCTTTCAGCTGCTGTGTTTTAAAAGACTGCAAGGTGTCTTCCTGAGAGGAGGAATGTTGATTCAACTACCAGTGACTTCCACATAGACTGTTGTTTTGTGATGTGCCTTTCTAAAATGCAGAGATTGACAGAAACAGATTTATCCTATATTATCCTAAACTTAGGAAACCATGTAGGTGGCTAAATGAGAGTTGTGTCCTTTTCTACTTTCTCGATCTAGTCAGAGTGAGTGCAAGAATCCTTTGCCCTTAAACACCTATGATTCACACTCTGATTCAGTGAACCCTGGAATAGAAAGGATTTGGATAAAATTTGGGATTAATCTATCACTACCCAGACTCTTGCTGTTCAAGATTCAGGCACCAAGGGGACCCGTGAGGTCCACATGTGCACTATCTAGACTCAGGGTCAGAAGATGCAAGGGGTGCTTATATGGCTGTGGAATATCCCTGTACCCACAGTCAGGCAGCCAAAAGCTGCCGTTGTCATTGTCGACCCACCCTAATACTCAGAAAGCTTTTATTTACGTTGATCTAGAATGTACTTCCCTGGATTAATTTTTCCCCCTCACTTGTAGTTCTTTCAGGTGTCACCCAGAATGTGCCATCTTACTTTTCTCAGCCCTGTACTGAGGCTTCCATTTTGAGGGCTTCTCTCCTGGACAGTGGCCTAGGGCTCTTCTGGTGGGTCCTGGCTGGCACTGCAGTTCTGAATAGCCATCAGTTGCCTTAGCTCTGTGCTGAGAGTTGCTGCTCACTGGAAATCAACAAGTTTCAGTCCTTTAAAAGCTGGGGACGATTTCTGAGTCCTCCTGTCCAAAAGCCTCTTACCTCCCTGCCCCTGCCTTCCCACCTGGCCTTGAGTCTAGCTCAGCCTGCCAGACCAAACTCCGTAGGCCACAGTAGCCTCCTATTGGTTCCCACTGTGCCCTTATTCCCAGCCAGCCTTCAGAAGCTATTTATCTATCAGAGGATAGAAACAATTATGCAAAATTCTCCTTTATATTGAGACAGCTTAGGGACCCAGACCCAGACCCAGGACCCCAAGGACACCAGATGGCCAGAAGGAATGCTGGACCATAAAAATGTCACCACCCTTTTACTTTCTACTGATAAATGCAAAATAGCTGATTTTATCTCTCATTTAACTGCCTGCTTAAGCTACTGACCCGAATGTGTATTGGATCAAGGTTCGACCACTATTCGCCCTTCTTGGGGTGGCAGTTGTGAGCAGTCTTCCAGCCTGCCCCCACAGCCCAGGTGCGAAGTAGTTACCAGGCAAAGCAGATGGAAAAGTTATTCACTTGAATGTTGAAATGGAAAAATCCACAAACCCACCTTTTCAAAAGCACCTCCTTTACCTGCAAGCCCACTTTTTGCTCCCAGCTCATAAAAGGAGACAAGCAGCCCTTGGCTAGGTGGCTCTGTTGGAGCATCATCCTAAGTCAGGGCGCAGATGGGAGGCAACCAGTCAGTGTTTCCCTCTCACATTGATGTTTCTCTCTCCTTTCCTCTCTAAAGTCAATAAACATATCTCTGTGAGGATTAATACAATTTTTAAAAAATCAAGCAGAGTCAGACCCCAAGCCAATTAAGAGGACCTTTCCTCTTTGCTGCCTCCCTTGTATTCAGGCATAAGCTTAATAAAATCTGGAAATTTGGGGTTTTCTTTCGATTTCTATCTTGGGGAACCCAAGAAACCCCAATGCCAGTAACAATATCACTTTATGTGTGCCTTCTATAGAATATTGAGGTTGAGTAAATATATTTGACTCCTGCATGTAAGTGGACGCACACAGTTCAAGCCTGTGTTTAAGGATCAACTGTAAATCCATTTCAACATGGTTAATGTCGTTGGAGAGTTCTGCATTGTTTTTGGAAGCATGGAGAACGAGGGTTGGTTGGTAGGGAATGTGCTGATTTATTTAATCTTTGACTTTTCAAAGCTATATTTTTTGAGTAACATTTGAAAATCATACATCAGCACCTATCTGCATTATAGAATTTTTAAAAAATATTACTTTGTTATTGTTTAATGTAACATCTCTGTAGTAATATGCCTAGTAACAGGTGAATATTGGTTAGGTTGGGGTAGGACTGGCAGTAGAGCTTGTTTTTGGTTAACATCCTTCCTTTTAAAAATCTATTTTATTTTAATTTGGAGAAAAACGGGACAACTTCATGCAAGCATAGAAAGTAATCTGAGGTAGTGGATATGGAATGGTGCATAGCCTACAGCACAGCTGTAAGGGTTGCAATGGATACTTTTTTTCTTTACATTTTCCAAGTGGTCTTTAATATTTAAAAGATAATTATTGAATTATGAAAATATTTTTCATTAAACACTTCTGTCTTCAGTCCATGTTCTTTTCTAACAAAAGCCTGCCTCTCTAGTGTTTGTGAAAGGAGAGCAATAAACTGGTGGCATTAATCTCCACTCCGTGAGTTGGTGTCAATTCTGAGAAAGATACCCTTGTCATATAGAAGACAGACCACAATTCTTAGCCACACGAGGGCTTTGAGAAGAAGAACTGATACAAGAAAATATGAAGTATGCAAAGAGAGGCCCTGGCTTATTAGACATTTCTGCATCTTTCAGAGAAATGTAGACAAATTTAATTCACTAGTTAGACTAGATTATGATAGAATAGGAAGTAGCTCTCTGGATTCTCAAAGGTTTATGTGAGGTCATTGATTATAGTATGATTTTAGAAAATGTTCTTTTGTTGGAAATCATTGCTTTTAAGTGTTAATATAGTTGGAGGGTTTTTTTGTTTTGTTTTAAGGTAAGTTTGTGCTTTTCATGAAGTTTGTAGCTTATGGTAAAAAAAGTAAAACAAAAATTCTCATCTTCATTTGAATGCTGATACTGAATTCAGCATTTCGTTTTTGTTACTCAGAAGTTAAGTGTGGTAGGTCAGCTACAAGAGATTGCAAACTAGATGTTTTTACATTGATTTAAATAGTGCTATTAAAACTTGAATGGATTTCATGGTGTTCTTTGGCCCCAAATCTGGCCATGATTCAGAATTACCTGAGAAGGGACTTTGACAGTTATAGGGTCTTGTATCTTATACTTCGGGGTTTGGATCTTTACAGATTTGTGTTTGATCAGGAATGTCTTGGAGTTCCAGCCAAGATGGAGGCATGGGTATAAACTCTTTCCTTTCTTACACAACCAAAAGGAGGATAACAACCAATCTAAAATCAATAAACACCAGAAGCGCCAGAAAATCAAACTGCATGGAACTCTGACAACCAAGGAATTAAAGAAAAAATCAATCAGAACAACCAGACTGGTGTGCTGAGACAAAGAAATACGGCCCAGATGAAAGAACAGAGCAAAACTTCAGAAAGAGAACTAAGTGAAGAGGAGAGAGCCAACCTATCTGATGGAGAATTTAAAGCCCTGGTAATCAGAATGCTCGCAGATCTGATTGAGCTTGGTTGAAAAATGGAAAAAAAAAGAAGGATACCCAAAGTGAAATACACCAGAATGTTCAGGGAACCAATAGTGATGGGAAGGAAACCAGGACTTAAAGCAAGGATTTAGAACAAAAGGAAAAAATAAACATCCATCTAGATCAAAATGAGGAAACGAGAATTCAGAAAAGTGAAGAGACTTTTACAAACCTCTGGGACAACCCGAAACATTCCAATATCCGAATTATAGGTGTGCCAGAAGGAGAAGAACAACAGCAAGAAATTGAAAACTTATTTGAGCAAATAATAAAGGAAGAATTCTCCAGTCTGGCAAAGGAAATAGACTTCCAGGAAGCCCAGAGAGTCCCAAGGAAGTTGGACCCAAAGAGGAACACAACAAGGCACATCATAATTACATTAGCCAAGAATAAAGATAAAGAGAGGATCTTAAAAGCTGTAAGAGAAAAGAAAAGAGTTACTTACAGAGGAGTTCCCATTAGACTATCAGCTGATTTCTCAAAAGAAACTTTACAGGCAAGAAAAGGCTGGAAAGAAGTATTTGAAATCATGAAAGGCAAGGGCCTACATCCAGGCTTACTCTATCCAGCAAAGCTATCATTTGGAATGAAAGAGTAGATAAAGTGCTTCCCAGATAAGGTCAAGTTCAAGGAGTTCATCATCACCAATTCCTTATTACATGAAACATTAGCGGGACTTATCTAAGAAATTGAAGAAGATCAAAAATACGAACAATAAAGTGATAACCAGCTCACAACTATCAACAAATGAACCTAAAAGAAAAGAATAACAATGGAAACAAAAACTAAGCAGACAACTCGAACAGGAACAGAATCAGAGAAATGGACGTCACATGGAGGGATTTCAGTGGGGAGCGGGAAGGGAAGAATAGGGGGGAAAAGGTACAGGGAAGAAAAAGCATAATTAGTAGGCATAAAACAGATGGGGAGAGATAAAAATGGTATAGGAAACAGAGAATGCAAAGAACTTACATGTACAACCCATGGACACGAACTAAGGAGGGGCAGTGCTGGAGGGTTGGGGGGCAGGGCAGAGGGAGGATAAAGGGGAGAAAATTGGGAAAGATAGCATAATTGCTAAAAAATACTTTAAAAAAAGGAATGCCTCGAGTATGTGTGTGTGATGCAAGTGTTTATGTGTGGTGAACGTTTGACGTGTGTATATGTGCTGCGAGCCCCATGTGTTGGCATGCCAGCATAATCATCCCCAGCTACTTTCCCACAGGCATCTCTGGTGGGAAATGAAAGCTGTGTTGAACTTTGTCTTTCTGTGAGCTGGCCTCACAGGTCTCGGGCTTCTCTGAGCTTGAGTGCAGGGCACTTGGAAATGAGATCTTCCAAAAGAATGTGATTTCCAAGGCTCGTGAGTCCTCATGTGGGAAGAAGTGAGCACTGGCCTGAGCCCCAGTTCTCCTCGACAGGGTGTGTGTGTCTTCCTGGGCTCCACTAGGACTAGATTCGCTTAGAGAGCTGGGTTAGGCATCAATGGAAGTTTTCTTTCAGAGAATGAAAAGGAGTATTTTGGGTGCTTTATTATTATATTTAGTTAAATTTAATGTGTTTATTTATTTTGGCAAGTTGGTGGGGTAGGTTGTGTGTTTCTTGCCTGGTGCCACTCAGATTCCAAGGTTGGAGAAACACTTTGTAGAGGACATTGGCATTCGGGTGTCTTTAGGTGCGGTTTTGTTCTGCTTTAAAAATTTTTTAAAAACCCAAACCTGAGGAAGATTATGTAGCTCTGAGGACTCCAATTTGGTCTGTTGTGTGTTCTCTTACAAGTGTGTGTTTTTCTCTATATCTCCGACTCCTGGTACTCCCAGGCCTGTGCTTATGGTACCTTCCTTGTAGGCATCCCTTACCTAGTTGTTTAGTGAGTGAACAAAAACCTGAGGAGTCTTCTTCCTATTTTATTGTATCGGTAAATAATTAATTCCTGATATTTTGAAATGGTTTTGACAGCAGGCCACACTCGTTCCTTGTCATCAAATGTCTGGGTGCAGATCACTCTGCTCACTTTACTTGTATGGCCAACTGCACCCACCCAGATCCCTCACCTCAGACCCACGGGGAGCCTGAGGGTTGTGAACAAGGAGGTATCTGATCTGCTGGCCAGGTTGACAGCTTTGTTGTTATATCTTAAAGTTGTCATGGACCCAGTCCTGAGTCCTCGTGGCTTCACTTCTGTGCTTTACTGTGACAGCATGAGGATAATGAGCAAATGCTAATGTACATCAGAACAGGTTTATAAAGTCATGCTCTGAAAGAATACAGAACCCTACATTACTGATCCTCTAATGCGAGTTAAAATGTGTCACTTGATCCTGGTTTTGATAACAATGAAAAAGAAACCAAAAGTATAGGCAGCAGTAACCACATTTTACTTTTTATACTTAAAAGCTTACTAGTAGCTAAGAACCTACTTTGAATTTAAAGAGAAATTCTGTTGCTTCACAAATGGAAGGAGAAGTGTTCTGTCCCTATTTTGTTCCTTAGTATTGGAGATTGAGCTTTGTCATCAGTGAGCGGAGACCAGATGGCCAAGAACGCCTGTCCAGTTAAAGATGGACAATCTAGGCATTCAAGGAAACAAACAAAAGCAAAACACTATCAGAAGTTAACTGAAAATTCTTGGAAGTTAAAATTCTAGCCCCAGAGTATAAAATTGATCATTATCACATATTTTATAATGTTAAACATGATTTTCCAAAGGTTTCTGAGAATTCAGGCCAGTGGTATATTCTCACTTGAGAGGTGCAGGACTTGAGATGGAACACGTGCTAGCCAGCATAGTGTCTTGGGGAAGTGTTCTCTGCTCACAGTTGTTTTATTGTTTTCTCTCTGTGTTGATGAAACAGCCAGACCAAATCCGTTTGGAATGCCTGGGATAGTGCCACCGTATGTCCCCCCCCAGATGCTCAACATTCCACAGACCTCTCTACAAGCCAAGCCCGTGGTAAGACCTTTCCTTTCCTTCTGCAGCTAGTCTGCCTTGGCTTGAGGGACAGCTGACCTTAACAGCTGCATATGCATCAAATCTTAATGAACACTAAAATAATGTCTTAATCTTTTGAATTGATATGTGAAGCAGGTGCCATTGTTTGTTGAATTGAAACTTAGCCAAGACCAAGAATGCTAATGGGAGCCAGGTCCTGTAGACAGTTTGTGCACGAGTGACATGTGCCCTCTGCCCTCTGTTTCAGGCTCCACAGGGGCCCAGCCCAGGTGCTCCGGGTCAGGGTCCACACCCATACAGCCTTGCTGAGCCGGCCCTCACTTTGGAAACAAGTGGAAAGAATCTGACTGAGCAGAACAACTACAGTAACATTCCTCATGAAGGAAAACATACTCCACTGTATGAAAGGTCCTCCCCAATCAACCCAGCTCCGAGCAGCAGTCCCAATCACGTGGACTCAGCGTACTTTCCTGGTTCTTCTACGTCGTCATCCTCAGACAATGACGAAGGCAGTGGAGGAGCTGCAAAGTGAGTGGTGGGTTTCTTATGTAGCTTGTTCTTTGGGAAGCCACCTAGTGACTGCCTAGCTGGCTGACTGGCCCGTGGCACTGAGTGTTGTGCGCAGAGATGCGGTTTGTTGCAGGTAGGTGAGGGTCACTTTGTGCCGGTACTGGGGCTCCTCAGGCATGGAAGAGAGAGGCCATTAGACATTTTCACAGGGCTTCCTAGGCTGAAAGTCTGCTCTGCCAGTCTCTGTGGGCTTGGCCCATTCCTCTGTTGGAGTGGAGTTTTAGGAAAATTGGTCTGTGTTATCACCAAACATGGTGAACTTGTCTGGTCAAGTGCTGCTAACCTTGACTCTCTCTGTGATATCTCTTGCTGTTTTTCCCTAACCTTCATGCCAGAAAGCATGTGGCCTTCAGTCTCTCAGCTCCTGGACCAGTGAGAACTCTGAATTTCCTTTGCCTTTTTTTTTCCTCCTGAGTTTAACAACTCATAGGATTATTCATGAAATTACACTGTTCACCCAACTAAAACCCTAGAAAGCTGCCAGACCCAGGCTGGAGTTCTCCCAGAAAGGAGTTTTTTTAAAAAAAATTTTTTTAAAGATTTTACTTATTTACTTTTAGAGAGAGGGGAAGGGATGGAAAAAGAGAGGGAGAGAAAGATCAGTGTGTGAGAGACACATTGATAAGTTCCCTTCCACATGCCCCACCTGGGAACCTCACCCTGACTGGGAATTGAACCTGCGACCTTTAGGTTTGCAGGTCGGCACTCAGTCCACTGAGCCACACCAACCAGGGCAGAAGAGGAATATTTTAAATGTGTACACCTAACGTAAATGAATTTTCAAGTACTTAATTTGTTATAATCTGATTGAGGAAGTCTTAAATAAATGCACAGTCCTCCTCCTCCCTTTAAAATACCTTCTGTGTCTTAGAAACTTGATTTAAATAAAAGAAAAAAGGAAAAGAAAGAGTCTTTATACCTGCAACTCCTTTTCCTAGGTTTGAACTCTAGTTAATGGGGTAGATGCCCATGGCTAGTTAATACTACATTGAATTTCTGTTGTAAGAAATCTGAGAGAGTTTCCATTCTTCCTGCAAGTTCTTATTGTGTGTGTCACGTGATGCTGGATATTTTTCCTCTCTTGTCCTCTTTTACTCCTAAAAAATGGGCACTAATGTCTGCTGACCTCCAGTGTCAGTTACTGAGGAGTTTGCTAACATCCAGAGACTGTGAGATGTCTGGAGTAGAGACACATAAAATTCATAAACTCTTTTTTTTTAAAGATTTTATTTATTTATCTTCAGAGGGGAAGGGAAGGAAAGAGGGAGAGAAATACCAATGTATGGTTGCTTCCTGTGCATTCCCTGCTGGGAACTGGCCTGCAACCCAGGCATGTGCCCTGACTGGGAATCGAACTGTGATCTCTTGGTTCACAGGCCCACGCTTAATCCACTAAGCTACACTAGCCAGGGCTAAAATTCATAAACTCTTAATCACCCTATGTACAATCCTAAAATCCTAAAATGAAGTCAAGTCATAACATCACATTCAAAATTTTAAATTAACCTTTTGGAAAGAAAATATATTTAAGACCTACTGAGTAAGAATTTCTGGAGTTCACATTCATTCCAAACTCTGAAACACAGGTAGACATGAAGCAGAAGTATGTGCTCTGTGGCTCAGAGTCTGTGTGGTGAGGAATGTGGAAGCCAGCAGAGGCCTGGCATAGGGAGTTTTGGCTGCAACCTCCTTCCTTCAGGTAGAGAATCAGAGATAATGGAAGTTGTTGACCTAATTTGGCAAACTGCCCTGTTAGAATATTAGTTGAACTGGGGGTAAGATTGTTTGAGAGCTCCTCCATTCTCTGGTGCAGATTCAGCTCCACTCTGTTCTGGAAGGTTCTGATCAACATTGCCTTTCCTGGAACTGTCCTCCTTTCCCACTTCTGAGCTCTGTCACTCGTTCACACTCATTGCATTTTCTGGAGGAGCTTCTGGGAGGTGGACTGGGTATAGGGTCTGAGAGGATGCCTCAGCCTCCTGGTGATATGAAATGTGGTGAAGCAGGTAGAGCACATCCACTGCTAGGAATTGAAAGATTGGATCAGGTTGTGTAGCTTAGCAATGCCTTAATTTCTTTGAATCTGTTTCTCTGTTTATTTAAACAATTGAGAAACAGAACAGTTAAAACTGAGAGAAAAGAGGGGGAGAAGAAATAGGGTTCATGTGCCTGAAGCTTCAGGGTCATAAGCCAGGCAGAGTAGGACCTGGTATCAGCCCTGGTCATAGGCATCCTTTGCTTGTGGCAGGATGCCAAAAGAAGGGTGGTATTCTTGATTTCAGGGTGAGGATTCTAGTCTGTTGATCAAGTTGTGTGTGTGCAATTGAGGGTCACTCTCCTAATTCATAACCCAGTGAGACATAAGTCAAATTTAGATGTGAATTAGGGCCCCTGGACCTACAACGTGCTCTTGAGGATAGTCTTGAGGGAAAGAAATCATCCATCCATTCAGCCAAGCAACATTTGAGCACTTGTGTGTACCAGTGAGCATGCTGGCAGGCAGTACAGATGAAATGTGGTGCAGATAGTCTGCAAAGAAGTGAACACTGATGAGTGTATGAAGAAAACACCAGATAAGAGGGAATGGAGGTGGGAGCACTTCTCTGAGAGGTGAGATTTGAGCTGTGGCAGCAGGGTCAGAGCTGGACAGATACAGGGTCGAACAGGGGGTAGCCTGACCAGTAGGAGGTCTAGTAAGGTAGGGGCTGGGTGGTGAGGAGTCTGATCTCTATTCTCAGTGTGACATGAAATATCCACAATGTTTACTTAGAATGGCTGATTTAGGTGTCATTATCCTCGGGACAGACAGGTATCTGGGTGATTGGACCATTTAGCTGGGCAGTTTCTCCATAGTCGGACTCTAGTACCTCTCGTAATAACTTCTGCACGCTGAATATAGAAATGTTTGTAATTGCTGTACTTACAATCTTAATTTGCAATAGCAGGGAAGGGAGTCTGCCACCACCTCAGCTGGATATGTCCCTGTCACTTTATCACCTCTCATCATTGTTCCCTGTTCGATTCCCTCAGGCATTTGCACTTATTCCACTGTGTTTTACATGGATGGGTGAAAAATACCAGAATGTGGAGAGTCCACAAAATAAGTGACAATGTTTCCCCAACAGAAATCCGTAATTTTTCTTAAAGCATGGTGCTAATGGGCGATGGGACTGTTACACAATAAAAGAGAACTGTCTCTGTCTCCACCAAAAAAAAGCTTCCTACAAATTAAAAAGCTAAATGTTTTGAATGACAAAGAATATAAACATGCAGTTCACAGAGGTGACACAGGTGGTCAATAAAATGTGAAATGATGTTCTTGTTCACAAAGAAAGTCAAAGGAATGCAACTTAAAACATACCTTTTTTAACCTATAAAATTGTCAAACATTTGTTTTTAAAGATAAATTTAGTGGGGCAAATGGGGAGGAATCCTCGGCATTTGTGGTGTCTCAGAGCCCTGGGCACTCCTCCCAGAACGATAGCACCATTTGAGCTCAAAGGTAGGTGTGGGGATGCATTGCATCCATGTTGGCAGGAGCGGAAACATGCCCCAACCCCAAAGAACATTCTTATGTGAAAGGAAGTGCATGCTGAGGTATTCTGTGTAGCATCTGGGTATAAAAGTACCTCCTGACTGGTCTTCGTGTTCGGACAGTAGCGCCTGTACTGTGGGTGTAACTATATATACAAATGCATGTACCACAGGTATGTGTATGTGCTGGGCAGGTCTTGTCCTGCATCTATCTCACCCCCTTTTGAATACCTAACCCAGGATTTTAGCCTCTTCAGCTGGGAATGTTCAGATGTTTTTCCCACCACACTGCTGGAATGGACATCCTGGGTTGGTAGTGTCTTGGACACATGTCCCTGGACACTTTGCAGGTCTGTGTTGGACAAGGAGTCTTGGGCTGTGAGAGGTCCCCTGTACATAGGTGGGTGAGGTGGGTGGCCCACCAGGACTGAGATGAGCTGCATGGGTGCCACTGGAGTTATCTTGAGTGTCCCTTCACTTCTGCAAAATTGCAGCCTCCTGCTATTTCAGTGACTCTGTGTCTGTTAGAAGACTATGTGGTGCCTGGGCAGTTACTCCAGACCCATGACCATTATTTTGAAGCAAATAAAAAGAAGTGCTGCTTTCTAACTATATAATGTTTTTCTCCTCTTCTTTTCTCTAGAGTATAATCAACATATACTTCTTGCTTTATTTTTGGCAGTGTTTTTGTTTTCTTCTCTTCTTGGCCTTTGTCAAATCTTTAATCCTCTTTTGGTTGAATTAAGAATTACAGTTGAATCCTTGTGGAGATGTTTATTTTATTGGCATTTAGAGTCATTGGCTTTTAGAATTTGAATTTGATCTGAGTTGGTAATTGGAAGATTTTAGTTCTTTGATTTTTTTCTAATTAATACCTCAATACAAAGTTATAGAATTGAAACACTAAAAAATATAATATAGGAATTTCCCCATAATTCCACATCTAGAGATAAAACTGTTTTTGAAAGATTGGCTAACATTCAAATATCTTATTTTTTGCTACATAACTAACATGATTTTTACAGTAATGGGATTTTAGGAATAATAATGTGCCTTTTTTCTTCTCTGCCTTTTTCATACTCTGTAAGCATATATTCTGATTTGTGTATGAATGTAACTCAGTATGTACACTGAATATCATTTAAGTGTTTTTATATGTCATTACTGACATTTCTAAATGGATATTTAAAACTCCTATTAGGAAACAAGACAGACTTAAATTTTCTCCCTTTTGTTGACTTAATTTGTATAGAGTTGTTCCATTTTCTTGTACAGTTACATTCACATTGATATTAAGGTGTTGTGTCAAGGTGGTATCTGTGGTATCAGCTTTACAGGCCCCCACATGATTTCTGTGGAACTAGGTCTGGGCTGTTAACAGTTACTCCCAGTCCCCAAAGGACTGTAGACCCATTCTGTCAGGGCCCAGTCCTCCTAATGTCTCCTGGCTGGTCCTGCTGGGTCCTGTTGCCACTTGTGCTATGTGACCTAGAGCTCACTGGATCCAGTGCACCCAGCATGGATGGGAGGTCACTGGGTTGTTTATGAGTTAAATCAGCTGATGAGTGACCACACTAACTGATAGTTATTATTATTATTTAAAAAATAACTGGGTGAAATAAAAAAACATTTTTTAAGTAGCACTTGTTATTATAATTTTTAAAAAATTTTTCAATTACAGTTGACATGATGATATTAGTTTCAGGTGTATAACAGTGATTAGACATTTATATAATTTATGAAGTGATCACCATGATAAGTCTAGTACCCATCTGACACCACACATAGTTATTATACCTGAAGAATTTCATTCATTGCCTTTGACCTGCTGTCCCAGGAAATAGGCTTCTAATGCATCTTTTTTCCTTCAAGTGGTGTTGGTGTTTTTCTTTTGCTTTGAGTCTTCTCAGGCTCCCATTCCAGAGAAACCACGTGAATAAACTTCATAAAGAATTTTATTTTACCTTCCCTAGGATACCTGGTTCCAGACAGGCTGCAGGTTTTTTTCTTTCAGATTGTTACACTGATGTGCCAGACAAATACTGAGTTTACATTTATATTTTGACATTTTAACACAAGGCAAGATTTCTAACATCTCATAAAAATGAATCTGAATGACTTGTATGTGTTAGTAAAAATTAGTAATCATCTGTGCCTGTATGTGTTCTAGCTGTCCACTGACCCATGTAGGCACTTTATGTTAATTTCCTCTGACTCTGTCGGGTGTCTCTGAACCCTCCCTGGTGGGCAGTAAAGGGATGGCTCCATGGCCTGCATGGCGCAGGGAGTCCTAACAAGCTCTGGAGAAAAGCCCTGTCTGATTGCTGTGTAGGAAATCATTCAGAACCAGGCCTTTCTCTGTACCGACTTTTTATGCAAGAACCTCAGTGTGTGGCATTAGCTTAATGCAGAGCCTAAGGAGACTATAGCAACATGGAAACTCAGATATTTATGCTCTGTAGTAGGAGCCACTGGGTCCATCCGTCAGAACTCTGGTAGGGCTGGGGACCCATTGAGTGAGAACAGCTGTTGGGGAGCAGATAGGAAAATGTATGCATACTTGTTGAAAGTCATTTTCACCCAGTTTGACCATACCTGTGACCTTATGCACACACATTAGAGAATGCTGCTGTGGATTTGATCTTTTACCAGTCTGTCATGTGTTTTTGTTCTCTTGTGGTTTTATTTGCCCTTGTTCTTTCTTTCCTATTGATGGGTAAGTGCTGTCTTTCTTTTCTGCACCATCAAGGCATACTGCACCCGTTGCTATAGAGACAGGAGTGAGAAATCACTGTGATGAGTCACTTTTACAATTGGTGTAAATGCACTCCAGTCCCTTTCCATCCTGTCATCACTGACCTGCTGACTAGAAATATGTGCAGGAGAGAGAATCCAGTGGTTAGGGCAGTTGCTGCCTTTAACCAGCTTTAGTGTAGAAAAAGCCCCAAGTGTCCTGGAGTGAGATGAGGCCTTGCAGTTCATCTCTGAAAGCCCACAGATTCCAGTGATGTAGTGCTGGCCTTTCTGCTGCCACTGTTCCTGAATGGTGAGAATCATTTTCTGTTGATTGCCTGCTGCATCAAGTGTGTCCATGTAAAACCCACCCCGAGTCTGGCTTTCCTTGTAACAGCATGTGAGAATGTCTGGGATGATGGGTCAGGGTCTCAGTCCAGTCAGTGTTGCTATAGCTGTGAAGGGTTTCTTCCCTTTGATCCTGAATTTTATGCCTTGGGGTGAATAGGAGAATTCAACAGAGAAGACATAGTGGCTTCCTGCCTGGGCCACCCAAACCAGGCCCAGGTCTCAGCAGGCTCACCAGGGTATAGCCAATGAAACTTCGCGTCTATGTATAAGTGTGATTGTGAGGCGTGAGTAGTCATGTAGAATGAATTGTTATGTAGAAATATTCTGAAATCTTGAATTCATTTGTTCTCATATTCAAAATTTTGTTTTCTTAAGTTGTGAAGTAATATAACTATCTTATTGGAATATTCTGGGTTTTAAAAAATTGGCTAGTGTCAAATGCTTTTCAAGCAGAATATTAGATTTTATAGTTCAATTATTAGAAGGTCATATGAGCATCTTAATTATGGTAATATTTTATTTTTAGCTTATGGTAATCTATATAGAACCAAACTAAGGTTTATAAATACAAGGTCTGTGTGATCTTAGGTGTGACAAGCTTTCTGCTTTAGTAGCAGGCCCTTCCACACCACACCACCCCCAACACACACTGCTCTGTGTGTTTGCTGATCAACAGTGGGGCTGATAACTAAGGTTGTCACATTTGCAGTATGCAAGTTTAATGAGTATTCCTTTGTTGTGCTTTATGTCACATAAAAGAGATGCCTTCTTTGCCTTATATCTTTAGACTATGGTTATATGATTTATTCATATAGTAGTTGGGTACTTTCTTCACGATGGCTATGAAATCTTATCTTCACAGAGTTTATAATTAGTTATAAAAACAGATAATAATTACAAACAGAGATGAAGTGATATATGCCATGAAGGAAACAGTAATGAAAATATCAGGGATGGGGAGGGGGGATGGTCAGGGAAGCCTGCACTAAGATGACATTGTAGCCAAGGACCTTCAAAATGAGGTGTCACATATAAAAACTTTAGTCTGCCGTGAAGAGGGAGGGGTAATTCAACAGAGTATGAAAGATACTTACAATCCTTATACCTGACCAAGAATTTGCATCCAAAACATATAATGACTTCCTATAAGTCTGTAAGAATCAGTATCAGGTAGAAAATGTATCAGGTGGTATCAGGTAGAAAATGTGCAGAATGCTTGAACAGGCATGCCACCAAAAATGTCACCTATGGAGAAGTGCTTATCTTTATTGTTACCAGAGAAGTGCATGTCAGACCTGCTGAAGTTCAGTGCCTTCCCTCTCAAAGGTTATCATGAGAGTGAAAGTACTAAGTGTGTCAAGGAGGGGCCTGGGGTCTCCTGCAGGGCTATAGACCCCACTGTGGGGTTCTCCCATGTGCATGATGGGATGTATACAGTGATGAATCTGAACCAGTGTATGAGCCAAAACCACTGGACATGAAAAGTACACGATTGCATCATTCCATTTATATGGTGTTCAAAACCAGAAAAGGTATCGTTGTTGTCAGAAGTCAGAATAACTATTGTCCTTGAGGAAGGAAGTCACTAGAGTAGATCCAGGAGGGGCTGCATCCCTGCTTGCTTATGTGGCATATTCAGTTTCTGGGCACTTAATAAGTTGTTCACTTGTAACTGGTGTATTTTTTTGTAGTTTTATTATATTTAAATCTTTAAAATTATAATAGATTGTCATATCTATTTCTGTATAAAGTATCCAAGTAATTTGTTCTCTAATTTCACTGAATAAATGTTATTGACCTTTTTATGAAAAAGTACGTGAGCAGCTCTATTTATACCACATTCTAGATCATTTCAGAGCTTACTAGCCTTTCCTCTTCATATCTTGGAATACTCACTCTGGTTGTGTGTGTGTGTCAAGGTTGTCCACCCTCTGTTTCCCTATTTTACAGGCCATGGCACACTTAAATCACATAACGGGTTTACTGCTTCATGTCCTGACTGGGAAATGATTAGTGAATAATTGACTAAGATTCATTTCCTGAACCTCTTACCTCCCCCCTGGCCAATAGTAGCCACTCTTCTCTTTGGTTTTATTTACTTATGTATTCTCACCCAAGGACATGCTAATTGATTTTAGAAAGCAGGGAAGGAAAGGAGAGAGGAGAGAAACATTGACCAATTGCCCCCTGTACAAACCTCAACCCAGGGCCGAACCTACAACCTGGGCATGTATCCTGACTGGGAATCAAACCACAGCTTCTCAGTTTATGGGACAACACGCCAAACAACCGAGCTGCACCAGCCAGGGCTGTTCTTTTTGATTTTAAACTGAGCCAAACTGATCACTTTGCTTTTGGAATACTTGCATTTATTTTGATGCTTCCTTTTCATCACTAGTATTTCCTCTAATTTTATAAAATGGTAGCTTGAGATTGCACACATGAATAGCAAACTTGGACAGAGCAGTGGTTTCTCTGAGTCTTCATTGGCGACTGGATGTGGGGTAACTGGGCAGCTGGGCTGCTCCCATTTTGTGTGGAGGCACCTCCTGTGTCTCAACCTGGTTTCCCCATTCCATGATTGGGATCAAGGAGCTAGAACAAGGCTCTGAGATATCACAACATGGGGCACAATTCTTGGTTTAAGATGGGACAGGCTTCTTACCTCTCCTTTTAGCATTTTTTTTTTTTTTTTTTGTAATAGAACTAAAATGAAGTCCGTTAGAAGATAGAAGGATTAGTGGGTCTGAAATCTCTCCACCTGTCACATGGGTCAGTTAGAAAGACAAGCCAGTGAAAAGCTCTCTGTGCTGGCATACCTGTATCCAGCACTGGTTTTAGAAGACACTTTTGTCTTCGAGCCTTGCAAGGGAGAGGGATAAGTAATGAGTAGGTGCCTGGAGCTGTCCTGGTTGTCCCCATGGTGGCATTGTACTTCTCTGTGCGGAGGCCTGCAGCTCAGGCTCTAGGGTCTCTGCTCCCTCCAGAATGATGATGCTCTTCACAAAGCTTGCCCACATGAATAAACTTTCTCTTACATTGTGGCCTATAACAAACAAATAAACAAATACTTTATGAAATAATATCATTTATACCACACTCCATTCTGTTCCATTCTAGTGTTTAAAAATGCTGGTTAAACCCACTAAATTGTTTTCCTAATGGGTCACAGTCCACAATTTTTAAAAAAATGCTGATTGAAATACCTTATTCTGGCATTTTAGATACCCTGTAATCTTCCCCATCTCTTTTCCTTACCCTGTTTTTTTATTACTTTGCCAAATAAAGTTATTCCCTAAATAAGATTCCGTTAACTCCCTGTTCTCTGGAGCTTACAAATCCATGCTCTCTCCTTGAGCCTTTCCATGAGTAGGATGGAACTCCCTGTGTTGCCACTTGGAACAGAATATCTTACGTTTATTTATAAATTATGAGTAACTTGTGATTCAGACAATATTTAACATTCCACTGCCTGATAATTGTCAGTTAAATGGGATTTTTAAAAATCTTGTTTCTCCAAGACAACTGAGTTCCTTAAAAGGAAGTCTACATTTGTGTTTTCTATACCCCATGCTCCTAGCTTATCCAAGACCATCGTTAAGCTGAGTGGTCAGCATGGGCTAGGAGGTTCATGTTTTCTCTTCCACAGTGAGTAGTTATCACCTATCCATTGGAAGTAGGCAGAAAGAGCTCCTGAGTAGGGTTCTCTCTGGAGATGGTTTGTTGAGGGGGGGCAAGATAAGTAAAGCACAAAGGTATCCTTGAGTCTATAGCACAGGCCCTTCTTATCATTGTGTGTGTGCGGGGGGAGTGGTTGACACAAACAGTAATCATGTGTATTTTATGTTCAGCCATATCAGTGGGAACAAAATTGCCTGGGAGAAGACAGGAAGCCATTTGGAGCCTCAAGTGCGGGGAGACCCAGGAGACCAAACAAAGGTAGTAGGTCTATACCTTTTATTCTCTCCAGTCCTGACTATTTCACTACGAGTTGTTAGGGATTGCTTGAAAGTAAAACGCTCTCTCTGTTTTTAAGCATGTCCTGAGTAATACAGACATTGGCAGAGAGTGCAGGAATCACAGTCATGGGGAGTCAGAGCAAGGAGGGATCCCAGGGGCGGGTGGGGGCCTGGTGGAAATCCAACCCTGTCTGTTGGCTGCGTAGTTTTGTCATGCACGTAGAGCCTTCTAGAGCCTTATGTCTTGTAGAATCTTTGTAGGATGTGAAATAAAAATTAAATAAACCACACTACATTTCTGCTTTTACCTATTAATAGTGATTTGTAGAAATATCTTTTTAATTGAAATGCCACATCTGTCCCTACAGCTAATCACTTAGATAACAGGATCTCTGGCTGGAAGAAGCTCCTTTATATACAAGGTGACAAAATATCAGAAGTCAATTTAAAACTCTGAAATACTGTCACTGTTGAATGATTATCCTACAAATAACCTTCACAGATACCTACTGTTTTGCAAGCACCTTCCAGTGGTTTATGTACAATGCAAAATAGGGAATATAGAAAATACTCGTGAATTATCCATGAGTTACTCTTCTTAAGACTGATTTTGGCACCTGGTGATTTAAGGAGTAAATTAAGCAGTTAAATACATACCATTGTAAAGAATACATTTTTTTCTCATAGTGGAAAAAAGGTGTATCTAGAGTGGCACAAAATCAAACAATAAGCAGTATTATTTCCAACATTTATTGTGAGAAAGATAAAAATAGTTTATTATGCAAATAATAATTCCTCTTGGTAAAACAATCAGACTTTGTTAAAGTTCATAAAGAAAAAACTAAGGGTCCCCTTTGCCTTCCTTTCCCTTTGTCCTACTGCCTTGACGTTCCCTACTCTTGTTCCTGTTTATGTACATCCATTCCTTATTTTGGCAGTTGACTGTTACAGAATGGATACTTTTTTCCACAAATTGTCAGCATATACCATAGACAAGTGACATGCTCTCTGTGAGAATTAGTTTCCTCATCTGTAGAGAGGACCATGCTTGCTTGGTGTTAGGCAGGGTCTCCAAGGAAAGTGTAAACACAGGAATTGGCCACCAGGGATTAGCAAGCACAGAAAGCCACTGTCAACCCATAGGGGCTCCAAGGGAGGAGACATGGGTGGGGACACCCAACAGGATCTGCAGGTCCTTTAGGCTCCCACTCCCCAACACAGGCAGATGGGTATCTGCTCATCACTCCCTCTGTCCAAGCATGGGTGGGTCGGTGCTTCCTTGGACTCAGTGGTGAAGGTGTTCATCGTATCTTTCTAGATGGAACTATGTCATGGGTGAACTGGCAGCATGACATAAACCCATTTTCCCCTCTCATCCATTGCTCTGTAGGCAGAAGGTTCGTCCACTGCCTCTTCAGGCAGCCAGCTTGCTGAAGGAAAGGGAAGCCAGATCGGCACTGTCCAGCCAATTCCGTGCCTCCTGTCCATGCCTACAAGGAACCACATGGACATCACCACCCCACCTCTGCCCCCTGTCGCGCCTGAGGTGCTGAGAGTAGCTGAGCACCGTCACAAGAAGGGGCTGATGTACCCGTACATCTTCCATGTCCTGACGAAGGTATGTGCAGTGGTCACTCCTGGGGTATGGCTCCTTGCTTTAGGAACTGTTTTTCTATCTTCTAAATTATTTGAAACAAAGTTTATTTTCCCCTTTCTAAACTTTGAGAAAAATTTATACTTGTAAATACAATAAAAGAACTTGGGAAAAGTTTCATTTTCCCCTTCAATGTAGTATAAAATATGTTTTAAACTTATAATTAATGACAGCACATTATTTCCTGATTTGTAATTTTATTCTCTTTATTTTTATTTATTTATTTTTTTTAAGATGGGATGTCAGCTTTATTTTTTTTAAAGGTTATTGAGGAGAAGGAAAGGAGAAAGAGAGGGAGAGAAATATCAATGTGTGGTTGTCTCTTGCAAGTCCCCTACTGAGGAGAGGACCTGGCCTGCAACCCAGGCATGTGCCCTGATTGGGAATTGAACCGGCGACCCTTTGGTTTGCAGCCTGTGTTCAGTCCACTGAGCTACAGCAGCCAGGGCTATTCTCTTTGTTTTTAATTCAAAGTTTCCTACACCGCATTTGTGCCATAATGTCCAGTTTAATTCCGATGTTGCATATGGTTATCCATCCCAGAAATGCCTCCTTGTGGGTGGCTGAGGGTGCTTTGTGTATTTTGACTTGTTCCTCTGCCTCATTGAGTACAATTTTTGTATCACTTATAGCAAAAAGTGGAATACACAAGTTGTAACATGTAGTTAGAAAATGCAATTTATCTTTTTATACAGTGTAATAATTTCACATTACTAGTCTTATTAAATATATGCCTAATAGTTATTATACAGTGTGGCATGAATTGGTTTTGAATCTTGGTGTCTTGAGTAGATCTAAATTTAAATTTCTTTGGTAATTTGTAGTTTTTTATCACAGACTCAATGTTTAACAAGTTACCTTGGTGACCAGATTCCTCATGCAGAATTGGTTTATTGCTGTGTGTATTTTTAATATGTTTTCATTAGCATTTATACCACCATATATAATCAGCCTTTTTCCTTTCTATTTTCTGCAATCCATCTGTGGTTTGTAGAAGGAAGGCAATGAATGCAAAAGTTACTCCTGTTCCATAGCACTCCCACCCCAGCTGGACTTCGACCGCTAACTGATTTGAACATTGCTTACTTTTATAAATTAACAGACGTGAAGAATATTTAGACCAGGGCTATTTACCCAGCTCCTTTATTTTTAAATTGTAATCTCCTCCAGGTTTCATCTATTATTTAATATAGATATGCATATATGGTATAACTTTTGAAATTATGATTGTCAGGTAAACATTTTATTTTTCAGGTTCAACATAAATTGTAAGGGTAAGTGAAAAGTTACTGTTGCTGAAAAAGGATTTTGCTAAGATTAAAAGGGCAAGGTTTTTAGAAGATTGTGCCCTTTTCCCATGGTGTGTTTGGGATGTAAAGTCCCTAGGTCCCAGTTATTTCTGCCCGCCACACTGGTGGGTATGACTGGGGTAGTCTGTTTGATCAGTAGGAGTGTGCAAACTGCTTGTCCTCTTCATTACTCACTGATTTCAAGGGCAAATTTTGATAAAATGACTGTGGTTAAGAAAAGTAAACTTGACTGTCTTTTTAGATTTTAAAATGTCACCAAAATTTTTTCAATGTATTAGGGAAAAGATTAGACTTGTAAGACCTGCTGCTTCCTGTGAGCTAAGCACTTCTGGTATCAAATTGTCCGTACTGAGACTCGCGCACTGGGGTGAAGCTTCATAGGAATGTAGAGTTATCAAATCCTCATCGTATTAAGGAAGTAAATACTCCCTAGATGAGAGTGTTAACCATACAGAGCTACTACAGTATGAAGGTACTGAGGATAAGGGGAAAGACCAGTTTTGAAATTAAATTTGTGTCAAAGAAACAGCAAATGTTATGAAATTATTATTAAAAAGAGTATATACGAGGTCTATCCAGAAGGTATTCAGCCATGAACTATGAAAAATAGAAACATTTTTTGAAGAAGATATAAGAAACATTGTACAGAGGACAATGACGCCTCATTCCCTGTCAAAGTAGGCACCTTGGGACCTCACACAGTTCTCCCAGTCACCATCAGCTGCCCCGTCATATTTTCCTGAATCTCATCCACAGTCTGAATCTCTTCCCTTTCAAAGGTGACTTTAGTTTTGGGAAAAGGCAGAAGTCACAGGGTGCCAAATCTAGGCTGTAGGGGGGCTAAGTCACCTGGGTGATTTGATGTTTCACAAAAAAATTCTGCACAAGACATGACTCACGTGCGGGTGCATTATCATGATGAAGCTGCCAATCACTGGCCCATAGCTACAACCTTCTGAGTTGTACAAATAGTTTCCATGGAGAAATGTTCAAGCTGAATGCATACTTTGATGTAGATTCATTGCTCTACTCGCTCAGTCATTTTGAATGCAATGACCACACAGTACACATGTTCACTCAATGGTGTCTGCCATCCCCACTGACTAGTATAATGAAGTCATTGTTCACTCATGCACATTCCACTCTCCTTGGCTGCCAGGTTACATGAATATTGTGCAAACTGTTCTCGTATTAGCAATGGCTGGCCTTTTTCCGGACAGACCTCGTATGAATAAACTTCATAGACATTGAAGGTCATAAATATATTTTTATGTTACAAATATATGTAAATAAAATTTCTTGCAAAATCTCTTGAGATGTTCCTTGATGCCATAAAATATCCAAGGCGGACCAGAATTTTTGTAGTTGGTCGGTCACTGTATGCAGTTGTCCTGGAGGCATGGTCCTGCACCATGAGGAAGCCCCTGCCATGCTACCTCGGATGATGAACAGAACAGGGCTCCCTTCATTGTATGCCAGCTGCCATGCCCTCTCATTCAGTGAGATACGTCTTTTGAGTACCTGCTGCATTAGGGTGGAGGCTTGATACATACCAAAAACTTGACAGTTAAATAACACGTAAGAAAGTACTTTTGGCTAGATTATCTTGTATGTGGTAACTTTTTATGGAAGAGCTTGGTAAAGAAAAAAATGACTTTTATATTGAATACTAGTCTCGTGAATTTCATAAGGGTCATTAAAAATTATGAATTTCACTACATATGACCATCTTGACTCATAAATAAAATTTCCGAGTTCTTAGCATTTTCTGTTTTATTTGTTACCTGATGTTATCTGTATGGGTTATTTCAAAGACTTTGGGATTATCTATGTGGTTTCCTTTTGTTCTTGGTTTCAGATTGAAAATAAAACCTTGTAGATTTTATTTTGACTCTTTGAGCATCTGTTTTGACTACAACCTACTAAGTGAACTCTCCCTAAACATCTTGATGTAGGCAAGTTGTTAAGTAATTGATTTGGGATAGAATTGCAATGTCATTAACTGGAGATAATACAGTATATTTCTTTGAATTTATTGTAAATTCAACATGAAAAATGTGCAATATTATTCTGCTTTCTTCCATGCAAAGGGTGAAATCAAAATTGCTGTTTCTATTGAAGATGAAGCCAGCAAAGACCTGCCTCCCGCCGCCCTGCTCTATAGGCCAGTTCGTCAGTATGTTTACGGAGTCCTGTTTAGCTTGGCAGAAAGCAGAAAGAAAACTGAGAGACTTGCTTTTAGAAAGAACAGACTTCCACCAGAATGTATGTACTGTAAAATCCATTGTTTGTTTTCCTCAGTTCCTCATAATCTCATGTGCGTTTTCTAAAGCCTTAGAAGGATCGTGACTGAGATCACCCAGAGTGCCCCGACGTAGAGAAGGTGGGCTTCATCCGGGCTCTTAGGGAAGGAGGACAGCAATGGGCTTTCCCCCCCAGTAATGGTGATTATTTAGTAAAATGATAAAACTGCAGATTTATGCTTTAAACTGATCTGCAAATGGTCCTGATGATCACTGTCCTGCTGTGGTTAGCATGTCCCAGGCAGTGTCTGCTCTCCAGAAGTTAGTGTTCCTGGGAGGTTTCACCAGCTGTCTGCTCACCACCTCTGTGTGGCTGGTGTGTTGCTGCACATAGCTTGATGCCAAAAGGGCACATGTGTGTGTAATGGTTTCCCTCAGAGATCCCAGCCAGTTGTGTCTGGGGGTGGAGGGGGAAGTGGAAAGACAAAAAGTACTGTTTCACATGTTGGCAAACACTGGAGTCAAAGCAAGTTTTGTCTTCTGGTAAGCCATTGTAATATTTTGGGGAAACTGTGCCTTTCTATTTTAGGTAAGTTTATCTACTGATGTAGGGAAAACAAAAGTCACTGTATATTTAGTAGGACATATAGAAAAGTTTCCCAAAACCTAGTCTGAAATAAGAATATTATGAACCGTGGAAGTTGCAGATTAATATCTCATCCTCTTAAGTAAGGATATGTAGGGAAAGGTCACCTGCATGCAGTAAGTCACTGCAGGCTTGGGAGACAGGTGAAGGTGACCAGACAAATGTATGAGTGCGACTTACCTTTGGAATTGTAAACCACAGAGATTCTAGTGATGTTAAAACTAAGCTTTATAGATTCTTAAGTTTTCTGTTTCTGATGCTATGTAACAAAATTATGATTTTACAAGCCTTTAAAATGAAGCATCTGTCTGTCACTACCCTTGCTTGAGGACAGCTGTACTGAGTGTGGTGCTGAGCTATTTGAGCGTCTATAGCTGCAGAAGGTGGTGCCACCCCCGAAGGGCCTCCTGTAGCTCACGCCTCTGCCTAGATCAGGGCCGGAGATTCAGCATAAACACTGAGTTTTGCTAGCAGGCACTCATTTTAGAGGCCCAGTGTGTTCCTGAAGTACATGCTCTCACTTTTTTCTCACATGGTGTGATTCATTTTGCTCAGAAAAGATGGACCTTTCTAACTTAGCAGAAGGTTGGTCAGTTTTTGGTGTTGTGTGCCCCTCCCTCACCAGCCCACCTTGGCTCCATAGCTCTGACCTCCCTTTGGTTCTCTGCTGCCCTGAGTGGATTAGCCCTGTGGTCCGCTTGGTTCTCTGCTGGGGGCCACATGTGCTGTAGGGTCCAGTGCAGCCCCCTTCCTCCCATGTCCTCAGTACCATACCACCATTTTGGCTTTCATGGTGAAAGGCTATTCCTTTCTTCTTCCTCTTCTTATTTCTGTGTTCCAGAACATAGTTCTTTATGCAGCAGACTCCCCAGGAGTTTTCAGTGACCACAACCTGGGATCCCTTGGATGAATCCCAGAACAACTCCCATTAGCAGTGTTCACAGCAGTCTGAAGTTTTAAAATGCTGTGGTATGCACAGCTAGCCACATGGCACATACCCATTTCCTTCTCGTCAGTTATTTTGTACCTGATGGTATAGGTGTGTTACTGACCTGGGAGAAGCTGTCCTGTTAGCATACATTGGGGGAAGCACAAGGCAGGGGTGGGTGTTCACTGAATGGACTGCCATCCTCTGAGCATAAGCAGGAGAGAGGCAGAGCGTGGTGAAGGGCTGAATGCAGACCACACAACAGGCCTAGCACTGTCTCACAGAGAAATGCCAGGTCAGCTTGCTGGTGGCAGGCCGGCTCTAGCTGGGGCTGAGAGCGTGGGAGTGGGAAGAAGGGAGAAGGATGGTATGGTGGGGATGACTGAGATGGGCTCTGTGAGGCTCTGGATCAGATGGGAGAGGCACAGGAGAATACAAAGAGAAGGGAAAGGAAGGCACAGGGGTACTCCCGGTCAGACCTGACAGAGGCGAGCGGAAGAGGTCTTAGTCTCAGAGACTACTCAGCAGGTGTCACTCTTTCCTTTCCTTCCTGCTTCCATGTCTCATTACACTCCTCTGACTTGTTTTTAAGCTCAGGATATGGAGTTATTATTGCTATGTTACTTTTGGCCAGTGGGAAGTATTGAGTGAGGAAGTAAAGATGAATTTATCAGGCAGAATAGAAATCTGGAGGAGGGAGTGATGTTAGGGTTAGGTAGGAAGGAGGGTGGGAGTGGAGTCTGTACTCGGGCTACCTTTCTTATGCGGACAAGAACTAGAGTGAAGATAAGTCTGGTTTGGTCTAGAAAAGGGAGCCAGCTGTTACAAGGAAAAGGGACTGGACTTAGGGGTGATATTGGCATGGGGTGCTCCTTCCTCATGGAGGAGGGCCAAGGCTACAACTGGCCTAGTTAGTTTAACATTTAATACTTCTTAAATAGCAAGTAGGATGTATGTCTGTTACTCCTGTGTATCCCTGTCTTAGAGGAGTGTACAGCCAGCAGTAAAAAAGTGAATGAATTAACTGATGAAGATACAAGGCTTGTTGGAATGGAGACCCAAAGTGTAGGGTATAGAGAATGATGCTCGTGTGTGACTGGGCGCATAGTCACTGAGGATCTTTGAAATGTTGGCACTAAATACATTGCAGTCTTTTCTGTTCAGGTGGCTTATGAATGTAGGTTTTGACCTTTCTCCAGGTAGGGAAGAGCCATTGAAGGTTGCATAAGAGTGATATTTCTGTTTAGAAGATGGGTTGAGTAGGGACTGTGGCTGAATTGAAATAGAGATAACACCTTGAAATGGGAAAGCAAGAGTGATTCAGATTCCCATTGCCTAGACAAAGCTGAATTAGCCCCTGGAATTTAAAAGTTTTCTGGAGAAATGTAGTATTAAAGTGCTGTTACAAATAAAAATTTACCTCTGGATAGAAAGATATATAAATTTGACCTCGGAATTTGCAAGTTGAGAGACTCTAGCTGGCTCTAGAATTTTGGTGGGTGAGATAGTCATAAGGGGCTTTAGAATTTTGGCCTTTTAATGGAGCTGATAAGAGTGAACTTTTTTCATGTATTCGTTGTTAATAAGGTAGAAACAGCCTGCAGAAAAGGCTTGCATGTAATAGTACACGTCCACTGAATATCTCACTAACTTGAACACCAAATCTCCACAGGGTTGACTTTGGCCTTGGAATCTTCAATACTCTCACCTTGCTCATACCAAACCTGTGTACTCTTAATTAAGACCTTACATCCTCAGTAGTGCATTAAGATTACTTCACGGGACCCTTCACTAAATTACAGCTGGCTTTAAACACTGATTCTGAAGATGCTGAGGCTTTAGGTGTCCATGCCTAGAATACCTAAGTGACTGCACATTTTATATTATTAAGGGGGGTATGTTGTAGCTTCTTGATGTTCTGGATAAAATAGGAGAATGACAATGTCTGGTCATGCTGAAAAGAGTTTGACCTTGAATGGTTTCTTGGGAGTTCTTGGTTGACAAGATTTGAAAGATGAATCTGTTGAAATTTTGTTTTACCTGTGGTCATTCTTAGACCATATGTAGATGAAGTAAAGTCAGTGGTACAGATTTACAAACCAAATGAAAATACACTGTGTAGGTCTTAGGACAGATTTGTTCCTCAAATACCTACTAACTTGGCCATCCACTTTGGTGATCTGGTAACCAAAACCACCCTTGTGGGTTCCAGTGAATTTGCCTACTCAAGTGGGTGATGCAGCCACTTTTGAATGTGAGGGTTTTCCTCTAACATAGCTATGTATGCAGATGCATGCTCCTGGTGTGGTCACTGTGACACTCAGAAATTCCCTAAGAGGACTTTGTTATCAGGAAGGACTGGTCAAAGGGTGTGTTGGTCAAAGAACTGGCTAAAGGGTTGTTTTAAAATACTTAATTCTCACTAGATTTAATACATCTGTTCATTAGGATATATTGATCATAATCTATAATGAATTTTTGTGTGATTTATCAATGTATCTTTTTAAAATCATTATATAGTTGACATATATCTATAATCAGGTTCTTAAAAATTATAGCCTTTAAAAATTATATCAAAGTATCTGCTGGCAGTTTATTTTCATATCGTTCTCTGTCTATCCCTAGGTTCTGTGAGTTTGCTTTTTAAGAAATATTTCTGAATATGTGTTTGTGGTGGCAGTGTGGTACTGAAGTCACTGTTGTGAAATTCCATGTCCCACTGGTCGGGTCACCCAAGACTACTGACCCCACTCAGACAGATTTGCCCAGATGTGCTGGGTGGTGGGAGAGGCAGTGGAAGCTGCTTTGGGAGGAGAGTGGGATCAGGGCACTGTCTCTATAGCTGCTAGAATAAAGGCTGGGTCTGGAGATGAGCATCTGGTCTCAGCCAGCCCTGGTCTGGAGGCCTTCGTGTGTGAAATCCAGATGAGGTAGGTGCTTCTAAGGCATGTTCCTGCCCTGAAAGTAGTTCTGGATTTGGCTGCCTTAGTAGCTGTTCTCCCTGGGAGCACCGTGTAGCCACTGAGCACTGGGGTTCTCTCATGTGCTCCCCAAAGGTGAATGGGAGGGACAAGAAGAAAGGCCTCAGATTCTAAAAAGACAGCAGGACAATGATTTGCCTCAGCTACAGTTGAAGAATTAAAAATCCAAGGAGTAAAGCTCAGTGATTTGCACATTTTAAAATTATTGTCCTCTTAATAAAACTGGCCTCTTTTTTCTATAACAAGTCACCTCAGTACCTCCACATTAAGTAAGTAAAAGAAACAGGCTTGTAGACAGTATATGTACATAAATTATAAACATGAGATAAATTTATAGAAATAAGAAACAAGTTTATATACTGTGAGTACTATTTTTATAAAAGGTTTTTCTATATTTATTCACTACTTATTAAGCTATTAAGAAAAACCAAAAGGAACATTAGTTTATCCTGGTCCAGTTTGCTTTGAAAATTTTGTTTGTGCCAAATAATTGGGACTGATTTTTTAAATAATTAAATTTGTTCACTGTGTATTATATTTCAAAATAGAATGCTTTAACGTGACTAATGTTAGTGTTCTGTTTTAATATATATGAAAATTGGTTGTCATAAACATTTTCCCTAATTTTATGAAGAGCATATATATATATATATATATATATATATATAAATCTGAATTTCTTTATTCTACACAGCTTTCTAGGATGAGCATTAGCTAATTGCCTCTTCCTCTCAGAAATTTGAGAAGCTGAGCTCCAGAGACATAGGAAGGCAGCCTGGCTCAGAGGGCACTCTTGGATTAATATTTACATCATAGATCCTCAAACTTAAGTTTACAGTACACTAGGAATGCTGTTAATGGGGAAAGTGAAAAATAGAATAGCATTTATGACATGTCTTATAACACCATGTTCTTCCCTATACCCTGTGGCCTACTGAACGTGTATGTTTTTGGGGACAGAGGGCTGCCCCAGCTTCAGACATAAAAAGATTTAAGGGAAAAATTCACAGTCTTTTACCTCTGAGAATCATGAAGGGTGTGTGCACAGATATGTTGTGAATATAAGGAGATGTAGAGGCAGCTGGATCCCCGCCTACACACGGACTCCTGGGAAGTTTTCCCATTACAAGGAAAAAGATGCCAAGCCATCATTGGCAGCAGTGTTCCTGTTTCTCTGTTTCTGCCCTGATATGAAGGAAGGAGTTTTGTTGTTCTTCCTTTGTGTGATGTGGCTGTTTTTAGTACAACCCCAGGAAAGCTCAGCAAGTACAAGACTGACTCCTCTCCAAATACACACATGCATGTGTAGGCATACCAGTGTGTGTGCACACTTACAGTTATGTGCACACATGCACGGTCACAGCGGGTCACAGTGTTTGAAGTTGTATATCTCCTTCCTTTTCTTCTGACTTGTAATCACTTGCGTGCATGCTACAGCTGCCACTCCTTAGCCCCCAGCAGGCACTGGTGTTGCTCATGCTGTCTTGGCACTGAGTTTAGAGACATACTTCATCATGTGGCACTACAGGCAGACACTGTCGATCAGCTGGAATTGATGTAGAAAATGAAATATGTTCATTATTTCTGGTCTGGGATCAATCCCAAAATCAGTATCATAATAGATTTCCAAGGTAGAAGATGATTAATGTCTGCTGGTAAACATTGGGTTTTTACTGAGAGCTGAAGTATAAGAGTGTTTTATGTACTGAAATTATACTTGGAAGAGGTTCTTTCTGTAAAGAAAGTATGTTACGAATTTAGCCTCTGGTAGCAAGAAGGCTATTCCCCTGGAGTTGTTGCCAAGGTAAGGAAGACGACCTAACATTTTTTTTTTTAGAAACAGCCTACTTCTTGCAGTTGTCAGTTTTCTTGTCAGTAGAAAAGCCAAGATGAATGTTGGTGACGCACAAGGTTTTTCATGGTCAGCAGCTGGATCAGCCAACTATTCTGCTTTAACGAGGCAGCATGAACCTGCCTTTCTGAAATGGTGCCATCACAGAGATAGTTTCACACCACAGTGCTCTTGCCTGAGGCCCTGATGTTCTTGAAAAGTGCTTGAATTTAAGTGTTTGTGATGTTCTTAAAATTCAGTTGCCGCATTTGATCCAGATAACCCATGCATAACCAGTGGTTTTTGCAGAAATGGTAAGAGCCTGGACGACTTCTTGTTAGCTGGCTCCTTTGCATCTGCTTGTTCCTATGAGCTGCATCACAGAAATCAAGCCCTCCCTCCTGAACAACAGTGACTCAGGAAGAGGCCAGGAGTCAGAGGGAGAGGAATTGCTATGTGTGCACCAACCACCCCATGCTGGGGAGCTTTTAAAGCAAAGGGTACCACATGTCAACCCTAAAATGGGATTTCCCTTGGAATTCATTAATCTATGAAACACTAACCTTCAATTAGTTAATCTAGTGTAATGAATCCATTGTAACCATATAACAAGGGTGTAAGGTTAATGTACCTTTGTATTTCTTCATCAGGGTTGTGTTGCAGAGGAGTCTTTATCCCTTTTATTAGTACCTGGTTCCAGGACTGAGAACAGTGTAGCGGGGAGGCTGGCAAGGGGCCCAGGCCTCAGAATTTAAGGAAACCCTCATTCTCACATGGGCACATGGGAGATGTTATCTCAGCCCTGGGTACCTCACCTGCCTTACCCCCATTTCAGCTCTATCAGGTACATAGTAGATAATCAGTAATTATCCATTAGGTAATTGGCCAAAGGTTCCACAGCTATTAAGTAGAGATGTACACAAAACATCTCCAAAAGTTCAGTCGTTTACAAACAGATACACACATGATAAAAATAAAGCAAGGCAGAAATAGCTTTGCTTTTGAAACAGAACTTTGTGTTACTACACATTTATTTTGTCTGATAAAGATGTGTACAAGGAAGAACAACAAAAAAAAACCCTGGAATTTATTTATAAAAAATTATGTATTTGTTCTTACATATTTAAACTTCAGTCACCTTCAAACTACTCTCCATTTGATGCAATACACCTGTTAAGACTTTTTCCACTGCTCTAAACAGTCTTTCAAATCCTCAATCGTGATGCCTTTTAGTGCTTCTTCCTTTTTTTGTTCCACCTATCCCACTCAGTATGGTTTGGTCAGGTGGACTCATAAATCACCCATCATGAAATGGGCATTGAAAGAGTCTTCAGAAAAAATTCACTGAAGCCAAATGTAGCCTCTCCAAATGTAGCCTCTCGTTACACCACCAGCTGGTCCACCGATACAGATGGGTTCCTAGAACACTCATCTACCAGGGGAAGCCTGTACTACAAGGGGCCCACCCTCTAGAAGATGATTCTGGGTTTTTTTTTGGGGGGGGTCCCTCCTCTTATTTCCTAAATTTGATTTGAGCCATTCTTGTCATGAATAGTGCAGCTGGGCAACAAAAACGCATATACGATTGAGAGAAGGTTAATATATCAATACCTTCATAGCTGCAGTTTCCCTTGCTCTGTTTAGTGCTCCTGGTGGACACTGACTGCATGTCCCTGCTAGGATTGTGCAGTTCTTTCCTAAGCATCAGCTGGCTTTCTTTGGTGCTAGTGTGTACAGAGGCTCATCTATAGCCATTCTGGGCCATGTAGGATTGGAGTATACAGCTTCGTGCCAGATAAATTGGGCACACTTTGGGTCCTCAGAGCTCCAGCTAGCGTGGGCAGCTGTTCTAGGGCAGCTTCAGGGAAGCCTCAAGTGGAACAGCCACTCGTGAGAGGTATCTCCGACCTCCACTAACCCTTGATGTAGGTAGGACCTTGGAAAATAAAGTATGAAGAGTTCTAAGCATTCTGAACTTGAGAATGAAAATCATCCACCAAAAATTTATTTCTAAAATAAAGACAAGACATAAAAAAATAAAATGATTGCTAAAAAAATTTAGTAAAGAGAGGCAAGGTGGATTTAAGAAGAATGCCTCTTGAGAAAACTCAAAGGAGACTCCTGACATAATGAGTTTTTTAAGATTCAGGAAACTCATGCTTTGTATGCATGTTGTGTGTTTTGTGGGAGCTGTGAGAGAACCTAAATTAAGTGGTCGTACAACTAAACATAAAATCCAATCAGTTTCTTTAAATAAATCTTTGCCACCAAAATGAAAGCGTTACTTAGAAAAAAAGAATCACGCATTTTTTGTGGGGGGGGGGTTGGCATGAAAATGAACCTTGTGGAGTAACCTAATGGCTCATTTTGTAGAGCCACACCCTGCATGTGAGAGTTCTTCAGGAATGGGGCAGCGGAGGAGGTCGGTTGGCTAGATTGTGAGTCCGAGGACAGGGTCTGCTGGGTGATGGGGGCTTAATGGGTTTGTGCCTGGTACCTAATATTGATAAGTACAAAGATGCATGTACTTTCATATACATGTGTGTCTCTGTTTTGACTTAATAGATTTTGAAATAAGCATTTTAAGTGTTTTAAGTTTTCTTTTAACATTTAAACACATATTAAAATGTGAATGAAAGGGATTTTTCCCAATGAAAAAACAGTGATTCTTTTGTAAGAGGAAGATTTTCTGTAACTGCCTTGACTTAACACCCCTGTTCAGGTAGCTCCTGGGTGGTAGGTCACCACAGGAGTGTTGCCCCAGCACCTCTCTGCAGCATGTGCCTTACCTGGCTACCAGGGATCACATGTACTCAGCTTGCTTTCCTGTTGCTCAACACACTTTGGGTAGCCAAGTACCTGACTCCTAGTGATCTTCCTGACCTCTGAAGAGATTGTTTAACCTTTACTCTGTTTAGACGTGGAATGGAGCTAGAGATGACCCAGTTAATCATTTAACTTGATCAGGATTTGGGTTCTTTGGTCTCTCAACTGCCACAAGCATTATTTTAGGGAAAATAAGTCCCAGTGGGGTACTGTTCCTTGGAAAGAATTTAGGTGTGGAAGATCTCACTAGATCGAATCAACGCCCTTCTGGCTTTTCTGTCGGCCACTGGCAGCTCACTGGGGTCTGCTTTAGTTCTGATATTTATTGTTCCTTATGAAATGGACACCCAAGTTTTACCATTGGATTGTTAAGACAGTTAAGTTGGTATGAAATTGTAACACACTTCACTGTAGTATATCTTGTCTTCATTGCATTCCCCCGTGATAGGTCATAGTTTTCCTTGAATTTATTTGGAAATTATGTGGAAGAATGTGCATATTTGTGTGTTTTAAGAATTAATGATACTAATAGTGGTAAAACAACTGTGGATAAGTCATTGTTTTATGTTACATCAACTTTGATAAAGAGAATTACTATATGCTGGCGTCACCTGGGATATCTTAACATGGACTATTGCTTCTGCTTTGCAGCCTTACTGGGCTTTGGGGGTCTCACTATGTGGTAGTTTGCCCTTACTAATCCTTAAAACAGAATTTAACATTTTATTACATTTGTTAAACTAAGGGATCCTTAATTAAAGTGGCTACCAAATGCAAATTCTTTTTCAGGTCCAACTAGTTGAAGTATTTATGTAGACAAAGATTAGCTATGTGAAGTGGATTTTCCATGGATTTCTGTGATAATCACATACTTCAGTGAATTAACCAATTGTTATTACTAAAACTATTAATGGATTTTTATATTAAAACAAGTTTGTCTAACATCTTTGATTTACTATATTTTGCCATGTATAATGTGTATTTTTTGCCCAAATTTTTGAGGGAAAAATGAGGTTGCTCATTATACATGGGGTAGTACTAATTCCATATCTATATAAATGTTTTTAATTCTTTTTTTAAAAAGACTTTATTTATTTATTTTTAGAGAGCAGAGAAGGGAAGGAGAAAGAGAGGGAGAGAATGTGGTTGCCTCTCAGACGTCCCCTACTGGGGACCTGACCCACAACCCAGGCATGTTGATTCCCTGACTGGGAATCAAACCAGCAAACTTTGGTTCACAGGCCCGTGCTCAATCCACTGAGCTACAACAGCCAAGTGTTTTTTAATTATTTTATTTATGCTTGTGCGTTAAAAGTGCAACTCTAGAAAGCAATAATGATATCCATATGCAAAATAATAGTCTTGAATATGATTATAGGTTTTGTTTCTAAATATAAATAAATAAATAATTGAATTAAAAATTGAAAAATCTTTTTTCCTGAAAGTCTGGGCCAAAAATGTTAGTGTGCATTATACCCGGCAAAATACTGTATATATATATTAGTTATGTGGAGAAATCAAGTCATGATTTCATTGAGGAGAAATTTATTGGTGACCTGACTGAAAATATAAATGAGCACTTAAAGTGCATAGAGTAAGAGAACAAATGTCTTAGATGTGTGGACTTGTGACCAGTAGCTTGGTAACTAGAGGATACATTGTTACATGAGAGGTGACATCTTCACGCGTGACATCTTCACGCTGTAACTACTGGAGAAGTTTGTTTTCGTTAGGCTTAAAGGAGCTGAGGTGAGCTATAAATGGTTCTCTGTTTTCCTTCCTATAGTTTCACCAGTGATCATTAAGGAGTGGGCAGCTTATAAAGGGAAATCTCCACAAACCCCGGAACTGGTGGAAGCTCTTGCCTTCAGGGAGTGGACCTGCCCCAATCTGAAGAGGCTCTGGCTGGGGAAGGCAGTAGAGGATAAGAACCGCAGGATGAGGGCATTCCTGGCCTGCATGAGGTCAGACACTCCAGCCATGCTCAACCCAGCCAGCGTGCCCACTCATCTCACAGTGCTGTGCTGTGTCCTACGGTAGGTTCAGCATGGACAGGTGCTTCTCAGAGATGTGTGTATGAAGCAGGGGGCATGGGGAGGGTGGTGAGGGGTTATTCTGAGTGAATCGTGTTTGTTGAAATTTGTCCATATTCCCCCCTCCCAAAAAAATGGAGTTTATTTATAAAAAATTGTGTGTTCTTACATGTTTAAACTTCAGTCACCTTCAAAGTACTCACCATTTGATGTAATACACCTATAAAGACATTTTCTCCACTGCTCAAAACAGTTTTCAACTCCTCAATTTTGATGTCTTTTAGTGCTTCTACCATTTCTCGTTTCACCTCTGCCACGTTGGCAAAATGTTTCCCTGTGAGGACTTTTTCCATTCAGGGAAACAAAAGAAAGTCACTCAGGTTGAGATTGGATGAATAGGGAATGTGGGCACAGGGGTCATGCCGCTTTTGGTCAAAAACTGCTGAATGCTCAGCTAGGTGTGGGCAGGTGCGCTTGTAAATCACCCATCATGGAATGGGCAGATGCGTTGAAAGAATCTTCAAATGAGTTCCTAGAACACTGGCCTTTACTACAGGGGTCCTGCCCTCCAGAATAAATTCTGGATTTTTTTAGGGTCCCCCTCTTATATTACAGAAATATAGGCCATGTAAATGCAATGTGGACTTGAATTGATGCTAATAGTATATTTACAAAATAGGTATATTTAGTGAATATGTAAATATGATTTTAAACAGTATTTTTTAAATAGTAAAGATTTTTAAGGCTATCAGGGAGGATTACATTATATATTATTTGGGATTGCTCTATAAGGGAAATGGGTCTCTTCTTCTCTCTCATTTGTTTAACCATATGTAGATCAGTACAGACTTGTTATCTGATTTATTCCTAGTTATATAGCCTGCTGTACCCTTGCTTGTTCGGTTGCTCAAATTGTTCCACTTCAGGCTTGGGAGCCCATTCAGTGAGATCCTATGTCCTTTTCTCCCTACAGCATATTCTTGCTTTTTTGGTATCACATGATGCTTGGGTTTGTGTGCATCTTCCCTGCCCTGGAGCCTGTCTCTAAGGGACCAGTGCCTCTCATTGGACAGAGTGATTGAAAACCCAGATCTGGGCAATGTGTGATTCTAGGCATTCTGCTTTGACAGGCCATGAATGCCTGTGTAGGCACTGTTTAGCGTTCATTTTATTGGCATACATACCTGAATCAGGTTTATTAGTTTCTGTTTTTGTAACCAGTTTCAAACTCAGGAAGTTTTAAGTACAATACAAAGGGCTTTTCTTTTTTTAACCTAGATACTTGATGGTGATTTTTCCATCAAAGACACTTTCCTATATAATCACAAGGTAGACATTGGAATCAATAACATCCATACTTTATTTCTATCTTCATTTCAAGTCCACTTCACAGTCTGTTTCAGACCCTCTCTTTGTGAAATCCCATAGGTTTACAAAGGACAGAGGCTGGTGGAGCAGTGCAACCATCCCTCTGCTCCTTGTGGTCCTGTCCAGGCTGTGCGTCTGCACTCTAATCAGTTGGTGAAGGGAGTGTCTGCAAGACATCTCCAGCAAGTCCCCTCTGTCCCCTTTATAACTAATCATTATTTCACAAGAGGCATTTTTAAACTGTGTAAATCGTCCAATGTGGACTCACAGCTTCTGTCTTCTTAATAGCTTCTAGTCCATTGCTACCATCATTTAATTTGGTGCTTTGTTGTCAGTGTTTGGACCAGTAGGGGTCTTGTCAGGATGGCCCTCCATAGTTGTCTTTGTCATTCTTTGAGCACTTCCTGACTTGTGCAGGTATTCTGGCCCCACCTAGATGCCACATTCTTCCCACAACCCTGTCCTCCTGGCAGTGGGACAGTTGTTGGACATCAGGCCATCCTAGTGTGTTTATAGGTACAGATAACCACAGGCTTGTGGACTTCTGTTTTTGTGCCTCCAGCCCGCCTGCTTCAGCTCTCTCTCCCCAGGTGTGGGGCCTTTGACCCTGATAGACAGTAAAAGCCTGGGGCCCAGCTGCCTGCTAGGCCATCACCTGCCAGTCCCTCCGGACTGGCACTTCCTCCTCAGGCTCCTGATCCCTAGTGGGTCTCACCTTCTTAACTGAGGACAGAGGACAGAGCTTTAGTCAGGTGTTTATTTCCTGAAGTTTCTTAAATTCAGACCTTAAGGCCAATAACTTACTTGGAAGCCTTTCCTTAATTAAATTGCAGTTGACTAAAATGAGTATAGTGTGCCAGTTTCTTATCTTTGTTTCCATTGAGAATTAGCTAGTGAGAAATACTAGGCCTGAATTTGGTGTTTGAATCTTCTGGATTCCTCTGATGGAGAATTCATTTATGGAACTGTTTTTATCAGTAAAAACCTTACATTAGCTGAAAATTTAAGATTAAGACTTGGAGTACTATAAAATCTAATTAGCAATAATGAATTTGGCTACTTCGTATTTCTGTCTTTCAAATTTAAAAAATATGTGTGGTATTTAGTGGGGCAATTGACTGTCCACCATATATCTGACCTGAAGAGCCCGCTGGACCTGGGCTCATGGGGCTGCCCCTTGGACAGAGGTGGCCATGCATTAGTGCAGGATGAGCTGCTACTGTTGGGAGTGTAGAGCTCACGTTATTTTGTGATGCCCTCTCTCCTTTTCACATGTCTTGGTTCTTGTGGACTTTTCTCTGCCATTACCCCAGGAAAGGCCTTCATAAAGTCTCCCTTGATTTCAGGACTGTCCTGGTCCCTGTTTTAAGGCAGTGTTTATTACTGTTGTGTGTGTGTGTGTGTGTGTGTGTGTGTGTGGTTGTTTATTTAATACTTATTTTAGACCTTGAAAAGATTAATAAACGTAACTAATAACCTTAGGTCTGGACAAACTTCTTCCTCTGTTCACCTTGGTGGCTTCGAGAAACTGGAGTGAACGCAGTGCAGGCCCCCATACCTTGGCAGAAGCCAGATAATTTGCTTGGTGTAAAGAGACTTCATGTGTAGAGTGGGTGCTTGGGACTAGGGGGTTTCTCACTTGGAAAGACTGTTTCAGATCCTGGAGTAGGAGCAGTGCATTGAGACGAGGGGTGTTAGGAAGAGATGAGGGATAGTGTCTCTTCGGTCAAGTCCCCCGGACTTGGGGCGAAGACATCATAAATGGGTTGGTCCACTTCCACCAAGAGAATCTGTTCTACCTTCTGTATTTGGGGTCCCAGGATAGCAGAGGAAGGACACCCTGCATGGCCTCTGTCTGGTCAATGGGTATGGCCTACTATGAACTTGCGGGGTGGGCTGAGTAGGAGATCTGAAGTCTTAGGATGAAGAGAGTGGGGGCACAGGAGGGGTCTGGATGAAGATGAGTAACAAGCCCCCCAACAACATGCTGTGGGCTGAGGTTGGCAGCCCAGGGGTCGCCATCTGGAGAAATTGAGGCTGTGTGATAGGAGAGGGACTGCCGAGCTCAGACTCAGGCTGGGCTGGGGGTTGTGAACAAAGGGCAAAATCTGTGTCCTGGATAAGATGAGACCCTGCAGCATGACCTATGGCCTTGATAGCTGAGGTGGAAGAAAGGTCAGTTATCCCAAGGCCAGGCTATTATCAATGAAGACTTCTTTCCTTTCTTTTATCTTTTCTTTTTCATAATTTCAAACTGAAAGAAATTGCAAAATTAGTACAAAGATGTCATGGCTGTCCTCCATTGGATTCCCCACACACTAATGTTCTACTGCTGTTACTTTTTCCTTCTCTCTGTAACTGCGTGTTAGTCTTCAGTCCCTTGAATGAAGTTGTGGATATGATCCTCCTTTACCCTGAGCTCTTCAGTATTTTTTTCTTGAAAAACAAGGTCATTATCAAAATCACAAAAATAATACTGATACATCTTCCATACAGGTCTTAGATTTCACCATTTGCTCCAATAACATCCTTTAGTAGCAACAGAAAATCTTGGCTCATGCTTGTGTTCAGTTGCCATGTCTCCTCCAGACTCAACTGTTCTCAGTTGATGCAGAGATGTTTCTGAAGAGTGAGCCCTGGTTTTCTGCACACTGGGACCTGCAGACAATCATCTTAGACACACATGAACAAATGGAAACAGTGTTGATACACAGGTGGCAGCCCCCAGCTTCAGTTTATCAACCTTTGGGGAAGCTGCTTCTCAGTCTAGCTTTGTAGGTGTTCCCTTACACTGAGATTCCATTTCTTCATCTGAGGCAGGCACACCCCTGCAGGGAGGTGGTGGTCTCTTTGATACTTTCACTAGTGTTGTCAGCACTCATATATTACATATGTCCAAATGTGATGCCAGGACACAATCAGGAGGATGGGGCAAGGACGGCAGGCAAATCCTTAGAATACTTACAACAGAGACCAGGAGGGGCCAGTGTCTGAGCAGATGTTCGGCCTCAGGGTGAAGTGGGTGTTCAGAAAAGAACAGAGGGCCTTTTCTGTGGTGCAGCCCAGAAAAATAGACAAGGCCCTTACCCAAGAGAACTCACGTTCTTCTAAGGGGACAAACTAGGTTATGCGTTGGAAGAACCTAAACCAATAAATGAAATAAGGGGATGGAGGGCTTGAGCTCCAAGCAGGGCTCAAGAGAACCAGTGGAGCCTGTTCCAACACCCAAGGAACACAGCCAGGGTCTAGCTCCTCCTCTGTGTGGCAAAGGCAGACAGTATTATTCTCCAAGAGATTCAGGGACCTGCTTCTGCCCCAGCTTCCAGCTCTCGGCTCCCACACTTCTAAAAGGCATTGAGAAGAGAATGAGAAAAGGGGAACTGCAGATATCCTCACACCACCGTAGCAGGAAACTTGTGGCCCTAGAAGTCATGGAAAAGAATGTCCAGAGAAAACTGAGTGATGTCAAGGGGCTGAGAGCATTGTCCGTGCACAGCTAGTAGGTATTCTAACCAAAAAAACTATTTGTTGCTGCAGCTAAACTGAATGCTGGGAGTCTTTGCTGCCAGGAAAACCAGGAAAGCTCTTGAGAAAACCAGCCTGCCCTCAAGACAGTTTTTTTATTCTGATTCATAATCTTTAAAGTAATAAGAATCTTGCTAAGGATTGGGGAGTAGAGGAAGTTAGTGTTTCATAGGTTTGAGATGCAAAGAGTTGTGGGGATGGATGGTGCGGATGGCTGTATAATACTGTGTGTACTTAGTATCACTGCACTATCCACCTAAAAATGGTTAAAGTGGTAAATTTTATCACAACTTTTAAAAAATAAGATAAATATAAAAGGGATGCATGGTGTGGACACTTAAGCAAAGAACATTGTGTATTGAGCACAGTCTTTTCCACAATAGTTTTTTTCAGACAAAAGTGGGGGGACTTTACATATTTGCTAGTTTTTGCATCAAGCCCTGATTAAAACTCAGTAAGACCATTGTATTTAAGATTTGTGGCACTCAAACTATTACAAAGGATGTTATTTTATCATTGCAGATATTGACAATTTAATGAAATAAAACTTTTACATCATTATTTTAAATATATCTGATTGTATCTAAATATCATAGAGAGTTGACATGCACTCTATTCATTTACTTTGAAATTCATTTCCTCCCTAGTGAGGCTACATAAGTTTACCATGAAGTATATAAGCTCTGTGCTTCCATGTCCCCATCTCTCAAATGGGACACTGATGGTTTCTCCTCAGAGTTTCTGTGGTCATGTGGGGAGCCAGTATGTATAAATATTTAGATCAGTGCCTGGCACCTAGTGAGCACTGTTGGGATTTTTACTTAAAATACCTCTCTTAATCAGCTGGATGGAACCTCCTCATTTACCCACTAGTTCATGTTCCTGTGGATGAATACTAATTATTATAAAAAAGAGATAGAGATAGGGCTTTGCGCCAACTCTGATTCTCATTTTTGTTGACTTAGATTTTAAGAACTTCCTCAGCGGATGGAACTGGAAAAAGCTATGTGAGGCATGTCATGCCAGAGATGACATGAATCTATCACCAAAAGTTATTTTTAGTGATCAGCTGGCAACTTGATTAGGTCATCCCTCAAGTTTGCTGGATGCTGGGTATTAGGAACTGTTGGACTTAAACAGGACTTATGACCAAATTCTTAGTAGTTTAGTCCCTCACACTCTTACCCCAAACACAATCTATGGTTGTGCCTTTGCTTAGTGCCCCAGGGTTATCACTGATGCTATGTGTGTGGCAAGGTGATTGAGGGAAAAAAGGTAACGTGGATACCTGGTGGTTCTCAGGCAGATAGTACAAACTGGAAGTTGTCAATTTAGAAATTGATTTCCCATCAGCTGCTCACACCAGAGTGATTCCCAGTAAGTCTGTGGTCCTGGAGACTGTAGGAACTTGTTCAGAAGACTGCAATTTTAATTCTCTTCCTGGGGTCCCTTTCCACTTCATCCCTATACATTTCCAGCTAGAGCCCCTTGGTGTAGATGATTCACACAATACTCGCTCTTCATCAAGGAATTTCTTCTTGGAACCTAGGGTCTGCCTCCCGGGTATCCTGTATGGAATTAAAATAGATAAATCATATATTCGGTACATATAACGTGTTTTCAGGACTTAAATACTTCACAAGATTGAAGTTGTATCAGAAATCACCAACCAGCTGTTTTGCAGTATATATAAGTTTAGAGTGCTGTTTTTAATTACTCTAAAATGCTGACTGGCCCAGGTGATGATTGACATCATCCAGTGAAAATAGAAAAGCTGTGTAAGAAATCTGTATAAGCCTCCTTAGCTTGTGTTACTCGAGTCTTATAACCTGACACCAGCTTATGTGTGTGACTGGTGACTACTGTGTCCTAATTCCAGGCCCTTTCTGTCTGTCCATCCATGCAGGTATATGGTGCAGTGGCCTGGAGCACGGATATTGCGTCGTCAGGAGCTGGATGCCTTCCTGGCTCAGGCGTTGTCCCCCAAACTCTATGAGCCTGATCAGCTGCAGGAGCTCAAGGTAACTGACACCTCCTTCCTGGTCCTGGAGTGTTGCTCTGGCACTCAAGGGACAGCTCACCTCACCTGGCAGCTGCTCAGTATACCAAACTAGTAGTGCTAAGGACAAGAACTTGAGAGCCTTCAGGGCTAAGGGAGTTTCTTTCCCAGTTATTGAAATGGTCAAGTCTACTTTTGGGTGTTTATTCTTGTTTTTCACACCAGGAGATAAACTTACCTTTTATTTCAGGTGGGAATCCCAAACCCTGGGAGGGCTTGGTCTAAAGAATTTTCTAACATCTGGCCAGGATCTTTTTCTTATTTCGTTCTGTTGTTCCTAATTACAACATTCATTTTCTCTAAAAAAAAAAAAAGTCTTTGTCCTCCTAGTATTGTAAATCCCTTTTAAAAAACCACTTGAAGAACAACGTTATACCATCATTCCTGTGCCCTTTTAGTCAGCATTTAACATCGTATTCCTTTTAATTTTCCCTTCAGTAACTCCTTTTATTCTTTGTTTTTACAATGTTAATTTTCTCCACGTTGTCACCTGGTTTTTCAGTGCTTGTCTTTTCAGTGCACTTTTATTAGTTGCTGTGTTCGCATGGCTGTGCTTGCTTTCTAATTTCCACACTAAATTTTAGAAAGTTCAAGACTTTTCAGAGTTAGCTTAATTTAGTGAATCTGCCTTTTCTTTTTAATGCATAGGGTTTTGGATTTTTCTTTGCCGTTGGTTATTTATTTATTTGTTTTACAAAATTTTATTTGTAATCAAGTAATCTCTTTTGACAAAATCGCCTTCACCTTTAGATCTTTTTGCTATTCTTTATGAAGGCGTTCTTTCCAGGTTTTAGGCTTACTGTATAGATTTTTAGAATTCTACACTTGGGACTCAATAAATTTCTGGTTTGCCCTATATTATTGAGTTAAATTCAGTAATTTTTTGTTGAGTGCCCCTTGAGCGTGGACAGCTCATGTCATTTGTGGTCACCTTAGGCTTTTGGTGACTTTGAAACAAGCTAAATAAGACAACAAAACTTAGGAAGATCTACCTCAAATTGTATTCTTTACTTTGTAGATTAAGCTTTTCTGTTTGTTAGACAGAAATTATTATTTTAATGGTTTTGAATTTTAAGTTTTTGATTTAGACTGTTTGGCCGGGTGTCCCTGAGAGGCTGTATTAAGCACAGGCTTTCCCTCCTGTGTCGTAGAGTGTGGTGCCATCACCACCATCTTCATCACCAGACTGTGCTCAGGGGTGTTGTAAATACTTTTACCAGAGTGTGGTGCCATCCCTCTACCTCTACTTCCTGTTTCTCTTATTTAGATTATTACATCAGTATTGACATTCCAGTTCTGAAAATCAGACCGCCAGGTATCAGGTATGCCCACCAAGCCTTATTCACCATCAAGTTGCTTTTACTCAAAGTTCATCTTTTCTCCCATACCCTTTTCATTTTTGGATCAACACATAGGATATAACTTTTGAAAGACAGTCACACTCTAAGCTTTCATTTTGGTTCTTTTGAAGTCTCAGTGCTTTCATGGTTTTCTCCTGATTCTTCGTCTAAAGCTAGGCGTTTCTAGAGCTGTGCTAGAAAGTGCAGGTACTTCAGGCCCACTCCTGTCCCTTTGACTCTTATGGTCTGAAGGTCTGTGTTCCCGTCACCAAGGGCAGCCTGCACGTTAGCACTCTGTTCATGAGTAGCTTAGATTCTGAAACAACCAAAAGAAAAAATAACAGCTTTCCTTGGGGGAAGAGATAGTTGGTTTTTTATTTAAGATTGAAGATCCTCTCAGCTATCAGATCAAGAACTGATAAGAATAATCATTATTTAAATGCTACAAAAATTTCTATGTAGACCTGAGAGAGGGTCCCAAAATTCAGTGATAGAAAAGTAAATTTTAAAACTGCTTTTTCATTTAACCATTAAAAGTTGTTTTGATATATCAAAATCAATGACAGTGTTTTTCTATAAAACAACCATTTCACTGTGTAGGATATAGTCAACTCTTGATATTTGGTGTTGTTTTAGGGGCCATTATCCAGTTTGTGGATTGCCCAGACCCTGTTTTTCTTCTCCCACTTCTGTCTATGTGCTTTGAGAATAAAGGGAAGAGAGAAAGAAAAGACTCGAATTGGACAGTTTGGCCTCTGGTTGTCTTTTCTGGTGAGATGTTTGGTGGAAAAATATGTTGAAACCATAAGTTAAAATGACTTTATAATAGTTTCACCTGGTCTGTGCTCTGTCTACCCGCTGCAGCCATGAACAGTTGAGTGTTCGGGTGGCTCATTGAGGACCAGGGACAGTGACTGACACCCTCACTTTTCTCTGGTATATTAGGTGCTTCTCCTAGGTTACCAGTGTGAATGGAATTACTAAGGTAGAGTCAGCACTGACACTGTGTTTGGAGAAGAGCAAGTAAAGGATGAGGAGAAGGACCTTTGTACAGATTTAATTTTTGTCTAGTTTCTTTCTCCTTGCTCTTGACATCTCTGTAATTGTCTTACATTCTTTTAATGTTTTCACATGCCAAGTGGAAAATACAAAGATGGAAAGTGAAGAGTTTTAAAGACAGTGTTATGGGCTGTAGCATGTCTGTGGTACCTGTAGCAGTGATTGTGCATGTAGGTAATTAGGACAGATCGCAGTAAGAGTCTTAGAAGTAATTAGAAGTCAGACAGGCTCATTTTACTAGATTTTAGTTCTCGAGCTAATTGGGCAGAGATTAAATTCCATGTTTGTATTTCATATAAAAACAGAAAATTTTGTCAGCATTTCTCTAGTTGAGGAACTTTGGATAATGTTGAATATTTTATGCTACTTGGTATAAGAAAATGAGGTTGAAGTGTGAATACTTTGGCCATTTCTGTGGTCAGAGATTCAGATTCTGGTGCTACCAGTTACCAGTATTGTGACCTTGAGCTCTGTGCGACACAGTTTCTTCATTTATTAAATGGAGTGCTAAGAGCAATACCTGTATCATACGATTGTTGAGATGTAAATGAGACAATATATGTAAAAATACTGAGTGCAGTGTCTGATAAGTATTTAAGTTACCCATAAGTATTAGACAGTGTTCTTTGTATAATTCATATTTAGGGAGAGAAATCTAAGCTGCTATGTAAAGTAATTTTTAAAATTGTCATGAAGCCAAATCTACACAGCAATTGAGATTTTATTCCCATTATTTAGACAACTTTTAAGGATTTTTCTTTATTAAATTGATGGTAATTGTCATTACTGAAACTAAGTGACTTGAAAATCACTTTTTAAACCCATAAAAACTATTTCTCAACTAATGGTGAGGCTATTTCAAATAAGTGATGTATGTGGATAGTAGGCTTTTCCATTCCTCTCAGCTCACAAGATTACCATGTTTTTCAGACTATAAGACGCACCCACTGCGCACGCACCCCCCCACGACCCCTCCCGCCGTTTGTGAGGAATAGTGGTTGTTAATGCTGCTGTTGAGTTCTGTTTACATTTACATTGGTGAAATATTATGTTATTTATGTTATTAAATATTTTACTACATTTTTTCCTTCAAAAAATTTTTCCTTATCTTCTTCCTCTAAACCTAGGTGCGTCTCATGGTCAGAAAAATACAGTATTCTTTCCAACTAGGGTACTTCTGTGCTCCACACATTGGCTGGTCTTTCTTAATTTCAGCACTCAGATAGATACCTGCCCAGAGTAGTTTTGAGCTTTTTTAGTCAAATAAGGGTTTGTTGTTGATATGACCAACACTACCAGTGACTAAGAAATGAGAGCAGCATTGTGCTTCCACAGAGGCTGCTGGTGGCACCTATCACCGCTTTGATTGTGAGCAGACATCTTAGTGCAGCACCAGCACCATGGTTGCCTCTCCCTCAGCCTTGACCTGGCCCAGAGGCCATAGCAGCAGTGAGAGAGTGGCTGGAGGCCAGGTTACTGCTATGCCATGTTCCCACAATGTCAGCTTTTAGGGAAGAGAAACCCTCCCCCCCCTTATTAGTACCTCTTGAGACTCTCAGAGAAGGCAGTTTCTATTTCCTAATTGCCCTCCATTTCTGCTCATAAATACAGAAATACATCTAATTCCATCACCCTAACACCACCTGCCCTTAACTGAACATGCTTTGTTCCCATTCCCAACTTTGCATGGGAGAAGCAGGAGCCAGTATGGTGGGCCATTTGGGGTGGACAGACTTCTCCAGGTTCAGGAAGTTGCATTGACTTAAAATTTATTTAAAAAAATTTTAAAAAAAAGATTGGAAAACACTGTTAGCTGTCAATGGGGACCGACAGCACAAAACAGAAGATACTCATAAATTCATCAGTATTTGGCACTAGAGTGATCTTTTTTTTCTCTTTAATGAAAAGTCAGTTTACCTGCCACAATTATGTATTGCTTAGGTTGATACCCATAAAGATAACATTCCTGAGACTCCATTATCTTAAAGAATAAGCGTGCCAGGTGGGAAGACAGAAACCAGGGCAGCTAAAACTCAGTCCCGGATAATCCACAAACTAGGTCCTTCATGGACAGATAATCAAGAGTTGACTGTATTTGTCAGTGTTTCTCACCCTGTGCATCAGATGCTAGGAGAGAGAGAGCTGTGTGTACACAGGAGAGCTCCCAGCACTAATGACTAAGTGAGAGGACCAGGGAGACAGTCTCTAGATTCTGGTAGTCTGCATGGTTCAGATACAATGTTTCTGTTGTTGTGTTCTTTCATTTATAAGCTATCCATTTCTCCTAAAACATTTTGACAGTCTCATTAATAAGTTGCTATCTAAAACATTAACATATAAAATAATGTAAACAAAGTACAAGTTTTAGAATGAAATTGTACCAAGTAATTTTTTAATATAAATATTTTTAAAATGCATAGTATTAATAGAATGTTCCATTTTATACTCACTCTATACCAGTGTATAGAATCTGAAGTGTAAAGTTTATTTCATAAATGAATTGTGGGCTTCTTAACTGCTAAGAAGACTATTAAATAATTTGTTACTTTATCATGTGTCAGCCTTAAATATAGTATTATTTTATGCTTGTATTACACGTCACAAATTCCAAACTGAACTATTGAATTTTAGTATGTTATAAAAGTCTCTTAAATTTAAATTTGTTAAATAACATAAAAAGCCTCTGTGTTGAAACAGACCAGTGCCAGGTCACCATACGGTGTTAACAGATCTGCTTAGGGTGTCTGGTTGAGGGGTATCCTTCTTAACCATGAGAGTTGTAGTCAGATGTTCTGAGAACTTCATAATGCAGTACTCTTACTCCATAGAGATCACTCTTTTCCATTTAAAGATTGAGAACCTCGACCCTCGAGGCATTCAGCTATCAGCTCTCTTCATGAGTGGCGTGGACATGGCCCTGTTTGCAAACGACGCGTGTGGCCAGCCCGTGCCCTGGGAACACTGCTGTCCTTGGATGTATTTTGATGGGAAGCTCTTCCAGTCCAAGCTCCTGAAAGCAAGCCGGGAAAAGACCCCACTCATCGACCTCTGTGATGGTCAGGTCAGTTGTAAGAATACAGTCTTAGAGGTGGGGAGGAGCAGCTGGCCACCTTTAACCAGAGGGAAATATCACTCACTGGCTAATTGATCGTCTCTCATACCAAATTTGTAATGACCTCATGTGACAGGATACTGTTTTTAGATTGGGCTCAGTCACTGTTTGAATCAGTGTCAGTTCAGTGCTCATGTGAGCTGAGCTCCGGATACACAGTACATTTGATTCTCTTTAATAACTGCAATTATGTTCTATGAATTTGCTTCAAGCGTGGAATTAGCAGATACTGAACTTCGCCTCTTAGGGGAAATACAGGGTTAGATACCTGCACTCCTCCAGTCACATCTTTGTCAGCTGATCAACATATAACCTTGTTTGTGTGTGTTTCTGAGTGAAGACGTCTTAAAGAATATATATTGTCAGTTTGCTCACATTGAACTCAGGGCCAGCAGTGCTGTAACTCAGCCTGAACAAAGTTCAGTCTAACACACACATTTTCTCCATTGCAGCCTGACAATTAGGAACACAGACAGCCCTTGGCACTGCGCTTGCATCCGTGTCAAACAGGAAAGTCCCCCACAAAACTTTTAAAACTGACTCTAAGTAGACAGTGAATAGGACACTTGTTTACAGTATAAAAGCTGAAGCAAAAGTCAGAGCCTTGCCTTCTTAAGTGTCCTCTGCTCTACACATGTCTGTCAATTATCACAAGAATGCCACAGTATTGATTTCAGGGTTACAAATACATTTTAGCAAGTAGATGAATTCACAAATGGGGAGCTTGTGAATTTTGAGGATCGGATGTACTTATTTAAAAATAAAGTGAAATCGGTTATCAGGTTATTTTGTCTCATTGCCTGAAAGAGACTCAAATTGGCTTGAAGCCTTTAAACTGTAAACTACAAAACATGTGATCTCTAGGACTGATTTATTATGGAGTAAGCAGATTTTCAGATTCTTTGATTAAAGACTGGTTGTTAAAAGACTTCCAGTTTCGACTTCCGGCCAAGATGGAGGCATAGGTAGACACACTGTGCCTCCTCGCACAACCAAGATAGGGACAACAACGATATAGAAACAAAATAACAACCAGAACTGACAGAAAATTGAAGTGTATGGAAGTCGGACAACCAAGGATTTAAAAATAGACACTTTCATCCAGACCAGTAGGAGGGGCGGAGTCCGGCCGGGCAAGGGACGCGGAGTGGAAAGCTGAGCACCGGGGGTGGCGCGCAACTCCACAGCAGGCAGACCCTGGGCACACAAGCAGCAGTGGCTGGTGGGCCCCAGCCAGGGGGTGGCGACCGGCAGACCTAGCAGACCCTGGGCACACAAGCAGCAGTGGCTGGTGGGCCCCGGCCAGGGGGTGGTGACCGGCAAACCCAGCGAGGCGGCCATTGTGAGGCAAGGCACTGCACGCAACTCAGGGTCCCAGCACCAGGGAATAGATCTTTGGGTCACTGACTGAAAAGGAAGGTCCCACGGGGTGCACAGGCCCACCCACACCAGAATTGGTGCCAGAGGGGGCCGGTTGGCTTGCGGAAAGTGGCAGAAGGGTCTGGGGTCCTGCAGAGGGCGGAGCGGGTGCCATTGCTCCTTCTCGGACCCCGCCCCCACATACAACATCACAACCCTGTGACTGGGGTGCCCCGCCCAGGTGAACTCCTAAGGCCCCGCCCCTCACCACAGGAGCTCGACAAGACCA
>CM052540.1:73625725-73666060 GCA_028533065.1 Trachops cirrhosus | reverse complement strand
TGGCTATTTCTTGGTCGCTTAAAAGGATGGGTTCTGGGGCTTTCCATTCTTCTTCTGTTTGAGCCATCTTTTTGCTGTTTTTCGTTTTGTTTTTTGGTCTTGTCGAGCTCCTGTGGTGAGGGGCGGGGCCTTAGGAGTTCACCTGGGCGGGGCACCCCAGTCACAGGGTTGTGACTTATGTGGGGGCGGGGTCCGAGAAGGAGCAATGGCACCCGCTCCGCCCTCTGCAGGACCCCAGACCCTTCCGCCACTTTCCACAAGCCGACCGGGCCCCTCTGGCACCAATTCTGGTGTGGGTGGGCCTGTGCACCCCGTGGGACCTTCCTTTTCAGTCAGTGACCCAAAGCTCTATTTCCCGGTGCTGGGACCCTGAGTTGGGCACAGTGCCTTGCTTCACAATGGCCGCCTCGCTGGGTTTGCCGGTCACCACCCCCTGGCCGGGGCCCACCAACCTCTGCCACTTGTGCGCCCAAGGTCCACCTGCTGCAGTCCTGCGCGCCGCCCACCCGGTTGCTCTACTCTCTGCTCCCTGCTCCATGACCCTTGCCCGGCCCAACTCTGCCCCTCCTGCCTGCCGGTCTGGATGAACATGTCTATCTTTAAATCCTTGGGTGTCCGACTTCCATACACTTCAATTTTCTGTCAATTCTGGTTGTTACTTGTTTCTATATTGTTGTTGTCCCTGTCTTGGTTGTGCGAGAAGGCACAACCTTTGCCTCTACCTTTGCATCTACCTTTGCCTCCATCTTGGCCGGAAGCTCCCACCTTGGTACTTTCTGTTGCTCATTTTTAGGTGACAGTAGTCTCTTTGAATCTTGAGGACAGATAATGAAGGGCAGCTTGTCTCCTGAAAGTGTCTTTTCTCCTGTCTCCGTTGCTGCCATCCTGGTGGGGCTAGTTCTGAGTATGTGTGCAGAAGAGGCAGTGCTGCCCTGTGCTTGTGGTCAGTCATTTGGTGGGGGGACACCTCACAGTGGCCAAGGCTTACTGGAAGAATTGGCTTTAGAGAGAGAGGTACGAGCTGACTTTCCTTTTCATTCATCTTACATCCTCCATGCACACCTTCACATCCCCCACCCCAGAGTGTGACTGTGGGTAGGTTCCCTAATAAATGGGGCCCTTGACGCAGTTCCTGTAGGAGGCATCTGTGAGGTGGCCACCCTGCCACCACTGCCAGTACTGTATGCTGCAGGTGATTGCTTAGTCCAGTGAGTGGGCTGTTTCCTGAGAAAGCATGGGCTTTGAGGTTTGAAAGCATGTACTTGAGATCTTCAGTATTATTTTTTGCCCCTTCTTGGCCCTCATATATTTTATTCTTCCTGTATTTTTATATTATATATTTCAAGGTTCCAAGAAAATGACAGTAGTACAGATTTCTAAAAAAGTTTACATTGAAGTTTCTGAACTCTAAGATTGAAAACTAAAATAAGAAGACAGTGTGGGACATGGAGCCCAAAGGGGTACATGGTAGCCATTGGTATAGGAGAAGATGTCCCTAAGGTGAGGTTGATGGGTACTTTCAGTCCCACTTTGGACTGAGCAGATGGCCTTTATTTTCAACCAAGCAAACACCCTGATTCCCAGAGTAGTGAGAACTAGAAGGCACTAGATGCATCGCCATCTTATGTTGAAGGGGATGGGATGTGGAGCTGGAAGATCTGTAAGCAGCATACCTGTTCTAGGCCTCAGTTTTCTCATCTTCAAAGTGAGTATTTGAAGGTAAAGACCATTAATGTTTTCTTCAGCAACAAGTCAGTCTCTGACAGTGATTCTCAGCCCTGGCAATGTCACTGATGGGACACTAGATTGTTTGGAGACATGGTTGATTGTCACAGCTTGGGCTGCAAGTGCTCCTGCTTTCTATGGGCAGAGGCTAGTAATGCTTATAACCACCCTCCAGTGTACCAGATGGTCCATGACAGAATTATGAGGTCTAAAAACTTGGCATCAGGTTGAGAAACCATGGTCTAAGAAGATGTAAGCAACTGACAGATCTTAGTCATCTCTACAGATCCTTACAGAGAGGCCTGTCTTTTCAGGAAATGTGCTGAATCAGTCTCAATGTTCATTTTTTTCCAGAGAATTGTTTTTAAATCTGTTAGGAGGAGGGACAGACCCATTCAGAAGAGATAAACCACAAATACGTTGCAATTATCAGTGCAGACTTGCTTCTTTCTGAAGTTGCCCAGCAGTAATTGCTTCATCTTTTCATTTCCTAGTAGAAATGGGCATCCTGCTGCCTGTTACCAGCAGAAGTGCCAGTTGTTGGTCATATGGGGGACAGGCATAGTCTGAAACTTCAGAGTAGACTTAAGGGGTGTTTGTTACAATACTTTAAATGGCTTAATGCTACACAAAAGGATTACTTAGAATTCTTCAGGTGGGGATCTTCCTCATCACTCATCGTCACGACATTAGGTACAGGGAAGTTGAGAGAAGCGGACACAGAAGGAAACCACTGAAATAGGAAAAGCTTCTGCCAGATGAAGGTCAATCAGAAGCAAAGACAGAGTGTGTTACTGCATATACAGAGAATGTATATAGAGTATGTAGGATAGAGAGTATGTAATAGAATGTGTAGAGTGTATATAGACATAGTATGTATGGAGTATGTATAGAATAGAGAGTACATGCACTGTTTTATATTCAATTCTTGAATGTGTAGTGGGTACCATCAAACCTCAGTTAGAACCCCTTCTTTCCCACTGTTTATCAAAAGCTGCCCTATCACTTGTAATTCATTTTAAACAGGGCAAGCCTCCTTACGCTGCTTCAGCAGAAGAAGTGGCCAAAGAACTGAAGTCGAGATCTGGGGAATCCAAGTCCTCCGCCATGTCTTCAGATGGGTCCCTGGCTGAAAATGGAGCAGTGGCTGAGAAGCTGGCTTCCCAGATGAACGGGAGTGCAGGCGACACCAGGGCCCCCAGCCACTCGGAAAGTGCCTTGAACAATGACTCTAAGACGTGCAATACAAATCCTCACTTAAATGCACTAAGCACAGACAGTGCTTGCCGTGGAGCTGATGCTCTGGAGGCAGCTGTCTTAAAGCAAGAAGAATAAACTTATTTTTTATAGAGGGTGAAGGATGCTGGAAGGGTAAGGATTTAGGAATATCTGGAGAGAAAGAGAGCCTACAGTTATGTACATTTTTTCCTTTCCGTAAGAGAAAAATGAGGACTTTGGAAATTCGGATCCCTCTTTGATATCAGAGATTTAAAAAACACATTTTTAGTTTTAACCAGTTGTAGTCAAAATGCTACAATAAAACAAAAAGAGAGAAAGAAAATGAAGAGCATTTGACTCCCACACTTAAAATGAAGTACACACAGTTTAAACTGGTTACGACAAAAGCCTATAGTTGTGTTTCTTGAACTATAAAGAAAACAAATTTTGGCAGTCTTTATATATAGCTTAAAATATCATTTTTAGCATTTGGCACCATATGTATGCCATTATCTTTGATTTTGCATTACTGTTCACAAGAAAGCTTTGTTTAAGGCTTTGATTTTATGATTATGAAAGAAATAAGGCACAACCACAGTTTTTTTTCTTACTTAAATTTCATCACTGTTGATGTGGTTCTTTTGTGTTAAAAGAAAAAGTGCAACTATCAAAACAAAAAAATTATAGAGTAATATTGCCGTTCTGCTGATTTTCAATATACAGTACATCATACATACTTTACAAGCAAGTTAAATGGAGATAAAGTTGAAATCATAGAAGATGCAAATGACCTTTCAAAATCAACACAATGTGTTCTGAAACTTTTTGTGACTTAAATACCATGCATCTGTGATCAATGAACTATGTGGTTTTGAATCGAACGTAGACCATTAGTGCTACTACTTGAGCTAAACTTCTGCATGGTTCATAATTTTTAAAGTGTGTAGTTAATATTATGCATGTTATTGTCCTTTCTTCCATTCTTACCAGTATGTGCCCATTTGCAAAACAAAAATGCTAATAATCAGTAATAGTCCTATAAAAGATGTTAACTCTGTTTAGTCATTGACTGATCTTGCTCTAACCTTAAAATTTTGTGATTATTGACCTCTGTTGCATTTATTCTAAAAAACCCCCAAAATTATCTAGCTGTTTCAAATATCAACATTACCCTGGTGTACTCACTGCTGTATGCATTATTGTTCTTTGTTGCTGTTTTTATGCCTTCATATTAGCAAAATATGAAATTCTGTGAAAAACAAAAAAAAAATCCCTTTGATCTTAAAAAAAAAAAACCCTTCTGTAGCAGGAATCAAAATGCTTGTTCTTGAGAACTTTCCCATCAAGAATTTAGTAGAAGCAGGTATACTTATATCATTTTGATGTTTTTGTTAATGTTTCCAAACAATGTACTTTGAAATCAGAATCACTTCTTATTCGTTTTCATATAATTCTCCTGATGCTCTTCATCACACATTAGTGATCAGAAATGAGATGTAATTCCCCATCCCTGCCCGCAAGACCTGAGTAGGATCTTACTGTAAGTTGAAGGGAGTTTTGCCCTAACTCATGGATTGTGCAAGAATGAACTGCTGTTGGGTTTGACTGATTGTAGATGGGTTGTGGTGTGGTGTATCGAAGGCTATTGAATGCAACTTACAATGCTTAATAAAAATCTTTATTCTTTTAGTATAAAGTATGGTGTGGCTTTTAAATTCCTTGTATTTTACTGAGATTTAATTCAAATTTAAACAGCTACTTAAGAGTTGGTTGAATAAACAAGATTTATAAATATTTTGTCCTTTGCAAATAATTCCAGGTTTCCAGATCTAAAGGAATTTAACATACATGGTTAATATGAAAATTATGTTGATGTCTGAATTTCATAGTTACAAAAAAGACATTCTCTCTGATACAGTAGGTTTAGAAATAGACATTTTTTTTTATTTAAAAAAGCCCAAGGAAGAAATAAATTTGATCTTAAACCACTTTTTAAAAAATTAGCCAAATCCATACTTTATTGGGATTTGTCTATTTTTCACCTAATGTCCCTTTTTGTTCTGGGATCTGCTACATTTAGTTGTCATGTCTCCTCAGACTCCTCTTGTCTGTGGCAGCTTCTCCAACTTTCCTTGTTTTTGACAACCTTTACAGTTTTGAGGAGTGCTGATAAAGTATTTTGTTGACTGTCCCTCGAGTGGAATTGGTCTGATGTTTTGCTTATGCGTCATCTGGAGTACATACAGTTAACATGACTTATAACTGTTGATTGCCCTTGATCATCTGGTTGTGTTGATCAGGTTTCTTCACTGTAAAATTGCCTCCTTCCCTTTCTATCTGCTCTTTACAAGTGAGTCGCTCTACACAACCCACACTAGAAGTGGGGAGCTGTGCTTAAGTGTTTACATGAGTTCTTTGGAGTTATTGTGCATGGCAGATTTGTGTCTTCTCCCCCACTTCAATGTACATTATTTTTACATCAGTGAGTTCTGAGTGCTTAGCACAAGACGGTAACAGTAGACACTGAACATGTTTATACTGGTTCCTGTTCTGAGAATCCACTGTACATCTCTCGTGTACAACCTCAATAACGGTGCTAAAATAGGAAATGCTACTTTAGCTCATTTAATCCTTCCAACAGTACTACCAGAACGACACTATCATCACCATCAGAGACTCTTTTTAACCTCATCTGCGGTGATACAGCTAGAAGCTGGTAGAGGCAGCCCTAAGTCCGTGCTCAGAACTGGGCCTCCGGGATGCCTGTTCCGTCGGCCTGGCCCCAATGAGCTAACGCGGCAGGATTCGCCACTGCAAAAATTGCGAGCATGCGCTCAGCGCATACTGCGCAGAAACCGGGCTGGAATGGGACCTAGAGGGACCGGACTGTAAACACACTAGCATTGACTCCACCTGCTATACGGTTCCAAGAGTATGCAGGGTGGGCGGGGTTTCTCGCTGCCGCCCCGAAGTTCTGGTGGGATTCTGTGTAGGATAGGGCGGAGCCTTGCGCTGGGGGAAGCAGGACCTTGCCTAGGGCGGGGCAGGTTTGTGCACGGGTCCGAAGTAGAAAGGGATTCCTACGCCACCAGCTGAGGTTGCGCGCGCACCCTCTCCAGCGTCAGTGTTTCTGCGCCTCCGGCGCTACTCCCTGGGCCAGGCTGGCGAAGGCAAGTAGTGTACTGTCTCGCAGGCACCCGGAAACGAGTTCTGCGCGGAGAGCCCACAGAGTCTTCGGGGACGTAGGGGGCGCCCGGGGCTTTTCCTGCACGGTCAGCTCTGAACTTAGGGTTCTTGGAGCCCGACCACAGAAGACCCCGCCGGAGAGCAGACCGCCCGTCCTGGGCAGCGCATGCCCACAATCCGGAGCTCCATGGCCCCGCAGAAGTGGCCAGGCTCCAGGAGCTCCGCTCGGTGAGCGGGCCAGAAGTGCCGTCCGGTCGCACTGTCGCGGCTCCAGCGTGGTGGTTACATTTGGGAGGTGATGGGGACGCCTAGCTCAAACCGCTCCACCATGACCCGTCCGGTTAGCGGTCCTCGTCCCACCGCCGCTGGCGGATAAGGGTCAAAGAACCACAGCCTGGCTGGACGGCCACCTCCTCCGTGGTGGACTGCTCCCAGTACTGCGTGCCTGCTCCTGGCACGGCACGGCCCTCCGGTCTCTGGGCAGGTCCACCGCCTGGAGAACAGTCCATGGTTCGGACAGGGTAGGGATAGATGTGCAGACCTAGCGGGAAGCAGAGGGACATGGAGGGCACCATGCCTGGCTGGAAACACACTGGCAGGAAACACTCTGGCTGTGCCACCCACGTCATCAGGACCACATCCTGAGAGTGGCAATGGGCGAGAGGCCCTGTGGGGCCTAGCTGGGGCTTGGATGAATTCTGACTTGGCATTGACCCTTTTTTTAAATTCCCTGTAAAAACATATATATAGCTGTCATTCTTTTTCTCATTGCAAAAGTAATGGCCCTGGCCAGGCAGCTCATTTGGTTAGAGTGTCCTCCTGATAGGCCAAGGTTGTTTGTTCTATCCCCTGTCAGGGTACATATGAGATGCAACCAATGAATGCATGAAGGAGTGGAATAACAAAACTTTCCGCCCTCCTGACCCAGTGGCTTGGGTTGGAGCATAGTCCCCTACACCAAAAAGCTTGCCGTTGGATTCACAGGGCACATACTGGTCAGACATGTATGGGGGTCAACTGATTGATGTTTCTCTTTCCCCAGCCCCTTCCTCTCTAATTTCAGTAAACATGTTTTTTTTTTAAATCAGTAAGTTAATGTTTATTATAAAAATATAAGTAAACAAAAAAGAAAAATCAGTAATTCTTCCATCCTGAGATACCCATTAATATTTGCTCTTTATCTTTCCTTTTTCCACACACTATATAGGTGGTTTTGTTTTCTTTGCATAAAATAATTTTGTCCATATTTTGTAACATTCTTCTCCCACCAGTTATCCTTTTTGGTTGTCTCTCCCTGTCATTCCATATTGTGCCACAGCTCCACAACTCCAGGTGGCTGCACCATGATGTACCTGCTCGTCCAGTATTCATTGTCCATGTCAAGCCCAGCTCTAGGCCCCAAGGCACAGAGAATGGCAAGGGCCCTTCCTTCATGGTCTTGGGCGGGGGCAATATACATGTATACAAATAAAACTATTTCAGACAAGATGAAGGAAATCAAAGTGATAGGGCATTTGGCAGGGAAGACCTATGAGACCAGGGGTGACAAGGACAGTGGTCTGTTCAGAGAGGGATTAGACTCAGGCCCAGGCCAGAAGCAATGGATGGACAGAACCCACAAGTGAAGGGTGAAACTACTATTGCAGGGTAAGGGTTTTGAAGATGCTGGTGGCCCCTGTAAGGCTGATGGTCTCCAGGAGGTCATGGAAGGGAAGGCATGCCCATCCTGCAGGTGATTAGCATTTTCACCAGAAGGAATTCAGAATGGTGGAAGACATTGGGAAGGGCCTCAAGGTCCTCAGTACTGACAATGCCCATCCCACCTCTTTGTCAAGATGATGAGAAAATTATTTCTGGTTTACATGTGCTTCCATTGCCAGTGAGAGTGGCACTTCCTTTCTTATGTTTACTGTGCCTTCAGTTTCTCCATTTTTCAGTCAACAGAGAATGCCCTGGCTCTTCTATGATTCTGAAAAGCCATGTCAAGGCAAGAATTTAAAGTAGTTTACCATTTGTCCTCTCATCCATATCATCACCTGCAAGGACAAAGGGAGGGTGCCAGTCCTTTACTGTTGTGGTATCCAGTGATCTTATCCTACCCTTGATTCTGAGACAGATTGGCTCCCTTTACTCCTTCCTTTCCACTCTGTAGTGTGAACCTTGCAGAGGCTACTTTGCCTGGAGCTGCCTTTGCTCTCCCCACATGGGTCCCAGGGTGTGGGATCAGGGCTTCCTTTCTCATCCTGTTAGCTTCTCTAACACAGCCTGGGTCACAGACCCAGGGTCAAAGCAGGTTTTGCACTAGGCAACTCACCCTGTGCTGGAGGTTGGACCGTGTCTCCTCAAATTCATGTTGGAGTCCTGAATCTAGTCCCCCAGAATGGGACTTTAACTAGGTTGTTGCAGGTGTGATTAGTTAGGCTGAAATCATGCTGGAATGGGGTGCGCCCTAATCCAACAGGACTTTTGTCGCTATAAAAATGAGAAATTTGGACACAGACATGTACATTCAAAGAGACAAAACAGCCTTGTGGAGATTTGAGTGATGCTGCCACAAGCCAAGAAAGTGCTGGAAGCTAGAGAGGGACCCAAAACAGACCCTTCTTAGCACTTCTGGAGGGAGTGCGGCCCTGCTGGCACCTTGATCTAGACTTCTGGCCTCCAGAAACATGAGAGAACACATTTCTGTTCTAAACCACCTGGTATGTTGTACCTTGTTACAACAGCCCCAGGAAGCTCATAGATACACCCTGCATGTCGCCATCCTGCTAAGTGTAGATTGTGCTCTGCCCAGTTGTCTCTGAACCCACAGGAAGACTGCTACAACTTAACTGGGTGTAACTTAGCTCTGGCTGCGTGTTTCTTTTTTCTGGATACCAAAGGGGTGACCAGAAGTGGCCTCAGCCGAGTTGAATGTGAACAGACCCATCTGATGAACCTGCCTAGGTAGAAATAAAGAATGTGGCCCTGTTTCTACAACACTGGAGGCTGACATCAGACTGAGGGTCTCATCCTCACCTGGTATTTGACCAAGCACTCTTAAATCCATGCATCTGGAAAGAATGATCCCAGGTTTTCCCTGCATAAAGGTATTCCCAGATCTCCACTGGTTCCTTTGCCCACCTGTTGCTCACTTCATGGAGGGACTACTAAGGCCAGCATGGTGCTTGCTGCTGAAGAGACAGCCATGAGCAGAACAGAAACCTCCCTGTGCTGTAGCATTTCATCCGCACCGGAAAAGAGTCACATGAAAATGCACAAAAGAAAAAATAAATTTACATGAAAATGCAACAATAGTAACAAGTTCTATGAAGGAAAATGAATTGGAAAGAAGGAGCTTCCTAGGGGTGGGGATAGAGGAAGGTGTCAGGAAATCTCTTTGAGGAATGACCTGAAGAGTGGGTAGCAATTGACCAGACAGAACTCTGAGCCTGCTGTTCCCAGTAGGCACCAGCAGCTCATGAAGCAAATAGCTGGAGGCACCCTTGGCAGACCTACCCAGACATCACGCTGTGCCTACTCCTGGGATTTGTGCATGTCCACCCCTACAGACATGATTGATTCCAGTATAGGCTGTGGGAGGGTCATACTGGTCCTTGTTTTTCTGGAAAAGCCTGGTTACCCCTGTGCTGATATTTTATTAACAGCACCCTTTTGGATAGTACATTATATGGTCACCCAGCTGAGGGGATTTTGCCTGCAAACTCAGTACTTTCAAATACCACAGGGCCATCTAGAGCTGGTCATCAAGAAAGGGCACACTTTCATACCCGTCGGAAAAAAAACAGAAGGCTTCCAAAGTTCCCATGGGTCACTGATTATTTCAATCAGTTCTGGATCAGACCTGTTTGGACCTGGTACACCAACAAGGGCCTGCTCTTAGAACTTTCTTTGTATTCTCTAAATGGATTCACCTGTTACAAAAGCACACCTCCAGCATTGACCTAGTATTAATTTTCTGGAACAATTTCCCCCACCTCACCTCACCCTGCCCCAAGACATTTATTGGCTGGCTGTCTTCTGCTCTGGCATATGAACTCCTTGGAGGTAGAAAATGTGTCTACCTTGTTTACTGCTATAAAACCTGCACTAGTTGCACACCAACACATTGGATAACCTAATGAAATGGAAGAATTCCTAGAAACACACAACCTACCAAAACTGATCATGAAGAAATAGAACATCTCAATAGAACTATAGCTATTAAGGAGATTGAAGTAATAATAAAAAACACCCAATGAAGAAAAGCCCAGGACCAGATGGCTTTACTGCTGAATTATACCACACACTTAAAGAAAAGTTAACACCAATCCTTCTTAAACTAGTCCCAAAAATCAAAGAGGAGGGAATTCCAACCTTTTTTATGAAGCTCACATTTCCCTGACACAAAAGCCAGACAAAGATTCTATAAGAAAACTGCAAAACAATATCCCTTATGAATATGGATGCAAAATCCTCAACAAAATACCAGGAAACCAAATTCAACAGCATATTGAAAGGATCATACACCATGACCAAATGGAATTTGTTCCTGGAATGCAAGGATAGTTCAATATCCTTTAAATCAGGGGTGTCAAACTCATTTTCACTGGGGGCCACATCAGCCTTGTGGTTGCCTTCAAAGGGCCAAATGTAATTTTGGGACCATATAAATGTAACTACTCCTTAACAGTTAAGCCAGAGCTCGGTGCTTCCGCCAGGTAGAAACAAGGTGCCAGGCTAGATGAAACAAGGTGGAGGGCTGGATTCAGCCCATGGGCCTTGTGTTTGCCATCTGTACTTTAAATCATTAAAAGGCTATCAATGCAATACACTACATTAACAGAATGAAGGGAGGAAAAACATGATCTAAATTAACAAAGAAAAAGAATTTGACAAAATTCAATGCCCTTTCATGATAAAAATTCTCAACAAAAATAGAAAAAAAAACTTTTCAACATAATAGAGGCCATATATGAAATACCCTAAGCAAATGTCATAATGATAAAAGGCAAATAAAATTTTAAAAAAGCTTTTCTTGCAAAATCAGGAACAAGAGAAAGATGTCTTACTTCTGTCAACATAGTATTGGAAGTTCTAATCAGGTAACTAAGCAAGAAAAAGAAATAAAAGGTATTCAAGTTAGGAAAGAATAAGTAAACTTATCTCTATTCATAGATGACATATTACATCACATAAAATCATTAAGATTTAGGTTAGAGTCCACAAAAAAAACTGCTAGAACTAGTAAACAAATTCAGCAAAGTTATAGGATACTACATCAACACAAAAAAATCAGTTTTTGGTTCTGGCTGGTATAGCTCAGTGGATTGAGCATGGGCCACAAACCATAGGGTCGCAGGTTCGATACCCAGTCAGGGAATGTGCCTGAGTTGCGAGCCAGATCCTCAGTGGGGGCCACGTGAGAGGCAACCATGCATTGATGTTTCTTGCCCTTACTTTCTCCCTCCCTCCCACTCTCTCTAAAAATAAATAAAATCTTTTTAAAAAATCAGTTTTGTTTCCGCATACTAAGAATGAACAATCCAGACTTCCGGCCAAGATGGAGGCATAGGTAGACACACTGTGCCTTCTCGCACAACCAAGATAGGGACAACAACAATATAGAAACAAAATAACAACCAGAACTGACAGAAAATCGAACTGTATGAAAGTCTGACAACCAAAGAGTTAAAGTGGACACATTCATCCAGACCAGTAAGAGGGGCAGAGTCAGGCAGCCAGAGTGCAGAGGACTCCCAGCGAGGTTGCCCCTAGCAGATTGGGGTGTGCAAGGTGGCAGCTTGGACCCAGTGAGGTGGTAGATTGTGGAGCAGGGCCTTCAAGACTGCAGCTGGCTGGCAAAGCAGCAGTGGACTGGGAGGTCCCACATTCACACACAGATAAACCAGGCAAACAAAGGGGGAGCAGTAATTCCCAGCCTCACAGGAGAGTTTGCTGGAGAGACCCACAGGGTCTAGAATGTACACAAATCCACCCACACAGGAATCAGCACCAGAACGGACCAATTTGCTTGTGGGAAGCTGGGGAAGTGACTGAAAACTGGTAGACAGTGGAACAAGCGCCATTGTTCCCTCTCAGACCCTTCCCCCACATATAGCATCACAACCAAGTGATGTGGGTTACCCCACCCTGATGAACACCTAAGGCTCCACCCCTCACTATGTAACAGGCATGTCGAGACAAAAACAAATGTCCCAAAGCTCCAGATCAAAGCTCCAGAAAAAATACAACTAAGTGACGAAGAGGTTGCCAACCTATCACATGCACAGTTCAAAACACCGGTAATCAGGATGCTCATAGAATTGGTTGAATTTGGTCACAAATTAGATGAAAAAATGAAGGCTACGCTAAGTGAAATAAAAGAAAATGTACAGGGAATCAATAGTGAGGGAAGGAAACTGGGACTCAAATCAATGGAGTGGACCAGAAGGAAGAAAGTAACATCCAAACAAACAAGAATGAAGAAACAAGAATTCAAAAAAATGAGGAGAGTTTCCAGGAACCTCCAGGACATCTTTAAATGTTCCAACATCCAAATTATAGGGGTACCAGAAGGAGAAGAGGAAGAGCAACAAGTGGAAAAGATATTTGAACAAATAATAAAGGAGAACTTCCCCAAGCTGGCAAAGGAAATAGACTTCCAGGAAGTCCAGGAAGTTCAGAGTCCCAAAGAAGTTGGACCCAAGGAGGAACACACCAAGGCACATCATAATTACATTACCCAAGATTAAAATGAGAGAATCTTAGAAGCAGCAAGAGATAAGGAGACAGTCACCTACAAAGGAATTCCCATAGACTGTCAGCTGATTTCTCAAAGGAGACCTTACAGGCAAGAAGGGGCTGGAAAGAAGTATTCCAAGTTGTGAAAGACAAGGCCCTACATCCCAGATTACTCTATCTAGCAAAGCTTTCATTTAGAATGGAAGGGCAGATAAAGTTCTTCTCAGATAAGGTCAAGTTAAAGGAGTTCATTATCATCAAGCCCTTATTATATGAAATGTTAAAGGGATTTATCTAAGAAAAAGGAGATAAGAAATATGCACAGTAAAATGGCAGCAAACTCATGATTACTAACAACCTCACCTAAAACAACAACAAAAACTAAGCAAACAACTAGAACAGGAATAGAACCACAGAAATGGAGATCACATGGACGGATAGCAACAGGGGAGTGGGAGGGTGATAGAGAGGGAAAAGGTACAGAGAATGAGTAGCATAAATGGTAGGTAGAAAATAGAAAGGGGGAGGGTAAGAATAGTGTGGGAAAAGTAGAAGCCAAAGAACTTATAAGTGTGACACATGGACATGAACTAAAGGGGGGGGACTGTGGGTGGGAGGGGGTGTGCAGGATGAAGGGGAGTGAAGGGGAGGAAATCGGACAACTGTAATAGCACAATCAATAAAATATATTTTTTTAAAAAGAAAGAACAGTCCAAAAAGAAAATTAGGAACACAATTTCATTTACAATACTATAAAAAAATACCTAGGAATAAACTTAACTGAGAAGATAAAAGACTTGGACACTGAAAACTACAAAATATTGCTGAAAGCAATTAAAGAAGACCCAACAAGTGGAAAGACATCCCATGTTTATGAATCATGAAACTTAATATTTAAGATGTCAATACTACCCAAAGCCATCTACCAGATCCAATGTAATCCCTGTCAAAATTCCAGTAACTCCTTTTGCAGAAATGGAGAAGCCAACCCTCAAATTCATATGGAATTGCAAGCCAAAACAATCCTGAAAAAGAACAAAGCTGGAAGATTAGAGTTCTTGATTTCAAAACTTACTAGAAAGCTACCATAAGCAAATTGTGGTACTGGCATAAAAATAGACATACAGACCAATGAAATACAACAGAGAGCCCAGAAATAAACATTGCCCATATGGTCAAATGATTTTTGACGAGGATGTCATGACCATTCTGTGGGGAAAGGACAGAGTTTTCAAGTGGTGCTGGGAAAACTGGATGTCCACATGCAAAAGAATGGAGTTGGACCCTTACCTCACAACATATACAAAAATTAATTCAAAATGGATTAAAGACCTAAATTTAAGAACTGAAACTATAAAACTCTTTGAAGGAAAATAGGGAGAGGGGGAAGAGAAAAAGAAGATATACAGATGGTCAATAAGCACAAGAAAAGATTCTCAATATCATTAATCATTAGAGAAATGTAAATCAAAATCACAATGATTATGGAATTTCTGTGAAACCAAAAAACAAAACAAAACACAAACACGACAATGAGACACCACTTTGCACACATTAGGATGGCTATAGTAAAAAATAAACACATACACACATAACTAAACATGAGAAAATAGTAAGTGTTGATGAAGATGTGGAGAAATGAGAACCCTTGTGCACCATTGGTGGGATGCAAAAAGGTGCAGCTGCTGTGGGAAACAGTCCGTGGTTCCTCAGACAGTTAAAAATAGAACTACCACATGATTCAGCACTTCCACTTTTGGGTCTATGTACACACAAAAGAATTGAAAGCAGGGACTTGAACAGGTGTTTGTACACCCATGTTCTTGGAAGAAAAATTCACATGAAAACAATCCAACAATGAAAGGATAAACCAAACATTATACACACACACACACACACACATATTCACTCACATGCTATATAGCATTATTCAGCCTTAAAAAAGTAAGTTCTGACACGTGTTATGACATGGATGAACCTTGAGGACATTGGGCTAAGTGAAAGAAACCAGTCACAAAAGAACACATACTATACGGTTCCATTTCCATGAGGCAGCTAGGGTCGTCAAATTTATAAAGACAGAGTAGAATGGCAGTTTCTAGGGTCTGAGGAGAGGGGGTAATGGTGAGTGCTTCCATTAGTGTTTAATGGAAATAAAGTTTCAGTTTTGGGAAGATGTCCTGGAGATGGATGATAATGATAACTATACAACAATGTGAATGTTCTTAATGCCACAGAGCAGTACACTTAAAATGGTTAAAATGGCAAATTTTATGGTGTGTTACCATCATAAAAAAACCCCTGCACTAGCATTCAGTGTACTTTGTTGTGTGACTGAATAAACATGTACTGGAACGTATTGTTTTCCTTAAAACAATAAGGTAAATAACAGGTCTTGGTCTCAGATGCTTTCAGCTGGATGCAGAGTACCACAGTTGTGCTTCACTGGGACACCAGGGTGACAGGCAGCATGGGGGCCATGTTGATTGGGAGCCCACCTTCTTTGGGTGTATGGGGAGGTCTTGATGCTCACAGACTCCTGGATTCTGTGTCCTGGAGAATGGGGCAAACTCTGCGAATGGGTATTAAGGCAAATGCAGACCACATGGAGAGGTCACCAAACTCGGGGCAGCAGAGTTCCAGGTATGCTTGTGGCCTGGACCTCTGAAGCCACTGGCCCTCTCCTTTCTGAGGAAGTTCCCTTTGCTGTCCTTTCCTTCCTTCTATGGCCTTGCCTGGTCCAGGCCTCTGCTCCCAGTTCACCTCTGTCTGCCCCCCACCCTGGGCTGGTTTCCCCAGGACACTGTGGCACCCTGTCCACTAGTACTTGCACATGTTTCACTGTCTCCCCTTACTGCAATATGAGCTCTTTTGAGGACTATGGACTGCTTAGTGCTCCCCAGAGACTACAAAGCAGCTACAGCACTGCTGGGCACACAGTAAGTGCTAATACCTGCTTAAGTGAATGAATCAGATGGAGGGTGGACATGACAAAAAGACTTTCTGATGGGAGCAAACAGGGAAGTCATGGAGAGAAGCCCAGCACAGGAAGAGTTTGGGGCCCCTATCAAGGTTTATTTTAGTCTGTAGTCAGCAGGCAGCCATGCAAGAGCTCTCAGTAACAGCAAAGTCTCAGTTGACACTTCCAGATGCAGGTAGAGTCTCCAAGATCAGCAGTGAATGACTGGGAGTGGGATTACAGGCTTCCGGTCTATTCTTTCCATGTGTTTAGGGTACCCTGGTGGTGGTATAAGCTCTGGACTTATGAGTCCAGATTCCTGGCTTGCTCCCCATCTCACCAGCCAGCTGACCTCCTTCATGAGGCATTTAACTCCTTTGAGCCTCAGTTTCACTTCTGGAAATGGCACCAATCCTGCCCAACTATGACACCTATCTATATACTTCTCTCTAAAGTGGCAGCACTAACACCTAAGGTGTCAATGTGAGTGTTGAGTATGTAATCAACACCCAGGAAATAAAGTGCTTTAGAAGCAGTTGGGGGAATGCTGGTCCTAGTCTGGGAAGAGCTAAGCACAGTGCACTCTACCTACCTCATAAGCATTTGATAAATGCTGGGTAACTATCATCATTATTTGTAAACAAGGAAATGGAAGTGTCAGAGATGACTACCCACAGTCAGGGTGCTTCCCCTGTACCACAGCGGCCTCCAGAAGTTCCTGGCTTCAGCAGACCACACATGGGTGGATGTGGACCCTGCTGGTGTGAGTGCTTCAGTACTGCTGGAGGGGAAGGTAGCAGCAGTAGTGCCCAGGCAGGTCCTCTGGGCCTCCTTGCAGACTCTGACCTGCAGGCTGAGCACTGTTTATCTGCCCTAATTTACTCCAGGGTATCAATGGTCCAATGGTCTCTTTTCAGAGCCATACAGGCTGTCTCCAGGAGGAAGACTCAGGAGGGGAGGGTGACAGCTGGAATTCAGGTAAGAAGGCCTTAGCTCCAGATCCTGAGCAGCTCACCAAGGTGTGAAAAGGGTGGGGGAGGAATCTTATCCCTCTCCTGCCTTCCTCTTTCTCCAGCTTCTTTTCTCCACTCTCATCTTCCTCATGATTGTACCTCACAGCTAAAGCACTGCTGAGGCTGTGGTTTTCAGGCCACCTGTTGGGGGAGATGGCTGACTATGTGAGGGCAGATTTTAACTCAGGAGTGAGGACTTCAACTGAGCTGCCTGCAAGTGGAGCAATTGGCTCTTTGAGGCCACTGGGCAAAGCCAAGGGCCTATCAAGGATGCTGCTGTGGTCTGGACCAGACTTCCTGCCCCAGGACTGTAATTCTGAGTTTGAATGGGACAGAGTAAGGGAGCACATACAAATTCCCTAGTCCAATTTAGAACCTCACTCTGCTCTGGCCTCCCGAGATGGGCATGGAGGGCACAGTATGCAACAGTTGGGAGGGGCAGAAAGGGTCTGCTAAGGGACGCCTTGAAAAAAGATCTCTGCTAGCTGAGCAGCCAGCCCATACCTATCAAAGACACTCCCACGCAGCTACTAGTGGGGTCCCTTAGGTCACCCAGGCTTGGGCCCTCTGACCTGTGTTCCTGGGCAGCTCAGTTTTAGACAATCACTCTTTTTTTACACAGCTGACCTGTGCCAGTGCTCCTCTGGGGCTGAGCATTAGGGAAGTCCAGGGGTAGTATAAAGGAGGGTGGGGTGTCCCCAGCCAGGAATGAGGGGTAAGGCAGGAAGAAAGGGAGCCAGAAGGAAGGGACTATAGGAACCCCTTCCCTCTGCTGGGTCAGAACAAAGTTATAGTCAAATAGTGTCTCCTCTACCTTCTTTATGAGAAAGGACGTCCTATGGGGGGGTCTCACCCTGAACTCAGCCCACCTTTTCACCACCCCCCACCCTATGTCCCCGTCCCCCCTTCCCTGCAGGTGCCTCCCCATGTTCTCCCCCACCATATTCTGGCCCACCTCCTAGCAGGGTATCCCGTCTCTCTTCTCCTGCAAGGGGTCTTTGGGGAAGGCGGGGAGGTCTCTCTTCTTTCCCCCTCCCCACCTCCCCCAGCCGGTCGCCGGGCCCACTTTCTCTCCTAGAGGGTCTCCCAGCTCACCTTGTTGCCTGGAGAGATTTCCAGGCTCACCTTCTTCCCTGGAGGGAATCCCTGACCCACCTTCTTCCCCTAGCCTAGGGTCCCGGACCCACCTTCTCCCTGGCCCACTGTCTCTCTTGCAGGTTGTCGACCCACCTCTCCGTCGGAGGTGTCCCTGGCCCACCTGACCCCTGAAAGATCCTGAGGCCCACTTTCTCCCCTGCAGGTCCCCGGCCCATCTTCTCCCGGGGCAGGTCCCCGGCCAGCCTTCCCGCGGCAGGAGCGGCGGCCAGACCGCGGGCGGAGGCGGCGCCACCCGGGGCGCTGACGTAGAGGCCGCTTGGCGGCCGGGGGTCCCTTCGGTGGGGCCGCGGCTCCCCGCCCGCCCGCCGCCCCCGCGCGTCCATTCCCTTTTGTGTCCCGCGCGTCGGCCCCGCGCACACTCTCGTCCTGAGCCCTCGGGCCGGCGGGCGGCTCCCGCGGCCTGCGCGCGCCCTGCTTTGTGTGGACGCGCCGCGGGTGCGCGCGGGCTGTCGTGCGCCCCCGGCCCGTCTCTGGCCCCGGCCCCGGCCCCGGCCCCGGCCCCGGCCCGCCGGCCCCCGCCCGGCCCGGCCCGCCGGGCCCGGCCCGCCCGGCTCGACCCGGAGCGCAGCGCGGGCGGCGGGCGGGCGGGCGGCGTGAACATGGCGACGGTGCCGGTGTACTGCGTCTGCCGGCTGCCCTACGACGTTACCCGCTTCATGATCGAGTGCGACGCCTGCAAGGACTGGTTCCACGGCAGGTGAGCGTGGCCCGGCCCCCGGTCCCGGCCCGGACCCAGCTCGGCCCAGCGGGTGCGCCTCGCAGGCCGGACCCCGCCGGCCTCCGGCCGCGCGCCCTTTTGTGCCCGGGGCGGGGGCCAGGCCTGCGGGTGCCCCTCGCCACCGCGCACAAAGCGGGCCCGGGGGCCGGGCTGGGAGTTGGGGCGCCGGCGGCCTGACGACTGACGGCAGGGCGCAGGCCGGCTCCGAGGCCCAGGCCGGCCGCCGCCTCCCCCGTGAAGTTGCAGCAACTTTCCCCGCGCGGCCCGGGGAGGAGAGAGCGGTGGGCTCGGACGCCGGTGGGGCTTGGCGGACGCGGGCCCGGGGAGGGGGCGGCCGGCGCGCCCACCCTGCACAGCGACCGGAGCTCTCGGGCCTTGTCTTCGCGGGCGGGATCCCTTCCTGGCCCCGCGGGCTCCTGGACCCGGAGGCCTGTTCGTCCCCGTTTGAGAGTGGGTGACAGAATGGTGTCTGTGTGGGCAGGGGTGTTGTGGCTTTGCTGCCTCCCCCCTGGCCAGCACGTTTATCCTTTTCCCTCTTCTCTGCCCCAGACAGGGACACCCCGGTTTTGACTCGAAACTTATGCTCTCTAAGGAAGATGGGTTTGGGGAGGTGAAGCTTATCCCTTGCCCATGGCCATGACCTGGGCCTGCGCCTAGTTTCAAAAGCGGAGGTCCCTTCCCACCTGGAAGTAAGCGGAGGAGGAGGAAGAAGAGGTGGCACTGCTGCCCAAACTGCTCCAACAGGTTCTCATGTGTTTGGGCCTCGGCAGGACTGGCTAAGGGCTAGCCAGGGGTTTATGCCCTCCAAGGCTGCCAGGAACAGGGCTGGGAGCATGAGAGGGGCATGTGCTAGTGTGTGGTCCCTAATCCCTGTGGGCTGTGGGGTCTAGTCCTGCCAGTTCACATGTGGCAAGCCAGGCAGCCAAATGTGACAGGGCCTGTTCAGACTGGTCGGTGCCTGACCAGAGTCCCTGTGACAGGGACCCCAATGAGGAGGGGTTGGGACTCTGTGGAGTGGGAACACCTACTGAAATCTCCTGGGCCTCCCAGGGTTGTAGAGACCCCTGCCCCCACCAGAGCATCAGAGTCTTTGGATGTGAGCACTGGGCTATGCACACCCACCAGTTGGCATCCTCTTAAAGTTCATAGCTGGACGAAGGGTGAAAGCTCCCATCTGATCTCTCATCTCCTCAGTTCTACAGATGCTGAGAAGGTGGCCCTCAGTGCCCTGAAAGTGGAGGGGGCCACTCCCTCCTCTCTGCCTCCATCTGGGCCTGCAGAGCTCCCAAGGTGTCCAGGTTAAGAGAGATGTGAGGGCCTGGGAGGACCTTTGTCTGGCTTGCCAGGGGCCCTCTCCAAGGCACTGAATAGGCTAGGCCAGATCTGCGCTAAACTTTGAGATGGGGTGGGCAGGGGATTGGGGATGGGGGCTTGCCTGAGGGGCTGGTGGCATTTACTGGGTTGGATTGGCCTGGGCAGAGGCTGGAAGGATTGCATCTTGACACTTTAAAGGGGATATTTGTGGGAAGACTTACCTTACTTCTTATTTCTCCATCTGAAGTCTTTGATTTGATCCCATGCGGGCAGAGATCATTCGATTAGCACAGATTTGTGTCCACCTATATGGAATGGCCCTGGAGTCTGAAAGGGGTTTTCCCCCTGTGGAGGGGGCACAGGCACATCTTCTCTACATCTAATCAAGAGTCACTTGCAGAAGTGAGCCCTGAGGCTGGACTGCCTCCTGGAGTTCCCTCCCCCTCCACTCACACACACAGGGCCCTCACAGTCCTGGGCCAGGCTCTTTCTTCTCTGTAACAGGAAGGTGTGTGACATGATCCTGTGTTTCCCAATCTCTGGAAATTCCTGGATGACCCACTGCTCTTTCCAGACCCACTTACCACCAGTATTGTTGTTTACTTAGTATTCAACAGCTCAACTCACTTTTTAAAAGTTTGAATACTTTGTAACTTTTTATTTTGAGAGAATTTTAGACTCATAGAAGAGTTACAAAAATCGAAGTTTCTCCATCCCTAACCTCCCTTGAAATTAGTCTCTCAGTAGCTCATGCTGTGAGCCTGGAAATTTGAGGCAGAAACGCCAGGCAGTACGTAATCCAGACTGCAAGCCTCAGAGGATGTATTTCCCTAGGTTTCCCCCTTACTGTCCATTTCCTATTCCAGCACCCACAGTGCCTTTCACTCTCATGTCTCCTTTCTCCCCAGAATATTTCTTTTAGAAGGAAGCTTTGTATCATTCTCTGAAGTGGAACCTTAGTATCACTTGCCATAGATAGTACCTATAAATATAAACATAACTATAAAAGTAACAGGCTCTGTCTTGTTCCACTGTAATCCACCACATCTCTACAGCACACATTTTGGAGGGATTGGACAGGGGGTTCTGAGGTTACCCACATTAACACTAGTAAAGCATGCTAGCCAAGAATGATTGGGACAGCTCTTTAATAGGGGCAGCGTCTGCTCCCAGGGTGTGATCCCCCCAGCACCCTTCCCACATTCTCTGGGGAGGCCTCTCTGCTGGGTTGGGCTAGACGTGTGGTCAGTCAGAAAGCCAGGAATCCATGTTCTACCGCCATCGACTGTGGCTGGCTACTCTTGAGTGACACCTTGTCAGTCCATTCAGCCATCACTAGCCCTGATTGGGCCTCACCTAGGAGTAGGCTTTGACTGGGAAGGGATGGATTTTGCTAGTCGCCTTGTGAGCTGTCTTGTCTGTGTGTTTGGAAGGGAAGTATGGCACCATGATGGCCTTGGGGACCTTCCTCCCCAGTTAGGGTGCAGCAGAGCCACTTGGGCCAAGCACTAGATAGCTTCTTGTGTCTTCCACTTGACCCCATGTGCTACTCCACCCTTGCCTGTGGTAAGGTGTCTGGTGGCTGTGGACCAGCTGCCCTAAGAAATGATCTAGGTGGCTCATCTTGTCACCACTGTGATGTGAAAGTTATCTTGGAAATGCCCTGGAAGATGGGCATGATTGTGTTAAAGCAACAGATAGCCTAAAGCTTTCTGGCCCTCTTTTAGTTGCCTGTTCTATTGAATTTGAGGGCTTTTGGAGGCAAATCAGTAAAATTGATTTTAAAGAGTCTGAAAGCTGAAGTTGCTGTTAAGTCCTTTTGTGAAGAAATTTCATTTATTACTTGATAAACATTTATGGGGCACAGGTTCTGTGTGGGGTGCCACACAGGCTATGGGGTTCCTGGGATAACAAGGTAGATCTCTTGTCTCTTATGGGGTTTCTTCAGTGGAAGTCAGGCTTGTAGACTGGGTACTACAGACCAGCCTGGGGAGCCCTGTCAGTGTTTCGAGGAAGCATCATGGCGGCAGGAATAGGGGTGGGGGCAAGGAAGCCACATCAGGAACAGCCTGCATTGTGGCCAGGAGGCAGGAGCCATGTTGGAGGCTCTGAGCAAAGGAGTGATGGGAGGGGACTAAGGATTTGGCAAGGTCCCTTTGGCTGCCATGGGGACAGTTGGTGACAAGGGCAGGGACAGAAGCCACTGCCCAGGTGAGAGGTGCTGGATAGGATGGAGGCAGGGGGAACAGGTGGTGAAAAGGTGTCAGGTTCTGGCATGGATCCCCTCCAATCCCTGTGTGTTCTTCCATGTGTCTGGGCTTTGCCTGCCCTCCTTGCCAGGGCCCTGTCTCTGTCCCCCAGGGCTTGCCCCCAGGATTTGTTGGCCTTTGCGGGCTCTCACCATGTCCCCCACCCCACCCAGTTTTAATATTCTTTGGGCAGAGCCACGTCTGGAGGTGCTTGGCTCTCTCGGGTGCCTGGTTACACAGTGGGGCTCATGGCCAGCTCTGTTGGCCAGTGGAGCATGTGTGTACTTGGAGTGAAATAAGGGCCCGCCAGGGGTCAAGCTTCAACATTGCAATCTGGGTGATCAGATCTGACAGTTAAATCCGAGAACCTGAGATTCCTAAATACCAGGGGTAGGGCCATCTACATCAAGATGGAGTTGTGGCCTTTTTGATGTGTGTAGAGATAATAATAATTTTAAAATGGGAAATGCTTACTGTGTGAATTTAAGGGGTTCTGGAGGAGGTAGGGAAATGCCAACTTCTAGAGGGCAGAGCAGAGGTCCCTTGTCCATGGGCCCTTTCCAAGTGATGTGAACCGCCAAGGGAATTACTTGGAGTTAGGCTCGTTTCATTGCCAGACTGTTTGCTTTTATTGAAGATATGGGGCTGGAAGCTTGCTTGGTGTGAGCCTTTTCACTGCAGCCCACATTTGTTTGGAGCCACTTGGGCTCAGGTGTGGCTGCTGATGGCCTGAGTTTGGGCAAAGGTTTCGGGGTCTTGGTGTGGACCATGTCCTCTGGGGCCATCCCTTTGCCTCTGTGCTCGTGGCACATGGCCACAGGGCAGGGCCTTATTCTCAAAGAATGTGGAGTTCTGCTGTTGGGAGTATTGGCCAGGAATTAGTGTTCCACATCAGAAGTGCTGGAAGACTCTTAACTTCTGAATTCCCAGTGTGGGAAAAGCAGAATGGTCACTTGGCTTCTAAATGACCAATGTGATAATACTGCTCCAGGGCTCACACTGGGGCTGGTTTGCTTACAGTCATCCTCTTATTGGCTTCCACAGGCCAAGTGGGACATCCTGTCCTCCCACTTGTAGTAGAGAGGGATGCCCTGCTTCCTCAACCTCTGGAGAGAGATACTGCTCCACCAAGGTGCAGGGACAGGGATGGCATCCAGCTAAAGTTATTTGGCTCAAGGGCCTGAAATATACCAGGTGCTGACAACGATTCATGTCTATGGTTTCACAAATGCAACGTGGATGGAAACATCTTTACAGCAGGAAGTGGCATCCAGTGCTAGGTGAAGAAGCTGGGCTCTCTGTAGTGCCCTCTATGTCTGTGGTATGCCCAGTGTCCCGCCAGCTTCCTGCATAGAGTTGTGTCTGTATCTTAGCACCTCTTTGCCTCTTGCTCCATCTTTATTCCCCTACTGCAGCCTGCCTTGGTTTTCAGCTTTTTGGTGTGGTAGGTGACCCTAACCATGCACTCTGGAATGGGACTTGGCCCTGTGCTTTAAGATTTGAGTGTCTGTTCATTTCCCTTCAAACTGATGGGTCATCCATGGAAAAACAGAATTCCAATCAATGGCTGGCTTTGACCTCAGAACATAAAAACTGAAGGTTCTTGTAGTGTTTGTCCAGGTAAATGGAGAAACCAGCTTTTTATGTCTTTTTTTTTTAATTGGGGTAAAATTCACATACCATGAAATTATCCATTTTAAAGTGCACAGTATGGCATTTAGTGCATTCAGGATGTTGTGCAACCATCACCTCCATCTACTTCCCAAATATTTTTATCACCCCCAAAGAAAACCCCAAACCCATTAAACAACAACTTTCCATCCTCTTCCCGCAGCCCTGGACACGCCCATCTGTTTTGTGTCCCTATGGATTTATCTGTTCTGGACATTTCATATAAATGGAATCATTCAATGTGAGACCTTTTGTGATTTTGTGTCTGGTTTCTTTTACTCAGCACAATGTTTTTGTTTTTTGTTTGTTTGTTTGTTTGTTTTAATTTGGTTTATCCATGTTGTAGCATAAACCAAGACTTCACTGATTTTGTTCTGTGGTGGAATGACACTCTGTTGTATGGGTAGACCACAGTTTGATTCATTCGCCTGTGGATAGACATTGGGTTTTTTCTACCTGTGGCTATTGTCAGCAGGCTGCTATGAATACTCATGTACAAATATTTGTTTGAACACCTGTTTTCAATTCTTTTAGGAATTATTGGGTCATATGGTAGCTCTCTGTTTACTTTTTTGAGAAACCCACAGTTTTCCACAGCAGCTGCACCATTTTACATTCTCACCGCCAATGTAGGAATGATCTGATTTCTCCTCATCTTCACCAATACTTGTTATTTTTCATTTTTAGAATTATAGCCCTCTTAGTAAGTGTGAGGTGGTCTCTTATTATGGTTTCAGTTTGCATTTTCTTAATGGCTAGTGATAGTGAGCATGTTTTTGTGTGCTTGTTATCCATTTGTATGTCTTTGGAGAAATATCTACTGAAACATTTTGCCCATTTGTAAATTGGGTTATTTGTCTCTTTATTTTTGAATTATAAGTGTTCTTTATATATTCTGAACAGTAGACCCTTATCAAATACATGATTTGTAAATATTTTCCCATTTGTATGTTGTCTTTCCACTTTTGTGATAATGTTCACTGATACATAGAAGGTTTTAGTTTTAATTTTTCTTCTGTTGCTTATGCTTTTGGCTTAATATCTAAGAATTCATTGCCAAACCCAAGGTCATGAAGATTTACCCCTTTGATTTCTTCTAAGAGTTTTATAGTTTTAGCCCTTATATGTAATTTTTAATTTATTGTCACTTAATTTTTATATGTGATTTGAGGTAGAGATCCAATTTCATTTATTTGCATGTGAATATCCAATTGCCCCCACACCATTTGTTGAACAGAATGTTCTTTCCCTATTGAAATCATGATGGTTTCATCGAAAATCATGTGAGGTGAGCCCATATGCATGAGCTTTGGGCTCTGTTCCATTCCATTGCATTGGTTTATACGTCTTTCCTTATGTCAGTACCACACTGATTTAATTACTGTAGCTTTGTAGTAAGTTTTGAAATCAAGAAGTGTGAGACCTCGAACTTTGTTCTTTTTTTTAAAATATTGTTTTGGCTTTCAGGGCTTCTTGCAACTCCCTATGAATTTGAGGATTGACTTCTCCATTTCTGCAAAAGGGACTGTTGGAATTTTAACAGGGATTGCACTGAAGATTGTATTATAGACGGCCTTGGGTGCTATTGACATCTTAACAATATTATGTCTTCACATCCATGAAAATGCAATGTCTTTCCACTTATTTAGATTAAGGCCTTTGATTTTTCTTCAGTAATGTTTTTGAGTTTTGAATGTATGAGTCTTTCATACCTTGGTTAATTTTATTCCTATGTTATTTTATTCCTTTGGATGCCATTGTAAGTGGGATCATTTTTGTAATTTGCCTTTTGGATTATTTATTGCTAATACTTTTACTGTTTTTAAAAAACATCACCTTTTAACGTGTGGGGACTGAATTTCCAGAACCAGATGTGCAGGGTGCAGGTGTTCAGGCATGTGCTGGGGTAGGCACACACTCAGCTGTATGCCTGTAAGATGCCCTGTGACTGGAGTGTGTGTCTACGTGCTTGGGGGAGGGGTGCTGCTTTCTTTTGTAACTATAAGTGTTTGTTTAGTCTTGCCTCTGTCACATCCTGGGCTAGGCATTTTCTCTATACATGTGGGGGGCTCCTTATATTGTCTGTGGATCTTCTCTTTCACCCTGACTGTTGATAAAGCCATGGTGGGGCAGACAGGGGGCACTGCTCGGTGTGCTGCACATGGGTTCTCTGATCTTCCCACTGCCCCTGAGGGCTTGGTGGTGGGTTATTTTAATTGGGAGGGACCAGTAGACTGAGGCTGGAGAGATCAGCCTGTGGAGGTCAACAGGACAGCATGATGGGCAGGGATGGCAGTGGTATGTCTGTTCCAGAGCTCCCCCACCAGTGCCACTTCATTGATGAGAGTGATGATGAGGGAACCAGGGACCCCACAAGGCAGGCTGGTCCTAGGAGACCCAAACATCTAGAACGGGTCAGCACTGCTCCCTGACCTGAGCTGTGTCCCCAGGAAAGCTTTGGGTAGCCTCTGGCTGTGTGCACCCCAGGCTGGGTCCCCTAAGTGTGGTGCTATTTTCTGTTCCACACAGAGGTGCAGAGTGAACCTTATTCCTTCTTACACCTGAAACACTGTGGACTGGGCATGGGTCCCACGGTGCCAGACAGTGGGACAGTGTGAGCATCTAGATGGGACTTGGAGAGGTCTAAGCCCCATCAACACCAATGCCTGGGGCAGCCAGACTCGGCTTAGGTCCCTGACCATCCCCCCCCCCCCCGCCCCCCGCCCCCGTGGCCAACAATTCCAGACCAACATGTGAGTAACCCATAGCCTGGTTATGTGAACTCTGACGCTTTCACCACTTGTTATGCTTTCCCCTTAGAAACCCCATTATGGCAAAGTGTGGGTGTAAATCTCCAGGAAACTGGGCTGAGCAGGAACGGCAGTGAGACAGTGGAACATTAGTGTGTCCCAGCAGGGCATGGGCCTCTCTGCCTAGGCCTCATCTCCTGGGCTGTCCTGCCTTTGGCTAGAGGGATGGCATAGACGTGGGGATTCAGGCCCCATTTTTCTGCAGGAGAGGCTGAGGCTTGGGGTTCTGGTGCAGTATGACACTTGGCATCCTGACAAAATCCAGAAACTGCAGCCTGATCCAATCTGCCTCCCAGATGAACAAGGCTGAGGAGGGATAGGTGGGGCTGCCTGAGAGCATCCCAGACCCTCTGGGGAGAGGGAACCTATAATACCACATGAAGCAACATAGGGGTGCATGTTGGACAAGAGGTGAGTTCTCCTTAAACTTCCTTCTGCCTACATTTATGAAACTTGGAGGATTAGTTGCCATTGGTGCTGTGGAGTCTCTTTCCTGGAATTTTCTAACAACTCTGGCTAATCCCTCACCAGCTGTTTTAGAGTTGCAGCTCATAAAAAAAGGGGAAAGGGGGGGTGCACTTCCTGCCACTTGTTTGCACCCAGCACCAGGCACTTTCTGTCATCTCCTCTTCTCTTAGCAGCTCCCAAGGGCACTGGACCTGGGTCTGCTTAGGAGAATCTGTCTGAAAGAGGGCCTGCAGCTGGCCTGGGTCACCCACTGATAATTGGTCTATGAGGCTTTGCCCAGATCTGGGGAACCTCCCTGCTCCACTCTCCACTCCAACCATAGTGAGCAGCCCTGATGGTTTTGTGTGGTTCCAAGTTGTGATTGCAGACTGTGCTCACATTCAAGGCCTAAACGGCTGGGAATCCCTGGTCTGAGAAGGCCAGGGTGTTGCACATAGGCCTCTGGGAGTTGGGGGGTTGGCATCTCACCTTTCAAGTAAAGGAGCCCATCAGTCTGTTCAGCCTAGCACCTTGGGGTGCTGGTCTCCAGTCTCAGCATCTGGATGCAGCACCCAGAAACGTGCTCGGTCCCTGCACCATTGGGCAGCATATACCACTGGCTGGCCCAGTGGGTAGTGCTGGGCTACCTCATGGGCAGCAGGGTGGTGGCCACAGGTGACTTCATAGGGCAGATGTGGTGGGGATGCACCTGGACTGTAGGCCAGGAGTGGGAGTTCCCATTTTATCCTCAAGGCATCATCTGGACAGGGCTATGGCATTCTCTAGTTTACCAAATTCTCTCAAAGTGCTGTGTGCCCTGTGTGTAGTGGCAAGATGGAGAGAAATCAGAGACCAGCTAGGGTCCCTGAGGGGAGGGTGTGGAGGGGGCCTGGGGAATGGAGGGCAAACGGGAGTGTCTAGCACTCCGCCTTGCTGGCCCCTTTGGAAGGAGCGCCTGCCCTGAGCTCTACCTGCCAGTGCTAGAAGGCAGAAGTATTAACTGCTGTTTGGGTTTGGAGTTCCTAGGGTCTGTGTCATCATGGTGACCCTCTGATCCCAGCTGGGGGCTTGTCCAGCCAGCCCTGGTCTGGTCCTGGCACTGGCATGGGCCTTGCTTGGGCCCCTGTCTGCCAGGACCCTTGTACCTGCCTACTGTGCAGGCATCAGGTATTTGTGTTTTGGTTCCTGCCCCAGATGTGGAGGTGAACATGTGAGGCAGTGGTGTGATCATGCAGCTAGAGGTTGAGCCACATCTCACCCTTTCTCTGAGCTGCAACTGGGTATGGGACTAGGGTCTGGGAACCTTTTACCTGGCTTTCCACCTCAAAGGACAGGAACAAATGCTTTCTGTCTGATCTCGGGCAGCCAGGCAGGACCTCTGTCCTCAGCCCAGATCTGCCTATTGTGTGCTGTGTGGTCCCTCCCTCTCTCCCACAGCCCCCTGGCCCCGACTCTCTAAAATCTCTGTGGGCTCCTGAAGGCAGTGCTGGCAGTGACCAAAGGGGTTCAGTTCGGAGGTCCCTCTGGCCATCTGGGGTAGGGTGAGGCGATACCCTGGAGCAGGCAGCTGTGAGGCCACTCTCCCAGGGTCCCAACTGGGTACCAGTCCCACCCCTCTCATGTCTGTGTCCAGCTCCCCAGGGAATGTGGTTTTCCTTTCCTCTCAGTGGACAATGTTTTTGGGGTTTTTTTTTAAGATTTTATTTATTTATTTTTAGAGAGAGGGGAAGGAAGAAAGAGAGGGACAGAAACACCAATGTGTGGTTGCCTCTCATGCAGCCCCTGCTGGTGACCTGGCCCACAACCCAGGCATGTGCCCTGACTGGGAATTGAACAGGCGACCCTTTGGTTTGCAGGCTGGCACTCAATCCACTGAGCCACACCAGCCAGGAGATGTGGGTTCAGTTTGAGAAATAACTTTAATAATTGAAACTGGCCCCAAATCAGGCACATCAGGGGAAACCACATCGGGGTTTCTCAGCTCAACTTTGTGAACACTGAGGCTGGGAAGTCTCCTGGTAGGATGTGCAGCCTCCCCCTGACCTCCGCCCACCAATCCATGAGCATGTGTTATGCTGTCCTCTGTGGCCCCTGTCCTCCAGTCACACTGTGGAGCAGGACGTGAGAGTGGGACGTCCCAGGGAACACTTGGTCCCATCCCTCTTTCACAAATGGGAAATGGAGGCTACACACCAGTCTCCTCTCTCAGCCTTGTGCTCCTTGAAGACCCTTAGGTGTCCGTACACAATGACTGGATTCCCTTCATTGGTTCTGTACTTGGGGAAGGGCCTCCAAGTCCTAAGCAACACACATTGAGTATGGGATCCTTTGCCTCCTGTGATTTGACAAGTGATGCACTCTCCTGGACCCTCAATGTGTGGTCTGGCTGCCTCTTGCAGAGGGAGCCATGGCCAGCTGGATATGAGGTTTTGGGGAAAGGAGGAAGCAGCTTGATGTCTGTCTGAGTACAGGCCTGCTGCAGTCACCCTGCTGGCGCTCCCTTCTCTGCTGGCCTGTTTGTGTTCTCCATGGGGCCTCCATGTCACTTAGGGGCCTGGCCAGCTCTCAGAGGTCTCAAAGCCTGCTCCCCCATTGAAACTATGGGCTAGGAGCCAGTCTATCACCAGCCTCACTTGGAGCCAGTTGCTGGAGACCTAAGTGGCCTCAGAGCCATCCAGCTTGTCTCCTGGCTCTCATGTTCCTCCAGATACTCTGGGATTCTAGGATTCAGGTATGTTCTTAAACTACTGAGAGATCCCTGTGCAGACAGTCCCGCTGCTGGGATGTCTGGTCTGTCCTAGTGGATGCAGAAGGATGTACCTGAGTATCTGCTCCTGGGGAGGTGCAGTCACAGCATTGGCCTGTCCTCATGACCTGCAGGCACTGCTAGTTAGAGAAGGAGAAGGCTCTTAGTGAAGTCACCCAATGCAACTTGGCAGTCTGCCCTTCTTACCCACTGCTTGGCAAGAGAATCCTTTTTGGTCCTTCCAGGCACATCCCATTTCAGGGTGAAACTTATGGATAAGATATTAATTCTATGCTCTGCAGTGTCTATCAGTGAGTGCCCCTTGGATGAATGGAGGGCCCTGGTCCACCCTGTTCGTGATTTCTGTGTGTGCACCTCATCTTGTTCTCAGATGGCTCTGTGAGCCAGTGGGATCCCAACATAAGCATGGAAATACTGATGCTCAGAGCAGCTCAGTAACCACAAGAACATGCTGCTAGGTTGGAGGTGGTCTGGCACGGCCAGTGTCCTTTCACTATGCTTACTGTCCCTTGGCTGGTGCGGGCTGCTCTTAAAGTGTCCACAGAGGCCCACCTTGTGCCATCCTAGCCTCATGGCCTTGGTGCCCTTGGGGTTGGGGACCCAACAGAAGGCATTCACCTCTGGGGGCCATAGTGCTGCTCCTGCCTCAGGTCCCACATCCTGCAGTTGTGGCCTCTGGGGTCTGGGGCGGGGGCTAGCCAGAGGCCATCCAGGTTTCCATATCCTGCTCTTTACTTTTCTTGTCCTTTGGTTGGAGATGGCCGGAGGCAAAGAACAGATCAGAATTTTCCAGTAGGACAGGACCTTGGAGAGCACCAATCCCTCCTTTTTGAGATGCAGTAGCTATAAAGAACCAGCCAACCTTTCTTTCTAGGGCTGCCTCCAGGAGGGCTGCAGCATAGAGCTGGTCCCCAGGCCCCACCCCCAAGCACCCACCAGGTTGATGCTCCCAGGGTGTGGTGGAGCCTAGGGAGAGAGCCCTCACCTCCCTGGGTCTAGAGTCAGTATTTCTGTTTATATGACCTTGGAATGCATTTACTCTGGGTCATATTTGTCTTTCCAAGCAGCCTTGTGAGTCTCTCAGGGCTTTTAATCCAGGTGGAAGACTGTAATTCCCAGAGCTTCCAGACAGAGTATTTATTTTACATCTGTATACAACTGATTTCCTAGAAACTACTGGAATAAATGCTTCAAAATCTGCTTCTGATTTTTAAAGCAACCATGTCTCTATTCAGAATATCTGTTAAAAATCCACTGGATCAGGTTTGAAAACATAGAAAGAGGCATTTAAACACTTACTTACTATATAAAGGATTTTGGACTCTTAGATGATAGAGTTAAGGGGATGATTAAGTAAATTATGATATACTCACAATAGAAAATTATGTAGTCATCAGCAGTGATATTTATAACCAGGTTTTAATGATATGTGAAAATGTTTGTCATATGTTGAATGGGGAAAAATGCAAGATTCAACATTATCTGTGTAGTATGATAGTTGGTGTTAAGTAGTTATAACAGAAAACGTAATGGAAGGAAGGGTGCCAACATGTTAAAAGTGCTAAGAGTATTTTTTGCCTACTACTTTCCAACTTGCTTTTCAAGAGCATAAAATTACTTTTATAATTAAAATAATATTGTCAAGAGTATAGAGGGCATCCTGCCCAGCCTCCCATTTCACAGATTTTTGTGGACTGTAGGTTATATCAACACTATGGCTTGAGTGCCTCCTACCTCACAGCTACCAGGGGCAGAAAGGGGATGTCCACTTCAGGACCCCTTAATCTAAAGGCCAGGGTGGGGGTGTCTTTGCCATTCCAGTACCTCCTCTTCTAATGTGACCCTCCAGTAATGCACATTAACCTGGCCTGCAGCCCTGCTGAGAAGGGGACCCATTGGCACCTATGGCCAGAGCTGCTCTGAGTGTCCCTGTGCAGGTGTAGTTTTAAGGCCCCTAGGGCCCTGCCTAGTCCCTTCCTCCTTTGGGACCACCCCAGGGGTGAGACCTTAGGCTCATGGGTTAGAGATGAAGCCACCACTACACCACTGACTAGGAGAAACAACAGGCCCCATAGCCATTTCCCAGAGCAGCAGAGCCATCCTGTCACCAGCTACTCACACGCCCAAGTGTCACACCCTAAGTGGGGACCCAAGTGCACAGCTGACTTGGGAGGATACTGCAGGCTCATGAGCCAGCCTTCCTCCAGTGTATCCTGACATTTCCCTGCTGCAGACTAGCAGCTAAGCTCCTAGTTACGCTACTAGAGGAGAGCCTGTGGGGCTTCTAGTATAGAATGTGTGGTTTACCAGAATGAGGAGGTTCTGACCCCAGTGGGGGCCCTTGAGGAGGACCCAGCAGACGCCAGCCTTACCAGCCAGGCTGAGGGCATGAACAAGCAAGGGTTAGCTCCAGTCTGAGATGTTAAACACCGCTCTGAAATGGAGCATCCTCCTGCACAGACCTTTAAACTATTACTTATAGATACCAACTGATTACTCATATACCTTCAGATACTTACAGATGCTAAATTATTATTTACAGATGCTCCCTCTGGAGGCAGAGAGTCGGGCAACCTCAGGCAAAAATATGGGGAGCCACTTCCACTTGGGTCTACTTTAAGAATGACAATAAGGAATTCAGAAAAGTAACACAAGCCTTGAGAAATTCAGGATTTCATGTCAACAGAAAATTTTTTCTGATCACATTCATAGTGTGACCATTCATTTTCACAACACCCATTCTGGAATGCCCTGAGAACACTGCGTCTGTTGGTGCACATGTCCTCTTGAGTGGGCCAGACACATTTTGCACTGCTCAAGGAGGTACGTGGCTGCAGATGCACCACTGGGCACATGTGCTTTACACTGTGTGTGTCCACACACTGGTCTGCACCACATAAACGCGTGTCCAAAAAGGTCCTGTTCTTTTCCTTAAACAATGTATAAGATTTAGTTTTATTTTCTAGCTGTTTTGAAGTATAGCTGACAAATAAAATTGTAATACATATAAAATATACACCATAATGATTTGATGTCTTTGTACATTGTTGAAAGATTTCCACCATTACCTTTATCACCTCATATGGTTACCCCCATTTTGGGTGAGAACACTGAACTTTTACTGTCTTTGCAGATTTTGAGTATATAATATATTGTTAGAACTCTAGTCCCCATGCTGTACATCAGATCCTCAGACCTTACTTGTCTCATAGCCAGAAGTTGTGCCTCTCCTCTTTTCCTCTCCCCACAAAGGTGTCTTGTTCTTGGTGGGCCTGGGGTTCACCCAGGGATTCCATCAAACAGAAGGTCAACATCCTGAAGTTGACCCAGTTTCACTGCTTCATAGTAACTTAGTTTTATTCCCACCACACAGGACTGGGTCGTACTGTAATGTTTCAGATTTGATAACTCACCTCTGAATTTTCATGTGTATAGTGGCCAGCAGGAGTCCACATTGCCCCAGTGGCTCATCTACCAATCATCCAACCTCTTAGGCAAGCTGTTCTCTGGCCCTGCGATGCTGACCCTTCTGTTTAGCAGGCCCCCCCCCTCCTGTTTTCTGGGTCTGGGGTCTTTGTTGAGATAGTTATAGGGTACTTGAAGCCCAAGGCCAAGTGGATGACTGTCCCCAGTGGGCAACTTGGGACAACTATGTCACGGAAGTTTCCTTGTTTCTATCAGGACTCTGTGGCCAGAACAAAGAGGGATAGTTGCCTTTAGCACCTGTTGGCACCCCCTCCCCATTTTGGCACCTCCTGTAGCTCAGCTCACTGGTCGCAGCACTTCCTGCCCACTATAGCCCTCAGCTGTTCCTCTCCCTGGGTGGGAGGCCTGCTGTCTGTGCTGATCAGCAACCTGAGGGCCAAGAGACGTCCAAATGCCACTAAGAAGAGACAGGACAGCCTGACTCACCTGGGCTTCTCTATATCTCCATAAGTGAAATCTGTTGTGTCCTGACACTACCCTGAGTGTGGCCCTGTGTTTGGTGGGTGCCTGCCAATTTCCTTATCTCCAGAACCTTGAGACTTGCCTCCTATCCCACTGGGAAAGGCTGTGGAGTATTTGCAGGGGCTGAGCAGTCAGCAGAGTGCACAGGGGCTGGACTGAACTTAAGTGAGGGGCAGTGCTGAGCTGGAAAGCTGGAAGTGATAGTGCCTATCAGTCCAAGACCTTGTGGCCATCACCTCACCTGCTAGATGAGGGTCAGAGGGGCCTACTGCCCTGCAGACTATGGGAATGTCCAGGATGCTGGCCCTGAGGCTGGGAGAGGGTCTTGCTGGTAGGGAAATGGGTTGGGAACGGCCTTCTGTGGGGCCCTGCAGGATGGGGTGGCTCCACAGTGGGCATGGCTCTTGGCGTCCAAGTGGCTGTTCTCCGTGCTCAGGTCCACTGTGCCTTCAAGAACAGCACCCCCAGTGCTGGACCAGGTAGCTGCATCTCTTTGCCCCTAGACTAAGTATGGCCCAGGACAGAGCCCAGCAGGGGTCCTGCTGGCCCCAAGCCTCAGAAAGTACAGTCCTCAAGAGGATTCTCCTGACGGTGTGTGCCCTGGGACAATGTTTGGGTGGACTAGCCATCAGGACACCTGGAGCGAGTCCATTGCAGCAGTCCTCAGGGCACTTGAAACCACCTCCAACAGGACTCAGGAGGGCATTTCCCTGAGAAGCTGGACCTACTTTATTCTGTTGGCCCTTCCTTGCCCCCGCAGCCTGGGAGTCTGACCTAAGCCCCCACCCTTCCGATATGTTTGCCCTTGGAAGTGGTTTTTATCGTGCATATTCTTCATAAGGGATTTCATTTACACAAGTTGTTCTGCAGCCTGTTTCTTCCCTTTAACACAGGTGTCAGTGAGCCCACCCTTTGGACACCCTCATTGTTGTGGGGTCCTGGGGGTAGGGTCTGCTGGCCATTCCTCTGCAGGAGTTGGGGCAGCTCAGACACCTTCCTTATACACCCTGTAGAGGCTCCCGCTGGTGGTTCTAGAAGCACTTGAAGGGCCTGGGCTGTGCTCAGGGTTAGTTTTTATGTCCAGCACATTCACTTACCAGTGGCAGGACAGGCAGGGCTCAGGCAGTGTTCGCCTGGCCTGAGAGCAGACGTGCACCTACCGCAGCAGGCAACCATGATGCTGCCGACCCTCCATGACCCCAGGTTAGCTTCTCCTCTCCGACAAGTCAAGAAGTGGGACTCAATGGACCAAAAAGGGGTTACAGACAAATTCCAAATGGGCGATGTTGAAGATGGTGCAAGGAGATGGGCTGCCTGGAGGTTGGAAGCAGTGGTTGTAAAAAACTGAGTGAAGGGTCTGCTGCGTTCATTGTTTAAAGGTCAGTGTTTTGAAATGGGAGCCATTGCCAGTAAACAGCTGTGGAGTACTTGGCTCCCCTACTGGAGACACTTAATGAACACTCCTGCATCTCCCCTTTCCTGGACTGTCCTAAAGCATGAAATGTCTTAGCTGGGACAGAGGGTTCAGTCCCTCATTTCACACACTGGGAGAGTCAGAGCTGGAAGAGGAGTTAGAGATGCAGGTAGGGGTACCAGATAAAAATAGTTTGAATTTCTGTTGATCTCAAATTCAAATTTAACTGGGTGTCCTGTATTTTTGTTTGCTTATTCTAACCACCCTCAGTACAGACTGACCTTGTGTCTTTGTCAACAAGATGACACAGAGGTGGGACGTCGAGGGTCCCAGTGCTTCTCAGCAGGGAATCTGGCTGTTGGGAAGTCCTGTCTGTGCCCCTAAGATCAGTTATGAGTAAAGTCGTTACTGATTTCTTCTATCCCCCAGGATTCCTGTTGCTTTACCCACAACAGACAAATAATTGTCTAAGTGTTTTTCTTTATGGTCCCCTTCTTCTCTCCACCTTACTCCATTCTTAACTCTGGATTCTGGCTTCCATATGTAGTATTTTAAAATGAGTTAAAATAGATTTAGGAATATCGAATTAATTTTTTAGGTGTATAGATGCTTTTTTTCTTTGTTGTTTAAATATGAACAGAAATGTACCTTTTGCAATAAAAAAAAAGAAGTTGAGTAAAAGAAAAAATGCCACAAACCTGTTAAGTTTCAAAAGTGGCATTGCTTGCTTAAAGGTTCTGATGTTAAGGTCTGTTAACTTTATCTTAGCTTTGATTTGAGGCATCCCGTACAGTTGTAGTTGCAGAATCCCAAACTAGGCTACATTTAAAAATTCAGGGTTGTTCAAGATTTAAAATCACATATGTTAATGGCAGTAAGTGCTACCATGTAAAAGTGAGCTCAGATGTCTCTAAAAACGTTTCCTTTAAAAGCACATGGTGGTTGAATCTTAAGGTTAAATTTTAATATGAAAGATCCTCATGAATTAAATAGTTGATGCAGTTTTTCAGGCATCAACTTTTTGTTCAGGCTGCTTTTTGTGAGGAGAACCCTGCATTGTGTGTGTGGTATGTGGTGTGTGGTCCATGTGCATGTGTGTGCCTGTATTGTGTGTGTTGTATATGTGGTATGTGCACATCTGTATATTGTGTTTAGTGTATGGTATTTTTGTGTGTGTATATACATGTGTTTATATTGTGTGTGGTATGTGTGCACATTGTATGTATGTGAGTGTGGTGTGTAGATGTGTGTGTATGTGTATATATATTATGTATGATGTGTGGTACATGTGCATGCATATGCATGTGCTTGTGTGTGTATTATGTGTGGTATATGTGGTATGTGTGGTATGTATGTGAGTAATATGTGTAGTATATGTGGCAGCCTGTGTTCAGCATTTGAAGGAGAATTTGGGGAGGCCCCCATGAATCCTCAAGGCCACTGTTGCCACATGTGTTCTCCTGAAAGGAAAGCAGATGCACTGTGAGGAGAGTTTCTAGAGCTTCACCTGTGTGATTCTCTTAATCTGAAATCTGTCCCAACTGGGAGCCCCAGCCATCCCAGACCTACTGTTATGTTAATGTGAGGCCACCCAGCCTTCCTACAACCTTGTGGCCACCTCCAGCACAAGGCCCAAGCAAGCCCTTTATCTGTCTCAGCCTCTGCTTTCTCACCTGTAAAGTGAAAATGACAGGGCCACCTTGTAGGTTGCTATGAGGATTGAGGCCCAGGCCAGTGGCCACTCTGTGCCCATTAGGCCCAGCACTGTGGCAGGAAGCCGCTGACTGGGGTACACAGGATCTCAGTCCTCTGCACCACAGCTCAGAGTGTGCCCTCAGAGGATATGGCAACAGACTTAGGGGGGCCAGTACCCAGCTCCTGACCAGCTGGGAACTTGGGCTCTGTAGGGAGCCAGACCTTCTGATGTGAGCATTCATCTGCTGCATTTGAGGGACAGTAACTTGTATGTTATGGGATTTATTAGAGAATATAAAGAGTGACCTCAGAAAAGTAATTCTCTTGCAATAACTGTGTAGTTGTATTCAAGTGTTTCTAGAACTTTGCCAAAACCATGCATACTGGCCAGTGCTAGGCCCCAAGCAGAGCCTACCTGGGTTTGTCAGTCCATATACACACAACCCAGGGAAAGAGATGCTCTGTTGTCATAGGGGAAGTTGTAGGTAACATCACCTTGTAAAATAGTTCATTTTAAAATTAAAAAAGTTAATTATAAAATAGCTGAGGCCTGAGAGAGGAAAAGAAGAATATCACAACAGAGTAATGCTGAGTTTACAGACAGGCTCTGACTGGTGGAAAACACACCAAAGGTGGTTTCATCCTCCACCTGCCATCCCCATCTTTACTTGGTAAAGAAAAGAGGAGAAATTAGCTGATTACATGATTAAAGAGTTAGTGTTTTGTATTACTCAGTATTTTGTGGGGAGGGTAATTGTGTGCTGACTGGAGAGCTTACAGGAGGGCTGGCACCCTGGCAGTCACACAGTTACCAGGGGTCACTCCATGGCGCTGGGAGTGGGGATGAAGGAGATAGATCACCCCAGCACCTCATGGACACTCCAGGAAGGTTCTCAGGAGGGTGTGTGCCAGGCTTACACATTGTGCCTGGAGAATGAAGGGGTTGTTCCAGGACTCTCCATGTGGTGAAGCACCCCCGCCCCACCCCACCCAAGAAACATGGGGGCACTGATGGCAGACGTGTTGTGGAGAATGGGAACAGGGCCCTCGTCTGAGCATGTAGCAGTAAGATGGTGGTGTGCTCCTGTAGCTACATGACATCCATCCTGCCTGGCCCGTGCCTCAGGAGCTGGGCCAGGCCTTTCCTCAACTCTGCACTGCCCTTCACCACCTCTCTCCTCACCTCCTCGAGCTGTTTTTACTTCTGTTAGACCTTCTACATCTCTTTCATGGTCATTAACTCCGCTTTCACATCTCATCTTTTTCTCTGTTACATTCTGGGTGACTCCAGTTCACCAATTCTTTGAACTTCAGGGAAGTATTACACAAATGTAGTGAATATGCTGCTTGAACTATTAATGGAGTTTTAGTTTTTAATGACATTTTTCATTTCTAGCAGATCTTGTTTTCCAGATTTATCTGATCATTTTTTCTAGTGTATATTACACACTTTTGAATCTTTCTCTACAATTATTTAAAATGATTTTATTTCCTCTATTAGATCACTGTTATGTGCTGTACTTGGGGGTTTAGTCCTACTTTTTGTCAGAGTAGATCATCTTGTGCTTTGGAAATTTGAGACTCGTTGGGGAAGGCCTGTCTTCTCATAGCCCTGGGAAGGAGGCCACCGTTTTCACTCAGGTCTGTCCAAGCGTGGCTCGCACATACCTGCTTCACAACATTGCTTCTTGGGGGACACTGGAGCCTCTGGGATGGTTCCCCAAAGGCCTTCAGGGACTTGGTACCATAATGAGGTGGGTGGGACTGTGAAAGGAGATATTGATCAGCAAAGCCACCTGTATCGTGGTCAGGGGAAATGAGGCCCAGTGGCATGTCCACCCACAGTCCTCCAGGGACCGCAGCCCTGCCTCTCCTCCACAGCATTCAGGTGCACATGTCATGTCCACATAGTTGGAGACATGTCCCAGTGTGCTAAACATTTCTCACATTTCTCAGATTTCCCAGGGCTTGGCTGACATGACTCCTTAGGTTGGTGGCATCCCTGACTTAGGCCTCATGTCGTGAGATACGGGTGCATCACAAATCCCCAGAACCATCCCTTTCTGTTCTTTAGAATCACTGTCTTTTTCTAGGTTGCTCAGGTAGAAGGTGAGATTATTGATTTTAGATCTTCTTTTGTAATGTGTGTATTCAATGCTATAAATTTCCCCCTTAAGCATTGCTTTGGCTGCATACCACAAATTTGCTTGAGTTGTGTTTCATTTTCATTTAGTTAGAAATACTTAAAAATTTCTCGGGACTTCCGGCCAAGACGGAGGCATAGGTAGACACACTGTGCCTCCTTGCACAACCAAGATAGGGACCACAGCAATTTAGAAACAGAATAACAACCAGAACTGACAGAAAATTGAACTGTATGGAAGTCGGACAACCAAGGAGTTAAAACAGGCACCTTCATCCAGACCGGTAGGAGGGGTGGGGTCGGGCAGCCGGGCAGAGAGGGGTCGCATGGCATGAAGAGCGTTGGGACTGGGCATCGAAGACCGCAGTGGGCAGACCCTGGGCATGCAAGTGGCAGCTGGAAGACCCCGGCTGAGGGGTGGCAACCTGCAGACCCAGTGAGGCAGCGATTGTGAAGCAAGGCACTGCATGCAACCCAGGATCCCAGGACTGGGATATAGAGCCTTGGGGCACAGATTGAAAACACCTGTGGGCGTTGAGACACAGGGAGAGACTCCCAGCCTCACAGGAGAGGTCGCTGGAAAGTCCCATGGGATGCACAAGCCTACCTACATGGGAATTGGCACCAGAGGGGCCCAGTTTGCTCGGGGGAAGTGGTGGAAGGGACTGGGGTCCTACGGAGAGCAGAGCAAGCGCCACTGTTCCCTCTCGGACCCCATCCCCAACATACAGCGTCACAACCCAGCAACTGGGGTGACCCTCCCTGGTGAACACCTAAGGCTCCATCCTTATACATAACAGACGAGACCAGACCAAAAAAATAAAAAAAGAGAGATGGTTCAAACAGAAGAACAATTGAAAGCCCCAGAACTCATCCTTTTAAGTGACCGAGAGATACCCAACCTATCAGATGCACAGTTCAAAGCACTGGGGATCAGGATGCTCACAGAATTGGTTGATTTTGGTCGCAAACTAGATGAAAAAATGAAGACTACAATAAGTGAAATGAAGAAAAATGCACAGGGAACCAATAGTGATGGAATGAAAGATGGGTCTCACATCATTGGAGTGGACCAGAAGGAAGGAAAAAACATACAATCAGAAAAGAATGAAGAAATAAGAATTCAAAAAAAAATGAGGGGAGGTTTAGGAACCTCCGGGACGTCTTTAAACATTCC
>CM052540.1:73557235-73625225 GCA_028533065.1 Trachops cirrhosus | reverse complement strand
ACTACAATAAGTGAAATGAAGAAAAATGCACAGGGAACCAATAGTGATGGAATGAAAGATGGGTCTCACATCATTGGAGTGGACCAGAAGGAAGGAAAAAACATACAATCAGAAAAGAATGAAGAAATAAGAATTCAAAAAAAAATGAGGGGAGGTTTAGGAACCTCCGGGACGTCTTTAAACATTCCAACCTCCGAATTATAGGGGTGCCAGAAGGAGAAGAGGAAGAGCAACAAGTGGAAAAGTTATTTGAACAAATAATAAAGGAGAACTTCCCCAATCTGGCAAAGGAAATAGACTTCCAAGAAGTCCAGGAAGCTCAGAGAGTCCCAAAGAAGTTGGACCCAAGGAGGAACACACCAAAGCACATCATAATTACATTACCCAAGGTAAAAATGGAGGAGAGAATTCTAGAAGCAGCAAGAGATAAGGAGACAGTTACCTATAAAGGAGTTCCCATCAGGCTGTTAGCTGATTTCTCAAAGGAGACCTTGCAGGCAAGAAGGGGCTGGAAAGAAGTATTCTGAGTCATGAAAGACAAGGACCTCCAACCAAGATTGCTCTATCCAGCAAAGCTTTCATTTAGAATGGAAGGGCAGATAAAGTGCTTCTCAGATAAGGTCAAGTTAAAGGAGTTCATCATCACCAAGCCCTTATTGTATGAAATGTTAAAGGGACTTACCTAAGAAAAGAAGATAAAAACACCTATAGTAAAATGACAGCAAACTGACAATTATTAACAACCATGCCTGAAACAAAAACAAAAAGAAACTAGGCAAACAACTAGAACAGGAACAGAACCACAGAAATGGAGATCACATGGAGGGTTAGCAACAGGAGAGTGGGAGGAGGAGAGAGGGGGAAAAGTTATGGAGAATAAGTAGCATAGATGGTAGATAGAAAATAGACGGGGAGGGCAAGAATAGTATGGGAAATGTAGAAGCTAAAGAACTGATGACACATGGGCATGAACTAAAAGTGGGGAATGTGGGTGGGAGGGGGTGTGCAGGGTAGAGGGGAATGAAGGGGGGAAATTGGACAACTGTAATAGCATAATCAATAAAATATATTAATAAAATAGAAAAAAGAAAAAATTTCTCCTCAAACTTTGTGTGTTATTTAGAAGTGAGTTGTTTAAGCTCTTAAGTTTTTTGGGGTTTTCCTGAGATCTTTCTGTTTTGATTTCTAGTGTAATTCCATTGTGATATGAGAATATCCTTTGTATTATTTTTACATTTAAAAATTTTTTAAGGTGTGATTTATTGCTCAGAATGTGATCTCTTTTGGTGAATGTTCTTTGTGAGCTTGAGAAGAATGTTTATTCTACTTTCATTGGATGAAGTACTCTTTTATGTCAATTAGGTCAGGTTCACTGATGGTATTGTTGAGTTAAAATCTGTCCTTACTGATTTTTTTGTTTGTTGGTATGTAAATTATTGATAGAGAATGTAGAAATCTCCATTATAATAGTGGATTTGGTGATGATGAACTCCTTTAGTTTTTTATGTCTGCAAAGCTCTTTATCTGCTCTTTGATTCTAAATGTTACCTTTGCTGGGTAGAGTAATCTTGGCTATAGGTCCCTGCTCTTCATGACTTTGAATATTTCTTGCCAATGCCTTCTAGCCTGCCAAGTTTCTTTTGAGAAATCAGCTGACAGCCTTATGGGAACTCCCCTGTAAGGAAATAACTGCTTTTCTCTTGCTGCTTTTAAGATTCTCTTTATGTTTAACCTTTGACATTTTATTTAAATGTGTCTTAGTGTGGACCTATTTGTGTCCATCTTGTTTGGGACTCTGTGCTTCGTGGACTTGCATATCTATTTCCTTCACCAAATCAGGACGTTTTCTCTCATTGTTTGTTCAAATAGATTTCCAACTTCTTGCTCTTTCTCTTCTCCTTTGGGTACCCCTATGATGTAAACATTGGAATGCTTATAGTTGTCCCAGCAACTCCTTACACTACCCTCGTTTTTGTGGATTCTTTTCTTCTTCTTGTTCTGCTTGGTTGTTTTTTGTTTCCTTATGTTCCACATCATGGATTTGATTCTTGGCTTCATTCCCTCTACTGTTCATTCCCTGTAAATTGTTAATTTGCATTAGTATATCCTTTATTTTGGCCTGGCTCTTTTTTATGTTGTTGAGATCCTCACTGTGTTCCTTGAGCATCCTTCTAACCAGTGGTTGTAATTCTTCAAGTGATGGATCGCTCATCTCCATTTTGTTTAGTTCTTTTTCTAGATTTTTAAAAAGATTTTATTTATTTATTTTTAGAGAGAGTGGAGGGAGGGAGATAGGGAGAGAAACATCAATGTGTGGTGCCTCTTGCATGCCCCCCAAATAGGGACCTGGCCCACAACCTGACATGTGCCCTGACTAGGAATTGAATCTGAAACCCTTTGGTTCTCAGGCTGGAGCTCAATCCATTGAGCCATACTAGCCAGGGCTTTTCTGGAGTTTTGATCTGTTCTTTCATTTGGGCCTTGTTTCTTTGTCCCCTCATTTTAGCAACCTCCCTGTGTTTGTTTCTGTGTATTAGGTAGAGTCCCTATGACTCCCTGTCTTAGTAGTTTGTCCTAAGGGGCCCAGTGGCATGGCCTCCCATATCAAGCAAACTGGGTACTTGAGGTGTGCCCTCCATGTGGGCTAAGTACACATTCCTCTTGTAGTTGAGTCTTGATTGCTGTTGGCAGGTCTATGGGAGGGATTTACCCAGGCCAGTCAGCTGTAAGGACTGGCTATGACCACTGACCACCAACTTTGTCCTTTGAGGAGTATCAACTTTGCAGGGGCAGGGTGGTGGTGCTCCATCGTGGTCTGTAGCTGTCCATTGGGTGTGCAGGCTCTAGGATTTCCCGGTGGTTCAGGTCAGGGTCAGCCACCAACTGTGTTCTGCCTGGGGCCACCCAGCATGAGCTACAAAGCAATCTGCAGATGGCTGCTACTTGTCCTGGGCTTGGAGGTTCCCAGGGAGAGCCAAACTGTGATCCAAAGCTGGCTGCTGTTAGTTTTGGGCCTGGAGCTGCTTAGCCACAGGTAGGAGGTCTGGTGGCAGGTTGTAAGCTGGGGTGGCAGAGCCTCAGGTAAATGCCAGGGAGGGGCAAACAGTGTTAGCAGGGTTGATGGAGTCTAACATATGACTCCTGCCTGCCTGTTCTGTGGCTCTGTGGGGAGAGGGCTCAGAAAAGGCACAATAGCCTCTGCCCACCTTCCTGTCTGGGAGAAATCCGTCCCCAGTTTTTTGTCCTGATGCCAAACATTTCAGTTCCTCCCCATATGCCACTGATGCCTTTTAAGCTGCCACTCTGGTGGTGCTGGAGCTCAGAAGGAGTACATCTGAGTAAATTCTGTGCAGGTGCTTTAAGTGGAACTGCCAGAGTGTCCAGTAGTTTTTTTCACTGACTTAAATCCTGCTGGTTTTTACAGCCAGAAGTTATGGGGGCTTATCTTCCTGACACTGGAACCCTGGGCTGGGGGGCCTGATGTGGGGCTGGGACCCCTTCACTCCCAAGATATTCCTCCTGAATTTTTATCCAGCACACATGGGTGAGGGAACCTGCCTGTTCCACATCTCCTCATCTCTGCGTGCCTTCATCTCCTACCCTCTTGGATTAATGTGGTTTCTTTAATTCCGTGGTTGTTAGACTTCCATTCAACTTGATTTCTGATGGTTTTGAATGACCATTGGTCTGTAATTTACCTGTAATTTTGATGTGACTGTGTAGGGAGGTGAGCTGTGTTTACCTGCGGCCTCCATCTTGACCAGAAGTCCAAGCTACATGTGTTTATATTTAAAGTGGGTTTCTATAGACAATGTGCCTTGCTTATTATTTTTTCCCCTCACACTTTTAGTCTCTGTATTTTAATTTGTATATTTAGACCATTAATAGTAAAGTAATCAATGATGATGTTGCATTAATATCTGTAGTATTTGTTTCTGTTTTTATTTGTTGCCCTTGTTACTTGTTTCAGGTTTTGTCTTTCTTTTTTTCTGCCTTCTCTGGTTTTAAATGAGCATTTTATATTATTTCGTTTTTCTCCTTTTTTCATATATCTATTATACTTTTTTTTAACTTTTGTTTTAATGGTTGCCCTTGAGTTTGCAATATATATATTTATGGCTAAGCCAAGTCCACTTTCAAATACACAGTACCTCTTATGGGTAGCACAAGTTCCTTCTAACAAAGTATTCCCAATTTCTCCCTCCCATCTCTTGTGACATTGACATCATTCATCATCATTCATTTCACTTATCCATAAGCTATAATCACCAAGTACATTGTTGCTATTGTTATGTTTGAACAAATTATTATCTGTTAAATCACTTAAGAATAAGAAAATAAAAGATTTTATGTTCCCTTAATTTATGCCTTCTCTAGTGTTCTTTCTTTCTCTTTGTGGATTGAAATTTATGACCTGTGTTCTTTTCCTTCTCTCTGAAGACATTCTCTTAACATTTCTGCAAGACAGATCTACTGGTGAAAAGTTTTCTCAATTTCCATTTGCCTGATAAAGTGTTCATTTCTCTTTCATTTTTAGAGGATAGTTTTGCAGTATATAAATATTTCAAGGTTTGCAGTATTTAAATGTTTCATTTTTGTTTGGTTTCTAAAGAGAAGTCTAATTAATTCTTATCCTTGCTCTTCTATAGATAAGGTATTTTCTACTCTGGCTTTTTTTCAAGATTTTTTCTTTGTCTTCGATTTTCTGTTGTTTGAATGTGATATGCCTAGGTGCAGAGGTTTTTTTTGTCATTATCATTGTTTGTTTTTATCCTGCTTGGTGTTCTCTGAGTCTCTGGATCCATGATTTAGTGTCTACCATTAATTTTGGAAAACTCTCAGGTATTTATTATGTAAAATATATTCTCTATTCCTTTTTCTCTTTTCCTTCTGGTATTCCTATTACACATATCTTACACCTTTTATAAGTCCCACAGTTCTAGGTTATTCTGTTCTGTTTTTTATTTCTTCTCTTTGCTCTTAATTTGGAAGTTTCTATTGACCTATCTTTGGCCTTGGTCAATCTAATGATGAGGCCATCAAAGGCTTATTTCTGTTACAGTGTTTTTGATTTCTGGCATTTCCTTTATTCCTCCTTTAATTTATGCCTTCTCTAGTGTTCTCTCTTTCTCTATGTGGATTGAAATTTATGACCTGTGTTCTTAAGAATAAGAGCATCTCTGTGCTTACATTGCCCATCTGTTCTCACATGTTTTCCACTTTTTCCATGAAAGCCCTTACCACCTTAATCAGTTATTTTATTTTACTAAGTTTATTTTTTATTAAAGTTTTTATTCAGCACTTTTTTTGTGTTAGTTCCAGGTGTACAACACAGTGGATAGCTATTTAGATAGGTTATAAAGTGTACCCTCTGATAATTCAGGTGCCCACCAGGCACCATAGATAGTTATTACAATATTGTTAATTATATTCCCTATGTTTTTCCTTACATTCCCATGTCTATTTGGTAACTACCATTTAGTACTTTTTAATCCCATCAACTATTTATTAGCCTGTTCCCTAACACCCCTTCCCTTTGGCCTTCATCAGATTGTTCTCTATATCTATAAGTCTGTTTCTATTTTGTTTGTTTGCTTATTTTGTTGTTTAGATAGCACATATAAGTGATATTGTATGGTATTTGTCTTTCTGTCTCTGACTTATTTCATTTAACATAATGCCCTCTGAATTCATCCATGCTCTTGCAACTGGTAAGATTTCATTTTTATGGTTGAGTATCACTCCATTTTATATGTGTATATACCACCACTTTTTTATCTACTTGTCCATTGATGGATACTTGGGTTGCTTCCATATCTTGGCTATTATAAATAATACTTCAATGAACATAGGTTGTATATATTCTTTCAAATTAATGTTTTGAGTTTCTTTGGGTGTATACCAGAAGTGGAATTGTTGGGTCATAAGGCAGTTCCATTTTGAATTTTTGAGGCATCTCCACACTGTTTTTATTAGTAGTTGTACCAATCTCCATTGCCACCAACAGTACACTAGGATTCCCTTTTCTCTATATCCTTGCCAACATGTGTTGTCTGTTGATTAATTGGTGATTGCTTTCCTGACAGGTATGAGGTGGTGTGGAATCTCACTGTGGTTTTGTTTCGCATTTCTTTGATGATTAGTGATATTGAGTAACTTTTATATATCTATTGTCCTTTTGTATGTCCTCTTTGAAGAAGTGTCTGTTCAGGTTGTCTGCCCATTTTTTAATTGGATTGAGTTTTTTGGGGGAGGGTCTTGAGTTGTATGTGTTCTTTATCAATTTTGAATATTAATTCTTATGAGATGTATACACCCATTGGTGTATATGTTCTCCCCTTCTTGACTTTTCATTTTGTTAATCATTTTTCTGAAAAATTTATTTATTTATCTTTAGAGAGAGGGGAAGGGAGGGAGTAACAGAGGGAGAGAAACATCAATGTGTGGTTGCCTCTGGCACACCCCCTACTGGGGACCTTGCCCCCAACCCAGGCATGTGCCCTAAACTGGAGATTAAACTGGTGACCCTTTGGTTCGCAGGCTGGTGCTCAATCCTCTGAGCCACACCAGCCAGAGCTGTTAGTGATTTCTCTTGCTGCACAAAGACTCTTTAGTTTAATGTAGTCCCATTTGTTTATTTTTTCTTTTCCCTTGCCAAAGGAAATATGTCAGAAAAAATATTGCTGTCCAATTTCCTTAACGCCATATATTGACTAGACAGTTTTTACCTCATTATATGTTCTTTCTTCCTTTGTCATTGATTAATTGACCATAAAGGTATGGGTTTATTTCTGGGCTTTCTCTTCTGTTTCATTGATCTATATGTCTGTTTTTATGCCAGTACCATCCTGGTCTGATTACTATAGTTTGATATCAGCTGGCTTGAAGTGATTTCAATCTTCTTAAATTTATTGAGGCTTGTTTTATAGTCTAAAAGTGGTCTATCCTGGAAAATGTTCCATGTGCACTTGAAAAAAATGTATTTTAGGGAATAATGCTTTGAAAATATCAGTTAAATCCATCTGGTCTAATGTGTCATTTAAGGCCACTGGTTCCTTGTTGATATTTTTTTCTGGAAGGTCTGTCTATTGATGTCAATGGGGTGTGTTAAAGTCCCCAACTATGACTGTATCTCTGTCGATCTCTCCCTTTATGTCCATCAATATTTGCTTTACATTTTTAGGTGCTCCTGTGTTGGGTGCATAAATGTTTACAAGGTTTACTTCCTCTTATCAGATTGCTCCCTTTGGCATTATATAATTGTCTTCTTTGTATCTTACTACAGCCTTTGTTTTAAAGTCTGATACAAGTATTTTTACCCCTGCTTTTTAAAAATTTTCATTTGCATGAAATATCTTTCCCATCTTTTTACTTTCAGTCTGTATGTGCCTTTGTTCTGAGGTGGGTCTCTTGTGGACAGCACCTCAGGATATGTGGGTCTTGTTTTCCTATCCATTCAGCTACCTTTGTCTTTTAATTGGAACATTTAATCCACTTACATTTAAAGTGATTATTGGTAGCTATGTAGTTATTGTCATTTTATTCTTTGTAATTATGTTCCTTTTTTCCCCTCTGTCTTATAAAAGCCCCTTTAACATTTCTTGTAATACTGGTTTGTTGGTAATGAACTCCTTTCACTTTTTCTCATCTGTGAAGCTCTTTATTTCTTCTTCAACTTTAAATGACAGCCTTGCTGGGTAGCTGTGCCTTGGTTGTAGTTCCTTGGTTTTTATCACTTTGAATATTTCATGCCAATCCTTTCTGGCCCGAAATATTTGTGTTAAGAAGTAATCTGATAGTCTTATGAGAGTTCCCTTGTAGGTAACTGTCTTTCACTTGCTGAATTTCTGGCTGGCTGATTATTGGGATTGACCCTTATCATATTGTCCAGGCTGTTGTGTGAGGGCTGACCCTACAAAGTGGAATTTGCCCTAGCAGGGTCTGATGGCTTTTGGGATCCTCATTTGGATGGGCCACTTGTGAAGCTAACTGGGTCATGCTCTGATTGGTTTGAAGCCCACCAACTGGGTGTGTTGGTTCTGGGAATTCTTGCAAGGCACTCCAGTGCAGATCACTGTCTGACACTGCCTGTAACTGGCCTTAGGCTACCTGTCTGGAGCTACCAAGTGATCTGCAGTTTGTGGCTGCCTCTGCTGGACCTTGGTGCAGGTGGGAGGGGCCAAGCTGCCTACCAGCTCCGAGCCTGGGGCAGGTTAGCAAAAGGCCCAAGGCACCCCAAGATTTGCTTCTGCCTGCCAGCTGCCTGTTAGGCTCGGATGATGGAAGAGCCTTTGGCAGTACAGCAAATTGTATGAGATAGTTTCTCAGTGAGTTACCAGGTAGGGGCAAGTTGTGTTCACCCGGCTGATACAAATTCAAACTCTGTGCCAGTGCTGGGTCTAAGGCTACTCAATAGAAGTCTCAGGATACACCAAGGCTAGTGGCCACCCACCAGGGATACATGGACTTTGTGGTGGGGTGGGGTCTCAGGGAGTAGTCAGGATGAGGCTAGTAAAGTTTACCAGGCTAAAACAGACCAAGATTTGGCCATGTGAAGGGAGGACTCCACACCATAACAGGGACACTGATCAGGTGCAAGGAGTGGGGTGGGGAATGTGACCCTCCCTTCCTGCCCTACAACTCAGTCTCTTCCTGGGCAGTTCTGGCCATGTTCAGGTCTGCCTGAAACTCCTTGAGAGCTCCTAAATGAGCTTTGCACTGTGGGTACAGACTGCGGTCTGCCAGAGACCTCCCCACAGGAATGGATTTGGGCAAGGTGTGGCCTCTACGAGTCAGCAGGGAGGAGTTAGTGCCACTTCCCAGACTGATTCAGTATGGAGGGGAATGTTTGATTCAGGAAAGATGGAATCTGTGGGCAGTGTGGGAAAGAAACCCAACACAAGGATGCTTGCTGCTATTACTCCAGCCCTCTCCCCACAGTCGCACCACTCAATTCCTCCCTTTATGACTCTGGTGCACTCCAAACTGCTGTCCCTCTGCTAGAGCCCAAGGTGAGTGCTGCAACTGAGATTCTGTGCTTTGGCCCTTCAAGAGTGCTGTCCCTCTTCTCACCAGGGCTGGTGAAATCTCTGCTGATTTTTACAGCCAGATATTTGTGTGGGTTTCTCTTTCTGGCTCTAGTACTCTGGGCTAGGGAGCCTGGTGTAGGACCGCGGCCCCTCACTACTCTGGGGCAAGCCTTTGCAGCAAGATATCCCTATGGATTCTCATCCATTGCTTGTGTGGTAGGGCCAGACCCTTTCAAGTCTCTGCCCTGCCTACTTCTTTCAGTGTGGGTTCCTTTGCAAATCCTTAGTATAAGACTTCTTCTCAGCTAGTCTTCAGATGGTTATTTAGGTTGATTGTTCCGTACTTTAGCTGCTACTCTGATATGGTTCTGGGAGGAGCAAGTGTAACTTCTACCTACATGGTCACCATTTTGCCATCCACTGATCATAGTTATTTTAATTCCTAGTACGATAATTCTGTTGTCCTTGCCATGTCTGAGACAGCACAGCTCATGCTTTCTCTGCCTCTTCAGACTATATTATTTTGTCTTTTAGTATGCCTATTTTTTTTGTTGCAAAAACTACTTTAAAGGCAAGACAACTATCCCCCTTATATGCCACCATCCAGAGATGCTCACTTGTAACCTCTGTACATGTTTGCTTCTCTTTTCTGTGTGGATGTTGGGACGAGTCCGTGTGTGTTTCCCATATCATGGCATGAATGTGTTCCCATCAGTACAACTTTTGGCTGCATGATGGTCTATTAGGTGGATACTGACCTACTAGCTCTCCTATTGATGGGTGATTTGTTTTTTGAAATTTTTACTCATTTGGCTCGGGAAGGCTACAGTAAAGGTTTTCTTGCTATAGTTTATGGACAAGGAGGCTGAGAGAGGTCCAAAGGGGCAGTGCCCAGGCTAGCTTCCTTCTCCCCAGTCATCCTGATGCTGCTGCAGGCCTGGATAGGACCAGGACTCTGTCCAAGGGAGCCTGGCATCTTAGTATCCTGTGACTGCATGCCAGCTGTCCTGTTGGTTCTGCAGGTGGATGTCCCAGAGCAGCCCCAGTCGTGGAGTCTCTTAGCAAAGGTATGGTCCCTGGACCACTGGACTGCCTCTCAGTCAGGGTGTATACAGGCCCTGTGTTGGCAAGGAAGGTGGGGCTGCTGCCCAGACATACCCACTGAGGCCTGGCATGAAGGGAAAACCAGACGGCCTCACAGGCTGCTGGGATATCCCTTCACCCTGATGCCAGGCTGTGGAGGAGAGCCTTTGGGTGGGTTCAGCTTCCCAGACAAGGGGGGACATGCTGACTGTGGGCAGGGGCAGAGGTTGCAAACTGCCCACTGGCTGGCCACACTGGGCCACAGGCATCTGCTGGGCCCATGATGTTGGTTCATACAGGCTTTTCAAAAACAGTTTCACTAGCTGTAATATATTAAAGTCAGGAGAGTTCACCTGAAGACGTGCATTTCCACGTTTTCTTGAAAAATGAGATCTGACAATGCTCAGTGTATGTCCACTGTGAGCACCCGTTGGGCCTGTGCATACTTCGGCTTCCATCTCCTGTCTCCCATTCCTTGCTAAGCAGGGCAGGGGCCGCACCTCCATCCCCTCACACCTGCCTGCTCCCTCCCTATTGGCCAAGCACTGCAGCCCCCACACATAGACGGTCCGTTTGGTGGTTTGTTCTAGATGACCCCCTTGTCTCTGCTGTGTGGAAACATGGTGGGTCTCTGAGGGCCTGGCTTTGTGGAGACCTGTGACCTCTGGGGCTGTTCTCATTTTCATCTCCATGTTTCCTTAGAGTGGTGTTAGGGAAAGCCCTCCCTGAGTATCGGGCCCCTCACTTCCTGCTGTATCCCAACAATAGCGTGAAACATCACTTACTGAAGGAGTGAAACTATGGTAGGTAGGCCTTACTGTCTACTCTTGGTGCTAGTATCCTCGTCTCACAAATGAAAGAGCTGGGCAGGATGGGTTTTTGCTCAGAGTCCTTTCATTCTTGATGCTGCGAGAGCCTTAAATTCTTGCCCAGTTAAGGCACTCTGAGAAAGTTCTGAGTCCTTACCTTAAATGCTTGCTTTTGACTTACATGCTATACAGATTTATTTTTGAGAGTCAGAAGAGCATTTTCTTAAAACTCTGTGTATACTTTTAAAAATGCAACTAGCTCTGGTTCGAATCAGTTTATTAGGATTATAATTCTTAAAAATTTTGAAGGTGGATTGCAATATGTACACATAGGGAAAAAAATTTAGTAGTCAAAAATTTGTCTGCAGTGACAAGTCTATTCCTTCTCTGACCACCAGACTTCTCCAGGGTGGCCATGTGCTCAGGTTTCTGAGTCTTTCCAAAACATTCTGTTCACAGAGGAGCATGTATATGCATTTCCTTCAGTGCCCCACAAAAAAGGGGCATGCACCTTACACTCTTCTGCAATGTATGTTCTTTGCTAAATAGAACATCCTGGAGATTATTCCAGATCAGTAAGTGTGGGGCTTGCATTTTTTCTTGAGATTCCATACATTTACCAAGTCTCCCATGGATGGACTCCTGGTTGCTGCTGCAGTAAATGCCCTGTGCACACCTCTGCCAGTGTACCTACCTGTGCATTCTGGGAAGAGGGCTGCAGATGAAGGAGCATGTGTTCTCAAAATCAGCAGCTTCCACCCTAAGGGCCATGTGGGAATGCTTTTGTGTCTGCAGTGTCTGCAGACACTTGAGTGTTCTGTGCTAACTGGTAGGTAGAATATCTTACAAGTGGTGTTGCACCTCTTTTCTGCCCTTTTCTGTAAGCTGTTTACTGAAAGTTATGATTTAAATTGTGGTCAGGCAGTTTCATTATGTTTTCTGCTACAAAAAAATCTTCCTACTGTTTACTATGTCTTTCACAGGGAGACAAGGTCTCCCAGAGGCATATAAGACCCTACAAACACAGTCATTGATTTAGGCATTTGGTTTTTTTTTCTTCTGGTGCTGCTGTTCATTGTTTGGATTCTTGTGTGTGTGTGAAACTGGCAACAGAGCACTCTGGCAGGGCTGCCGGGTATCTCCAAGGGTACAGGAAGCAAAGACCAGGTCTCTTTCAGGGCCCACAGTCAACCCTGACGCAGCTTTGGCTAATTAGAACCACCAGCATGTGTACTTTCTTACTTCTCTACAACAAACACCTATTGAGCTAAACATGCACATGGGGTTTTGTACTTTTACATGCTTTAGGAGTAAGATTTTAAGAAGGCAGCCCTTAGGAATATACTGTTTCAACTTAGTCCACATGAGCAACTCAGACCCCTTGGGATGCTGTCCTCACGCTGGCCCCTCCTATTCTTGTTTGCTCACAGGTGGGGCATCTGCTCTGTTGTGTTCTCCACTGCAGTGAGTATGCTGATAGGAAGTCAAGGACTTCCATGATTTTGTTGGGATGGGGCAGCTCTTAGGTTTCTAGGTCAAGGAGCTACAGTACCTCCAGGACTTTGGAGGCAACCCAGGGAGAACCATTCCTTTAGAGCTGAGTAATGGACTCCAAAGATAAGTGACTTCTGTCCCACCAACAGGGGGCTCGACTTAGTCTGTGGTTTCTACCAGTCATGCTTAGGCTTACCTTTAGTGAATAATAGTTCAGAAATGCAGCTGAGTAGTAAATTCCTAGATAACAAGGCAAAGCTGGCACCTCAGCACAGATTGTGGCCAAGGGCCAAGGATGCTAATGAGAAGCAAGTCTTGGACTTGCCCTCTACGTATGGGCTACTTTTCTAGAAGGGCTTCTGTGTCCCCCTAAGAAGGATTCAACATTTCAAGGGCTGACAGGGACACAGCCCTGGCCCCACCCAGCTTCCAAGGGGTCGTAAAATAGGTCCTGCTGCAGCAGCTCTTACTCCTGGCTTGTGTTTAGAAACAGGCTGACTCAAAACTTTCCCAGAAGCTCTCTGCTTCAGTCTCAACCAATTTCTGAGACAGTATAATTGCCAGGACACATTGCTGAATAGAAATGTCCAAGGGCAGTAACTGATTCTTGCTGGAACATCTCTGGATGCTGAGGCCATAAGTCAAAGGTTGTGGGGACAGCAGAGTGACCCCTCACAGAGTCCCTTCTTCATCACCTGACAGTGGGCTTGCCTTGGCCAAGAGACAAGCAGTAAACTGTCTTCGAAAGCCCCTGCTGTGTGCCAGATGTGGTGCTGGGAATTATACATGCAACCTGTCTTGAGCTTACCTGTCCCACTAGCAGGAGGACAGGAGGACATTTGTCCTTCGCATTTCAGAGCCTGTTTTTACTTCTTCTGAGCATCAAGTCCTTCCCCATAGTCCTGGTTTTCTATGGCTATATAACAGTTACCGCAAAACCTAGTGGCTTCTGTTGATAATCACACTATTTCTTCCCATGGGTCTGCATCTTGGACTCAGCAGACAGACTTCATCTGGGCTCCCAAAGCCCTGACATCTCTCTGTGGCCAGGTCCCCGTGAGGGCCAGGTGGAAGCTAAATGGTATGTGACCCTGCTGCACTGAGTTCCCTGGCTGGCCACCCTCCAAGAGGGAGTGCGACCCCCTCCTCTGTGGGCAGTATCACCTGCTGTTCCTGGGCTGTGGCAGGCACCCCAACATCCCTGCACACATGATCCCAGGTCCGCCAGGCTCTGCTAGCTGTTTCCTTTTTTCCTTTCCCAGCTCATTTTTGTAACTTGTCCTCTGAGGGCCTGGCTGTGTCAGAGGTCCAGCTCAGGAGGCTTCTTCACAGCGTGCCAGGACCCAGAAAAGACTGAAGGAAGTGAACTGGGTAGGGGCACTTGGGGGCTGTTCCAACCTTCAAACTAAAGCACAATTTTTGTTGCGCAGTACAAAGGGAACACACACCCTTTTCAGTGACAGAAAAGCATAAAGAGAAAATGAACATGTCATTGTCTGGCACCAGCACAAAGCCCTCTGCGTGTCTCTCTAGGCCAGGGCTGTAATGTTAGTGTCTATAGATCTTAAATGTCTCAACTCAGAAATGTGTACAACTTAGGCTTTAATGGCTGCATAATATTTCACCATGTGAGCACAGCATGACCAAGTATCTGACTTCTTCGCTAGAGGTGTTTGTTGCTCCTAATTTTCGCTATTTTAAGTAATCTTGGAATGGCCCACTTTGTATGCATTTCTACTTTTTGCCTTAGAACAGGTTTATAGATGTGGAATTACTGACCTGTAGGATAAAAACCCTTTAAAGCCCTTGGCACACATGACTATTTCAGGAGGCTCCTGTCCACATTAGTCCCTCTGCGGGCAGGATGAGCACCTGGTCCATGTAGCCCCATCTGCATCACGACCATCACTGACAAATCAGGGTGCTTCCACTGAGCTCCTGGGCGCCTCCCACTGTGGCTGCAGGGCCAGCCCCATGCAGGGAAGCTCTGCCTGTCCACTTTGGAATTGAAAGGGGCCACTTTCTTTTTTTGAGGTTCCTCCTAAAACTTAAAAGAAATTTTAGAACATTGTTATAAAAAATTGTGATTTACATTAAATCAACACCCTTGACAAACAACAACATTAGAAAAAAAAACTATGGTGTAATCTAATTGAGGAATCAGGACATAATTCCAGCCTTGATTTGCAAATGCTAAGCAGTGGGTATGGGGTGACCAAGCTGGACCTGTGGAAGCCTATGCCCTGGGGGAGCGCCCGACTTGAAATCCCTTCATGTCTCCCTGCAGGAGGGCTGAGCCATCTCCTTTCTAGCACTGCCCTGGTTCTCCAGTGCCAGGAGGGTCTCACAAACACAGAGGCTCAGAGGGGCAGACCATAAGCAGGCCTTCCCCAGGGCAGACACGCTGCTTGGACAGTTCTGATGCACTTTTGTGGCCTTGTGAGCATCTGAGTTCTGCCCTCTCCCACCCCTTCAGTTTCTTTTTTCTTGGCCCTTTTTTGTGGGTGGGGGTGGCTCATTCCACTACCCCACCCACCTGCACCTCTGAAAATTCTGTTACCTTTCTGTGTACTTCCTGGGCTCTGGGCACTAAGCTAGCTTTAACCTTGTTTGTGGTTGAATCAGTGTCAGGTTCCAGGGTCATCGGTTAGCTGAGATCAAACCCATCTCAGGCCTCACAGACTCTGTGCTCCTGGAAACGCAGTCTCCTCCCTCCCCAGTTCTCACCACCTGGCCTCCTCAGCAGGGTTCACTAGTGAGCTCACTTCCAGGAACACACAGGCACATGCAGACATGCATGTACACACTTATGCGCCCATGACACACACCCACATCTTTGTTTTGGGTTTTCCTTCAAACCTGACTTGGGTTGGTGAACACACAATACAGTATACAGATGTTGTATTATAGAACTGTGCACCTGAAACCTGTTTAATTTCATTAACCTGTTTCACCCCAATAAATTCAACAAAAAAAAAAAGAAAAGGAATTGTTCTGTACAATTTAACCTCATGATATATTGTTGGTTCTTTTCAGGTCAGTATGTAACGATCTAGTGCATTCTTATAATTCTAGCATTAGTTTAGCAGAATCTTGGCACACAGAGCACTCTGCGTTGTGTCCTGTGGCATGTACGTGCTGACCAGACACTTGCTTGATTGCTTCTCCTAGTGTCTCAGCCATTTAGTGGCCACACATTCAGAGCCACAGGTCCCAGCCATTGCCTCAGGCATGGTGTGTGGGGCCTTATCCCCTGTGCCTGTGATGTACTTTGGGTGTCTTGCCTCTACTTGGGCTGTGGTGTATTGTCCCCACATGTGTCATTGGGCCAGCTGGTAGTCTCCACTTCTCCTTTACTGTATGAGGATGGGTCCATTCCTGGTTCATTTCCCAGACTCTTCCTCAGCTGTCACAGAGACAGTGCCAACCCTGGGCCCCTGGGAGGCCCACATGTTGATGGAAACATCTCTTGTTCATTTAAGTCTGCCTTCTATGGCCATGTGGCCATGGGTGCTGGTGACCTGGGTTCTTATTAGTGGGAAGGGAGCTGCCCAGGAGAGTCAGGAGAGTCCCAAGGACATGTCTTAGGTGGCCCCCATGACCTCTGCCCACTCCTGCTGCCCACCACCTAGTGTGGCCACAACCTTCCACCAGGGACTCTGGGGCTGGGCAGCCTGGATTTGGTCCTGAAACTCCTATAATCCAGGAAGGTCTGCAGCCAGTGGGACCACTGCTGTTATCCGGCTGTGTCTCTTTGCCAAAGTGTTAGAGCTGTTAAAGTTGTAGTTGTTCTGTCTTGTCTGGATGGCTTTTGTCCACTCCTGTCCTCTCTTGTGTCCCCCCAACACACCTTCCAGCTCCTGGTCTTCTCTTTTCTGCCCTGAGTTAACTTTCTGTGTTCTATGCCCCTGCTCCTCTCTTGTCCCCTTTCCCCCTTTTTTCTCCACATCCTTTTCCTCCCCTCCATGTCACCACAGTTGTGCTCACCTGGCCCCTACCCCTTGGCCTCCATAACCACCTAGGCTACACTTTGTGTGGGCCCATCTTGGGTCTGGACTGCATTGTGCAGATGCGGTGATTTTAGGGACACAGATGTAACAGGGCCTGGCTGTGTCCAGGGCCTGGCTCTCAGCCAGCTGGCACCCCTTATCCTCTGTATGCAGGTAACTTGTAACCCCTGCTTGAGCCTAGAGCATGGGGTGGACTCTAATGTCTGCTTCCCACAAGGGTCGTGCCCACCTTCCTTCCAGAATACCCTAAGTCTGGGGCCTGATTCTGCAAGGACCATCCTTCCCCGTCCTTGGTACACCCGGCTTGTCACCGAGCCTTTGTCTGTACACTCCCGACACATATACCACCTGGGGCAGGGGCAGGCAAGGCCATGGCCACCCTGCTGCAGACACAGGAGTATGAGCGGGCCAGGCTGGGTGTGCTGGGCCCTCACATCCATCTGGGGAGGAGACCTCAAATCAGTGAGATCCAGCTGCTTGGGCTCAGGTGGCCCTTACCAGGGTCCCTGCAAAGGGTGTGGTGTGGGCATCAACCCGCAGGCATGTGCATGTTTGGGATTTTCTTCAAACTGATGCTCTTTCACCACTTGACCGCTGTATTAGTGATGGTGGACAGCCTTGGTCACATACATTGCAGGTGTGGGCCAGGGGGACAGTCTCTTTTGAATGGGCAGTATCTGCTCCTGGCTTTAGTGCAGGGGAAATGCTTTTGATTTTTCTGTAAGTGTTGTTGCCCACTAAGATTTCGGGGTAATTTCATAAATAATTTCTTAAGGGTTACTCAAGAGACCTTCACTTTGGGATAATAAAATAAATGAGTGATTTCACTGAATGACCTGCTCTGGTTGCAGCCTCGCCTCTGATTATGGCCCAAGCCTTGGGTGTCTCTTTCACATGAGAGGCAGTGGTTCCAAGGTGTTTGGGGCAAAAAAAGGGACCTGCCATCCCTGCCTCTTACTTTCCCTCTCAGTCCTGGGCTCCCATCACCTTCAGTGGGAGGTGATATGGAGAGGGAGCCCCAGGAGGTGGGGGGGTTGGTGTGCATACAGTTATGACCCCTGGGCCTCAGCTTCCCACCTGTCACGTGAGCTGCTCCCCTTTACCTTCCAGAGCACAATGGGACTTCAGGAACATGGGGGACCAACAGCAGTGCTTAAGGAGCCTGTTCTGGTAATCAGGTCTGAGGACTGCCCACTGGGGGTTTGTGTTTTAAGGTGTGTTGATATCCTTCCTTTCAATTGACTTGGAACTCAATTCCCACACAGCCTTTGGGTGGGGGTGGCATGTAGAGGCCTGGTGATAGAGCCTGCTGTTCTCCTTGTAAGTCCCCAGGGCTTCTGTGGTGGGGCAAAGGGTATATACATAGCTGTGGGTATGCATGGTCTCTGTTGGGATGGAAGCAGACCCATCAGGGAGGTGGGCTATCCTGAGTGTCTGTCTGCTGTAGGAACTGCCAGGGAAAAGACAGCCTGGAGTCACCACCAGGTGTGAACTCGAGATGTGGATCCAGGGTGTAGATGCAGGATGTAGACCTGAGGTGTGGACCTTGGATGTGGAGGTGGGGTATGGACAGGGAGTGTGGATGTGGGGTGTAGACGGGGGATGTAGGCTTAGGGTGTGGTCTTGGGTTGTGGACCTAGGATGTGGAGGGTGTGTGTGGACTCAGGGCATGGGCCTGAAGTGTGGACTCAGGATGTGGACACGGGCGGATGCAGGGTGTGAACTCCAGACGTGAGCATAGAGTACGGACCTGGGGTGTGTACAGGGGGTGTGGACGTGGTCTGTGGACGTGGGACGTGAATTCTGGGTCCAATTTCTGGACCCAGCTGATCCTAAATGTGATTCCAGGTGGGTGTATACCGTGGGAGCTGACTGCATGCACAGCTGTGTGGTGCTTGGCCTCAGCTACCTCCATCCCAGTGTGATCTCTCGTGTCATGAGACCCCTTGATGGATGAGCAAACTGAAGCTGGTAGCCCAGGTTGGTGCTGTGGAGACAGACCAGCAGTAATCTGTCAGCAGTTGCTCTCTTCACTGTGCCTTCACCAACATAGGATGTCACCAGTGTGATGTTTTTGGTAAAAACAATGTGGTGTCATTGTAGTATGCCTTTCATGGGTTGGTGAGGGGTGTCTGTTTCCCACAGTAGCCCAGTGCCCATTCTGTTCTGGCTCTGTACTGATCTCTGTGTGGAGAGGCTCTTAGTTCCTGGAGGAAGGGTAGGAGCACTTGGTTGTATTTGTTGTGAATGTTTTTCATATTTTGTCCTTAAAATTTTGCTTTCATGATTTGGAGCACTTTCAGTCCATCAGTGTTCTGATTTCCTTTCCCATTTTTTGTATGTTTGTTTAGAAAGTTACTTACATCATGAGAACAGACGTCCTCATGTCCTGCTTCACAATCAGCTCTTCAGGCTGCTGGCACTTTATTTCAGTTATATTTTGAGATGAAGAGTGAACTTAATGTTTTCAAAAATATGTGTCAAGGTCTTTCTAGGCTGCAGGGTCTGTTCCCAGAACTGTGGTATTGTGGCACTTACACAGGGAGCGTCCTGTCTGGGACCCCAGGGCCTTGGTGGCCTGCAGTGGGTCTTGTCTGTTCAGTGCTGTGCCAGTGCCTGGGATGAGGAGAGGACTGTCCCATGGAACAGTGAGGAGACCTTTGGGTCTAGGCAGACATCTAATCTCTTGTGCCTCAGTTTCCTCATTGTACAACAGAGCTAGTAATAATCATCCCCATTATTGTAGGGTTGTTCCAAAATAATGCCTCTAGGGCTCTTGCCGCTGCCTGTTAGGGAGTGAACAGTCAGCCAGCATTAACAGTGACAAGGTTTGTGGTGGTGATGACAGGATGTCATCACTCTCAGAGGCCAGGTTCTTTTTAGTTTTTATTGAAATAAAATTCACATAATATCAAATCAACCATTTAAAGGGAATAGTTGTGAACATTTGAGAGTGTTGTGCAACCATCTCCTCTATCTAGTTCAAAACCATTTCATCCTAAAGGAGACTGCATGCCCACTAAACAGCCACTGCCCTTTTGCCTTTTCCTCCTGCCCCCAGAACAAACAGTCAGTGTAATGTGGACATTTCATATAGTTGGGATCATACTGTATGTGGTCTTTTATGTCTGGCTTCTTTCACTCAGCATAATTTTTTTAGGTTCATCCTTGTAGTGTGTATCAGCCCTCCATTCCTCTTTAAGTTTGTATAATACTCCATTTATGGATATACCACAATTTTTTCATCCATTTCTCTGTTGATGGACATTTGGGTTGTTTTCATCTTCTGGTTTTGTGACTAATGCTGCTATGAACATTTGTGCAAAGGGAGTTATTTGACCTGCTCTTAGTTCTTTTGGGTATATATGTAAAAGTGGAATTGCTGGGGCATGTGATAATCCTATCTTTAACTTTTTGAGAAACCACCATACTGTTTCCATAGAAACCATCCATTTTACATTTGTACCAGCCATGTGAGAGGGTTATAATTTCTCTACATTCTTCCCAGCATTTGGTATTTTCCTATTTTTTTCTCCTTCTTGAAATTATAGCTATCCTAGTGGGTAGGAGGTAGTATGTCATGGTTTTGATTGCTTTCAGTGGCATACAGATAACTAAGGATGTTGAGCATTTTTTCATGACCTTATTGGCCATCTGTATTTCATTTTGGGGGAACTGTCTATTCAAGTCCTTTGCCCATTTTTTCATTGGTTTATTTGTTTTTTGTTGTCGAGTTGTAAGTTCTTTATGTATTCTGGATGCTAGAACTTTATCAAGTATATGATTTGAAAATATTTTCTCCCAGTCTGTCTGTTGTCTTTTCACTTTATTGATAGTGTTTTTTAATGCAAAAAAGTTTTTAATTTGATGACATGAAATTTATTTTTTGTTGTTGTTGCTTGTGCTTTTGGTATCATATCCAGGGATCCATGCCCACATCCAAGGCTATGAAGATTTACCTCTGTTTTCTTCTAAGAGTTTTATAGCTTTAGCTCTTATATTTAGGTGGTTAACCCATTTTCAGTTAATTTGTATACATGGTGTAAGATAGGAGTTTAGCTTCATTCTTTTGATATCCAGTTGTCCCTGCACCATGGTGTTGCCCCCTGGGAGGTTTGTGGCCATCCCCCATGGGGTCCAGAGGGACCCTGCCCATGGTTCCGAGCTGCCCCCCATTAAATGATACCCTCAGCCTCCCTGAGCTCTGTGGAGATAGGGCAGTGACAGCTTTCATGGAGGTGAAATCTGGACTGGTGAAATCTGAATGACTAGCTGGACCACCTAGTCATTCCTGCATTGGGCAAAGCCTTCCTTGCCCATGCTCCTCTCCTCCTTGTCCCCTAACTTGTCTCTGTGGGCCACTGTCCCCACACACGCTCTGCCTCATCTCTACTTACACTGCCCCAGCCCCTCTCAAGAAGTGAGCAAGAGCTGCCTGGGAGCTTTGCAGGGGAAGCACTCATGGAATTGTTGCATGCCAGTAATGTCTGTTTCCTACATTTCAGCTGCGTTGGAGTAGAAGAGGAGGAGGCGCCAGACATTGACATATACCACTGCCCAAATTGCGAGAAAACTCATGGGAAGTCTACTTGTAAGTACAGCACCATGCATGTACTCCTGGGATCTGATTTACTCCTGACCTGGCTTGCTGGGGTAAAACTCCCTGGGTGGTCACATGATGTGCACCCCGCTTGCAGTGTCCGCGGTGTTGTGAATGAGATATGAGACAAATTCACACAGACTACCGAGTCCTGTGGAAGAAAAGGGACAGCATGGCCACTCTCTCAAGAGGATAGCACCCTGACCCTTGCCTTGACATACTTTTATCGGCGGCTTTCTAATAGCATACATCAAAAAAGGTTTTCATTCATTATGCTTAGGTTTGCTTTAGGTAATTACTATTTACAGATATCGGAAGGGATACTACTGATTACTTCTTACAGATTAACAAGGAAAAAATGTTGCAAATGCAGGGGACCGATAAGAGTAATAGGTCTGGTTACAACTCAGTCCTTGGGAGAATTAGCACAGACTTCAGGAAGTTACTTTAAAAATACGCAGTAAGCATTTGCTGCCTGAACTCAGGGCGAGGGAGTTTTAGCAAGAGCAAGTCACAAAGCAGCCTAGGCATAATGCAGGCCTGATCTCCCCCAGGAAAACCAACCTGTGAGTTTGGCTCCTGTGTGCCACAACGCGCCTATTGGGTTTTTCAATAGGGCTCAGCTACAATTGCCATTGCCAGGCAGATCAGTTCCCTACAGTCACACCCTGGTGCTTGGGGACAACTGCTGCCTCCTTTTCCTCCCCTTATGCCTTTGGAGGGGTGCTCTGCAGCCCCTCAGGATGAGCTCCTGCACTCACAGCTACTGTGCAGAGACTCCATCAGCTCTGAAAGGCCTCAGCAGGGGCTGCAAACTCCAGCACCTGTAAGGGCCAGGCTCGTCTAAGACAGGAACATGATGCAAGGCTGTCCAAAGGGCCACTCAGCCCAGGCCTGCCCAGCTGACCACAGCCATGCTGGGGTGTTGAAATTTGCATCATGTAGGTCTGCTCTAAATTTCCCTTCTCCATCCCTGCAGGACATCTTGGGCAATTTCCTTTCTTAAACTGCCTGCTGTTTGCCCATCCAGAGACTTTTATTCCCCCACTTAGTCTGGTCTCTTGGTCATATGGAAGTTTCTTTTGGAGCGCCCCAGGGTGCAGGCTCATCCAAAGTGGCTCCCATGTCAAAGGGGTGCCCATGTCATGGATGGGAGGTGAATTCCAAGGCTGAACTCACTGGGAGGTATGGTGCTATGGTCTGCAGGGATGACAAGAGGGGCTGGCCTGGGGACAAGACAGATGGGATGGGAGATGTCAATGTGGCCTCTGGTTTCCAGCCTGGGTCCTGGGCTGCTTATAGAAGGTGCAGGCTGAACACTGGTGTTGGCTGGTGGTGGATCACAGCCCTGCCGTGTTGGAGCATGAAAGACTGCAATTTCTAACTTACCCTCATTCTCCGAGGACTGGGCAGCACTGGCGTCTGCTCTGATTACCTGATTGTTTGTCTTGTCACTGCTTTTCAGCAGATACCATAGGTGACTACCACCCCATGGGTTAACTGGTGGCATTTCTGGCACCTCCTGAACCACTGAAAAGCTCAGGGCCTAGGAGAGATGAACAGGGTGGGGATTTGTGGGGGCATGGCTGGTGAAAAAGCAGGGCTGGATTAGAGACCCCTTCTGACACCCCAGCAGAGCCCAGGTTCCAGGGGAGTCTTAGGGGGCTCAGGGAGGTTGGGGCCACCTCTGTGTGGTTCAGGGCTGTTGCATGAATTGGGGTGAGGATTGGGTTACAGCAGGGTGTAAGGTGGGCCCTGGTGTGCACACAGAGTGCAGTTTCTCCAACGCCCCTCTGTGTCCCCAGAAACACCCTTCCCTGATGATGACAGTTTGCCTGCTTTCAGGGATATGTGTGCCTTCCTCAGCCAGCCCTTGTTCTTGTGCTCATGGGCTTGGGCAGTGTCCCTGTGGTTCCTAGCTGCCCATTATTGCCACTTAAAGTGGCACTTAGAGACAGCCACCCCCAGAGAGTGTGGAAATGGTAGCCTGCTTATATATATGCGCATGTGTGTGTTCTCTGTGTGTGCATGCATATGGGCATATGTGTGAGTGTGTATGTGTGCATGAGTATTTGCCTGTGTGTGCATGTGTGTATGCATGCATGCCTGCTTTCTCTGTCTAATGTTATTTGTGGCCATCTGCCATCAGGGACAAAGGTACAGATTCTAGCATCTTCCACCAGTGTGTGTTCCAGATTGGCCATCACTCTTTATTTGAAATGAGTCTGTCTTCTGACTGGAGCCTGTCTGTGACACACCACCAGTTGGTTTTTGCCACATCACCTTAGTCACACTTTCCACAGCAAGGCCCCTTGGGGACAAGAGGCCCCTCCATGTCACTGTCTCCAGGACAGCCCCAAACTCATGGGCTGCACTGGGGGCCCTCTGAGACCCAGGCCTGCCTCCTTCCCTTTGAGTGGGGTTTGCGGCAGACATGACAAGGTGAGGAGGGGGAGCTCACAGGTTTTCCCTATTCACATAGACTTGATGCAGGGCCCAGTGGTCCCCATGGGAGCTCAGCAAGAAGTCCCCATTGACAGTTGACACGAAGGCTCACGGAAAGCAGGTCGCATACCCTTAAAGTGGTTCTGATCCCAGTGTTCTCTCTCTAGCTCTGTGACTGCTTAAGAGGTTACTTGACTCACTAACTTCTCACTTTGATTCTCCCTGAGGCTGACTTTGCTGTTAGCTATTACTCCAGGTGTTCCACTGGGCAGCTCTCCCCAGGGTGCATTGTCAGAGAGGGATGTTGGGGCGCCACAGGCAGGAGGACTCTCAGCCTCTGGGCTTGGGGCATCATGGGCCCTGGGGAGGGAAGGAGCCCTTTAGCCAGGGCTGCAGGGGGAGCTTAGCAGAGCTCAGAGACCTGCCTCACAGCTCTGTCTCTGGCTGTTGTCCCAGCCCACATGCTCTGGCCGTAGCATTAGGTAGGACAGTTTCTTCATGAGCTGCTCAGTTCTGAGTTAGGGTCTAGAAGGCCAGGTGGTCCAGAACTGCCCCAGCTGCTGGTCAGCACCTGCTTCTCAGGCCCACTTTCTGGGGGCACATGGAGGTGCTGCTTTTTTCTCCTGCCCACTGTACCCTAGCTTGTCCCCTGTCACTTGGCCCCATGCTTCCTCCAAGCCTCAGTTTTCCCACGTGGCCTCCCAGGACAGGGCACTTAATGCCAGGCAGTCTGCAGCCTTGTGACACTGCAAACCCTCGTAGGAGAGACCTTGGCGTGGCTGCAGCCTCTGTCTTTTCCCTGGAAGTGGGGCTGCCCTGGGATCACACTGCCTAGCAGAAGGAGGGGCAAATTCGGGTGCTACTGCAGGCATCCTCAGGCCCTTTTGGGAGGACAGTGGCTGGGGAGTATGGGGACACCCCCACCCTGCCAGCCTGGAGGGACTCACATGGAGTCCCCTCCCCAGGATCTCCCTTCTCCTCCTCCTGGCCCCCACACAGCACTAGGATCACCTGTCTCTTGTCAGTCAGCCTCTGCTCTCTGCAGTGTTTCCTTCTCATCCTACCTCAAATCCCTGAACGCATTGGCCCCCTCATAGGTGGGGACCCCTTTAGAGCCAGGCTTGCCTTCTACTGGGGACAGGCAGGGTCTCCATTCATGGGACAGCCCAGATCCAGGAAGCTGGATATGTGAGTTCCACTGTACTCCTCCTTTGTTACCTCAGACTGTGGTTGGGGTGGTGTCTTCACCCCAGGACCTTACTTTTGTCATGGGCACTCTCCCAGCCCTCTGGGCTTTTTGGGAAGTTGGGACCTCAGGTCATCTGTCGCTTTGTTGACCCCTGTATAGAGCTAAGCTACTTGGCCGGTGCTTGCAAGCTTCTGGGGAAAATGGACCTGCGATGGGGTAACCGAAGGGCAGTGGGGAGTTATCCGTGGTCCCGACATTGCCCTGCTCTGGTGGGCATCAAGGGGCAGGGGTGTGGGACAAGCCCTCCATGTCTGAAGTTCATTACCCCACCCCAGAGGATTTGGATGGAAGGGCACAATCAGGTGCATGAGGAAGAGCCTGTGGGTCTGCAACAGGCACTGAATTTGCCTGTGGGCCAAGCAGCTGTGAGAAAGGGACCTAAGCTTATTCCCTGGTGTGCTCCCCAAAGCAGGCATAGTGCTAAGCACCATTCCCTTATTACATCTCAGAAAAAGCCCAGGAGGCTGGGACTAGTGTCTCTCTATGAAAGAGAAGAAACTGAGATGTCCTGTAATTTGCCCAAGGTCACACAGCAACAAGATGGTGGGGCAAGAAAGATTTGGGCAGGTGACTCGGAGTTCTTTGGATCTCCTGTCTGCCTGGTGCTGCCTCTAGAAGTTGCTGCTTGAATCTTGCCAGGTTTCCATGATGCCCACTCACACCTTGGCCATAGAGACAGGCATGACATAGTATCAACCGATGTTGGAGATAGTCTCCAACTTGACTTGACAGGAGATAGGGAAGGGGTAGCAATTTGGAATGGAGGCCAGCTCAGCCACTGGTGGCTCAGCTCTTTCCCCTTTCTGATCTAGGTAGGCCTCTTCTCAGGTGAAGTCATTGTCACTGGGCTGTCTTCAGCTGCTCTTATTCCCACAACCTCTGAGACACTGGAGTCCCAGGGTTCAGCCCTGCAGCTCCCTCCCCATCCTCATCTGGGAAGGACAGGCACCCTGAGGGCCCCACCATCAGTCCTTCATATCCAGTTTCATTTCTGTTGAAGGTCAATCTCTTTCACACCTGCACCCCGCCCCCCGCCAGCAGCTGCCCTGAGCCAGGGGAAGGGGCCACCAGAAAATCACTTACCTTCTTGGGGGCTCACAGTCCAGTAGAGGTGTGTGTTTGCACATTTGTGCATGTATGCATGTGTGAGTGTACAAGTGTGTGTGCAAGTGTGTCACAGTCCAGGAGGGGTATATATATGTGCTTGAATGTGCATGCATGTGTCACAGTCCAGCAGGGGTGTGTGTACACACTCACATGTAAAATGTCCGAGGTGTGTCCTGGAAGCATGCATGAGGATAGGGCTGCTTGAGGGAGTGGACAGAGTGACATGGGCCAAGGTGGCTATACAGAGGGGTGTGAGATGGCTACAGCCCAGGGCTTGGGAGGGCAGAGGGCACAGCTGCTGAGATAGGAAGGTCACAGCATGGTGGTGACAGGGTCTGCATTATTTGAGGACAAGTCCAAAAGGAGAAGTTGTCCTGTAGGCTCACCTTGGTGGGATCTCCTCAGGAGGTGCTTCTAACAAGTCCTTAGCAGACTGGGTGCTGAGTGTGGGGTGTGCCCTGGCAGACCCTAGCTTCCAGGTACCATCCACTGAGCCACAGGTTTGGGAGATATGAGGTGGGGGTGGAGGTAGAACTAGAGCCTGAGGATGGTGAGGGCTCCTCATCATGTGATGATGCAGAGTAATGGAGGGTGTAGGAGGCTGGGTGGACTGGGCTTCAGGGACCCCAAGAACTTTGCCAGGGGAGGGGTGAGTCTGGCTGTATTCACAACTCCTTGGCTACCCTCTGGCTGGTCTCGGGAGGCATGGGGAGGGGCATGCCAGGTGGGGGCCTGTGCACCACTGTGTTGACCCACCCCATCTCCCCCGTAGTGAAGAAGAAGCGGACCTGGCACAAACACAGTCCTGGGCAGACGCCTGACGTGAAGCCTGTGCAGAACGGCAGCCAGCTTTTCATCAAGGAGTTGCGGAGTCGGACCTTTCCCAGGTGGGCATCATATCTTCCTGTTGTCTGCTCACTTCCAGGCCCAATACACAACCCCCACAGGCACTGTGGAGCTGTAGTGTCCCCTCCAGGCAGAACATAGTTCCCTGAAACTCCAGGCTCTGACCTCTCCCTTTCTCAGAACCTCTAGGCACAGGGTGGGAGGCAAGAAACCTATGTTCCCACCAAATATGACCTTTCCATGGAACCTTCTTAAGGGAAAGGCCTTAACTCAATTTTAAGATAAGGAGTGGGGCTCCAGCCTAAGACACGGCTGGTCCTGGCCCCCAGGGTCAATAGGTGACCCTGTTGTCCCTAGGTGGTCTCCTAACCCTCCCTATCCCCCACATCCTTGTCCTGCGTGAAGGGCAGAGGGCATGATCAGGGCTGCAGGAATGGCTTTCAGTGAGAAGTGGAATGGTGACATGGGAGCTGCACTGAGCTATTTCTAAGCCCTTCATGCTGGATGACAGTGTTTTTTGTTAGTTCTACTTCTCCATCACCCCATTCTCTCCTTCCTGCGTGGTTTCTAATGGGAATCCAGTGTCTTCAGTGTCACTCTTATCCTTGGTTCTCTATAAACAAGGTAGTTTTTCCCCTCTGGCTTCTTTTTCTCTTTTCTGTTTTTTCCAGCTTTCTTGAGATATAATTCATATGCCATACAAATCACCCATTTAAAGGGTACAATTCAGTTGTTATTGGTATATTCACAGATATGTGTACCACCATTTATTCAATTTGAGAACATTTCATCACCCAAAAAACCCCCATAACTTTATCACTCCCAGTCCTCCTCCCCTCCCCTCAACCCTAAGCAACCACTAATCTGCATTCCGCTTCTGTGGATTTGCATATTGTAGACATTTCATCTAAATGGAGTCATACAATATGTGGCCCCGTGTGTCTGGCTTCTTTCACTGAGCATAATGTTCTCAAGCTTCAACATCATAGCATGTACCAGTGCTTCATTCCTTTTATTGTGGCAGAATAATATTCCAGTGTATGGAAACAGCATATTTTGTTTGTTCATTCATCAGTTGCCAGACATTTGGGTTATTTCTGATTTTTGTGAATAATTCTGTTATAACCATTCTTGTATAAGTTGTATAAGTTGCATGGACATATGTTTTCATTTTTTTAGGAATAATTCTATATTTAATTATCCGAGGAACTGCCAGGCTGTTTTCCAAAATGGTTGCTCCGCTTTGCATTCCTACCAGCAGCATATGAGGGCTCCAGTCTCTCCATGTCCTCAGCAGCACTCATTATCATTTGACTTTTTGATTCTAATTATCTTTGTAGGTGTGAAGTGGTCTCTCATTGTGGTTTTGATTTGCATTTCTCTAATCATTACGTGATGCTGAGCACCTTTTCATGTGCTTGTTGGTCATTTGTATATCTTTTTTGGAGGAATGTCAGTTCAGATCCTTTGCCCATTTAAGTTATTTTTGTCTTTTTATTATTGAGTTCTAAGAGTTTTTGTATATTTTATATACAAGTCCATTATCAGACATACGATTTGTGAATACTCTATCCCATTTCACGGGCTGACTTTTCATTTATCTCGATGGTGTCCTTTGAAGCATAAACTTTTGTAATTTTGATGAAGCCTAATTAATTTAACTTTTTCTTTTGCTGTTTGTGCCTTTATTGTCATATCTAAAAATCCCTTGCCAAATCCAAGATGATGAGGATTTTTCCTATGTTTTAAGAGTATTTTGGGTTTTTTTAGTTTTAGTCTTACACTTTGGTCTTTGATACATTTTCAGTTAATTTTTTCATGTAGTGTGAGATAAGGTTCTAACTTCATTTTTTTTTTTTTTGCTTGCAGCTATCTGTTGGTACCTGCACCATTTGTTGAAAAAGACAATTCTTTCATTCTTACATGGTGTTAACACTATTGTCAAAAATCTCTCAGCTGTAGACGTATGCACTTATTTCTGGACTTAATTCTATCCCATTGATCTCTGTTTATCTTTAGTCCAGTCTTTCACTGTCTTGATTACTGTAACTGTACCTTTGCAGTAAGTTTTGAAATCAAGAAGTGTGAATCCTCCAATTTTGTTTTTCTTTTTCAAGATTATTTTGGTCATCTTGGGCCTCTTGCAATTCCGTATGAATATTAGGATCATCTTGTCAGTTTCTACAAGGAGATCATCTGAGATTCTGATATAGATTGTGTTCAATCTATAGATGTAGAATCACAGTATTGCCATCTTAACAATGTTAAGTTTTCCGAATTCGTGAATACGAGGTACTTTTCCACTTAATGAGATCTTTTAAATTTTTTCAACAATGTTTTGTAGTTTTCAGAGTATAAGTTTTGCACTTCCTTTGTTAAATTTATTCCTAAGTGATTTATTCTTTTTGATGCTCTTGTAAATGTATTTTCTTCATTTTATTTTCAGATTGTTAATTGCTACTGTACTGAAATGCAATTGATTTTTATATATCGAGCTGATATCCTGCAAACTTGATGAACTAATTTATTCTTTCTAGTAGATTCCTTATGTTTTTTTATACACCCGATAATGTCATCTTTCCTCAGCTGTGTCCAGTCTATTGCCTCCTTCATTTCTGTTGTTTTTTAAAAATTCTAGCATTTCCTTTTGATTCTTAGAGTTTCCATCTCTCTATTTACATTACCCATCTGTTCTGGCATGTTGTCCATTAGTTCTAACATGTTAATCATAGCTATTTTAAATTTTCTATTTGGTAATTCCAAATTCTGTGCTTTATCTGAGTCTTGTTCTGATGCTTGATTTGTCTCTTTAGACTATGGGGTTTCTTGCCTTTACCGTACCCTATAATATTTTGTTGAAAGCTGGGTAATAGGAACTGAGGTAATTAGGAATTTAATGCAAGGTTTTATGTTGACCTGACTAGGAGCTGGGCTGTTAATGTTTGCTGTAGCTGTAGGTACCAGAAGCATCACTTTCTTCTGGTTTCCTTGTTTCTTCCCCCCTTGTTTTACTTTCTTTGAATTTCCCTAAGAACTCCTTCTGAAATAGTCTGTGTCTTGCAGCTCTCTCAACTATACTTCACTATTATTATAATGATATATGGTGGTAAGGTTTTGGAGTAGGGAAGTGTTCTGTAATTTAATGATTAAAGCTCATGTTTTAGTGGGCCTGAGACTCATAGCTGTTACCTTCGGAAGTGTTTCATGGGTTTTTGTTTTTCTCTCCTTATGGAGGACAGACAGGCCATGGGGCTGCAGCTGGCTCCTTGTTCTTCCTATCAGACAGGATTCTGGTAAAGCAGATTCTCCTGGGGTAAACTTGATTATGGAGAACATTCTGAGTGTATTTAAATATAGTTACTTTTCCCTTCCCCCTGCCTGAAATAGGAACAGATTGTTCATCATGAGAACCCATTAGAATTCCTGGAGGTAAAATCCATGAAAGTGTGGGTTTCCTCTAAAGCTGGGCCCCCATGAGTTTTTAACTATCAAGGTAGTCCACACTCAAATTCCACACTTTGTCAAAAGTTCCCGTTTAAGTACTTTTTTCCTGCCAGTTACTGCCTCCAGCAGCTTCTGCTTCAGGTAAGGTTTTCTTGGCTGTGATTTTCCGTATTTGCCTGTCTCTCCAGATTTTGGGGTGGCTTTTTTCTGTGTAACCCCAATTATCTGATGGCTCTAAGAGAAGTCTTTGGTTTTCAGTTTGTTCATATTTGCTTGTTGTGAGGACAGCAGTGGCAACTTCCAGGTGATTTACATGTGAGATTTGACACTAGAAGTCTGATTCCATGTTATTTTAACCACTTCCCATTAATTAGATTGTCTTTTTATTGTTGACTTGTAAAAGTCCTTTACATCATGGGGCCCCATCCCCTGGGCTGTGGACCAGTACTGGTCCATGACCTTTGAGGAACCAAGCCACATAGCATGAGGGAAGCAGCGGGTGAGTGAACACATTACCGCCCCACATGAGAGCTCCACCTCCTGTCCCTGCCAGCGCATCTGTGGAAAAATTGTCTTCCACAAAACTGGTCCCTGGAGCCAAAAAGGTTGGAAATTGCTGCTTTACGTCATCTGGATACTCATCACTTATCAGATATTTTCTTTCATTCTATGTGTTGTCTTTCTACTCTTAATAGTGCTCATCTGAAGCACAAAAATTTATAATTTTGATGAAGTCTAATTTATCTATTTTTTCTTTTGCCATTTGTGCTTTTGGTGTCTAAGAAATCAGCACTAAGTGTAGTTCATGAAAATTTATGCCTGTGTTTTCTTCTAAAAGCTTTATAGTTTTAGCTTTTAAATGTAGGCCTTTGACTAATTTTTAGTTAATTTTTATATATGGTGTGGGTCAGGGTCCAACTTGATTCTTTTGCATATGGATATCCAGTTCTCCATATATCATTTGTTGAAATGACTGTTCTTTCTCCATTGAATTTTCTTGGCACCTTAATAAAAAGCAGTTGATCATAGATGTGTGGGTTTATTTCTGGACACTCCATTATGTTCCATTGATCCATGCCTCTTCTTATGCCCATACCACACAGTCTTGATTAATATGGCTTTGTTATAAATTTTGAAATTGAGAAGTGTCCTTCAATTTTGTTGTTAATTTTTAGGACTGTTTTGGTCATTTTGGGACCTTGCATTTCCATTCAGTATTCCAAGTTTAGCTTGTCAGTTTCTGCAAAGATGTCAACTGGTATTTTGATAGGGAGTATGATGAATCTGTATATCAATTTATCATTGAGAAGAACTCTGTCTACATTTGCTGCATCCTCAGACCCCAGACCCACCCTGTGCAGGGTCTGCTCACCCGTTAAGGGGCTAGGGAGTGGGACTGGAACCAGGAGAACAAGGTAGGTAGGGGAGGATCTCAGCTTTGGTAGGAGGGATGGGTGCTGTGTGTCCCCATCCCCAACTTACCACTCACCTCACCCCTGGCTAGGCCTCTCAGACCTTGAGCTTTCCATCTATGAGGAATATTTAGGACTCTGCTGTCACAGCCCTATAACCCCTGGGCATGACACTGTGGGGAGTCCTCCACTTGGGGCCATGAGAGATGTGTGACAGGAGCTTAGGTTCCACATCTCCAGCCCTGAGCCCCTGTCCAGACCTGTCACAGTGCAGGGAGGCTGGGACCTTGGCTGATGTAACCTCTAACTTGCATTTCCCTGCAGTGCGGAAGATGTAGTGGTCCGTGTGCCAGGTAGCCAGCTCACACTGGGCTACATGGAGGAGCATGGCTTCACAGAGCCCATTCTTGTTCCCAAGAAAGATGGATTGGGCCTGGCAGTCCCGGCCCCCACCTTCTATGTCAGTGACGTTGAGAACTACGTTGGTAAGTGCCTCCCCCCTCACATGGCCATGGGCACCCAGGGCCTGCTGGCCTGAAGCCCTGGTTGTGTTCCTGTGCCATGTAGTGGGTGTGACTCAGGGTTTCTGCTCTCTATTCTGTATGTTCTTGTTAGCATTAGACCCCATGTCCCACCTAAGTGGTGTGTGATCTTGGTCCCCTCCCCTCTCAGTTACTCCAGCTGCAAAGTGGGATCTGTCTTGGAGACCCCTTGATTCTGTCAGCTGCACATTCCATTACTTTAGGGCTCTAATAAGAGTCATGCCAGGAGGACTTGGCCGGGTGAGCACACTTCCCATAAGGTTTGTACTTTGTCCTCCTCAGCCTGTTCTGGTGGCTGGTCTTGCTCACCAGCACCAGGATGAACCTTCCCATGACCCAGGACTGCCTCTCTCCTGGGTCTTTCTCTGTTCCAGCTGATGTTGGCAGCCTGGTCTCATGTCTCCTGGGAATTGCTAGTACTGTAGACACCTTCAGGCAGGACACTTTGAGGAGGAGGGAAATGCCTGTGTGTGCCAAGTGATTGTCCATGAGGCAGCTGGCATGGAGAGACCTGCACACACTCAGCAGTGATCCCAACAGGGCTGGCAGCCACAGGGCCTTGACTTTGAGGCTCTCATCGTTGCCAGGGATTGGTGTGTTCACAGGGATGCCTGGGTGGCCAGTGGGGGGAAAGGAAAGACCCTGAAATGTCAAATGGCCAAGCCAGCACTGGCCATATGCTGGATAGTGAGGGTGCATGTGCTGGGACTACAGAGGAACTGCACCATTGCCAGAAGCTTGACCTTTGGCATCTCTATAGCATACTGTGGGGGCAGGCATGGGGACTAAATGACATCAGGTGTATGAAAACCAGAGACCACAACCCCCCACTGGAGCTGGAGTCCCCAGGGGCTGGCCAACTTATGGAAGGGAGGGAGAGGGATTCACTTTTCAGCCTCGTGATGACTGCTGTCCAGGATGTGTGCCAGGTCTGTAAGAGCACCTGCAAGAACAGCCAACATCTAGTGGGTGTCTCCCAGGAGCCAGGTGTGGTCCTACAGGCCCCTGGCTTGGTCTACCGAGGCCTTGCCCCTGCACCACAATTGTTCCACATGGGGAGACAGTCTAGAAGTCTCAGGGAATGTTATAGTAAATGTCTTTTTTCCTCTCTTAATTGTTTTATTATGGAACTTTTCGAACACTAAAAAAGAGAGGAGTCAACAGTGAGCCCCCATGTGCCCAGTACTGGCCACAAAAATCATCAGCTTGCAGCTCTTTTTCTGTCTCTGCCACTGTTTTCTGATTACCACCCCCCCCACCACTCAAAGTATTTTAAAGCTAATCTCTGGGACATCCATGATATCACCCATGACAACTGCACTACACAGCTCTAACAGACAGTATTTTTAAGAAATGTAATCACAATTCTGTTCTTGTACTCTACAACTCAAATGATATTTCCCTAATGACAACCTAAGACCCACTGTAATTCTCCCCAGTTGCCTAAAAAACACCATTTTACATTTGGCTGTTTGAAGGAGAATCCAAACGAGGCTACACATTGCACTGGGTTTTTATGTTCCTTCAAGTATCTTTTCTTCTGGAACAGCTCCCTCTCCTTTCCATTCACTTGGTTTGTTAGATAAATGGTTTGTTGGTCCTGGAGAATTTCCTACATTGGAATTTAGGAAAATCTTACACTGGAATTTGGCCGACAACATCTCTGTGGTGTTGTGTAGCATGTTCCTCTGTCCCCAGGAGTTCCTGCACCACATAGTGAGAAGCTTGCTCACGTCTGCATTCAGGTTGTCAGCCTGATCCTTCCCAGTAGAGGGCGCTTTCATTTAGCTGGAGGCCTTTAGTGCCTGACCACCCACTTTTAGGCAGTCCAGCCTCATCGTCCATCAGTCTTTCAGCCTGAGGTCCAACCCGCTGTGGAGGACTGTTGGGAAAAGTTGGCTAATCCCTCTGTTAACTGTGGGTCTTGCACAAAGAACTTCCCTCATTGGTGACTTGGTTGTGCGGAACTTTCTTTTTATCACCAACAATATTTACCTGTACTTTTTCCTTCATCAGCTATAGAAAAAATAGGATAAATGTTTTCCTTTTATTTGTCAATTTTCAGAATAATGAGTTGGTACTCTAGACATGCAGAAGTTTCTTGACTTTTTAATTTTTAAAGTATAAGTGTGTGCCACTCATTATTTGAGACATACACTAAAAATGTTGTCATTACTTATCTCAAGTTCAAATTTACCTGGAATCCTCTTTTTTTAATTGCTGATCTGGCCACCTTAGCTGAGGCTGGTGACTCTGCACTGCACCACGGGTCCTCTTGACAGCCCAGAGGGGGTGAGGGTGGGGAGGGGTTGCTGGTTAGTAGAGACCTGAGCCTCAGCTTGCAGCCCTCCCCTCCATGGCCACCCCTTCTGCTTGTCCAATTTCACTGGTGGCCAGGTCATCTTCCCCTGGGGCACTCACTCCCTTCCACCACCTTCCTAGGCCCAGAACGGAGCGTGGATGTGACAGACGTCACCAAGCAGAAGGACTGCAAGATGAAACTGAAGGAGTTTGTGGACTACTACTACAGCACCAGCCGAAGGCGGGTCCTCAGCCTCACCAGTCTCGAGTTTTCTGATACCAGGTGAGCATGTTGGGTGGGGCCTGGGGCTGGGCCCTTTGCTCCAGGGAGGCACACAGGTGGTATGTCTCAGGCTGTTTTTTCTCTTAAGTATGAAGGTTATGCATTGTGAACAATTCAAACAGAAAATGAAGAACAGGACACCAACTCCTCCTCTGGTCTGCCCTGTCCTACTCCCCACAGAGAATCATTGGTAACAACCTGGACTACTTTCCTCCAGAATGCACATGCTCATGCATGCCATACTCATGGTACACACACACACTTGTGTGTATGTCTTATGCAGACACACCCACACACAGGTATACACACCCCACCCCTATGCCACACTGTCATGTGGCATGACACACATACTTGTGTGCTTGCTCATGTGCCTGCACATACTTTAATTTGCACCTTTAGCACAATGGGATCATGCCATAGCAGCTGCTCTGCTCCTGCTTTCCCAGCATTAGCCACCCCACTGTCATCCGCCTACCCCATCCCCCATGTTGGGGCCCTGCCCTTCTGGCTGCTGTTCTCAGAGACAAGGTTCCCACACAAGGCATCAGGACTGTCTGGGCCCACCTACTTCCAGGCTTCTGTTGTCAGAGGCTGGTCAGACTCTGGTTCTACCTCCTGTCTTTATGACCCTGTTCTCTCAGGACCACCTGCTCAGCCCTGCCCACCCACAGTTATGCCCCTCTTGCTCCCTCTCAAATCCCCACTGCTCTCCATCTGGCCCTTGGGAAAGATCTGGTATGCTCTCTACCACAAGGTGTGATTTGATGATGGTTCAGTTTAAGAACAATTTCACTTTTGCATTATTTCCCCCTTATTAATTCTAGAACGTGCACAAGATAACAAAATAGCCCATCTCCAAAAGGTCAGGTGGAAAAAAAAGTAAGAGTTATCAAAAACCACATTGAGAAATGGAATACAGAACTACCAGGAGCTGTAATGAAATGGATGCTGGGTTTCATTTGCTGAGCTTCCTGACAGCAAAGGCAAAAAGGGAAATAAGGTGGATGATTATGGTATCTGGAGAAAACAGCCTCTTATCTTGGCATTTACAAGAAGGATTTTCTCCAAGGCAGAGTTCTGAAGAGTGGGTTACTTTGGTACCAAAGAACACACTCATGTGTGTTCATCAACTTGATTGGCCACCCTGGCCAGAGGGATCTTCAGAGAGTGAAACTAGGATAATGGAGCTAGGCCTGGGGTTTCCCCTTGGGCCTCTCAGATCCACCACTTTGCTGGCAGAAAAATATATGGTGTTTCTGGTGTCCTCTGGCCCTGTCCAAGGACAGTTTGGGTGGGGTGGAAGACATTTACATTTCAGTCCAGGCCATTCATGGTCTTGATGCCAGAGTTATCGAATGCCCTGGAGTAAAGTGCTACACCAGTCGAGGGGGAGGATGTATGGTTTCTGTTAGGTTGGAGTCACTCAAGAAACCTGATGGACACAGCGAGCTAAGGAGCAGGGTTTATCAGTGGAGAATAAGAGGGAAAGTGGAGCCAACCTAGGGAAGATGGGGAGCCAACCAAGGGAGGTTAAGACTAGCTCGGTTGTTCTTAGGGCAGGGTTTTTAAGCTCAAAAACCCACCAAGGATAACTGGTTAGGGTGTCAGAGTCTGATCAGCTAGAGCTGGTTGCTGGGTGCCATTTCTGCTGACCATTGTTCTTGATACACCTTGTCAAGCTCAAGTTAAAGCTGCATCCTGTTATGCCGGATAGGCTGACCCCAGACCCCAACCTTAGCAGGGCATCTGTTTGTCCTGGGTAGGGTCGGCAGGCAGTTTCCCAGGCAGGCATTTTCCCAGGCTACAGTTTCCCACTGTACAGTTTCCCGCCTGGTGATTTTCCATTCCTCCTAGGCCTACCTAGGTCTGTCAGTTTCTGCTTCATTAGTGCAGTCTGTCCCCAAAGATGTTGTCAGGGTCTGCAATGGCTGGGCCCAACCCCATGAACTGTCTGGGGCTACATTTAAGGCATGCATGGGGTTTTGTGTTACCTTCCCTTTTCTCTGGGTGTCTCTGAAGGACTTCAGGGAGCAGCTGGTATTGGCAGCAGGCTGTGTATCTGAGAAGCCAACAAGCAAGGGAAGAAGGACATTTGGGGCCATGTGGGGGGCGTGGCAGTGGCCCTGCTACTATGAATGGTGCATGGAAGGTCATGAGCATCCTAGGCTGGTGAGGCAGGGGCCCCTCTCCTAGGGCAGTGCTGCTCCTAGACTGTGGAGGGTTTGGGAGGTAGACACAGGTACAGATGGGCAAAGAGGATTCTCATGGGGGATGGAGATTCTAGTTTGGAAAAAGCCAGAGATTTAAAGAGGAGGGCCAGTGACTAAGGCCATTGAGCTCAGGGCAGCCTGACCTCTGATTTGTGATAGTATCGTAAGGGTGGCATGGCCTTCAATGCAGAGATATGCAGATTCCATCCTGCCTGAGGCAGCCAGAACAGAGACCAGCCCTTGAGGCAGCTGAGGTATCACTGCACAGGTGCTACGGAGCTGGACATTCTTAATGCAGTATTGTGCATTTTACCCAGGACAGGGACATTTAATTGAAACAAAGGCTGCCTTCACCTTTTTGCACATTCCCTGGAAGTAAGCTGGCTGGTGTGACAGAGACTGATGTGGCACAGGGCTCCTGGCACCCTGTTGTCAGTGCTGGAGATAAGTGGCTTTTCTTTAGGCGATGCCACGAGGCTCCTGGACTATACGTGAGAAATGATACTCTCAGCCCATCATGCCAGCACAGTGTGGACCAACCCAGGAAAATTCCCTTTCTGGGTACCTAGGAAGAGTCTGTATCCAGGGTGGATGGTCCTCAGGCCTTCTCCACACACATCTTTGGATGCGGAGACCAGTGTTAGATACTTGCCACAGCCAAAGCTAGCGTCTGGGCTTGTTCTGCTTTCTATGAGCCTCAGTTTTCACATCTGTAAGATGAGAACAATGCTGTGTAGCTAGAAGTAAGAAATATGTGTGGGACATGTGTCTCAGAGCACTTTTCCTGCCCTTCCTGGGGCATAACAAATGTGGTGATACTTTCCCACCACTGTTGACCCCTCTTCCTGTCCCTGCCAGAATGTCTAGCTTTGTGGAGCCACCTGACATTGTGAAGAAACTGTCCTGGGTAGAAAACTACTGGCCTGATGATGCATTGCTGGCCAAGCCCAAAGTGACTAAGTACTGCCTGATCTGTGTGAAGGACAGCTACACCGACTTCCACATTGACTCCGGGGGTGCCTCTGCCTGGTACCACGTGCTTAAGGTGAGCCTTGGGGGCTCACCCCACCTTTGCCAGATCACTGTTGGTCTTCAAAAACGTCTGCAGTCTTCACAAGCCTTAGTGGTGGCTGACACTTGGAAGGACGAGAGATAAGATGTTTTTCCCCCTGGAGGTGTGGGGGTAGGAACACCTTAAGACCAAGCTAGCATGCATGTGTTGCCTTTTTCTAAAGACTGAGAGACTCATGAGGCAATCAGAAGAGGCCCACTGGAGTGGTGATAGAGTGCCCAGTGCCACTCTTATCTAGGGAAGGAACAGCAGTGCAGGGAAGAATTCCTGAAGGGGAGCTTGCCCCACTGCCCCCCCTCACAAAGAAGTGTGAGGGATGGGCCAGGTGGTGGGGGCAGGCTTCAAATACATCTGAGTGGCAGGGTGGGCTGGGGGCCCCTGGCCAGGGGCAGATAGAGAAGTGAGGAGGAAAGGAAGATGTGAAAACAAACAATAAAGGAGACCCTGAGCTTTGGGTTCAGCTGCTTCGCCTAGTTCTCTCTAGACTGAGCAAGTCCATCCTGCTTGTCCCTCAGTCTGTCTGCCCTGAGAGTGAGGAGCTCCATGTCTCCTGGCCCTGGTTTCAGCATAAGGTCTGCCAGGGCCTGGCAGTGGGGCCTTCTGCCATCTCCAGCTGAGACACGAACCTCTCCTGTAATTCAGGAACCAATGGGGTCACAGCTTTGTTTCCCCTTGGCACACATGGTATCCCTATTGCGGCAGAGTTGTGGTATGTGGGGTGGCGAGGGTGCCCTGACCATGTCTAGGTTCTATGCCTAGAACCTTCTGAACACACCGACTTCTGAATTGTAAAGCACATGTGGCTCCAGTGTTTTAGACATGGTGGGCCCGGGTAGGATGGTGTTCAAGCCAGGACCCAGAATGAGGACCCCAGCGTCCCCAGGACATGGCGGGCTCTGCTCATGCCCCAGCACCTCTGGGTTGTGGCAGGCTCTATCACTTTATTCACGGCATGTGGCGAGCTCTGCCAATGGCCTCTCGTTGGCAGGGGGAGAAGATTTTCTATCTCATCAAGCCAGCTTCCGCCAACATCTCCCTGTATGAGCGCTGGCAGTCGGCCTCGAACCACAGTGAGATGTTCTTTGCTGACCAGGTGGACAAATGCTACAAGTGTACCCTCAAGCAGGGCCAGACACTCTTCATCCCCTCAGGTGAGTACCTTGTCCCCATGTCACGTCCCCATCGCTGGGATCTGCCCTGAAAGGGTACATCCTGGCTGACTGGCTGCTGCTTTGTCCTGGGGCAGGCCTGTTCAGTCATCGTTGGGATCACCTCGGGCCAAGAGCCCTCGCAGCCTCCAGCCTGACTGTGCTCACAGAAGCCAGGCCAGGGGCATGGGGTTGTGTGGGCACCCCAAGAGCCCAGCCTTGCCATCTGAGATGGCTGTTTGCTGATCTTGACATTTCAGACATGGAAGGAGGAAGCAGGACATGAATAGATAAATGCCCTTTATATGTGTCACTTTGCTTCCTTTGTAAATATTTCACCATCTCTGAAAGACTTTCTTTTAAAAATAACATAAGTACAATAGTGTCATCACACCTTGAAAATGAATAGTTAACAAGCCCTTAGTTTCACTAAATAGCTGTTTGATGCTCATATTTTCTTACTCTCCCTCCTGGAGGCCTCATGTTTCTATTGACTTCTGTGCCTCTGAGTCTTTCTTGATCTAGGTCCACCCCCACACCACACCTGGTTCCCACAGTCAGTTGTTTCCCCAGGTCTGGCCTGGGCTCCATCTCTGAGCATGACGTAGAAATGAACCCAGCTCTCCAAGGAGATGTGACAGCCCTGCGTCATCATCTTTTGCCCCTGCATGTGGAGATTGGGGGTGATTATCAGGCAGCCTGACCCTGGTGGGTCTGACCAAGTCCCCTTAGCTCGCAGGCCTGAGTTCCCCTGTCTGTACTGTTCAGGGCTGGATTGACCAGACTGGGCCAGCTTGGACACAGTCTCCTTCCTGGAGGGCACACCCACTCAGTACACGAGGCCAGGCCAGAGCTCCTGCTGTGGGTATCAGGTGGACGGGGCACTGAGCCCATGCTGGCCAAAGACAGGCCAGGCAGCCTCCGAGAGCCTGGCGTGAGAACGCCGTGAAGGGCTAGCCACATCTGTCTCCCCCAGGCTGGATTTATGCCACACTCACGCCCGTGGACTGCCTGGCCTTCGCGGGACATTTCCTCCACAGCCTGAGTGTGGAGATGCAGATGAGGTAGGGCCATACCTGCCCCCGGGCTCCACCAGGCAGGGTCTCCACCATCATTATGATGCCACCTCCCCTGAGTGGCTGGGCCTCCATGATTGTGGGAAGGAGGAGGAGATGGGCCCTTAAGGTGCCTAGTCTCTGGACAGCCTCCATGGCCCGTGGTGGGTTTGGAGTGAACTGAAAGGCTGAGCGGCCTTTCCCATAGGCACTGACCCAAAGTGATCCCCTCTTCACCTCTCCATGCAGGGTCTAGCAGGGAGGCCTGAGTGGGCTTGGCCTCAGTGTGGCCTTGTCTGGCCATGCTTGGGGTGGGCTCACCCTCCTTTAGTGCCCCCTGCTCAGGGCTCATTGCACTAAGTATTTCTTTGCTGTTGCTTCCAGAGCATATGAAGTGGAAAGAAGGTTGAAACTGGGCAGCCTGACTCAGTTTCCCAACTTTGAAACTGCCTGCTGGTACATGGGAAAGCACCTGCTGGAGGCCTTCAGAGGTGTGTCCTGGCATCTTTGCCTATAGCTTTGGGTCATGTTTGTGTGTGGAGCTCAGGGATACCAGGACAGGGAACAGTTCTACCCTCATGCAGCAGGGCAGCTGGGCCCTGGGGAAGGCTGACCACTACCTTCAGGGAGCTCAAGTCCCCTCAGCTCCTAGGCCTTGGTCCCTGTCTGTTCCTGTGGGGCTGGAGTGGACTCTGCCTGCAGGAGCCCTCTGAGGTTTCAGAAATAGTGCTGGCCATGCTTTTCCAGGCCTGGTGTGGGTTCTGCTTGGTGTCTGTGGCCTCATGTGAGTACTGACAGGGCTCAGTCAGGACATCCAGAGACCTAGGGGTCTGACTAACCCTGGGCCACCAGCTGAGGGACCCTGAGGCATCCCTGCTATATGGCTGGGTGTGCATGTTAAGGTCACATGGAGGGCCCATGGGAAGCAGAAGGCTTCACAGGGTCTCTGACCTCTGAGAACAAGGCACCCTCAGTCCTGTGATGCCCTGCTAGTCATGCCTTAGGCATCAGTGCTGGCACCCATCCTAAGATCCACAGATTTTCTGCAGCCTTGTGAGGAAACTGGAGGAGCTTTGCTTTGATGCTGTCTTTTTTCAGCGGTGCCTAACTGGAACCTACTCTTTTGAGCAGAATGGAGCCCACCTACTGGGACCCTCTGGACTTTGGCTCTAGTTTGAGAAGAGAAAGCTGAAAATGATGATTAACCTGAGCTGGTCAGGTTTCAGTGACATTTGTCCACTGAACCCTAAATTCGGAGCTCTGAACTGTATCTTGGCAAAGGGCGTGCTCTGCACTTGGGGCTTGGTGGGCACTGGAATGGGGAAGTGTGGGTGCAGCCACACTGGGCACTGACTGAGAGTCCAGGGTGACTTCTGTCCAGCCGAGCTATGCTGGGGCATCCCAGTCCCACTCTGCTTCAGGTCCTCCTCTGGAAAAGGTGACAGCATAGCTCTTTGGGGCCAAGAAGACCCAGGGAGCTGCCTTCTTTCAGGCAAACTTGGTTACCTGGTAGTGTCAGAGCTCTCCAGCAGAGGCGGCAAATGCTCTGTCCCTTTTCTACAGGGCTGGCCTTGGCCCCCAAGGGCGTCTTTGAGATGAGCCCCAACAGGAACCAGACCTCTCTCCCCATGGTCCATCAGCTGTGCATGGGTGACGTGAGGGTGGGAATCAAAAAGCACCTAGGGATGCTTGGTGCGGAGCACCACCCTGACACCTTGCTGAGGTGGTCCGGGGACCAGGCAGAGGGGGAGCCATGCCACTTGTGTGGGAGGCCTGGAGCATGGATGGTAGCAGGGCCAGTTCTGTCTGGATGGGTATCCACCAGGTTCCAAGAGGAACCGTTGGCAGTTGGGCAGGTGGCAGTGGGTGGAGGCCTCTGGAAAGTCCAGCCCTGAGCAGTTTCTCCATTCCTACCCTCTACCCCGTCCTAGGTGTGGAGTTGCCTGTGGTGGGTGGGTGAGGATGGGTTAGCACCCACCTGAGGAAACCTTTCTGTCTCTCCCAAGGTTCTCACAAATCGGGGAAGCAGCTGCCCCCTCATTTAGTTCAAGGAGCTAAAATTCTCAACGGTGCTTTCAGATCATGGACAAAAAAGCAGGTAGGGAAGCATACCAGGTGTAACCCGGGTGATGGCAGGTGGTAAGCCATTTTAGGGTTTGTCCTTCTTTTCATGGGAATTAGTATTTGAAGAGCAGGTGGGTGCCACCAGCCCAGGTCAGACACCTGGGTCGTGGCGGTGGGGCGGGGGGTGGGGGGGTGGTGGCGTGGAAGCAGAAGAGCCCTTCATTCTGGAGCTTGGCCTAAAGTGTAGGGGCTGGGTGGTCTGGAGATTCAGTGGAAGGCAGGCTGGTGATAGAGACATCACTGAGTGAACCCCTAGTGGTCAGGGAGCAGGAAGACTAAGCAGCTGCTAGCTTGATGACTGTTTACTGGGCTCTGGACAGGAGAGCTTGGATGTTCTCTCAGCCTTTCCTGGCCCAGATATCAGCTTGACCTGGCTTTGCCCTATGACAAGGGCAGGCCCTTTCCCCTGTGACCCCTCCCTCCCCCTGCAGTAGCACTATCCTGTGCCCCTCCTGTAGCACTGTGCTTTGCCCCTCTCATGTCCCCTGCAGTGACACTGTCCTTTCCCCCACAGCCCCTGCAGGTGAGTGCTCACACCTTCACTAGCACCCAAGCAGCCCTGTTTTTTCCATGGAGGCCCCAGAGAGCAACTTCAGACTTCCCTTGACATTTTGCCTGGATTGTTGGTACAGAGAGAGGGGAGTCCCAGACCGCTCAGCCTCAGTCACTCTTAGGGGCAGTGTCCCAATCAGGGGAGCCAGCACTGTCTGAGCAGGCCCTGTAGGAGGCTTTGAGGGTTGGGGCCAGGAGGGGAACAGATGTGTGCTTCCTGCCTCTCTCATGAATGGGCCTGGTGGAGTGGGTTGACCAGTACCCTCCCAGCGCTGTCCTCTGGCCTCAAGGCTTGGAGTGAGCAGTGCAGAGTGTCCCTTTCGCTTCATTTCACCTAGGGGGCCAGGAGGAGCAGCCTTGTGCTCAGGAATGAGGAAGAACAGAGCCCACATTTACTCCATAGCTGGTGGTAGCTTTGGGTACCTTGTCCTCTCTAGGACTCAGTTTCTCCATTTATCAAGTGGGGTCATGGTAGAGCTTTCTTGTCAGGGCAGTGTCTGGCTGGAGTGGGCTGATTTCTCCAGGACCCCATGCAGCTAGTTCATGCCCATGGCAGCCCCTGCCCTAAGTCTGTCCGGGTAGCAGTGGGTCCTAGGTCAGTAGACAGGGCAGGGCCTGGAGAGAAAAAGAAGGTTAGTCAGGAATCAGAGAGGGTGAGCATGCTTGGGTCCCTGTGGGTAGAAGGGGAAGTGGTGGTGGACATGGCACAGAGTATGTGTATCCTCACCCAGACTCAATGGTTGACCTGTTCACCCTGTCCATGGCTGTCCTGCAGGCTTTGGCAGAGCATGAAGACGAGCTCCCAGAGCACTTCAAACCCTCACAGCTCATCAAAGACCTCGCCAAAGAGATCCGGCTCAGTGAGGTAGGGCTGACCACCAAGGCCCACTGACCCTGTTTGTGGGAGCCCTCTGTCTTCTCTGGCTCTCCCAGAGCTGCCTGCCAGGGATGGCCACATGGGCCACCTGCAAGATGTGGGCTCAGACTCTTAGGTCCCTATGGCAGGCTGCCATCTCCTGGCAGGAGTTTAAGGCGTGAGAGATCGAATGGGCTCTCCTCATGGGGATGGGGGAGGACGATTCCGGCCCTTTCAGCAATACCCACCAAGGAGGTAGGGGAGTCAAGTGGCTGATAATGTAGATGAATGTGGCCATGGCTCATAGATGGTGTAGGCAGTTATGGGTATAGGTAGGCATGTCACACAGATGGTGGCAGATGTGAGCATGCCACACAATGGTGTACGTGGGTGTGTCTGTGTCACATGGGTGGTATAGAAGGATATGAGTGTTTAACACATGAATGATGTAGGATAGGTGTGCCCATGTCACATGGATGGTGTAGATTGATGTGCCCATATCACATGGATAGTATAGACAGATGTGATTGTCTCACACATATGTTGTAGTATAGATGTGACTGTGTCAACAATGGTGTAGACAGATAAAAGTGTGTCACACAGATAGTGTAGAAGGATTTGCCCATGCCATATGGATGATGTAGATGGATGTGCTGTGCCACATGAATGGTATAGATGGATAGGAGTGTATGACACAGATAGGATAGCATGTCACAGGACTAAATAGTTGGATGTGTCTGTGTCACACAGTGGTGTATTTGGATGCCCCTTTTCTGCTTGAGTGTCTCCCATGGCCTGAGGCCATGAGCCCCTTCTGGCAGGAAGTGGTTGGTTACTTCTTTCTCTCCTTTCCCCAGAATGCCTCCAAGGCCACCAGACCAGAAGTGACTGCGGCCATCTCCTCGAATGAGGTCTGTTTTGGGGACCGAGAAAAGGAAGAGCCCCCATCCCCCATTGAGGCCAGCCCTCCTCGGTCCTTTCTGGAGAAAGTGTCCAAAAAAAAGACTCCCAAAACCATGAAGATGCCCAAGCCATCCAAAGTCCCCAAACCCCCAAAGCCCCCCAAGTCCCTGAAGTCCCCCAAATCACTAAAGCTCAAGGATGGGGGCAAGAAGAAAGGGAAGAAGAGTAGGGGATCAGCCTCGCCTACTATCCCCAACCTGGACCTGTTGGAGGCCCACACCAAGGAGGCACTGACTAAGATCGAGCCACTCAAGAAAAGCAAGGTGGGTGGCCTTGATCTCCCCACCTGTAGTCACTGGGCCTGCAGACACCTCTAGGGGCCAGGACTGTGGGGTGGAGCTGGGCTGCCATGTTCTTATACTAGAGACCCAGGGCAGATGGGTTCTGCCCCAAGCTTGGGATGGCGGGCAGTTCAGGAGAGGCTGTCATGAGGAAGGCAGCTATGTCTGTGCTGGGACAGTGTGGCAACACAGAGGGTCACCTGGGGGATGAGCTGGCTGAGTTTCCCTGTGGCCCAGGCATTGGCTGGGATCTGAAGGTGGGTTAGGCACCAAGTGGAGGTCAGTGGAGAGGCAGGAGGGGCCCAGCAATGGGGCCAGGTTGCCTGGGGAACCTGAGCCCTGTCAGTAGTGAGAGAGGTGGGCCTGGCCCTGAGGAACTACCAGTGTAATCTGAGGGTCTTAAATATGGGCTTCAGGGACCATGCGTTTTTGAGACCAGGTCTTGCTGAGTGATTTGTTGCTAGTGGGAGGCCGTTAAGCTTCCAGGAGGTCAGTGACCACCATGGCCAGTGTTGCAGGGCTGCAGTGGGGTATACTGGTTTTTCCTTCCTCAAGGTGAAGAGGGTAGATAAATGAATGAATAGATGGATGGATGGAAGGGAGGAAAGAGGGAGGGAGGAATGGAGGCTGGAATGAGGGTAGATGGATGGGTGGGTAGGTCGGTGGATAGATGGGTGCATGGTGAATGTATGGTAGAGAGGGATTGGTGTGTAGATGGGTAGTGGGTTAGTGGATGGTGGATGGGTGGGTGGGTCGATGGCTAACATGGGCCAGGAAGAGAGAGGGTCTCTGTGGCTCTTGTTTTGTCCTGTAGCCTGAGGTAGCCCTGCTGCCCTCCCGTGTCCCCCATTGGGTCATGGCTGTTTTCTAGGCCACAAAGAGTGTCCTGAATGTGCCTAACAAGGAGGTAATGAGCTCACAGAACGATGTGGAGAGGCTGGAAATCCGAGAGCAAACTAAGAGCAAGTCGGAGGCTAAGTGGAAGTACAAGGTGAGATGTGTGCTTGTGGGTGTGCTTTGCACCTATGCGTTTGCCTGTGCATGCTGGTAGATGAGTCTACTTTCAGGGAAGGCTTCATTCATGAGAGAGGTGGTGTGTGGGGCATGTATGGGCTTGGTGTTATGAGGAGAGGTACACACCTATGCAGCTGTGTGTGTGTTCTTGTAGGGCATGTGCAAGTGTGTGTCTACCTGTCCCCAGTAGGTGGTGCAGTGAAGGTCTGGGTATGTGTGTGGCCTTGGAGGGGGTAACCTTCTATGGTGTTGTGGGAGCATCCTGGCCTAAGAGGCTGAGTTTGTTGCCCTTTAAGTTGACTCATGGCATTGCCCACCTCTACCCAGCCCTGGCTTGAGCTCACACTCCCAGGGCAGTGTCCCAGGGCAGGTCCTATAGGCCCATGGAGCCCTGGATGATGTGTTTGGAGGGAGGAGGCTGTCTGGTTCCACTGCCTCTGCCCACTGACATTCTGTGCGGGACTTAAGGATGGTCCTGGGTTTGCTTTTCAGAACAGCAAACCTGACTCTCTGTTGAAGATGGAGGAAGAGCAGAAGTTGGAAAAGCCTCCTACATCAGGGAACAAGGACACCAAATTCTCATTTTCTTTCTCCAACAAGAAACTTCTGGGGTATGTGATGCTCATGACAGGAGGGGTTGGTCCCACTTGCATCACAGTCACATACACACACCATGCTCACCCCCCCAAACCCATCACATACACACAATTTCCTGGGGGTGGAGCCCCCTCATCACTAGGCTGACATGACTAGGAATGTCCCTTGAGGGAGCCACACTAGGCAGATCCCTTCTCTGTCTCCTAAGTCGATAGCTTGCATGTGTGTGTGGGGAGGAGGCTGTGCGGGGGGGGTCGGGCAACACTGTGTGGTAGCAGGGTCAGGGAGAGCATGATTGGGTGGATGTAAGCCAAGTGACTGTCCTGGGTTGTCACAGAGGATGTATAGGGGTCAGAGCCCTGGTTTTAGAGCCCAGAAGCCAGTGGTGAGGACATAGGGACAGTGTGATCCCAGTACTCTCACATCCACCTAAAATATGACTGTAATAGGGATCATGGGTCCTTGTATGTCCGAAGGAATCAGGAGGGCTTCCCAGAGGAGATGGAACTGAGCTGAGACATTGGGATGCCCAGCCTGGGAGGAGTGTGTGTGTGTGTGTGTGTGTGTGTGTGTGTGTGTGTGCGCGCGCGCGCGCCAGTGTGTCTGCGTGTGCCAGACTGTGGAACAGGTCTGTATTGGCTGACCAGCATGGCAGCTCCGCCCAGTGCGAGGTGTAAGGGATGCGGCCTCATGCCCACGGAGAAGTCTCTCACTGTCAATGGTCCCACAAGTTGCTTGCTGCATCAGAAGTCCAAGTTGGGTGCCCTGAAGCCAGGAAACAGATACATCCCAGTGGGAATGGGGCAACTTTTCTGTAGTGGGCCTGTTTTGCAGGTCCGTTATTCTAAGGAACTCCTGGCAATGTGCTGAGGCTGCTCAGTGAGCAGGTGGGATGGATCTGGTCTGTGGGGCCCTGTTGCCCTGCCCCTGGCTCTGAGCACGTTGTTGATTCTCCTGGGCTCCTGGGGAGCTTTTAAATGTCATAAACTCTATGATCCACTGTGCTGCAGAGAGTTTGGAGATGGAGGAGTGAAAGGTGGTCATGACTCTGTAACCACATATACCTGTGTGTATGTATACGGAGTATGTGTGTGTATGTGTGTTGTATGTCGTGTTATCTGGCTCATACCCACACCCAGCAGGCCGATGGTCAGCCTCTGTTTTCTGTGGTTGGAAATTGGACCTGTACCCTGGGAATTGCAGACATTTCTGCCCCAGCCTCCTGACCCCACTGCTGAGCATGTGCCCAGGCCTGAGCCAATGGGGAGGCCATACCCGGAACATTGGGGCAGCCCAAAGGAAAACCATGCTGGTCCAATGGCCAGGGTGGGCAGTGAGGGGCACACCCTGAAATAGCCCAGGGAGGGGCCTTGCACTGGGGAAGAAGACTGGGCCTCCACCTCATGAGCTGTGCACTGTCTTCACCTGGGTCCATGGCATCTGGGAGGAAGCCATGGATGGGATTAGGGTGTGTTTATCCTCACTGCTGATTCTCTGAGGCCTGTGGCAGAGTGCTGAGGGCACTGGCCAGGCCATGTGGACCCCGACTGAACAGCTCACTTGTGTTCCAGCTCCAAGGCCCTCAAACCGCAGCCGAACCCAGGGGTGTTTGGGGCCTTGCAGAACTTCAAGGAGGACAAGCCCCAGCCCATTCGGGATGAGTATGAGTACGTGTCAGATGACGGAGAGCTCAAGATCGACGAGTTCCCCATCAGAAGGAAGAAAAACGCCCCGAAGAGGGACTTGTCCTGTGAGTTGGGGGGATGTGAGGAGGGACAGACCCAGCCCTGTAGGACCATCCTGGAGCGGGCAGGTGTCAGGCATGGCTAGCCGGGGCCGACCTCCCAAAGCCACCGCCAACTCCTGTCTGCTCTGGTCTCAGTCTTACTAGACAAGAAGGAGCCACTGCCCACATCCGTTATGAAGCCAAAGCTGGACTCGGCACTCTACAAGGTGAGCACTGTTTGAGTTCCTGAGACTGTGGCCTATATGCTTACTGCTTGGAGTACAAAGGGGCATCTTTGTACCCCACCCTTTTCTTGGAGTTTTTATGGGGAGGCCAGGCTGGGCTCCAGAGTGTGGATATGAGCCCAAGGCCTGGAGCAGTAGGGACAAAAGCTGGTGCAGGGTGTGGAGGGTCTGTAGGTCTATGTACGTGGTGGAACCTTGGGAGTGCCCAGCTAGACCTACCATGACGATAATGCATCTCCTTGATGCTGAGGACAGGGTGTGGGGGAAAGTGGGGCTGGGCCTGCTGGGGGGTTAAGTTAGAAAACCTATTAGGCTTTGTCCAACCAGGACATGTTTGCTGTCTCCTGTGAGACTGGGGGCCTCCATGAGGGTCACATGCTACCTCGGGAGCCCTGGGATGTCCCCTTAGAGTCACCTGCCAGGGGCTGTTACATGGGTCCCTTGATGTAGCTATGTCTTCCTGCCTGCTCCACACCAACTCCTTTGTACCTGTGTTCAATATTTGGCCTTTGGTATAAGGTCCTGGGGACCAAAGTTCCTCTGAGAAACAGTGCTAGGAGTGATGGTGCTCTGTAATTTGCAGACTGGGCTCCATGATCCCAGTGGAAAGCTCCAGCACCCACACACCAGAGAGTGTCTGGCCAGCCAGCTTCATGTGCTCTTGACAGGACAGGCTCTTAAAATTTTTTTAAACTTTTTTCTTGTCAAGGGGAACAGTAGTGCTGTCCCTCTCCCCAGCTCTATTCTGATCGGCTCCCTATCCCCACAGCCGAGTGATGACTCCTCAGATGAGGGCTCCCTTCGAATTGACACGGACACCAAGCCAACCCGAAATGCCAGAGTGAAGAAGGATGGTGGGGGCTCAGCTGCAGGCATCCTGGACCTGCTACAGGCCAGCGAGGAGGTCGGCGCACTTGACTACAACCCCAACAGGTAGGCCTGCACCCAGGGGTGGCCAGGGGGTGTGGGTTCTTCCACATGGGCCATGCAGGTATTTGAAGTGGGGCTCTGTTGCCCATGGCAGTTCGCATGCAGGGTGCTCTGAGGGCCTGTGTCCCAGGGGCCAGGTAGCCAGAGTAGGGCCCCTGCCTGGCAGAGGTGGTTCCAGACAGTCAGAGAGGTGGGTGTTTGCTGACCATGAAGGTCCTGCATGTCTGCAGATGTTCTAATTGAGGGCACAGAGCTCCAAGGGACAGAGGCTACTGCCCTCCATAGTTCCAGATACCTGGTCAGGGTGGCAGCTGAAGAGTGACTTTGGGTGGGGACTGTGGCAGAAGAAGATGAGGGGGCCCTGTGGGGAAACAGTGCCAGGCCAGGCACATGCCAGGAGTCAGGGCTGCTCTAGGCCGGGATATCCAGCCAATTCTTTTTTGTCACTTCCCAAATGCAATAAAAATAATGTAAGAAAATTTCCATGGTGTGCGCCCCATATGCAAATCAAGGACAGTTGATGAGTCTTTCTGGGACCCAGAGCTTCTTTCTCTGCAGAGACATCACCCCAAGGCACAGAAGACAGTGACTTCAGAGCACATGGACTTTAGAACCTGCACCCTGAGGGTCTGGATTGGCATTAATGGGGGTGGAGGGAGGGGAGACTCTCCTTGAGACCAGATGTGCAGCCTGTTCAGCTGAGTCAGGAGCCCACTCACACGGGTGTGGATGCTGTTCTGTCTTGAAGGCTCCAAAATTCTGGGCGGACATGGTCAAGGTCTGTGGGCTCATCCCAGGCCAGGTGGCCCTCCCTGCCCAGGCCTGATGAACTCAATCCCCTGATTCAAGAAAAATGGATTAATCTAAGCTTTGCATTGGATGAAGGGCTGGGGCTTGTTTGTCTCTCAATCCCAGTTAAATTTTGTTTTTAAGCATTCAGCCAAAAAAATTTTTTACATGGAATTGCTACAAGTACCACCTACAGAGAACTGAGGAGTTGGGGCCTGTGCCCCCTGCAGCCTCCCACTCGGGGACCTTAGTCACCATGGGGTGACTCCCCTTCTAGTACTCAATACAGCAGCAGACTCCTGCTGCATACATGAGGAAGCTGAGGCCTAGACAGCTCACTGGAGGCCACACCGCTAGGAGGCAGCAGTGGGGGGACCAGAGTCTCTGTCTGCCTGATGACAGAGCCCAAGTGGAGGGGTTAGGCAGGTCAACCATGCAGGGTGGTGACTTCCCATCCAGAGTGACTTGGCCTGAGGAAGGTAGGGCCCATGTGACCTGCGTGGTGTCCTCTCTGCCCCCCAGATATGCCCTCCACACGTTCCCCTTTGCCTCCGAGTTTGTGTTTCCAGAATTGAGGTCCCAGGGCTGCGTGAGTCCGTGGATGCCACATGTCAGGCCCATTGTAGACAGAGGGACTCTCAGGAGGCGGATTAGGGCTTTATTAAAAGGGCTCTTGCTAATCAAATGGCCTTGTTTTCATTCACAAATTACTATTTTTTGTGCAGTGTTACATCCTCTCATGGGAGTGGATGCAGGTTCCCTAGGCAGCTTTAAGTGGTTTCTGTGGGTGTAAAACCTAAGCCACTCACTACAGAGGTGCCCTGGGCCTTGGCCAGGAGGAAAAGCCTGGCTGTGAGCCCCTATCCTGGAGGGTACCAGTGCCCAGGGTTGGCTCCATGCCCCTTTGGGGTACCTTTTTCTGAGGAGCAGTGACTGACCAACACCTCAGTAACTGGTTGACACTCAGACCCAGGAGAGGAGCCCTAGACACCCTGGGCTCCTGCAAGGTCCAGGAAGAGACTCATGGGAGGAGGACAAATGGGCAGGTGCCCAGGATTCGCATGGAGCTGGGAATACAGGAGCTTCAGCATGGGCTCCTGACTAACCTGGACAGGCCTACCTCAAGGAGGGCCACTGGTGTGTGGATATGCTGCCGACTGCTCTGCAGGCACGCACACACAAGTTTTCCTCCCACACCCACACACTGCGCATGTGCCTGCTGGGCCGCCCCCCTCAGCCTGCCACAAGCAATTCCTCTCTGGAGTCTCCCATTTGGAGCATAGGTCAGTTTTTGATGGTCCATTTGCTCTGTTTTAAGTACTTGCTATTTGGGAAAAAATAGCTGAAGAAAATGGAGGAAAATATGTTAATTTCTTGTGGATGGTTTGCTTAGTGTTTACTGCTAGGGGGAATGGAGGGAATTTTGGTATGATAATTGGAGGATTAAGGTATTACTTTCCATGTGCACTGGTTAGACTTTGCTCCTTGATCTGCCCCTGGTGTGGACAGACAGCAGCCCCAGACAGTGGCCCTGGGCTCCATGGCCCCCCTCTTGGGTTGCAGCTGAGTTGGACCTCAAGGTTCAGTTGGTATGGGTAGGTGGCTGGCTTCTAGGGGACCCTCAAGATGGAGGTAGCCCCTACCTTCCTGTCCTTTATGGAAGCCTGGCATCTATATGGTCTGAGGCTGGGTAGGGCTGGGTCATACTGCACACTCTACAAGAGCCTGGTGCAGAGAGTGGAGGGCCAGTTTTGGGATTGCTAGCTCCCATGCTGGACTGGAGAACTGTTTTTGCTTCAGAGAGCACTGGTGATGATGGTATAGCAGTGATACTGCCAAATGCTGCATGCCCCCAGCAGGGTCTGGTCAGCCCTTTGCTGATGCTTTGTGGATGGGGCAGGTCATGGGGCTGTGGGGCCAGTGCTGGGGCCATGGGCACTGGGGCAGACAAAGGATCTGGCTGGGGGTTCTGAAAGAACCAGGGTGGTCTGACTATGCTTGATTTTCCCATTGTTTGTGGCTTAGGAATGCAGTCCCATTTGGTTCCAGTGAACCTCCAAATACTTTGGTCAGCTGTGGCTTGGGTGGGGCAGGGGAAGTGGTATTGGAGGAGGACTGCCCATCACTTTTCTCTTAGTTCAGCCTGGAACCTAGCAGTACCTCATGTGGGACAGCTTCTGTCCACACTAGCCTAGGGGGCCCTGGGACTTCAGGGACTGTCTTCTGTATCTGTGCCCTCTGTGGAAGCCCCATCTTTCCATCCCTCTCAGCTTCAGTCTTGGGAAAGTCTCTTTTCTGAGCGGGAACTCCTGACCCCTTCTTGTTTTAATGCTCTTACTAAATGTGCTTCAAATACTTCTTGGAAGTGGAGGTGCGAGCGGGGAGGGGGCAGTGTAAGAGAGGATGATGCAGAGTCCCCAGTGAGGTCATGTGGACAAGCACTTTGCAGTGCTACATTGGGGTCATGGCATCCTTGAGGCAGGTTTGTACGCTGGTTGGGGAGCTCATGGGGTGGGCAAGAGGGGGTCTCTACATCAGACACATAGAGTGGGAGTCCTGCTACGTCTTCCTAGGACTCCTGGGGCTATGACAGGAGGAAGGAAAAGCTGGGCTGTGGTTCTCCCAACCCCATGCCAGCCTCCTGGCCCTGCCTCCCAGAGCCCCAGGGAGCAGAGGGAGAGTCATCTGCCTGCACTGGGCCCTGATGCAGTGAAAGGTATGGCTGGGTAAGCTGTCCTGGGTGGTGGCCAGAAATGGCCCTGAAGGAAATGCCCTACTGGGCCAGGCCCCCTGGGAGCTGCCTGGCTGGGCACTATGCCTTGTGGGAATGTGGGGGGTGAGCAGGGAAGGGCCCTTTGTGTTGGCTGCAGGGGTACCCAGGGCCCAGGCCAGTGCAGAATCTCCAAACAGGGCCTGGGTATTGGCATTTATAAGTTACCCAGGGATTCTGATGCACAGAATCCCTAGGACAGGGTTGTCAAAACTCATTTCACTGGGGGCCACCATCAGCCTCGTGGTTGCCTTCAAAGGGCCAAATGTAATTTTAGGACTGTATAAATGTAACTACTCCTTAACTAGGGTCAAGGAGCTTGGTGCTGCCGCTGGTTAGAAACAAGATGCTGGACCGGATAAAACAAGGTGGAGGCCAGATTCGGTCCTCAGGCCTTGTGTTTGCCACCTGTGTCCTAGGGGTACTGGCTGTGAGAGATGTGGGCTGGGGCATGGACAGGCTGTGGGGCAGGGGGAGGGTATGGAGCAGAGAAGGCCCCCACCCCGAATTTGAGGAGGCTGGACAGAACCCTGTCGGAGGGTCCATAGTGACAAGGAGGGGAGGGAAGCTACTGGAGGAATCCAGGACTCAGACTAGAGGGGCCCACTGTTCAGATTTCTCTGGACCTGGCTCTGTGGGAAGGTGCCGCCCATCTGCCCCTTCCAGAATAAGGACAGCACATAACGGGGTGTCAGGCAGTGGTGCTGGCTGTACTAGGTGTTTCAGAAGCCAGAGATCCTTCAGGAGGGAGGGGAGCCAGTGCAGCCAGGGAAGACAGCAGGGGCTAAAGCATGGAGCAGGGGACAAGGATATAGACAGGAAAACGCAGGCCAGTTCTGAGGAGCAGCACTACCGAGAGCTGGAGGGCAGCAGGGTGAGGTCAGTGAGAAGGTGGCATTGAGAAGTTGCCTCATTTCAGCCTGGGCATCTTGGGACTGAGAGGGACTAAACTCTGGCTGTCAGGTGAGGTGTAGGTACAGGCCAGGTGGCAGTGCAGATGTAGGTGTAAATAGGGGTGTAGATGAAAGTACAAGTGTGAGTGTAGATGCAGGTGCATGTAGGGGGTAGAAGTAGGTACAGGGAGAGGTGTAGATAGAGGTACTGATGGGTGCATAGGTGCGGGCTGACATTATAAATGCAGGTGTGGGCGTAGGTCTAGGTGTAGATACAGTTACAGGTGCGGATGTGGGTATAGGTCGGATGTATGTATAGAATCAAGTGTAGATTTGGGTGTAGATGTACAGTAGTTGCAGGTGCCAGCCAGTCATGGAGAGAGTGTGAGTCCCCTGGAAAAGCATGGGCCATGGGAGCAAGAATGCTGTGGTACCCCTATGTCGGGGTGCTGGTTTGAAGGATGCCCTCGAGGGTGCTGGGGGAGGAGCACCTGGCCTGTGGTTTTGGGCAGGAGTCCATGGTGGGGGAGCAGCATGGGGGATGTGGGTGTACAGAACCAATTAGAGTGGAGGAGGGCTTGGGGCCTCTGTCTGCCAACAACCTCCCTCTGTCCCTCCTCCCTTCCTTGCACTTCCCTTCCGTGTGTTTCTTCTCTAGTCCTCTCTCTGTCCAGAGGTCTCCAACCCTCCCTTTGGAGTGGAGGGTGGGGGCAGAGGGTAGGATGGCCATTTCCGTGGGGAAGTCATCAGCCACCACCATCCATCCTCCCACATCCTCTGCTGATCACTGGATGAGAGGATGTGTGGGCTGTGGGCCATGGGCCAGGTCTGAGTGCCTGTCTTTCTGTGCCTCCAGCCAGCCCCCAGCCTCCCCCAGCACGCAGGAAGCCATTCAGGGAATGCTATCCATGGCCAACCTGCAGGCCTCCGACTCCTGCCTGCAGACCACGTGGGGCGCTGGCCAGGCCAAGGGCAGCTCAGTGTCAGCCCACAGCACCCGGAAGAATGGGGCTGGCAGCAAGAGCACAGGCAAGAGGTTGCTGAAGAGGGCAGCCAAGAACAGCATGGACCTGGATGATTATGAGGAGGAACAGGACCACCTGGATGCCTGCTTCAAGGACTCAGACTATGGTGAGCACCACTGCAGGGAGAGCTTTGACAGTGGAGCTGGCCCTTTCTTATGGGAGGTAATTTTCTTATGGGAGGTAATCCACCATCACTGCAGCCAACTTGAGAACTGGTTACCATGCCTAGAAGAGACCCATCCCCCTCCACCTCCCAGCCCCTGGTAACCACTGGTTTACTCTGTCTTCCAGATATCCTGGATATGTCTTATTCATAGTATCTAACAATGCTTGGGCCTTCATGTCTGGCTTCTTTTATTAGCATACTCACCAGGGGTCCTCCACATTGTAGCATGTGTCAGCACTTCATTTTGTGGCTGAATAATATTATGCAGTGTGGACACACTACATTGCTTATTCCTTCATCCACCCATGGACACTTTGGAGGCTTCTACCTTTTGATGATTGTGAACAATGCTGCTTTGAATGTTGGTGTGCAAGGGGTTTGTGTAGCTTGTGTCTGCAGTATCCCCAGGTGATACATGGGAAGGACATTGCTGGGTCTAAGGTTATAGCTTATTTTGTTTTCTGAGGACCTGCCGACTATCCCCCATTTTATACTAGGAGGTGCATTGAGGCTGTGTCTACCCTGTCTGTCTATGTGTAGATGGAGCAATAGGTCCAGGGTGGTTCTGTGGCCTGTTTCTAGGTGGGCAGTGAGTTGGTGGCTGGGTCATGGGTCTCCTTCCAGGGTCTATGGCCCCTTCATCCCCAGCACAGCCCCTCCAGGCTCCAGGCTCTGGAGTTGCTGCTGTCAGCCTCATAGGAGGAGAGTTGGAAGCAAGTTGCTGCCTGGGGATGCATCAGTCCCCATGGGGTACAACCTGCTCTCACAGGCCCACCACAACCCACGGTTGTGAGTGTGCTGTCCCCATGCTGTAGGGGCTGCTTTCAGCACCATCCTGCTAGTCTAAGGGCCGTGTGTTCGTACCCCTGTGCCCAGATAGCCCTCTGGCGGTGAGGCTGGCCCTGTCCATCTGGTGGACACATTCATGTCTCACTGTGGGGCCTGCCCTGACTTCATGGACAGTGGAGTGAATTCCATTTTCTGGGCATAGGGTAGGTCCTGGGGGTTCAGGTGCCACAGTCCTGGTGGTTGAATTTCCCAGCCTGTAGTGTTGGAGGTGGGGGTGGCATCTGCAGTTCACCTGAAGTGACCATGTGAGGCTCCTTCCTCCAGAGACTCCGTGAGGCAGGGCTGGGGTGTTCAGAGGCATCCAGCTCCATGAATGTTTTCTGATAGCAGCAGAGAGTGAGATGTTCTGAGAAGAACTGGGCATCCAGTGGGTGCTGTAGTCAGGCTGGGGTGGGTGAGGCTGTTCAGGTGCCCCTCTCTGAACAGAAAGGGGGACTGGTCTAGACGATTTCTGGAGTACCTTATGCCTGGCACTCTGCAACCTGAGGCTGGCCCCAAGGACATTGGTTACCCGGTCTGCTAGCTGCCTGCAGTGCCCACCCCACTCAGCTGTTCGAGCAGCTCAGTCCTTGCTCCCTTTACCTCTCTAGTGTACCCCTCTCTGGAGTCTGATGAGGACAGCCCAGTTTTCAAGTCCCGGTCCAAGAAGAGGAAAGCCTCAGATGATGCTCCCTACAGCCCAACAGGTAGTTCTGGGATGGGACAGGCTCTGTTCATACCTGAAAGGGCAACCATGGGCATGTTGGCCATATACATGGCTCAGAGGGGATGTCATCTGCCTGCTTCCCTCCTGGGACCTGGAGCCCAGGTGCTCCTGCGAGTGGGCTGGTGTGGTACCCTCTTCCCAGTTTCTCCTTGGTGAGCAGTCCTGGGAGGGCCACCTTTTCACCTGGCTCCTATTATGGCAGCCAGTGGGGGGAGGCCTTGTCCACTTTTCATGTGATCCCCTCCTGCCCTCTTCTGTCTTGCTAGGTGGGATCCCCTACCCTGTTGGGCCTTTCAGTGACCCTCCCACATTTTGATATGTCCCAGGGACTGAAGGACAGAATGGGGCGGATCTGGGGGAGCTCAGGGGTGCCCATAGTGGCGAGCAGCCAATTGAGGCAGGCTGACCTTCTTTTCCAAAGCGAGGGTTGGCCCATCGGTGCCGAGGCAGGACAGGCCTGTTCGAGAAGGGACCAGAGTGGCCTCCATCGAGACTGGGCTGGCAGCTGCTGCAGCCAAGCTATCCCAGCAGGTGAGGAGGGGGGACCCTAATCCTGTTGCAAAACCACCCAGGCTAGGGCCTGGCACAGGCTGAGGGAAATTGGAATATTGCTGGCCCCTGTTTCTCCAGGCCCCTAAGTCCCTAAGAGTGGGAGTGGGGAAGTGGGGAACTGGTGGTGTGGGCCCCTGACACAGACTGGTGTCTTCTTGGTGAGGTCAGTTGTCCTAGGTGCAGAGGGAGCCCTGGCCAGCAGCTCCTTGGGGGGCCCTCCCCAGTCTTTGGCAATCCAGCATTTTCCTTTTGTCCTTATGGAGCTGGAGATGGGTGTTCCATCCTCTGTCCATCCCATTTGCTGCTTCAGTTCCTCTTGGTCCCAGCTCCCTCAGAAGAGTGGGTCTCAGACTCTCAGGTGCCAACTGGACCAGGCCCTACCCCTTCTGGGCACCTGAGGAAGTTAACAGGACCAAAATGAATAGTCTAGGACTAAGAATCTCAAGGCAGCTCAGAGGGGGGTGATGGGGGTGGGGGGCTGAACACTACTGCCACATCCTACTTGGTCCTGTGTCCAAGACACCCCACCGCACACAGGGAAGCGTGGTGGTCCGTTCTTGGGCCCCAGCACTGCTCTGAGGGGCTCAGGCACTGGCCCAGCCCTTTCTGCTGCCATAGCACTGCAGCTCAGCTCCACTGGAGAGGTCTTGTGCACAGGGATCTGCCTGCCCTCGATCCAGGTTCGTGAGGTCTGCTCTCTGCTCTGACATCCCAGCATCTGAGGCCAGACTGGCCCTGCTGGCTAACTTGCCCACATGGTTTGTTCAAAGGAAGAACAGAAGAGCAGGAAGAAGAAGAACTCCAAGAGGAAGCTGGCTCCCAACACCACTTCCACCTCTGCCTCTGCCAGTACCACCTCAGCCAGCACCACCTCGGCCTCCACCACCTCGGCCTCCACCACCTCGGCCTCCACCACCCCATCCTCCACCACCCCTGCCTCCACCAGCACGGCCTCCACCAGCACCGCCAGCAGCCAGGCCTCACAGGAGGGCAGCTCACCCGAGATTCCACCCGAGGCACACAGCAGCAGCCTGGCTGACCATGAGTACACCGTGGCAGGCGCCTTCACGGGGGCCCAGGCAGGTCGCACCTCACAGCCCATGGCCCCTGGGGTCTTCCTCACACAGAGGCGGCCCTCTGCATCGTCCCCCAACAACACTGCTGCCAAAGGTACTGTACCTGTTAGCCCTAAGCAGCCTAGACTTGCAGACTGTCCCCGTAGGTGACCACAGGTTTCCTTTGTCCCACTGTAGCCATTTGTGTCCATGGCCACATACTCAGTCACACCTTTCAGTGTGTGAAAGAAATGCTGTCTTTCAAGGTTGAGAGCCAGGGTCACATACCAGGGGAGTCTGGTGGCCTCAGAGTTATGTCCAGGTCCTCAGATCCTGAGGGCTTCGGCTTTGGGGCCTAACTTGGAGTCAGGGTGCGGTCAGTGGTTTGCCAAGGGTTCTCTGGGAGGGACCCAGGGTGACTGACCCAGGACCCTCTGTGTGAGTTGGCATCTCCACTGTCAGCTCCCTGGCCCTGTGGCCTGGTGAGTGGTTGGCTCACTCCTTCCTCAAAGGACTTTCGCCCCCAGCAGAGTCCTCCACCCTGGCCACAAGACCCAGCCAGTCGTGGACACAGCTAGCGTGGCTACAGGTGGCCCTGCTGCCAGAAGGTGGGACAAGCGTCCTCACTTCACTGTAATCCCATTGTCCTGGCCTGTCCCCATACTTGCCTCAGCTCCTCCCCTTCATCACTGTCCCCTTGTCTAAGTAACCAGGGAGCCAGGAGCTTTGTTGAAGATTTGTGGTTTCAGAGGGGTACAGAGTGCCCAGGTTCTAGTGTCACAGGCCTGTTTTACAGATGGGACGGGGGAGTCAAGGAGGGTTTGCAGACTCCCCACCCCACATGCTGCTCCTCTGGCCCTCTCACACATCTGTCTGCCTTTTTGTGTCCCCTCTTCTACCCCCAGGAAAACGTACAAAAAAGGGCATGGCCACCGCCAAGCAGAGGCTTGGGAAAATTTTGAAAATTCATCGGAATGGAAAACTGCTCCTTTAAAGTTTGGAAAGCCAGGATCCTTCTGCTCCGCTCAGGACCCCCGGAGCCCCGCTACAACATCAGCCCCCAGGAGGGTGGCCATGCTGCCTCACCCCGGGGAGGGTCTGGCCGCCTCCCAGCCACTACTCCCCACACATGAGCATGTGTCTGTTGCTTCAGCAGGCGGAGCTCGTAAATACAAACATGTCCTTTTTCAAGTTGCTTAGAGTGACCAGTTCCTGAAACTTGGCCCTGACAGTTTAAGGACCATTCCAGTTTCAGGGCAGCCTCTGGGCACCCTGAGCATGGTTGCAATTACAGGGCCTCTGCAGCTCTGCTGGGAGCATGAGTCCTTCAAGAAAGGAGTGAGCCAACCACTCACCAGGCCGTGTCTGAGCCAGCCATAGGCTGGTAGCCTCCAGAGGCTTAAAAGAAGGCAAAGAACACTAGAGAAGAAGAGGAGGAGAAAGCAGGGTGTTTATGTGCCCCATCCCTAGCTCTTCCCACGTGATTCTCAGACACATACAGAGAGCATTCAGCCTGGCCAGGAGAGGGGCCTCCAGGCTCCCTGGCCGGTGGGTGGCCAGCCAGATGGTGGGTGTCAACCCATGAATGCCCAGGGCATTTTAGGAGCGACTGGGGCTGGCAGCAGGGTCAGTGTGTTAGTAGGTAGGGGAGGCGCCGTGGGTTCCCCAGCTATGATGTGGGGCCCGGGGGGCCCAGGCAAAGCCGCACGGGTGGGCCCTGTCGAGCCCTACCAGCTACACTCCCAAAAGCACTTGTCTGCGAAGGCACTCTGCCCCGGGCCTGGTGGGGCAGATGGTGGCCAGGAGGCCTGAGGATGAAGGGGGCCTGGCACTTCTGTCTTGTCACCTGTCACTTGGTGTCGAGTGCATGGGTGGCTCCCGGACTGTGTGTCCACCCATCGACATGGAGGGGCTGGATTTGTTTCTCAGGCAATCCTGTATTTTAATTTTAGATGTATTTCCTGAAGCATATTTTTCATAGAACGTAGCATGTAAATAGCTTTTTAAATAACTTCTTTTTTATAAGAGTAAAAGTATCTTTAGGAATTTCTTTCTATAGAGTCCTTCATTAACATTTATACGAGTTTTTTGCCGAGTCTGATGAACAGTTGGGTTTCCAATGCTTTTCCTTTTTCTTCTTTTTTTTATTGTTATGGTTATTTTTTTTCTTTTAGGGACTAAAGTATTGCCTGAAAAACAAGTGATGTCTGTGCAGCCTTATATCTGTCTTTACAGAAGCAAACAGTACACAAAAGATCTATTTCAGACTTGTTTGAAGATGAATCTTCAACTTGAATACCAGCTCTTTCTTTCCTTCTTGTTGATGAAGGGGGTGGGGTACAGTTATTTTACTAGCACCTTGTGAAGTGTTCTGTGTTTTGTGATGCTGTAATTTATTAATGTTTGTAGCTTTTTATATTTGTACATTTCTTATGAGCTTTGTTTATATGCCCATCCCTGGGTGTTCCGTCCACGTGGAGAGGCAGCTCCATGCAGGCCTCGGCCTCGGCCCCAGCCCAGCCTATTGGGGGGACACGCCGCCGGGCCTGGAGATGGGCAAGGTGTCGCTCATGGGCCTGACTAGTCCAACCCGGCATTTTGAAGGTTTCCTTGCCTGTCATTTGTTGAACACTTATATAATCTAACCCAGCCATCAAACTGTTCTCTCTCTTATTTTTAAATTTTATTATTTTGGCAACATGTACATTTCTAACAAAGTTTATCGTGACTATTAAAGTGTTTTATTTCCCAATTCATATTACTCTTGTATTGAGTCCATGAGGTCTAAGGCAACTTAAATCAAAGTTTTAAAAGAGTAAAAATATTTCAGGTTTTGTACAGAACCATGTCTGTGTCATTTCTGCCTCATTCACTGCTGTCTATCCTGCTAGCAAGGGTGGTGGGTGTCCTCAGTGGGGTTGGAGGGCACTGTGGTCTAGAGGTTGGGTCTTATTTACCCCAAGGGCTGCATGTGAGGGTGGGCAGTCAGGCCAGGCCCCCTGCCCATCCTCGGGCTGCCAGTGTTGCCCTTAGAAATTCCTCAGGTTGCCTATAGGGCACATACACTGCCCTGCACCCCAAGCCAGCCTGCAGGAATGGTCAAAAGTGACCCTTGGGGACAGGCAGCCTGTGAGATCCCCAGCTTTACTAGGCCCAGCCCCACACTTCCTCAAGAGCCTCTAAAACCTTATGGTTCACAGGTGGGCAGTTTAGCTGAGTCCAGTGAGCACAGGGCCAACACCCACAGGCACATAGGAACAGATTCAGGATTTCAGTTTAGATCTGATGTTATTCACAGCAAATGAATAAAAGCAGAATCCACCCTCCCTGCACAGACACACTGCTCGCACCATGAGGATCAAGGAAGATTAGGGGGCCAAAGAAATACCAGCTGCATGGAGAGACCACTGCAGAGGGGCACTGGGGCTGCCTGGCTACTGAGCACCTCGGGCATCACTGGGTCCTGGGACATGACATTCTCCCCAGGCACCCACAGTTTAAGTCCATCTGCCAGAACCTGCAAGAGGTATGGCCCCTTCACATCCCCAAGCTAGGTACTCAACCTGCCTTGGTAGCCTGCCTGGCCCTTGGCTGCCCTCTGCAACCCCTCCAGGCCCAGTTCTGGATCCCCACCATACATACCCATGTTGGCCGGCCCCTGAGCCTGGGTCCTAGAGGCTAAGCTGTTTGAGTGCTCCTTGGGTCTTTTGGCTGTTGGTTTTGGACCTCCAGAGGGCTGTCAGGGAGTTGGAGGTCTAAAGCCCAGGGAAAGGCTCCCAGAGGCCTCCCAGAGTCCTCCCAGAGTCTCCCTGGTTCCAAGCCCCATCCTGGTCTGCACACATACAATTCTGGTGCCATGTGGCCTGGCCATGCCTTGGGACCTCACTGTGGCCCCATGTACAAGGTGTTTGGATGTGTCTGTGCAAAGACCTGAGATATGTCTCTGGGTGTGCCTGTGACAGGGGTAGCTAGGGGCCCAGGTCTTCTCTCAGTTCAGGGCTGAGAATCCCCATGCCAGAGAACTGGGAAGGGCTGTACTGAGCAAGCTCCCAGCTTAGCCCATGGGTGAATAAACTTAGCTCCAACTCCTTCCTCCCTGAGAGTGGTCCCATTCAAAGGGCAGGGTGGGTGCCAACCTGGGGGGCCTGGCAAGCCCATCCACCAAGGTCCCCCAGAAGAGTTTAGTTCAAGCCATCCTTTCATCCTGGTCTTCACCATTGGCTTCCACATAACGCCTGGAGAAGCCCCTCCTCTGGGACCTTCTCAAGGTACCATGGACCCATCATGTACACAGGCCACTCTCAGAGTCTCAGGATTAAACCCAGAGTTGTGTCTCTAACATGGCAGGTCCATGGCACACTGACAGCAACAGGGCAAGAGGCCCTGAAGATTCAGAACCAAGACTCTCACTCACCCCAGGCCCTACTCACCAGCCTGACTCAGGTGTCCTGACACAATGCCAGTGACCCTCAAGGGTGGAGAAGGCTGGAGTGCTACAGGATCCCTTGCCCATCATCATTTCACAGCCCCCTGGAGGCAAATGGTGAACAATGAGGTTGCCCTGGGGCCCGCAGAATGCCAATAGTTAGTGTCCTGGAGTTCCCACTGCAAGAAGAGTCACCTGGCCAACAGAGGACTTCGTAGAAAAAACAAGACCTGTGTATTAGGCCTCAGAGATGTACAGGTTCTGTCTGATGGCGACACATGTGCAGCTGCATCCTGTGCACTAAACATCGCAAAATAATTGGCCATTAATTCAGCTTCCCAAAGTTCAGGTGAGTCATTTTATGAGTACCTACTGTGTGCTGGGTTGTTGAGAATCTTCCAGAGCCTTTATCAAAGCTACAACAAACCCACTTAGCTGAGGACACCAAGCTCATCAGAGGGCCTGCTGCCCTGCACCTCGTGAGCAGCCCAGGCCTTGCCAGCCCTGGGCCCCCTACCATCACCTGCTCCCTTGGACAGTAGGACATATGGTGTCCTTTCACACCCTAGATAGAAGGGGATCTGAGAGGTCCCAGGAGTCACCTGTGGGAGATAAAAGTGTCTTAACCAACACGAGCAAAGGGCCGGAGGCAGGTGGTCAGACTTCAGGGTGCTAAGATGGTGCAAGGTAGGGCTGGGAATGGCTCAATGCAGACGGAGGGCATCCACACAGCAGGGATGTGGCAGGCCCTGGGGAGGCCCTGCAGGCTAGTGAGCTTGGGGTGCAGCTTACTGGGAAAGGGCTGAAGACAAGAGCCCCTGCTTCTCGGGGCTCCCTTTGCCCCTTGTCCTGTGCCCCATTAGCACATCCTGTGGTCTCTGTATGGGTAGGAAACTCAGCACTGTGTGTAGCCTGGTCTGCTTTGCATGTCCCCGCTGTATGGATGGACATATCTAGCCCCAGAACCTGTAGGAAAGGGTCCTACTGGGCCCCTGGGGCAATACTCAGAGCTACCAGTAGGGGGCAGGGGAGGGCCAGGAATGAGCAGTCCTGGGATGGCAGCCACCAGAGGTCATTTTGTGCCTGGTGCTGGGCAGGCTGGAGGGAGGGAGGAAGCTGAGAAATAAAGTTATCAGTGACTGGGAGTACTGGTAAAGAGATGGTAACAATCATATCAGCTTTGTCCTGAAAGACGTAAGTGCCAAATGTGCCAGGATCTGTGTTAGTGCTGAACCACCCTATCTTTCTAATGGAGAAACTGAGGCACAATGTCTCATAGCTGGTAGAGCTGGGGTTCAAGTCCAGGCAGGCCAGCTCCAGGGCCCTTGGGCTTATGAAACAGACCCCCAGAGAGACCTTTTTGTAGAATGTGGCCAGGAGAGCAGCTCCCCAAGGTCCCAAGAGAAGGAGCTGTGTCAGAGCAGAGAGAAGGGACTTGCTGTGCAAAGGCCCTGAAGTAGGCACAAGATAATGTGCCTGTGTTTGAGGAGGCAGCTGGAGTAAGGGGCTGAGTGCAGGGCAGGGGCTGGTGAGGGGCAGCAGGGCAACAGTCCAGGCCACACTGTGACACTTGGAGCTTTGCTAAAGGGTAGCATCCTTTTGCCAGTCTTGCTTCTCCATCCCAGGGGTTTCCCTCTTTCCCACTGCACAGAGGCCCTTGAGCCCACCATCTGTCTCCACTTCTTCCCCTCTGGGCCCTGCACCTCCCATGTCTATGCATAGCCCTGAGCAAGGAACCCTCTTGCAGATGTGGACACTGAGGCAGGTTTTGTGCAGGACACATAGCTGCACTCTCCATGGCACTGACAGTCTGGACAGGGTGTGGGAGAGTTCAGAGGGCTCCCCATCAAGAGTTTAAAAAAAAGATACTGCTAATGTAAAATCTAGGCTGTGTTCCCAGCCTTATGAGCAAGTCCCCTTCCTTATCAATAACTCCCAATGATAATGGTGCATACAAATCATGTCAAAGGCATTAGACAGCAGTGCTAAATTTCACGGGTTTGTGTAGTGACTATGTGGCCAGTGACCACATTTTCTGAGCTTGTATTGTGTGCTGGGCAGGGTATTTAGGCTATCCACCCTGGCGTAAGTGGCAGTATTGCTAGCCCAAGGAGCTCTTGGCTGGCTCCTGCCCAGGTTGGCTGTTTGACCTGTTTCTTCATCTGCAAAGCTGGTAGGTGGTGGTCCCAACCTCACACAGAGGTGCTGTCTGGCCAGCTCTTCCCTGCAGGCCTGTGTTCCCATATGGCCCTCTGCTGGGGCACTCCCCCCTTTTCCCAGACTGCCCTAAGGACCTAGTCACAGTGTGATCTCTGGCAGGTCACTTCCCCTCTCTGGGCCTCTTCTGCTGTCTGCTTTCTTGGTGATAAGAAGAAGGATGGGTGGGAGGCCCCAGTTGAAGCTGAGGGTGGCAGCTTGTCCCACCCAGCCTGGCCCACATCATTTCTACCGTGGCAGGCAGAGGACTGCCCACCCAGGAAGTGGGTCAAAGCAGGACAGAGCCTTGCCTCAGAAAGCCAGACCTGGCGTGAGAGGTCTTCAATGGAGCTCTACACCCTGAGGTGCTGGGGTATAAGGCTGCCCCCCACAGAGTGTTTGGTTGTATTGATGCTCAATAAAACTTTTACTCACTTCCAGTGTGCCATCTCCTTCTAACATTTTGAAGAGAATCCTACTTTTTACAATTCAGTTTTGTGTCCCCAGAACTCAATGGACAGAGATTATGGGTGGGACAGCCAGGCTGAAGAGGAGTGATGGCAGCAGGGGAGTCCAGGCCAGGCTGTTGGGCACCCTGACAAATGGCCTCCCTCCTTAGCTGCCAGCCCGCCTTTCCCAGGCTGAGTCCTTCAGGCCGCCTCATCCAAACATCCTTGGGGATGCCACCTCGGCAGAAAAATGATGCTATTCCATTAACATCTGACACGGATTTGCAGGCCCCAAACAGACGAGCATGCATGTAAACACCCGGCCTGGCCAGGTCCTCGCCGGCTCAAAGAGGGATCCTTATAATTAATTGTCTGCCTGCTGGCCCAGCAGCTTGGGCCTGCACTCCAGCCAGTGTTATTTCAAGATTGCAATTCCTCCTCGTCTTGCACAAACAGCATTTACCAAACAGCGGATGTGCTGGAGCTTGTAGGAAGGAGCAGAGGGAGGGTCCTGGCTCTGTGGGTATCAACTTTCTTCTCAACAAAATGGAGCCATCACCCTAGCCACCTGGTGGTTGTGAGAACAGGGTCCACGTGCCTGACATGGACCAAACATGAGCATCTCACACCCATAGCATGCTATCTTGGGCTGTCTGGTTGAGTGGGTCAGGTGCTGACAGAGTCATACAACACTCCCAGTGTGAGCTCAGCAGGCCAGCATGGTAGCTTATCATTTCCATGCAGTCTAGTTGTTTTAAAAGTGGGTAAGGCTGCCTCAACATTGTTACATGTGTCTCTTCACCCTGAAGAGGGAGAGTTTGTTCTAGAATGCTATTCTAGAATGTTCTAGTGTTGTCTGGAATCAGTGATACCTCATATGTATGTGTATAACAATAATACCTTTTCTGATTGCCAAAGGAAATTTTTTTTATCAATGGGTAACAATTCTCCACCTATTTTGTATAGTAAGGTGGAGAATTTATATTTTCTTCTCCCCTCTTTTTTAGAATTTAAGAAAACCACATGGCTGCCTGTGGTGGCCATCAGGGGTCTCACTGCTCTGCACCCCCAGCTGGTAGAGACACTACCCCTGTGAAACACGGGAATGGTCACTTTACCCTCATGGTGCCTACAGGATCACAGACAAACCAGTGCCTGTTCACAGATGAGTCACCACAATGTGTATTGGGATCAGTATCTTTGCTCAGAAGGTCATTTATTTCACCTGTAAATCTGGGAAAAAAGTCCTACTTCCTGTTCTTTACTTTTTAAATGGCCTAACTATAATCCCCCGAAATGTTCTATAATTCATAGCTGAGAGCTGGGACCCCAGGTTTATCTTCCTCCCAGGTGTTTGTGGCCCATGTCTCACAGACAGTTGGTGGTGGATTTCTCCTGATGGCTGTGTTTTAAGCTCTGGTGAAGTTTATCAATGTCTTCACTCTGCTCCTACTGGGGTTTCCAGGAACTGTGTGGGGTGGGGGTTCCTTGAAAAGGAGGGGCTTGTGGCAGATGTGAATAAGGAGATTTTCTGAGGAACTTCTGTCTGTTTGTTTCTTTTTTTCTCAGTCCTATGTTGCTTTCTTGACTGTGGCTTTAGACTATGTTTCTAATCTAAGAACTCCTCTGTGTGCTCCTAGAATGGGCATGCCGCACTCTCTGAAGAATTCTGTAGGGAGGTGGCTGGGCCTTGCACTCCATCTACAGTCTCTGCTTAGGGAGGAGGGCACCTTCTTCATCTGCCCAATCCTCCCTCTTCCTCTGCTCAATTGCAGACATCCTCTGGGCTTAGCTCTACCCTGTCCTTACCATACTGGATCCTGGGTCCAAAAACTCTGGATCCTCCCGTGGGGTGTCCCATGGCCACATCCACTCTGCTGCTCTAAACCTTCCCTCCTAGGTTCCTTGGGCCTTGGGAATTCTTCTCTCCTGCCCTTCCTCCCACAATCCTAGACTGGGTTGGTCTGGCTTTGTCAGTTCTCAGGAACATGCCAGTACCCTCTAATCCTCACTTCCTGGGACCCCCTACCCCAGCCCCTCTTCTCCAAGACCTCCTATACCAGCCCTGCCCTGTCTCTGTCACTGATTTTCTTCCTCACGATCCCCAAATTTAGCCCAAACACAATCTCCTCTGGTCATTCTAAAGCTCAGCTTACTAACTGCCTATGGGATCCCTGATGTGGACTCTGGCCAGCAGTGTCCGCAGCGTTGTGGATGAGATGAGACAAATTCACATGGACCACCGATGTCCTGTGGAAGAAAAGGGATGGCACAGCCACTCCCTCAAGGGGAGAATGCTTCAGAGTGCCTTGGCCACTCTCTCGAGAGGAGAGCACCTCGACCCTTGCCTTGACAAGCTTTTATTGGCTTTCTAATAGCATACATCAAAGAAGGTTCTCATTCATTATGCTCAGGTTTGCCTTAGGTAATTACTTTTTACAGATAGTGGAAGGGATATTACTGATTACTTCCTACAGATTAACAAGGGAAAAATGTTGCAAATACAATTAAAAAAATGAGGAGAGGCTTAGGAACCTTCTGGACATCTTTAAACATTCCAACATCCGAATTATAGGGGTACCAGAAGGGGAAGAGGAAAAACAACAAGTGGAAAAGATATTTGAACAAATAATAAAGGAGAACTTCCCCAATCTGGCAAAGGAAATAGACTTCCAGGAAGTCCGGGA
>CM052540.1:73533782-73556735 GCA_028533065.1 Trachops cirrhosus | reverse complement strand
TGGGGTTTTTTTTTTTTTTTTTTGGTCTTGTCGGGCTCCTGTAGTGAGGGGTGGGGCCTTAGGAGTTCACCAGAGCAGGGCACCCCAGTCACTGGGTTGTGATGCTGTATGTGGGGGTGGGATCCGAGAAGGAACAATGGCACTTGCTCTGCTCTCTGTAGGACCTCAGACCCTTCCGCCACCTTCCGTGAGCTAACTGGGCCCCTCTGGCACTAGTTCTGGTGTGGGTGGGCCTGTGCACCCCGCAGGACCTTCCTTTTCAGTCAGTGACACAAAGCTCTATTTCCCAGTGCTGGGACCCTGAGTTGTGCACAGTACCTTGCTTCACAATGGCCACCTTGCTGGGTCTGCCAGTTGCCACCCCCTGGCTGGGCCCCCCAGCCACCACCGCTTGTGCGCCCAGGGTCTGCCTGCTGCTGACTTGCGCTCCGCCCAGTTGCTCAGCTCTGTGCTCTGAGTCCCTCGCCAGGCCCAACTCCTCCCCTCCTACTGGTCTGGATGAACGTGTCTATTTTTAAATCCTTGGGTGTCCAACTTCCATACACTTCAATTTTCTGTCAGTTCTGGTTGTTATTTTGTTTCTATATTGTTGTTGTCCCTATCTTGGTTGTGTGAGGAAGCACAGTGCATCTACCTACGCCTCCATCTTGGCCGCAAGTCTCTCTCCACTTTTATCAAATCTTTGTTCACAGGTTGTGGATAGGGTGGTTGTTGTTGCATTTCTTCAATTTAATCTTAAGATCTTCACTATTTTGGTATTTCAAATTTCAAATTTTACCATTCCCCACTCCTACTCCATTCTGCCTTCCTCTGGCCTTTTTTTTTTTTTTTTTTGGTCTCATATTTTAATTTTTCCCTGTCTTAGGCTGGTTTTCATTACTCACTCTCAATATTCCTTCTTCCTTTATCATCTCAAAATCAATTCCCTTTCCTCTAGACATCTCTTAAGCTTTTCTCTTTTTCTTTTTTTCCTCTTATCCCCATTCCACCTATATTAATCTTAGATAATTTGTTGTAGTTAGCGCTGTGGTGGACCTTCTTCTCCAATTTGGTTCCCTTTATTTATTCTTTTATTGTTCAAGTACAGTTGTCTCCATTTTCCTCCCTGCCATTCCTGCTCACCTTACCTATCCCCACTGCTCACCCTCAGTTTTACTCCCTTTGGTTTCTCCATGTGTCCTATATATGTTTCTGGATGAGCCATCCTTTATTTTCCCCCATGAACTCTCTCCCCCTCCCCTTTGGTTACTGTCAGTTTCTTCTTTATTTCAATGTCTCTGACTGTATTTTTCTTGCTTGTTTGTTTTGTTGATTAGGTTCCACTTGCAGCTGAGATCATATGGTATTTGTTTTTCACCACCTGGCTTATTTCACTTAGCATAATGCTCTCCAGTTCCATACATGCTGTTGAGAAGGGTAGGAGCTCCTTCTTTCCTTCTGCTGCATACTATTTCATTGTATAAATGTACCACAGTTTTTTTATCCACTCATTTACAGATGGGCATGTAGTTTGCTTCCAACACTTGGCTCTTGTAAATTGTACTCCTATGAACATTGGGGTGCACAGATTCTTTTGAATTAGTGTATCAGGATTCTTTTAGTATAATCCAAGCAGTGGAATTGCTGGATCAAAAGGCAGTTCCATTTTTAGTTTTTGAAGGAAATTCCATAATGTTGTCCACAGTGGCCGCACCAGTCTGCATTCCCACCAACAGTACACTAGCGTACCCTTTTCTCCACAACCACACCAGCACTTACTGTTAGTTGATTTCGCTATGATGGCCATTTTGATCAGTGTGAAGTGGTATCTCATTGTTGTTTTGGTTTGCATCTCTCTGATAGCTAAGTGATGCTGAGGATCTTTTCAAATTTCTCTGGGCCCTCTGTATTTTCCCCTTGGAGAAGTGTCTGTTCAGGTCTTTTGCCCATTTCTTAATTGGGTTGTTTGTCTTCCTGGAGTGGAGTCCTATGAGTTCTTTATATACTTTGGAGATCATACCCTTGTCCAAATAATCTCTTGCAAATATATTTTCCCATACAATTGGTTCACTTTTCATTTTGCTGATGTTTTCTTTAGCTGTGCAGAAGCTTTTTATTTTGAGCAAGGCCCATTTGCTTATTCTTATCTTTATGTCCCTTGATCGAGGGAATGTATCAGTAAAATATTGCTCCTTGGAATATCTGAGATTTTCCTGACAATGTTATCCTCTGGGACTTCCATAGTGGTGTGACTTATATTTAAGTATTTTATCCATCTTGAGTTTATTTTTGTGTACAGTGTCTGCTGGTTGAGTTTCATAATTTTGCACATAGCTGTCCAGATCTCCCAACCATTTGTTGAAGAGGTTATTTTTACTCCATTTTATGCTTCTGCTCACTTTGTTGAATATATTTGACCATAGAGACTTGGGTTCATTCCTGGGCTCTCCATTCTGTTCCATTGATCTATGTGTCTCTTCTTATACCAGTTCCAGACTGTTTTGGTTACCATAGTCTTGTAATAAGTTTGATGTCAGGTATTGTGATCCCTCCAACTTTGTTCTTCTTTCTCAAAATTGCTGCAGCTATTCAGAGTTATTTATAGTTCCCTATAAATTTTTGAAGTGTTTGTTCTATGTCTGTGAAATATGTCATTGGTATTTAATAGATATTGCATTTAATCTATAACTTGCTTTGGGCAGTGTGGGCATTTAGATGATGTTAATTCTTCCAATCCATGAACATGGTGTATGCTTCCATCTGTTTGTGTCTTCCTTAATTTCTTTCTTCAGTGTTGTGTAGTTTTTCTGAGTATAGGTCTTTTACCTCCTTGGTTAGGTTTATTCTTAGGTACTGTATTTTTGTTGTTGTGATAGCAATTGGGATAAAATGCTTTTGATTTCTGAATATTGACTTTGTATCCTACTGTTTTGCCAAATTCACTTATTAGGTTAAGTAGTTTTTTTGATGGAGTCCACAGGGTTTCTGTATGTACACTACCATGTTGTCTGCAAATAATCACAGTTTTACTTCTTCCTTTCCAACTTGGATGCCTTTTGTTTCTTTTTCTTGTCTGATTGCTGTGGCTAGGACTTCCAATACTATGTTGAATAGAACTGGTGAAAGCAGACACCCTTATCTTGTTTGTGATCTTAGTGGGAAAGCTTTCAGATTTTGCCTGTTGAGTATGATGTTGGCTGTAGGTTTCTCATATATGGCCTTTATCATGTTGAAGTATGCTCCCTCTATTCCCACTTTGCTAATTGTTTTAAAAACAATGATAAACATAAATGGGTGCTGTACATTATCAAAAACTATTTCTACATCTATTTATATGATCATGTGAGTTTTGTCTTTCCTTTTGTTTATGTGATGTATTATGTTTATTGATTTGCAAATACTGAGCCATCCTTGCATGCCTGGGATGAATCCCATTTGATCGTGGTGTATGATCTTTTTAATGTATTGCTGGGTCTGGTTTTCCAATATTTCAATGAGGATTTTAGCATCTATGTTCATCAGCAATATTGGCCTATAGTTTTCTTTCTTTGTTGTGTCTTTATCAGGTTCTGGGATGAGGATAATACTGGCTTCATAAAATGAGTTTGGGAGTTCCCTCTTTTTGGATTTTTTGGAATCTTCTGAGAAGGATAGGGTTTAGTTCTTCCTTAAATGTTTTGTAAAATTCTCCTGTGGAACTGTCTGGTTCAGCATTTTTGTGTGCAGCAAATTTTTTACTACTGCTTTGATTTCATCATCTGTTATCAGTCTGTTCTGGCTTTCTGCTTCTCTTCATTCAGATTTTGTAGATTATATTTTTCTAGAGACTTTTCCATTTCACTCAAAGCCTCAGAAGGAACCAGTCCTGCAGACTGCTTGATCTTTGAATTCAGCCTCCAGAACCAGTTGTTCTTATGCCATATTAAGTTGCAGTATAAGAAGCAGTATTAAAAAAACTCCCAGCACACAAAAGCCCTAGACCAGAGAGCTTCACATGTGAATTTTACCAAACATTTAGGGAAGAGCTATCTCCCATCCTTTTCAAGCTATTCCAACAAATTCAAGAAGAGGAGACACTTAAACTCTTTTTATGAGGTCAGTATTATCCTCATCCCAAAACCAGATAAAGACACAACAAAGAAAGAAAACTACAAGCCAATATCACCTAGGTTGCTAAAATGCTCAACAAAATATTGGCAATCCAGATCCAGGAATACATAAAAGATCATACACTATGATCAAGTGGAATTCATCTCAGGGATGCAAGGATGGTTCAATATTTGCAAATCAATAAACATAATACATCACATAAGCAAAAGGAAAGACAAAAATCACATGATCACATCAATAGATGTGAAAACAGTATTTGATAATGTACAGCACACATTTATGGTAAAAACAATCAGCAAAGTGGGAGTAGGGGGAGCATACTTCAACATGATAAAGGCCATATATGAGAAACCTACAGCTAACAACATACTCAATGAGCAAAACCTGAAAATTTTCCCAGTAAGATCAGAAATAAGACAAAGATGTCCACTTTCACCAGTTCTATTCAACACAGTATTGGAAGTCCTAGCCACAGCAATCAGACAAGAAAAAGAAATAAAAGGCATCCAAGTTGTAACAGAGGAAGTAAAACTGTGATTATTTGCAGACAACGTGGTAGTGTACATAGAAAATCCTATAGACTCCACCAAAAAGCTACTTGACCTAATAAGTGAATTTAGCAAATCAGCAGGATACAAAGTCAATCAATACTCAGAAATCAAAGGCATTTTTTATATACCAACAATGAAATGTCAGAAACAGAAACTAGGAAAAATCTCAATTGCTATAGCAACAACAAAAATTGTGTAACTAGCAATAAGGTTAACCAAGGAGCTAACAGACCTGTATTCAGAAAACTACACAACACTGAAGAAAGAAATTTGGAAGATACAAAGAAATGGAAGCATACACCATGTTCATGGATTGGAAGAGTCAACATTATTAAAACGTTCAGACTACCCCAAGCAATCTATAGATTCAGTGAAATTCCTATTAAAATACCAATGACATTTTTCACAGATCTAGGACAAATATTTCAAAAATTTATATGGAACCATAAATGACCCCAAATTGCCACAGCAATCTTGAGGAAGAACAAAGAAGGAGGGATCACAATACCTCATATTAAACTATATTAAAAGGCCATTGTAATCAAAACAGTCTACCACTGGCATAAGAAGAGACACATAGATCAATGGAACAGAGTATAGAGCCCAGTAATCAACCCATGTTTCTATGGTCAATTAATATTTGACAAAAGAGACAGAAGGATAAAATGGAGTAAAATAATAGCCTCTTCAACAAATGGTGCTGGGAGTCTGGACAGGTACATGCAAAAAAATTAAACTAGATCACACACTTACACCATATACCAGATTGAACTCAAAATGGATGAAAGACTTAACGATAAGTCACAACACCATAGGAGTCCTACAGGAAAACATAGGTAGTAAAATTTCAGGTTTCCTATGCAGCAATTCTTTGGTTACACATCCTCTAGGGCAAGGGAAATAAAGGAAAAAATAAGCAAATGGGGTACTCTCAAATTAAAAAGCTTCTGCAGAGCTAAAGAAAAACATCATAAAAATAAAAAGGAAATCAATCATATGGGAAAAATTTGCCAGTGATACCTTGGACAAGGGTTTGATCTCCAAAATATATAAAAAACTCATGTGACTCAATGCCAGGAAGACAAACAATCCAATTAAAAAGTGGAAAAAGGACCTGAACAAACACTTCTCCAAGGAGGACACACAGTGGGCCCAGTGGCATATGGAAGGATGTTCAATATCAGTGGTTATCAGAATGATGAAAATTAAAACCATGATGAAATACCACCTCACACCAGTTAGAATGGCCATCATTAACAAATCAACAAACAACAAGTGCTGGTGAGGATGCAGAGAGAAGGGAACCATAGTACATTGTTGGTGGGAATGCAGACTGGTGCAGCCACTGTGGAAAACAGTATGGAATTCCCTCTAAAAACTAAAAATGGAACTGCCTTTTAATCCAGCAATTCCACTGGTGGGATTATACTCGAAGAATCCTGAAATACCATTTCAAAAGAATGTATGCACCACTATGTCCATAGCAGCAGTGTTTACAATAGTCAAGTGCTGGAAATAGCTTAAGTGTCTATCAGTGAATGAGTGGATAAAAAAAAAATGTGGTACATTTACATAGTGGAAAACTACACAGCAGAAAGAAAGAAGGAGCTCCTACACTTCACGACAGTATCGATGGAATTGGAGAGTATTATGTAAAGTGAAATAAGCCAGGAAGCAAAAGACAAATTCCATATGATCTCACCTATAAGAGGAACCTAATCGACAAAACAAACAAATGAGCAAAATAGAACCAGAAGCATGGAAAGAAGGAACAAACTGACAGGGACCAGAAGGGAGGGAGAGGGGAAGAAGTGAGGAGAGAAGAAGGGCCCAGCTAAAGAACAAGTATAAATGACACATGGACATGGTCAACAGGGTGGGGATTGACTGTGAAGTGGGGATAGCAATGTGGGAAAATTGAGACAACTGTGATAGGACAATAGTAAAAAAATTGGGGGTGGGTGAAGAAGAAGGATTTACTCTCTTGATATTAAAGATTCCTCTGTAGTCAAAACAAAACAATAGTGTGGTGCTTGTGGGGAAGAGACACCAATAACATAGAGAGAGACCATCTGAGTACAGGTAACTTGTTTTTGATAAAGGTACAAAAGAAAGTCAAAGGAGGAAGGACAGTTAGCATTTCAGTAGTTGGTGGTGGAGTGATAGGACATCCATAAACAAACCAATGAAACTTGATCTAAGTCTCACACTTATATAAAAAGTAACTCAAAATTTATTATAGACTTAAATTAATAGACTTACATTAATGACTTCAGGAAAAAAATAAGAGAAAATCTTCAGGATCTAAACTAGTCAAAGAGATCCTAGAGTTGATATCAAAAGATTGATCCTTAAAAAAACAATCAGTTGAAAATAAAACTTTATCTCCTCTGGGAAAGACCCTAATAAGAGGTTGAAAAGGTAACTACAGACTGGGAGAAAATGTTTGCAAGCCACATGTATGACAGAAGTGTCTACAATATACAAATACCTCTCAAAATTTAACAGTAGAAAACAATTCCATTAGAAAATGGTCAAAACACACAAAAAGACATTTCTTAGGAAATAATAAACAAATGGAAAATAAATTCATGTAAAGATGCTCAAGCTTTAGCCAGCAAGGAAATGTAGTATTACTACATGCCTGTCAGAACAGCTAAAACAAAAATGCTGTGACAACACCAAATGCTGTGAGGATGCAGGGAAATCAGATCCCTCACACATTCATGGTCAGAATGCACAAAAATACAGCCACCTTGCAAAATACTTGGGCAGTTTCTTACAAATTTATTAATAGAATTACTAGAAGACCCAGCAACTGCACTCTTGGGCATTTATTCCAGAAAATCAAAATTTATTTTCACACAGAAATTTGGACAGGAATGTTTATATCAACTTTATTTGTAACAGCTAAAATGAAAAAAGAGCCCAATGACTTTCAGTGAATGAAGATGGATAAACTGGTACATACACACCACAGAAAGCTGTTCATCAAGGAAAAGGAATAAATATTGATATAAATGGAAATGTGGGTGAGTCTCCAGTCAACAATGCTGAGCTTTTTTTAAAAAAAGCCAATTTCAGAAGAAAACAATCTGTGATTTTTTAATGTAGCATTTATTAATAACAAAGAAATGGAGGACACAGTAGTGGTTGCCAGGGGTTATGGGTGGGGTAAGAGTGTATGTGAAGGGAAAATGTGAAGGAATCTGGTAGAGATGAAATGTGTCATCATAACTGTCACTGATCCTGGTGACAGTGTTGTTAATCTACATATGATAAAATTTCATAGAGCTGCATGCACACACACACATATGAGTGCACATTATACTGGAAGAATCTGAATAAACTTCATGGATTGTAGCAATTTGAATGTGCTCATTTTGATATCACACTATTGTCATACAATATTAGCCTTAGGGTTGGTGGTTGAAGGGTATATAGGACCTCCTCACACTTATTTTTTCAAATTTCTTTGAATCTACAATCATTATTTTTTAAGTTTAGAAAGAAAGCCAAAAGTCAGAAGGGAAAAAATCTACATAGAACTTGTATATCCAAAATACATGAAAAATTCCTACATCCCAATATAAGACAATGCAAATTAAAGCTATAATGAGATACTACTCACTAAGTATCCATTGGAATGTTAAAATTAAAATTAAGGACAATACCACCTGTTGAAGAAAATGTGGGGCAACTGGCATTCATACACAGTACTGGAAGCAGTATAAAACGGAAACCATACAATATTCAAAGTGATGAAAAACAGGGACCTACAACCAAGACTACTCTACCCAGCAAAGCTATTGTTTAAAATGAAGGAGAAATAAAGAGCTCCCTAGCCGCCCCCCACCCAAAAAAGCTAAAGGAATTTGTTACCATCAAACCAGTATTGCAAAAGTAGTAAAGGTACTTCTTTGAGAATAAGAAGGAAAGAAAAAGAGCACAAATATGTACAATAAAATGACAAAAAGTACATACCTGTCAATAATCACTTTAAATATAAATGGGTTAAATGCTTCAATCAAAAGACATAAGGTAGTTAAATGGATAAGAAAACAAGACCCATATGCTGTCTGTAAGAGACCCACTTCAGAATGAAAGACACACACATACTGAAAGCAAAGAGATGGAGGAAAATATTTCAAGCAAGTGGAAATGAAAAACTATCTGGAGTAGCAATACTTATATCAGATAAAATATACTTGAAAATCAAAGTTATTATACGAGACAAAGAATAGCTTTACATAATGGTAAAGAGATCAATCCACCGAAAGAATATAACCCTTATAAACATTTATGTACTCAATATTGTAGCACCTAAATATATAAAGCAAATATTCAAGAACATAGAGGGAGCTATTGACAGTAATACAGTCACAGTAGGAAACTGTAACACCCCATTACATCAATGGATAGATATTCCAGGCAGAATATCAACAAGGAATCAGCAGCCTTAAATAATCCATTAGACCAGATGGATTTAGTTTATATTTTCAGAGAATTTTATCTCAAAACAGCAGAGTATACATTCTTTTCAAGTGCACATGAAAATTTTTTTTTAGAACAGACAACATTGTAGGCCACAAAATAAGTCTTAATAAATTATAAACATTGAAATTATATTAAATGTCTTCTCAAACCACAGTGATATGAAACTAGAAATCAATTACAAAAAAGAAAAAGAACTGAAAACACAAAGAACATTGAAGCTGAATGACATGTTACTAAACAATGAGTGGGTTTAAAGTGAGGTCAAGCCATTTTGGTTACCACAACTAAAAAAAAAAGTGAGGTCAAGGAAGAAATTAAAAGATTTCATGAGACAAAGGAAAATTAAAACACAACAATTTAAAAATCTGCACACAGCTAAATCAGTCCTAAGAGGAAAATTCATAGCAATGCAGGCCTACTTCAAGAGGCAAGAGAAATCTCAAATTAACAATATTAACTAACACCTAGAAGAACTATAAAAAGAAGAACACACAAAGCCCAAAGCGAGTAGAAGGAAGGAAGTAATAAAGATCACAGCAGAAATAAAATAGAGTCTAAAACACAGTATGAAAGATTAAAGAAATTAAGCTGGTTCTTTGAAAAAATGAACAAGATTGATAAACATTTAGCCAGACTCATCAAGAAAAAAAAAGAGAGGACCCAAATAAATATAATCAGAAATAAAATAGAAGTAACAAATGACATCACAGGAATACATAGAATTATAAGAAAATATTATGAACAACTATATACCAACAAATTGGACAATCTGGCAGAAATGGATAAATGCCTAGAAATATATAATTTTCTAAGATATAATCAAGAAGAAACAGGAAAGCTGAACAGACTGATTACAAGTAACAAAATCAAAGCAGTAATAATAAAAGAAAAACTTCCAGTAAACAAAAACCTTGGACAACCTGGCTTCACAGGTGAATTTCCAGTCAAAGAACTAACATTTCTCATTCTCATACTATTCCAAAAAATTCAAGAGGAAGGAAGACTCTCAAGCTCATTTTATTAGGTCAGCATTACCATAATTCCCAAACCAGATAAACATACTATAAAGAAAGAAAATAATAGGTCAATATCCCTGATGAATATAGATGCTAAAATCTTAAACAAAATACTAGCAAATTGAAATCAGCAATAAATTTTAAAAATCACACACCATGATCAAGTGGGATTTATTTCTGTGGTGCATGGTTGGTACAACACCCACTAATCAATTAATGTGATGCACCAGGTAAACAAAATAAAGGATAAAAATTATATGATCAAATAAACAGATGCAGTAAAAGTATTTGACAAAACCTAAACACCATTTACAACTTTAAAAAATTCTCAGAAACTGTAAATAGAGGGAACATGTATCAACATAATGAAGGCCATATATGGCAAACCCACAGCTCATCATACTCAGTGGGGAAAATCTAAAAGTGTTTCCTTAAGATTAGGAACAAGACAGAGATGTTTGCTTTCAACACCCTTATTCAACATAATACTGGAAGTCTTAGTCACAGTGATTAGACAAGAAGAAGAAACAAAATATATTGAAATTGGAAAGGAAGAAAAGCTGTCATTTGGAGATGACATGATATTGAATATCGACAACCCTAAAGATTCCACAAAATACTACTAGAACTGATCAATACATTCAGTAAAGTAGCAGGATACAAAATAAATATTCACAAAGCAGTTACAGTTTATACACCAATAAGAAGCTATCAGAAAGGAAAATTATGAGAACATTGACATTACAATTGCATCAAAAAAATAAAATACCTACAAATAAATTTAACCATGGAGATATAAGATCTGTACTCAAAATATTATAAGACAATGAAGAAAGAAATCGAAGGAGATACAAAAAAATAGAAGCATATACCATGCTCAAGGATGGTAAAAATTGACATCATTAAAATGTCCATACCCGCCCTGGCCAGTATGGCCCAGTTGGTTAGAGTGTTGTCCTGTAAACCAAAGGTGATGGGCACATGTCTGGGTTGCATGGTCAGTCCTCAGTCAGGATGCATGTCAGAAGCAACAGATCAATGTTTCTCTCTCACATCAATGTTTCTTTCCCTCTCTCTGTGCCTCCCTTCCCCTCTCTCTGGAAAAAAAATCAATAAGCATGTCCTTGGGTGATGATAAAAAAAATGTCCATACTTAGCTATAGCAATCTGTAGATTCAAAGTTGGTAGTATTATGCTACTGAACATAAAACTATACTACAATGCCAAGTAATCAAAATAGCATAGTACTGGCATAAAAACAGACACAGATCAATGGAACAGAATAGAGAGCCCAGAAATAAACTCACACTATATGGTCAATTAATATATGACAATGAAGGCAAGAATATACAGTGCAGTCAAGACCATCTATTCAATAAATGACATTAGGAAAATTGGACAGATACATGCAAAAAAATGAAACTAGACCACCTTCTTACACCATATGCAAGAATAAACTCAAAATATATTAAATACTTTAAAGAAAGTTCTGGCTGGTATGTCTCAGTTGGTTGGAGAATTGTCCCATAACCAAAAGGCTGCGGGTCAATTCCTGGTCAAGACATATATCTAGGTTGCATTTTGATCCCTGGTCTAGTACACACTGTCCCCTGTTCAGGTCTGTATGAGAGGCAGCTAATCCATGTTTCTTACATCGATGTTTCTCTTTCTCCCTTCCTCCCTCTAAAAGCAATGAAAAATGTCTTTGGGTGCAGATTTTAAAAAATCCAGACTTTAATGTAAGACTTGAAACTATAAAAATCCTAGAAAAAATATAGGCAGTAAAATCTCTGACATTTCTCTTAGCAATATTTTTCTTACCTATCTCCTTAGACAAGGGAAGATAGACAAGGGAAACAATTTAAAAAATAAGCAAATCGGATGACATCAAACTAAAAAGTTTTTGCACAGCAAAGGAGACCATCAATAAAATGAAAAAGATAACTTACTGAATGGAAGAAGATATTCACCAATGATACATCTGATATAGGGTTAATTGTTCCAAAATTTATAAAGTAATCAAATAACTCAATAACAAAACAAACAAACAAACAATCCAATTAGAAAATAGGCAGAGGACCTGAATAGACACTTATCCAAAGAGGTCATATAGAGGGCCAATAGACATATGAGAAGATGTTCAACATTATTAATCATCAGAGAAATGCAAATGAACAGCATAATATCACCTCACACCTTTCAGAATGGCTATCTTTAGTAAGTCAACAAACAATAAGTGTTGGTAAGGATCTGGAGAAAGGGGAACCCTTTTGCACTGTTGGTGGGAATGCAGACTGGTACTGCCACTGTGGAAAACAGTATAGAGTTTCCTTTAAAAATCAAAAATGAACTGCTTCATTACCCAGCAATTCCACTTCTGTGTATACATCCAAAACACTAATTCAAAAGAACATATGCATCCCTATATTCATTGCAGCGCTATGTACAATTGCCAAAAAAAAAAAAACAAAACCCAGAAGCAACCCAAGTGTCCATCAATAGATGAATGGATAATAAAGTGGTGGTACATATGTATGATGAAATATTTAGCCATAAAAAATGAATACTTACCATTTGTGACAGCATAGATGAGCCTAGAGGGTATTATTCTAAGTGAAATAAGTCAGTCAGAGAAAGACGAGTACCAAGTGATTTTACTTATATGTGGACTCCAAAGAGCAAAATAAACAAACGAAATAGAAAGAGACTCATTGCTATAGATATCAAACTGATAGTTGCCAGATAGAAGGGGATCTGGCGGGGGGGTGGGTTTAAAAGGTAAAAGGATTAAGAAGTACAGATAGGTAGTCATAAAATAGTCACAGGGACATAAAGTACAGCATAGTGAATACAGGCAATAATATTGTAATGACTATGTATGTTGTCTGGTGGGTACTTGAAATATAAGGAGAACCACTTTGCAAAGTATGTGACTGTGTAACCACTATGCTGTATGCCTGAAACTGATACAAAATAATATTGAATGTAAATTACAACTTAAAATAAAATAAAATGGACTCTACTGGGTGACACATTTTGGTACTTTCTTAATTAAGCTAAACACAGTTACCATAAGACCCAACCAAGATTCTTAGTTCTTAGCACTTACTAGGAGAAATGAAAACCTATGGCTACAGACTGACTTGGCCATAGCAGCTTTAGGTATGATTTTATTAAATTGTCCAACTCTCTAGCAACAGGTGAATGAGCACATGAACTCATATACCCATGACATGAAATCCCTCTCAGCAACAAGTAGAGTGAAGCACGAACACAGGTAACCCCAGGCCCAGATGTCAAAGCCATTTTGCTCAATCAAAATGCAACATATAAAGTACATGAGGTGTAAAGTTCTCCAGCAGGCAAAGGTAGCCTAACAGTGACCAAAGGTTTGGCTATCTGAGGATAGTGTGGGGTAGAGCAGGGACCAAGGGGCAGGAGGGAACTTGACGGGATGATGGAAATGTTCTGCTGAGGTGCAGGGCAAAATGCATCCAGCTCTACATGAAAAACAGGTGAGTTTCATAGTATGGAAATCAGTATGGTTGACTTAAAAATATCTTTCATGTGTCTCCCTCATCTAAGGCTAAGTCCTGCCCCTTTAATACCCATCAACAGTCCCGCTTGTCTGAATGGCTCACCATTTGCTTCCTGAATGAAATCTTCCATGTGAAAAAATTGTTCCTCTTGTCTCCTTTGGGCAACCCACAGACTGTTATTGGACCAAGTGTGACTTCTCTTAGGGTCTTCCTTCACCCCAGTCTACCCACTGCTACCTTTTCCTTCCAGACTCCAGTTTAGGTAATTTTTTCTCCAGAAAGCTTACCCTGATTCCCAGACTAAATTGAGTCTCCTGTTGGTCCTTTGGTATTCCCATGGTGTCACAGAACTGACCTGTTGCTTTGTCCTTTGCTCTCCTTTGGGATTTCCTCTGAGGAAACCTCCATCTGGGGCTAGCACAGCATCATGGCTGCTGTGCACAGGGCACTTGTCACCTCCCAGGGCATGTCCTGAAGGATGCTGGGGACTTCTGTTCAGTGCAGGACAGAAAATTGCATCCAATCTCTCCAGCAGCTGTACCTGGGCACATCAGGAAATGCAAGCTTGACAGGTGGGATGGGCCTGGCTCAGGGTTCAGGGCTGATTCGTTAAAGGTTTTATAAAAACATGCTAAATAGACCGTGCAATTGCAAGAATAAGTCCTCCTCTGGTGGAAATTACTCAGCCATTTGGTTTTTATTTTTGCAAATGTGGTTCGGACCTTTTGAACACTCACTTGATATGCCTTCACTGCCAAAGCAACAGGAAGATATGCTTTGAATTCTCTGTAAAACCCCCGTGTAAACACCAGGCTTAGGGGTAATTGCAACAGAACACCAGTCCTGTTTGGGAGCCTTCACATGGCCTTCCCTCCCTGACTACTGCGGGTAAACACACATTGGCCTTGGGAGCCCCTCCTGCCCACAGCACCCATCCCCCAAAGCTGCAAGGGTCTAAAATATGCTAGTTGGGCCCCCATTCCAGACAGAGGCAAAGATTCTGGCAGGGTTTTCTCTGTGGGGAAAGGGAGCTCCCAGCTTCCTAGGGCTTCTGGCCTTTGAGTTCAATGTCTTTCCTGATTAGCTATGATCTCTGAGGTCTAGTCCTGAGAAGCCTTCCCTGACTTTGCTCAAGTCTGAGCAGCTCCTGTCAGTCCTGTCTCCCTGATGGTATCCAGCCTGCAGCCCCACACATGCTAGTCCACCCAGCTGGATGCGCCCCTCCTGCCACATGGGCCAGCTTTTTTCTTATGATACCCCACAGCCCCTTTCTGCACACCGGTCCCCTTTCCTGGGAGGCCTTTACCTGGGCCTTCCACTTGCATTCCTATTTGATGCTCCTGCCACAACTCACAGCAGCCTTCCCACAGTTCCCAGAAGGATGACTTTCTCTGGCTTCACCACTTTCTGGATCTTCAGAGGGAGATATGTATACCACTTGGCCTCACCAAACTAGACTGGATATGAGCTCTGGATTTGGAGTCTGTGCAAGCCTGAAAGGCACTGGCTTGGGGCAGAACATTTAAATGGACATTTTAGCCTAAACCCCCAGACACAGTAGACAGGACATTCCAAAGATGGATTCTTAACTCATACAACTCAGCCCAGCAAGGTCTAGGGAATGGGGCTGGAAATTCTGTAGGACCCTCAGAGGCTTGTTTTGCTGCTGGGAGGTCCCTGGACAGGAATAGCAGAGGGGGCATCACCAGGGACCTCTGGACAGAGCCTCATCTCCGAGTCTAGGATAGCAACTAGCATAAGCACTCCACTTGGTTTTCCAGAGCCCACACTGCCTTGCCACAGACCTCACACTTGGAGCTAAATGCAACATCAGTTTCCCAAGTAAAAACAGGACTGACTATAAGATGGATGTGGAGAAGCATTGATGAGTTTGTGTCCATCACAGACAGGCACAGGAACTACTGAACACATGAAAATTGTCAAAGGGGACAAGAGTGCACTGGTTGAATGGCCTCTCAGGAGCAATGTGTTCACATCCCATACATGCTGTGAAGAGTTGGAGGCCAAGACTCAGAAGAGGGGTGTGCAGCTTGTGTCATGCACTCCTTCATTTGTTCATTCACTTGTCACTCACCAGCAGCTGCTGTGCCAGGCCCAATACCGAGCACCACTCTGACCCAGTGGTGAGTCCTTAGGGGCCACACGCCAGTGGGAAGACTAACAGGAAGGCACACACAACCACATGGGCTGCCAGGAGACTAGGTCTTGGCCTAGCCTTGGAAGGCTTGGGAAGCACGCTGGCCAGAAGGGAGATGTTGGAATGGGTGACACTGTGCTCCTAGTGGGGCAAATACAAAAGCCTGGGTCTGACAGTGGCAGGGGTGGGGGAGGCTGTGAGTGATCCAGGCAGAGGCCACGGAATGAGTTCCATCCTCCTTGAGGCACACAGGCCCATAAAAGGCAGGGCTCAGAGAACTTGAAGGCGCCCTAGTCCAGTGTCCACCCAAGACTGGAAGCTTGTATCTCCCCTTGTTCACATGCCTGTGATGGGCCCTTCCTCCTCCTGGGCATCTTTCTGCCCTGCTGAGCACCCACCATGGGAACAGGCCTCACTATGTCACCAGGGTTCTGGACTGGGCAGGTGGTGGGGGATGGTGAAGCGGAGACAGGTCCTGTAGGGCAGAAAAGGAGCTGCCAGCACAGAGCATCATGCAACCATACTCAGGCAGGTGATGGCTCCAAACAGTCACTCGATTTCTTTGTTCTTCAGTCTCATCTGTACAAAGATGGGGGCTGTTCTAGAACTTGCAGACCTGTAGTGAGTGTTAAGCATAGTAATGTTCATGAAACTCTTAACTCCTCTGTTGGACATGAGTTATCACCACAATTGTGGTGCTATAAATGCCCTCCATACTCTTTAGCCAGGACCCCGCCCCTCAGGTCAGCCCTGAGCATGGCCTGAAAAACCAGGGACACAGCCAGCTGTGAGCATTGTTCTGGGAGGCACCCATTCTGAGATGTGGGAGCTCACCACTACTCTGCACTCAGAGAGTGACCTGCCTGAAGTCCCTGGTGATTCAGCTCTTGACAGAGGCCCCTAGTGTTCTGGGGTCTCTGCAGCCTGGAGTGCATACAGCTTGGGGAGCAGCCTTGATTCCACTACAGGGGATCCCAATCACCCCATTCTTATTAATGTTGCTGAGAAAATGCAAGCCAGCTAGACTTTTGTGCTATTGACAAATAGCTGATCTTCTTGCTGCATGGAGGAGAGTGGCTGTGGCAGTCCCTGTCCTTCACCTTGGCCAATGAAAGTCCCATCATCTGTAACCATCAACAATTGTCCCTTGTTCTAGTGTGGAGCCCAGAGAGGTTTGCTGCCCTCTAAGCAGATGCAAGACAGGAGCTCAAGTGCAGCAGTGTGTTTGGGAAGAGCTCCAAGAAATGCAGGGAGGTTGGGGGTGGGCAGAAGTGAGGCATGGAAAGAAAGAGTCAAGCAAAACATGTGTTACCCAGCCAGATACCCTTGGAGGCACCTGTGTAAGACTCAAACTTTGGTTTCTCCGTGTGAGTGAGCTGAGGTGTCTACCTATCACTCCTGTCAGCAGTTGGTTAAGGACTGCTCCCAAGGGCACTTCCTCCTTGCAAGTTCTACCTGTCTGGTAAAGGCAGAGGACCAACAAGGACACAGGGAGAGTCAATCTCTCAAGAACACACAGAATCTGGTACTCTGGTACATCTCTGTGCCCAACCTTTGGCTTGCTTCAGAGAGGGTGTCCACACATTCTAAGTGGAGCCTGTCTTGAAGGCTTGAATGGCTGGGGACTTTCAGAGCTATCCAGAAACTTCTTTCATCACAGGCCCAGAACATCCAAGTAGAGATTCCACTTTTTGATGGAACTCCAAAGGATTCACAGCCATGCTAAACACCACCTTTTACTGTGCTAAACAGAGGCCTGGGAGCTTTATCTGTCCACCTTCTCCCCGTTCCCCGCCCTTCCCACTTGCCACCTTCTCACAATGACATTGCTACCCCTGGTTCATGAAGAGGCTGGTGGGTGGTGCAGACAGGGTTTGACCTGGTTTCCTCCCTGGCTTCACAGCTCCCCTCCACTTTTATAAACCACTGAACTTCATGAAAAACTTCATTCTGTCAACAAATGTTTATTGAGTCATGGTGACCAAGCTGGATATAACCCTGTTTCCTGGAGCTCCAGGATGGGGCCTGAGAGTCAAACAAACAAACAAACAAACAAAAGCCCCTATAAAGATCTGTCAGGCTCAGGTAAGGAAAAGTGAAGGTGCAGTGAGGAGGGGTCCTGTAACAAGAAGAATCAGGGAAGGCCACTCTGAAAAATTGACTTTTCATCTGAGATGGCCACGGTAAGAAGACCTGAGATGAGTGCAGACCTGGGCAAGGGCCCTCCTGGCAGTAGGAAGAGCTGTGCAAACACCCTGTGGTGGGACTGACCTGGGAGTGTCTGGTGGCTGACAGGAGTGACTCAGGAGGAGAAAGAAAGGGTGTGAGTGGAGAGGTCACCTGGAGTAAATGAAAGTCCCATGAGGGCACTTCAAACCCAACTGTCCCTCTGCATCCACCCTCAGGCCATATTCAAGGTGTGCAAGGCCTAGCCCAATGAATGCCAAGGGCAGCTCTGGTGGCAGTTCTGTCCTCTCTTCCTGCTCCCACTCTTTGCTCTGGGTTGTCCACCTTCTGCTCCAGTCCTGTCAGGAAGCAGGGGGCCAGTGGTATGGATCAACAGGCCCCCCCCGGGAATTGGCTTTGCCATCAGGGAAACATCACATTGCTCTGGAATGAGGTGATTTCGAGCAGCCGATGCAAGGAAATGGGTATTTATGTAATGGTGGGCATGGTTTTTATTTTCTCTAATTTTCAGATTACTTTCGATTAGGCCTCTTCGGAGTAGAAAAGGCTTGAAGTGAAATAGATCCTGCCTAAATCATTATAGCCCGCTCAGCCCCAGGCTGCCTCTGCAGACAATTACCCCAGACCCTGGGGTTAGGGGGCAAACTTCAGGCTAGAACACTTCCTCGGTGCTCACACAGGAGAGCCCCGGGCTTGGTGAAAGACCTCTGTGCTTGGTGGACACACAGCGGCCATTGATTCCAACTTCCCTTGGCCAGAGGGGCTTGGGGGGAGGGAGAGAGTAATTCCCACCAACATCTGGACTCTATCTCTTCCCCCTGCCTCCCACTCAGGACAAAGGGGAGGGGGAGAGGAAAAAAGGAAAAAAAAATGCCCAGGCCAAATTCAAATGGTTTCATAAATTTTGCCCCAGAAATGTTTTGACGTGAGTATTTTTGTCAGTCTCCAGCATTTGCCAAAAGAAACTCAACTCCACACGAAGCTCAAATACATTTTCTAGATGACTCTGGAGCCGAGCTGCTGGGCCCCCAGGACCTGTGAGGCACCCAGGCCTGGTGCTTCACTGAGCTGGGGTGGGGGTAGTGAAGCTGGAGGAGAAAGCTGGTGTAGGGCACTGGGGCCCTGGGCCCTGTGGGAATGACAATGGAGCTCTGGTCTCTGTCTAAGGGAGGCCTGATTTGGCACCCTACAGCCGGGGGGGTGGTTCTCAATGTCCACCCATGGGGCAGGTCCTTTCCATGGTCCAGCTGAGGCTGGGGTGCATAGCTTGAGAATAGGAGAGTGGACAAGAGAGGGAACCTGAAGGATGCGGTGAAAGCATGGTCACACCTCACAATGGAACCACACATATGTTAATAGTAGGTTTCTTCCTCAGTGTTGAAAGGAGTCATTTTTGGTTTTCTTTTTTTCTTGATTTTTTTTTACTTTCTTATAATCAATATAAGTTATGAAAATGTCATTTTAAAACCTATCTCTGTATTCCTCAAAAATAGAATTACCATATGATCTAATAATAATTCCATTTGTGGGTATATACCCTCCAAAATTGCAAGCAGGTGTTTGAAGAGATATTTGTACATCCATATTCATAGCAGCATTATTAACAATAGCTAAACATAAATGCAACCCAAGTGTCCATCAATGCATGAATAAATAAACAAAAATGTGGCATATTTATGCAACGGAATATTGCTCAATCTTTACAAAGGAAATCCTGACACATGGTACAACATGAATGACGCTGAGAGCACTATGCTAAATGAAATAAGCCAGTCACAAAAAGACAAATACTGTATGATTTCACTTACCTGAGGTCCCTGGAGCAGTCAAATTGAGAGAGACAGAGAGTAGAATGGTGGGTACCAGGAGCTGGGGGAGGACAAATGGGGAGTTACTTTTAATGGGTGCAGTTTCATGAGATGAAAAGAACTTTGAAGATGAAGGGGGGTGATGTTTGCACAACAATGTGAATGTACTTGGTGCCACTGAGCTATACACTTACAATGGGTTACAATGATGAATTTTATGTTTTGTGTACTTTACTACAATTAAAAAACACCTAATAGATACTTGCTCCCTCCTTGCCATGACCCAGACAGATCTGGATGGAATGTGGCTCCATGTTTCCTGTCCCCATGGCCTTGGCTTCCTCATCTATGGAAGGGGATGCTGCCTCTCCCCAGCATGAGGAAAATGTGTCCACCAACAGGTACCCAGGGCATGGTGGCCATTAGAGAAATTGAAAGGGACAGCAAGGGACCAAGCTGGATAGATACATTTTCTGGACTAATCTGGCTTCCGGAGCCAGGTTCTCCCTCTATACACCCAGGGCACTGAGAGATTTTAAGAGGGAGTGAAGGAGCCTGAACCACAGGTGGCAATCTGAGCATGGAGGTGGGAGGGACACAGCCCCCAGTGGTGGACAAGCAAGCAAGGGTCAGCTCCAAACTCTTTCATGCCTTAGTTTCCCATCTGTAAATGGCACAATAATATCTGAGTGCCAATCTCAGAGGCTGCCAGGAGGACTGAATGAGAGAAGTTTCTGCAACACAGGAAGCTCCCTGTACCTGGCCACTTCTCATTAAGCCAGTACTTGTTGCAGTACCTGATATATACAAGTAGGCAGCCATCAGAAGGCTGAAATCGTTTTTATCTGGAAAAGGGGTATCCCATGTCTTCATTCATTTGTTTCTTTGAAAATAATCTACTGAGTACCTGTCTTTTGGGTGAGCCTGGACCTGGGATGGCTCCAGACTTTCCTGGGGGCTGCAGGTTGGGTGGGGAAACAATGGCAATGAAACATCACAGACAGAAAGGTCAAAGAGCACCCTGGCTGGTATAGCTCAGTGGATAGAGCATGGGCCTGTGAACAAAAGGGTTGCTGGTTCTATTCCCAGTCTAGGGCACATGCCTGGGTTGTGGGCCAGGTTCCTAGTAAGGGTTTGCGAGAGGCAACCACACATTGATTTTTTTCCCATCTCTTTCTCCCTCCCTTCCCTGCTCTCTAAAAAGAAATAAATAAAATCTTTAAAAAAAATAAAAAATCATGTGAGAATAAAAACACAATTTAAAAAAAGAGCAGGAATGAGGTGGCAGACAGCACACATGCTTGAGTAGGGCTTGCTTGTTTCCATCACATCTCACCTCCAGCACTTCTCATTATCTGGCTCACAGTCCTAGGACACAACTCTGACACCTAGGTCACACAGAAAGGTTCTGTGTGTCCTGCACACAATTAAAATAGTTTAACATCTGTTGCTAACATTGACTAATAAGGAGATGATGTGGTGAGCTGTGTGGATGTCCTTCCTCTCATGGCCATGGTTGGCTCACACCTAGGGCTGCATGTGGCCACATGGGCCTTGTGGGCAGCTCTGACCAATGGGATGAGCAGAGGTGCCATGTCCCTTCTGGTACGAAGCATTTGACTGTGAGGGGGAAACACCAAAGAATGACTTATCAGTGGGTAAGAGCTGTTCCCACATGGAAGTCTGGCCACACTCAGGGCCACCTATTCCACTTCTGTCTGCCAGACTGGGAAGATTTTATTCTAAAGGCTCAGGAGAAGGGACCTGGAGTAAGCCAGTGAAGGGTAAAGTCAAGGAACATTATAAAGGACCCATGGACAAAGACAATGAGGGGGGGGAGGATTGAAAGTGGAAGGTAGGTTGAGTAGGGGAGAGATGGGAACAACTGTAAATAAACAACAATAAAAAGAATTTTTAAAAAGCCAGTTAAACTCAGAGAGAGGGTAACCTGATGAAAGTCACAGCTAGTGAGGGAAGGATGTGTCTGGCCCAAAGCCCATGCCAACTTTTGCTCACAAGACTTTCTCATGTGGTTTCCCAGAGGGAAATAAAGCTCCCCTGCTTCTCTACCTACATTATTCAAAGGCCATCAGGCTTCCTAAAGTCTTCAAAGAATAGTAAGTATTACTACTTTCAAGACAGAGGCATGGGTAAATACACTTTGCCTCCTCACAGAGCCAAAAGAAAGACACAAATTTAAAAACAAAAAATAGCCCTGGCTGGTGTAGCTTAGTGGATTAAGCGCGGGCCTGTGAACCAACAGATCACGGTTCGATTCCCAGTCAGGGCACATGCCTGGGTTGCAGGCCAGTTCCCAGCAGGGAATGCACAGGAAGCAACCATACATTGATATTTCTCTCCCTCTCTCCTTCCCTTCCCCTCTAAAGATAAATAAATAAAAAATTAAAAAAAAATAAAAACAAAAAATAACCAGAACTGCCAGAAAATCAAACTGTATGGAAGTCCGACAACCAAGGAGTTAAAGAAGAAACATTCATTCAGACCAGTAAGAGGGGCAGAGATGGGCAGCTGAGGTGGAGAAGACTGACAGCAAAGTGGCAGCTGGTAGACTAGGCAGTCCTACATTTGTATGCAGATAAACTGGGAGGAACAACTGGTGAGTGAGACAGACCAAGCAACCCACAGTTCCAGCACTGGAAAAAAAGTCTCAAAACCTCTGACTGTAAAAACTTGTGGGGGTTGTGGTAGTGGGAGAAACTCCCAGCCTCACAGAAGAGTTCATTGGAGAGACCCTCAGGGTCCTAGAATGTACATAAACCCAGCCTCCAGGGAATCAGCACCAAAAGGGCCCAATTTGCTTATGGGTAGCAGGGGAAGTGACAGAAAGCAGGGTAAGAATAGAGAAAGTGTCATTATTCCCTCTTTGATCCCTCCCCCACATACAGCACCATGATGCAGCAACGTAAGTTGCCCCGCCTTGGCGAGTACCTAAGGCACCACCCCTTACAACGTAACAGTTTCACTGAGACAAAGAAATATGGCCCAAATGAAAGAACAGATCAAAACTACAAAACAGAGAGAGAGAGAGAGAGAGAGAGAGAGAGAGAGAGAGAGAGAGAGAGAGAGAGAGAGAGAGAGAGAAAGAAA
>CM052540.1:73511808-73533282 GCA_028533065.1 Trachops cirrhosus | reverse complement strand
TCCATTTTTAGTTTTCTGAGGAAGTTCCATACTGTTTTCCACAGTGGTCGTACCAGCCTGCAATCCCACCAACAATGCACTAGGGTCCCTTTTTCTCCACAACCTCTCCAACACTTGTTGTCTGTTGTTTTATTTATGATGGAGATTCCTCTTTTTTTTTTCTTTTGGAGGTTGTTCTTTTGTCTCCCCATTTTAGTTGTCTCTGTGTTTGTTTCTATGTATTAGATTGGTTTGCTCAGACTCCGTGTCTTGTGGAGTCACCTTATATGTTAGGAGTCCTATGGGACCCAGTGGTGCAGACTCCATGATCTCCTGAGCTGCATGCTCTAGGATTGTGTTCTGTGTGGGTTTTGTGAACTCTTCTGTTGTATTTGGATCCTGATTATTATTGGCCTATTCATTAGTGGGAAATCCCCTCTGGCTGGCTGACTAAGAGGCTAAATCTCCATTACGTGTTGTATGTTGTTGCATAAGTGCTGGCAGAACAAAGCAAATCAACACAAAAATAACACCAAAACAAGCAACCCCTTCCTCAACCACTGCAGCAATATCAATGATGAGAGCAAAGAATAATAAAAGCAAAAAGAGAAATGGAATAGTAGAGAAAGGGAGAAAGGAAAAAGAATAGGAAAAGTCCAAAGGGAAAAGGGGAAGAGAATACTTGTAATGAATTGAAAGAGGAAAACAAGGAAAGGGAATACAGAAAAATTAAGAAAAATAATAAAAGGAGAGAAGAAGGGAACAATGGAGTGATAAAAGGTAAGAGTAGAATAGAAGATGTGAAAAAAAATTAGAGCACCAAAAATAAAAAAAATGAAAAAGTAGATAAAAATAATAAAAAGGCTATGAAAAAGAAAAAATAGTGAAAATAATGAAAAAAGTACCAAGTGGATTTGTCACAGTACAGCTTAGATCTTGTCTTCTGGTTTCTCCCTTTGGATACTGCTCTGATGTCTGAGTCTGGTATAATCCACTGTCAGGTGTTGTCTACATCTGGCCCTTGGTGGCTGGCTGCCATTTAGAAGCTACAAATAATCCACAGTTCCTGGCTGATTTGTGTGGGCTTGGTTGTTCCCGGTGTGGGCTTGCTGCTCTGCAAAGCTGGCTTTGATCAGCACTGGGTCCAGGGGTGTGTCAGGAAATGTCTCTAGTCATCACAAGATCTGCCTCTGCCTGTCTCCGCCTGCTGGCTTGCTGTTAATAGACTACTCACAGACTCAAGTACTTCTGAGAGGGCTTCTGGTGAAAACAGGAGGCTGTGGTTCCTGGATCTCTCATGGCAGGTGTCTTTCATACTTCAGGAAAGATAGTGGGTGTGTTCCTCTTTCTTCAAGCCACTAATCTGAGTCTGCCTGGGATTATTCCCATGAATTTGGCATCACAGGAGCCCTACTAGGCTTCTAGAGCCCAGATTTTGTGTCTGCCAGATGATGGTAGGGTGTTCCTGTGGCTCTTCCAGGAGAGGGAAGCATCAGTCTGTTTCCCAGTATCTGATGACTGCTGATTCTGTTTGTGTTGTTGTCGCCTCAGCAAGGATTAAGATGCAGGATGGAAGAAAAGAAATAAAAAACAAGCATAACATTAAGACAGAGCAAAACTGAAAAAAGAAGAAAAAAGTTGCTATGTGGAATGAACAGAATTTCAGAGAGTATAGCAAGAGGGTGGGGATAGTGGTATTGCACAGGGTAAGGTAATTCCTTTCTTTTATAAAAAAAATTTAATTGTTGTTCAAGTACAGTTTTCTGCCTTTACCCCCACCCCAGCCCAACCCCCAGTCCTCCCCACCTCCCTCCCGTGTCCACACCCACCCCCTATTATTGTCCATGTGTCCTTTATACTTGTTCCTGCAAACCCTTCACCCTTTTTCCCTGAAATTTCCTCCCCTCTCCCCTCCAGTCACTGCCTTTTGACCCAGCAATTCCACTGCTAGGATTATATTATATCCTAAGAACCCTGAAACACCTCTCCAAAAGAACCTATGCACCCCAATGTTCATAGCAGCGCAATTTACAATAGCCAAGTGCTGGAAGCAACCTAGGTGTCCATCAGTAAATGAATGGATAAAAAAAAACCCCTATGGTACATTTACACAATGGAATTCTATGCAGCAGAAAGAAAGAAGGGTAAGGTAATTTCTTTTCCTCTGGGAGGGGCTAACTCTTCTTAAGAAAGATGGTTGTTATGAAGCCCAGGTATATCCAGGCCCTAAAAGTTCCACAGCTGCTCCCCCAAGTCTCTCCCTAGTGGCTCCAACTCCAGACTCTCCTCATACGATTCCAGTTCACACTGCCCTCCTTGCACTTGGGCCCAAGGTGGGTAGCTGCAAACACAAAACCTGTGTTTTGCCCCTTTAAGGAAAAAAATGATAATGCATTTGTCTTCAGTAGTTTTTGTCTCTCCCCAGTGCAGAGAGCTCCAACAGTGTAGACTCCTTGATCTTCCAATATGGATGCTCTAGGAGTGTCCTTTTGTGTGGGTTATGTGGATCTCCTGTTGTATTTGGGTCCTGATTGTTATTGGCCCCTTTGTTGGTGGGAACTTTCCTCCATCTGGTTGCCACACCTGCCTCTGCCTTGAGAGGGCTTGTAGGTGTGGGTTACATTCCCAGCTGGGGCATGTACAGGAGGCAACATATTGTCATTTCTCTCTCACACTGACACTTCTCTCTGTCTCTCCCAAATCAATATAATAGAATGTCTGTCCAGAAGCTATCCAGCCATGTAATGTGAAAAAGAGAGACACTTACTGAAGAATATACAAGATACAAGAAACATTTTACCAAGGACAATGATGCCTCAGTCCCCTTCAAAGTAGGCACCTTGGGACCTCACATAGTTCTCCCAGTTGCTATCAGCTGCCCCTTCATATTTTCCTGAATCTCATTGATGGTCTGAAATCTCTTCCCTTTCAAAGGTGATCTTAGTTTTGGGAAAAGCCAGAAGTCACAGGGCACCAAATCTGGGCTGCAGGGGAACTGAGTCACCAGGGTGATTTAATGTTTCACAAAAAAATTCTGTACAAGGCGTGATGTATGGGAGGGTGTGTTGTTGTGATGAAGATGCCAATCACCAGTTGCCCATAACTGCGGTCTTCTGAATCATCTGAATAATGTCTGCAGAGGAATGTTCAAACTTAATGCAAAATTTAATGCAGATTTGTTGCTCTACTCACTCAGTAATTTTGAATGTGAAAGCCACACAGTACACATGCTCACTCAATGGATGTACTGCCCATTGACTAGTACAGTGAAGACACCATTGTTCACTCATGCACATTCCAGTTCACTCTCCTTGGCTGATAGTTTCCACTGATGTCACGCAAACTATTCTCATTATATTGATGATGGCTGGACTTTTTCCAGAGAGACCTTGTATATCCTGTATGAATTGTCTTCTTTTAAGTCTCATGTCATCCTGATGGGGTCAGGGAAGGAAGAAAAGAGTGCAGCAGTAAAACTATAACATAAGATGGTGGTAGGGTACTTGCACCACTCCCCCTAGTGAGTCTCAGCCTTGGGCTTCTGGTCATTGTGCTGCTCCTACAGCCTCTGCAGTTAGTGCTGCCCTGGCCTCCTCTCTTCACTCTGGTGCTCCTAGCTCCTGGCTGATCTATATCCTCCTCAGTCAGATTCTGTCTAGTTAACAGTTCCAGCAGTGCCTAGGGCTGAAGATGTGATAGCCACTCCTTGGCAAATACTGCAGTCCCCTGACCCTCGCTCCTGGAAGAGATGGGGCATGTGACCCAGCCCAACATGGAGGACACAAAAGCAATGCTGTGTGCCACGGTATGGCCATTCTGGCAGATTCTTCCTGAGCAGGATTTTGTAATTTGAGTAGCCCCAAATGGCTACTGCTCCAAACCTGCACAACCAGAATCACCAGGCTGGGTGGTGGTGGTGGCAGCCACTCCACCAGGACAGCCCAGGCAACCCACTCCCAAGTGCCCTCACAGATGGACAGGCACTTGTACACTTGCACACATGCCTGCACACTTGCTCCCTCACATGCTCTCACACATATTCAATTGGATTTTCAAGTTGATTGCTCTGTAGTTTAGCTGCAAGACTGGTCTGGGGCTGGGAGCAAGTGGACAGAGGTTTCAGCTACTCTGCTGCCATCTTGGAACTCACCCAGACACAATAGTTTCATTTGCCCTATCTTCAAGTTCGCTCACTGATTCTTTGTTCTACTTGCTCAGATCTGTTGTTGAACCCCTCAGATAACTTTTTAAAAAAATCATTTCAGGGGAGGGAAGGGGAGAGAGAGAGATTGACTGATTGGTTGATTGATTATGAGGAATTGGCTTATGTGACTATGGACACTGAGAAACTCTACTATCTGCCCTTTGTAAGCTGGAGACCCAAGAAAGCCTTGGTATAATTCAGTTTGTGTGTGAGACCTGAGAACCAAGGGAACTAAGGGAGTAATCCCAGTTTGAGAACTGGAGAACATGAGATTAGATGTCCCAGATCAACAGTGAGACAGAAAGGGACCCTCTCTTCATAGCACCTGTGTACCAGGCTCAGGAATTATAGTAAGTGCACTTGGTCACCATGGAAACTCTGGAAGTGAGTGTCATGGCCACCAACTGATGGCAAGTCCAAATGATTTCTGTGCTTTCTAAGAGGGCTACCTTAAAGATACAGAAGATGAGTATGGGGAGCAATGCTGTACTCAATAGGTTTCTAATGTTTTCCCAGAAAGGACTGGGGAAGGGGCATGAGATCTTATATTTGTCATCTATGTTTTATGATCAACTAAAATTCTTTTGCATCTGGGGGAATGAAACTAAGAGACTCACATATTCTATTCATGGCAGAGTTAAGCCCTGAACCTAGAGCCCCATGCCCAATGATCTTATATTCTGATTATTTATTGTCATATAGAAAAACACCCCAAAACTTTTTGATTTAAAACAATAATAATTTTATGATTCTCACAGGTTCTGTGGGTCAGAAATTCAAACAGCACAGTGGCGATAGCTTGTCTGTATTTTTCAGTGTCTAGTGCTTTGGCTTGGAAGATTTAAAGGGTTTTATGTGACTCAGATGGCTAAGAGCTCAAAATAGCTGGGGGGTCCATTTAAAGAAGACATTTTTGCTCTGTCAACATGCTTGGATGCCTGGAGACCAAGCCCGGTGGGGACTGTCAACTGGAGTGCTCATTCATGGCTATCTTCCTAGTTTGGGTTTTCTCCCAGCATGGTGGCCTCAGAGTAATGAGACCTCTTACCTGGAAGGCCAGGGCTCCACAGATGAGTATTCCAGCAATTAAAGTGATGAGGCACTCTCTTCTGTGACCCAGCCTTAGAAACCATGCAGTGTCACTGGCCTTTCTCCTTGGTTAAAGCAGCCACAGATCACCCAGACCCAATGAGGGGACCCTCCTCTTGATGCAGGAGTGTAAGAGAGTATGCAGCCATATCTTAAAACAGAAGTTGCATTCTTTGTACTGGGACCAGCTTCCTGATGGGGTTACCCAGCTACCACACAGGAAAGTGTGCAGTGGCCCCACTCTGTGCTTTGGGGACACTGTTCTGCCTTATGTTGGCAACACCCTCCTAAGAGATAATCATAAAGCTAGCAACCCTGAATCAGTGGTTTTAAAGTTTTTCTGAGCAAACCATCACCATAGGGGAAGAAGGAGATGGAACTCTTAGATATTATGCACTTTCTATGTGCCAAACACCTTATAACAACCCTAGAGGGCATCATGGGACAGTATAACAGGAGCAGGACAGAGTCTGGGATACAGGAATGCTAATTTTTAGTGGTAATATCATTCTTTCTTCATGTTTCCCAATGAAGGTTCTGTGAATTGCATTTCCCTGTAAATGTCTCCCAAAGAGAGAAAACAAAGGCTGTGGTCCAGACATTTAGGGAGTGCCATGTTCTCACTACTCCACTTCTGACTACATTAAGGCCACTGCATCAATTCTCATAGGCCAATTGCTGTGATGATCATCTCTGGCTTTCTCTGGCTCCTCTCTGGGGCCTCAGTTTCCCTGGCTGTTGGCCCTGCCAATTCTGGCTACCTATGACCAGGTTGCCTCTGGATCTAGGGGGACTGCTGGGAGAGGAGGCAACCCTGCCCTTGCTCTGCTGCTGAGCCTGGAAATGTGTGGTTTCCACATGCCTTCCAGTCATAAAACAGATTCTGCCCGCCTCCTCACCACCACTCCTGCCACCCCCGCATCCCCCAGAACCTCTGTCAGCCTGCAGGACAGTGCTAGGTGGTCATTTTGGAATTTTTCTTTCCATGTCCTCGCCAGTGTGGCTTGCTGGGAAGTCTAAGGATAGAATCCAGCCAAGCTGTAGTTGCAGCAGGCCTGAAACTGGATACAGTCACAACCAGGAACCTCCTGACTACACCCAACAGACTAGAATGGGACAGAGGCCAGAACACACAGTGCATGATTGTCACTTTCACCCCTGCCCAGGCCTGCCTCTTAACCACTGCCTTCAATGCTCTTTCTCACTGACAATCAAGGGGCCCCAAAGAAGATGGTTTAGGGTCCATCAAGGACAAGAACAGAAGTGTCTGTGCCTGCTTTGCCCCTGGACCCCAGGGCTCAGGACAGGGACCATGGAGGAGGTTGCAAAGGTAGAAACCATGTTCTGTGACAGGGAGCTGGCCTGTCATGGGCTTGCTTTATGAATTTTGATGTCTCTGTCCCTCTCTAGTTTCACTGTTTATGACCTCCCTGTGTCCCCCTCCTCACACTATCTGTAGACTCTGAGCAAGAAGATACAAACTCAGAAGGGCTCCCAGTGGCTAACTGGGCTCAAATTTAAAACAAAATAAGCAAAACAAAAAGAAACACAGAACCTAGCAGTGATTTCTACACAAGGGCCTCTCATGCAAACTTCACTTCAGGGAAAAGCCTGCCTGAACTAAATGCCTGCACTGTGTTCATGACATCTGAGCCAGCCCTTAGAAAGGAGTTCTTGGAGTCTTATTTCAACCAGTAGAATTGAGGCTTTCCCCATCCAATCAAGCTGCGCAATGATATCCCCTTCATCTTTCTCATCAACCAATCAGAGTAGCTCTTTTCTGACCAATCAGGACAGTGCCTTTTGGACCAATCAGACTGTAAAGATTTGGAGTCTTCATTTACATAAAGACAGAAACATTCAGGAACCAGGGCCATAGACTCCTGTCTATACCCACTGGCTCTGGAAACCTCTCCCTTTGCGCTGGAGACTGAAGACTACATATTTCTGGCTGGAGCTAAAACACTGGAGCAGAGCAGATCAGCAGGGAGCCAGCAGGCCAGCAAGGAGCAGACCAGCAGGGAACAAACCACCAGTGCAGAGTGAAGCAGACCAGTTGGGCAACACAGAAAACTGTCTAGCCAGAAGGGCCTCAACCTAAGGCCACTTTGCCCCAAGGCTGCATTACCCCAACACCTAACAGCCATGCTGTATCACTATTGAGGTGTTTGCACTGGATACATTTTGCTTCACCACACACCCCAAATTGGGAATTCCTGTTGATATTAAACTGACACCAATGAGCATCAGTTGACCTATTTTATTTTCATCTATCTATCTATCATCTAGTTATCTAATCTGCCATCTACTTATTTGTTATCTATCAGCCTGTCTATCTTCTATCTGTCTATCATCTATCTATCTTTCATCTATGATTTACCTGTCATTTATCTCATTGTGACTTGGCTCCACCCCAATGCTTTGATTCAATAAGTTTGGGTGGGCCTGGTGTGCATTTTGTTTATGTGTTCATTCTCCTAAGATCCTGGTAACTGTGTGCATTGAGAGTAACACTGCAGCTCTTGTAGATTTCAGGGTGGTCTCTACCCTTAGCTAAACCATGTCTTCTTTCTTTTTAAGAAGAGAGAGGCATAGACCCAATCTCAATATAAGACCTTTTGCTTCATGGGGTATAATATAGACATGGCCCAATGGATTGGCCTGGATTCTCCTTGTGGTTTCCTTGTTTTCTGGCCATATGGCTCTGACTGCAGGCTCAGAGTAGAGGATAGCTCAGGCCTGGGCTTCCTGGCCCAGGGTCCCAAATGCCTAGGCAGCATCATTTCTATTGACCATTTTACTCCACAGATAGCTGTAGGTGTTGCCTGCACATTTTGGGCTGAAACACCTCTCATAGCTGTCCAGCACTCCCTTCCTGACTGGGTGCTTCCCCCAATTGATTGCTCTGCTTATCACTGCCTTGTCCATGAAGTCATTCTTGGTCCCAGTGTGTGAGCCTGAAACTGTGAGTGGCAGTATATGTGTGTATGTGCTCACAAGTGTGCATTATTCTATCATGTGGACTTAGAGCTCTATCATGCTCTCATAAAGGCCTGTGACATCTGAGCATTTAGCTCTCATTCCATCAGGGTTCAGGCTCAGAGCAGCCTGACCTCCCTTCCCTTCCCTCCTCACACTGTAAGCAGCTTTGATTCCTGTGGCCATCACACTGTTGTGGGGGGTGTTAGAGGCATGAAAGCAAGTGATCACTCTTGTCCATCATTGCCTCCCAAATAACAGAACCTCAGCCAAACTGTTTAAGCAGATTCTGGAATCCAATTGGGTCATATGATGAAATACAGATTTATCTGATCTCAGGATTGGCTCAATCCAGGTGCCTAAGTAATTTCAGGTAGGTTTTTGATTTCCTCTCCATCTCTGGGCTCCACTTCCTGTTTTTGACTTGAATCACGGACAGACCTGTCCCTGGCTGTCACAGAAGGCCACCAACAGCTCTTACATTGCACCTTTCCTGAATAAAGAGCTGCAGACCACTGTGAGACTCTGCTAGCCTGCCATTCGAAAAGGCAGGCATACAACTACTGATTGACAAAGCCTGTTCACATGTTCCAGATAGGATGGAGCCCCTCCCTGACCCATGGATCAAGTGGGAGGAGGGCAAAGGGGATGGCTCCCCAAATGCTGATAAAGGAAGATGGTACACAAGGCAGGAGTGGATGTGGAGAGGCTAAGGCCAAAGGCTGACAACAACTAATAACCAACAACCAGAACTGGTGAAGGAAGCACTGAGCTGGGCATGGTGTCAGGTGCTTCCCATAAATCACTTCTAACTGTCCCTCAGCCATGTGGGAGGGCCTCATTATCCCCACTTGACAGGTGGGAAAGTTGTCATGCAGCAAGGAGAATTCTCACTTAAGGAGACAGTTCTGAAGTGGTACAGGTAGCACTGGAGCCCAGTTGTTTTTGATGCAACTCTAAGTAGGATTTCCAAGGACACATACCCTTCAAGCTCAACCCATGTTTGTTGAATGAATAATGCAAAAAAAGGAAATGAGTGTTAAGCATGGTTGGGCTAAGGGGCATGATGGGTATGATGTGTGAGCAAGGCTAGAGGTCAAATTTCTGGCAGGTTCCAGATTTCCCTCAGGACACCCTTTCCTGGTGGAAACTTCCCAGAATCCTTGCTGCTCCATTCTCAGGGCACATTCCAGAGGGTTAGGACCTCAGTGGACAATATCCCTAGGGGACAGGGTTTTGTAGAGTAATGCCGCTGGTGACTGGTGCAAACCCCAGCTGCCTCAGGAGAGGGCATCAAGGTCAGGGAGGTGCATGTTCTGACCAGTGCCTGTTGCAACCATTTTATCTTCTTTCCCCTAGAGACATGTGTTTTTGACAACTTCCTCCTCAGACCCAATGAACCAGCAGACAGAGGTAGAGGCAATAATTCATGAATAATTTAAGTAACTTCTTCCATAAAGAACACTGACCTGGGGGCAAAACCTCCTTTTCATCCCAGATCTTCTAAAAGACCACCTTCCCTGAGTCCGGGAGTGCTATGCTTTCAGTGGCTTTCCTGGGGCCAGCTTCCTAACAGGCATTTTTAAAATTGAAATGCATTTGACATACAACATTATGAAAATTTAAGGTGTACAACAGGTTGATTTTATACCTTTATACATTGTAATAAGATTGTTACTGTAGTGATAATTATGACCTCCATCATGTCACATAATTATCATTTCTTTTTAGTGGTTGAAATAATTAAGTTCTGGTCTCTTAGCAACTTTGATAATTATAATATAATATTGCTACTTATATTCACTATACTCTGTGTTAAATCTCTAGGGCTTATTTGCTACTAGTTGCAAGTTTGTACCCTTAAACAACATCTGTCCTGGTAACCACCTCCCAGCCCCTGGCAACCATTGTTTTTCCATGTTTGGGTTTTTTAGATTCCACATTTAAGTGAGATCATATGGTATTTGTCTTTTTCTGTGTGATTTATCTCACTTAGCCTAATGTCCTTGAGGTCCATCCACACATTGTCACAAATGGAAGAATTTTCTTCTCTCTCGTGGCTGAAATATATATATATATATATATTCAACTTTTGACAGATACTATACTTCCACATCTTGGCTCTTGTGAATAATGCTGCAAGGAACATGGGTGTGCAGATATCTCTTCAATATTCTGTTTTCATTTTCTTTTAATATATAACCAGAAGTGAAATTGCTGGATCATTTGGTATGTCTGTTTTTAATTTTTTGAAGATCCTCTGTACCATTTTCCATAGTGGTTCTACCAATTTACATTCCTGCCAACAGTACACAAGGGTTCCTTGCATATTTGAAGATAATGTCTCATCATTTTCTAATTGGAGCCACTGACTCTGGGGTCTGGAATTGGTATCATGGAGTGGAGCCCCAGGTACTGGGATGAGAGAAGGATCTGGAACTGATTGGCCAGTGAAAGTGTCTTATTGCTATATTTTAGGATATATATTTAGGATAATTAAATTTTTATTTTGAGATAATTGTAGGTTCACAAGCAATTGTGAGAGAAAAAATGAGAGATCCCACATGTCCTTCATCTAGTTTCCCCTAATGGCAATATCTTGCAAAAGTGAAGCACAGTTTCACAGCCAGGATAATGCATGGATACACTCCAAACACAAAACATCCATCACCTTAGGAATGTTAAACACTCACAGCTACACCCATCTCCTTCCCTCCACCCAGTTCCTGCACCTAACTAGTTTCTTCTTCATTTCGATACTTCTCTCATTTCAAAAATGTCATTTAAATAAAATCACACAGTATGAAACCTTTTATGATCAATTTTTCTCCTTACTCAGCATAATTCCCTGGAGATTCATCACAGTTTTGTGTTCATCTGCAGCTAATTTCTTTTTATTAATAAGTAATATTTAATGGTAGAGATGTACCATAGTTTATCCATACACTCATCAAAGAATATCTGGGCCATTTCCAGTTTTTAGCTATTACAAATAAAGCTTATATGAACATTCAAGTACCAGTTTTTATGTGAATGTTATCTCCATTTTTCTGGGATAAATGCACAAGAATGAAATTGCTGGATCTGCTGGTAATTTCATTTTTAAGTTTAAAAAGAACTATCAAAGTACTTTGCAGAGCAGCTGTACCATTTCAAATACCCACCAGGAATCTATGAGGGATCTGTTTTCTTCACAACCTCCTGGCATTTGGTGCTGATAGGTATGTAGGTATAGTCAATTGTTATTTTGTTTTGCATTTCCCTAATGGCTAGTAGGGTCAAATATCTTTTCATGCATTTATTTGCCAACTAGTATCTTCAGTGAAATGTCCGTTCATATATTTTGTGCATTTTATACTTGCTTTGTTGGGATTTTTCTATTGAGTGTTGAGAACTCTATAAACATTCTAGATAGTAGTCATTTTTTGGATATATAGTTTGTAACTATTTTCTTCCAGTCTTTGTCTTTGTGTCATCTTAACTGAGACTCACACAAAGCAAAAGATTTAAATCTGATGGGTCCAATTTATCAATTTAGCTTTCACGGATCATTTTTTCAAATTGTTGTTGTTCAAGTACATTTGTCTCCATTTTCACCCCACATTGGCCCCCTGCCCCTCTCATCCCTGCCTCTCACTCTCAAACTTACCCTCTTTGGCTTTGTGCATGTGTCCTTTATACACATTCTTTGATGGGCCTTCACCTATTTTTCCCCATTATCCTTCTTCCCCCTCTCTGGTTACTGTCAGTTTGGCCTTTAATTCAATGTTTCTGGTTGTATTTTGCTTGCTTGTTTGTTTTGTTGGTTAGGTTCCACTTACAGGTGAAAGACAAATACCATATGATCTCATTTTTTTAATGTCAAGTGTAAGCATTCTTTGCCTAGTCCTACATCCTGAAGATTTTCTCTTATCTTTTTAGAAGTGTTTCTTGTTCCTTTTACATTTTTTATTTAAGTCAGTGATCCACTGGAGTTAATTTTTGTGTAAGTTATGAGATTTAGAACAAGGTTAATTATTTTGTCTATGGATGTCTGATCACTTCACCACGATCTATTGAAATGCTGGCTGTCCTTCCTCCCTTGAATTGCTTCTGCACCTTTGTCCAAAACCAGTTGGCTGTAATTGGTGGGTCTTTGGGGTTCCCTGTTCTGTTCCATTGATCTCTGGGTTTCTTTCCCACTGGCACTGCAAGTCTTTTCTGCCATGGCTACATAGCAAGCCTTAATATCAGGAGAGTCATTCCTCCCTCTTCATCCATTTTTTTTGTCAGAATTGCTTTAGCTACTCTTGCCTGTGCTTTCCCATACAGATTTAGAAATGAGCTTGTTTAAGTGTAACAAAAACTTTCTTGGATTAGGGTAGGACTTGAACTGAACCTATAGATCAGTTTGGAGAGAACTGGTTTCATCATGTTGTGAGTTATAATTCATGAACATGGTATGACTCCATTTATTTAGGTTTCACTAATTTTTCTTCAAACAACAATTTTGTAATTGTCAGCATTTCAGATCCTATCCATGCTCTGTTATATCTATACCTATGCATTTTATTTTCTTTGGAGACAATGTAAATAGTATTGCTTTGAATTTTAATTTTTATATGTTCATTATTAGTATATAAATATGTGATCAATTGTTGTATACTTCCAACCTTGCTGAACTCCAGGAAGAGTTGTTTTTTTTTTTTGTGGGGTGGACATAGTTTCTTTTGGATTTTCTTTTTCTTTATCCTAATTTTATTTTAATCGTTGTTCAAGTACAGTTTTCTGTCCTTTACTCCCGTCCAAGCCCACCCACCCCTCACTCCCCACCTCCCTCCCACTTCCAAGCCCCTAGTTTTTGTTCATGTGTCCTTTATATTTGTTCCTGTAAACCCTTCCCCTTTTCTCCTGAAATTCCCCTGAAATTCCCTCCCCTCTCCCCTCTAGTCACTGTCAGCCTGTTCTCTATTTCAGTGTCTTTGCCTATATTTAGCTTGTTTGTTGGTTTTGTTGTTTAGGTTCCTGTTAAAGGTGAGATCATACGGTATTTCTCTTTCCCCACCTGGCTTATTTTGCTTACCATAATGCTTTTCAGTTCCATCCATGCTGTCACAAAGGGTAGGAGTTCATTCTTTCTGCTGCATGGAATTCCGTTGTGTAAATGTACCATAGCTTTTTGATCCATTCGTTGACTGATGGGCACCTAGGTTGCTTCCAACACTTGGCTATTGTAAATTGTGCTGCTATGAACATTGGGGTGCATAAGTTCTTTTGGATTGGTGTTTCAGAGTTCTTAGGATAGAATCCCAACAGTGGAATTTCTGGGTCAAAAGGCAGATCCATTTTTAGTTTTCTGAGGAAGTTCCATACAGTTTTCCATAGTGGTTGTGCCAGTCTGCAGTCCCACCAACAGTGCACTAGGGTCCCCTTTTCTCCATAACCTCTCCAACACTTGTTGTCTGTTGTTTTATTTATGATGGCCATTCTGACTGGTGTGAAGTGGTATCTCATTGTGGTTTTAATTTGCATCTCTCTGATAGCTAGTGACATTGAGCATCTTTTCATGTGTCTCTGGATCCTCTGCATTGTCCTCCTTGGAGAAGTGTCTTCAAGTCCTTTGCCCATTTTTTAATTGGGTTTCTTGTCATCTTCAGTGGAGTCATGTAAGTTCTTTATATATTTTGGAGATTAAACCCTTGTCTGAGGTATCATTGGGAAATATGTTTTCCCATACAGTTGGTTCTCTTTTTATTTTAATACTGTTTTCTTTAGCCAAGCAGAAGCTTTTTATTTTGATGAGGTCCCATTTGTTTATTCTTCCCTTTATGTCCCTTGCTCTAGGGGACATGTAATTAAAAATATTGCTGCGTGAAATATCTGAGATTTTCCTGCCTATGTTCTCCTCTAGGTCTTTAATGGTGTTACAATTTATATTTAAATCTTTCATCCACCTTGAATTTATTTTTGTGTATGGTGTAAGTTGGTGACTGAGTGTCCTTTTTTTGCACATAGCTGTCCAGTTCTCCCAACATCATTTGTTGAAGAGGCTATTTTTACTCCATTTTCTGTTTCTGCCCCCTTTGTCAAATATTAATTGACTATAGAGACTTGGGTTTATCTCTGGGCTCTCTGTTCTGTACAATTGGTTTATGTGCCTGTTTTTATGCCAGTAGCAGGTTGTTTTGATTACAGTGGCCCTGTAATACAGTTTGGCATCAGGTATTGTGATCCCTCCTACTAGATTGCTTTGAGTAGTGTGGACATTTTGATGATGTTAATTCTTCCAATCCATGAACACGGTATATGTTTCCATTTGTTTGTGTCTTCATGGATTTCTTTCTTCACTGATATGTAGTTTTCTGAATACAGATCTTTTACCTCTTTGGTTAGGTTTATCCCTAGGTATTTTTTATTTTTTTGCTATATCAAATGGGATTTTTTTCTTGATTTTTATTTCTGCTGTTTCATTGTTTGTGTATAAAAATGCCTTTGATTTCTGGATATTGACTTTTATCCCACTGTTTTTCCAAATTCATTTATTAGGTGAAGCAGTTTTTTGGCCGAGTCCATAGGATTTTCTATGTACACTATCATGTCATCTGCAAACAGTGAAAGTTTTGTTTCCTCCTTTCTGATTTGGATGCCTTTTATTTCCTTTTCTTGCTAATTGTTTCTTGCTAAAACTTCCAACACTATATTGAATAAAAGTGGTGAGAGTGGACAGCCTTGTCTTGTTCCTGATCTTAGTGGAAAAGATTTTTGTTTTTGCCCATTGAGTAAGACGTTGGCTGTAGGTCTCTCATATATGGCCTTTATTATGTTGAGGAATGCTCCCTCTATTCCCACTTTACTGAGTGTTTTTTATCATAAATTGGTGCTGTACCTTATCAAATGCTTTTTCTGCATCTATTGATATGATCATGTGGTTTTTGTCTTTGCTTTTGTTTATGTGATGTATCACATTTACTGATTTGGGAATATTAAACCATCCTTGTATCCCTGGGATGAATCCCACTTGATCATGGTGTATGATCTTTTTAATGTATTGTTGGATGTGGTTGGCCAATATTTTGTTGAGGATTTTAGCATCTATGTTCATCAACGATATTGGCCTGAAGTTTTCTTGCTTTGTAGTGTCTTTGTCTGGTTTTGGGATAAGGATGATGCCAGCTTCATAAAAAGAGTTTAGGAGTCTTCCATCATTTTAGACTTTTTGGAATAGTCTGTAAAGGATAGGGGTTAGCTCTTCCTTAAATGCTTTGTAGAAACCTCCTGTGAAACCATCCAGTTCAGGGCTTTTGTGTGTTGGGAGTTTTTTGATTACTGCTTCAATTTCATTTGCTGTTATTGGTCTGTTCAGGCTTTCTGTTTCTTCTTCATTGAGTTTTAGAAGATTATATTTTTCTAGAAATTTGTCCATTTCACCTAGGTTTACAAATTTCCTGGCATACAGTTCTTCATAGTAATTTCTTACAATCCTTTGTATTTCGGTGGTATCAGTTGTAATCTCTCCTCTTTCATTTCTGATTGTGTTTATTTGGGTCTTCTCTCTTTTTTTCTTGATGAGTCTGCTTAAAGGCTTGTCTATTTTGTTCATCTTTTCAAAGAACCAACTCCTGGATTCATTGATTTTTAGAACTGTGCTTTTAGTCTCATTTAATTATGCTGTGATCTTGGTTATTTCCTTCCTTCTACTTGCTCTAGGCTGTCTTTGTTGTTGCTCCTCGAGTTCTTATAGATGTCGAGTTAGGTTGTTTGTTTGAAATATTTCTATCTTTTTTTTGTAGGCCTGTATTGCTATGAACTTCCCTCTCAGGACTGCCTTTGCTGTGTCCCATAAGTTTTGGGTTGTTGTGAGTTCATTTTCATTTGTTTCCAGAAACTTTTTGATTTCTTCCCTAATTTCATTCTTGACCCATTCATTGTTTAATAGCATGCTATTCAGTCTCCATGATCTTGAGTGTTTTGGGTTTTTTTCATTGGGGTTATTTTCTAGCTTCAGACCCATGTGATCCGAGAATATGCTTGGTATGATTTCAATTTGTTGAGGCTTGTTTTGTGTCCTATCATGTGGTCTATCTTTGAAAATGTTCCATGTACATTTGAAAAGAATATGTGTTTAGCTTCTTTGGGATGGAGGGCTCTGTATAGATCAGTGATGTCTATTTCATCTAGGGCATTGTTCAATGCCACAATATCTTTGTTGATATTTTGTTTGGAAGATCTGTCCATTTTTGACATTGGGGTGTTAAAATCCCCCACTATAATTGTGTTGCTGTCAATATCTTTCTTAAAGTTCTCTAAGACTTTCTTTATGTATTTGGGTGTTCTTATGTAGGGTGCATATATATTTACCATGTATATGGCTTCTTGGTGGATTCTTCCCTTGAGTAATATGAAGTGACCTTCTGGGTCTCTCTTTATGGTCCTTTTCTGGAAGTGTATTTTGTCTGATATGAGTATTGTTGCCCTGACTATTTTTTTCCTGTCCGTTTGCTTAGAAAATTTGTTTCCAGACCTTCACTTTCAGTCTCTGTAGGTCTTTTGTCTTGAGGTGGGTCTCTTGTAGGTAGCATATGTGTGGGTCATGCTTTCTTATCCATTCAGCTATTCTATGTCTTTTGATTGGGGCATTTAATCCATTTACATTTAAGGTTATTATTGATAGGTACTTATTCATAAACATTTACGTACCTGTGTTCCTCTCTCTTTTTTCTCTTCCTTTCCTTAAAGCAGTCCCTTTAGCATGTCTTGCAGAGCTGGCTTGGTGGAGGTGTATTCTTTTAGACTTCTTTTGTCTGGGAAGCTTCTTATTTGGCCTTCTGTCTTGATTGAGAGCCTTGCTGGGTAAAGTAGCCTTGGTTGCAAACCTCTGGTTCTCATTACTTGGAATATTTCTTGCCATTCTTTTCTGGCTTGGAGGGTTTCCATTGAGAAGCCAGCTGCTAAACTTATTGGGGCTCCCTTGTTTGCTATTCCCTGTTTCTCCCTTGCTGCCTTTAAGATTCTCTCTTTGTTTTGAAATTTTGCCATTTTAAGTATGATGTGTCTTGAGGTGGGTCTCTTTGAGTTCCTCTTCATTGGCACTCTGTGTGTTTCCTGGATTTGTGTGAGTTTTTCTTTCATTAGAGTAGGAAAGTTTTCTGTCATTACTTTTCCAAATCGGTTTTCTACCCCTTGCTCTTCTTCTCCTTCTGGAATCCCTATTATATGGGTATTATTATGTTTCATATTGTCTTGCATTTCTCTTAATCCCTCTTCATTCTTTCAGAGCCTCTTTTCCTTTTCTTGGTCTTTCTGGGTGTTTTTTTTCTACTTTGTCCTCCAATTTGCTGATCCGATCTTCTGCTTCATTGATCCTGCTTTTGATTCCTTCTACTGCATTCTTCCGTTCAGAAATTGTATTCTTCATTTCCTCTTGTCCCTTGTTGATAGTTTCTATTTCCTTTTTCATGTTGATATAGTTTGCAGTGAGTTCATTGTAGTTTCCCTGTAGTTTCTGGTAACTCATTGTGAGCTCAGTGAGCTTCCTGATAATCAATGCTTTGAACTCAGAATCTGATAGTTGACTTGCCTCTATTTCATTTAGCATTCTTTCTGAGGCTTCCTCCTTTCCCTTCATTTGGGGATTGTTTCTTTGTCTTCTCATTGTTCTTGAGACTCTTTTTGCTAACATCAGCTTCTGAAATTCATCTGATCTGGTTCCCTGAGTTTATGGTGTGAACTTCCGTGGTAGAATACCTGTGATGTTCAGTGGTGCTGTCTCCTTCTGGTATCTTGGTGTTCACAGCTTCCCCTACTCTTTTTTTATGATGATTTGGATGGGTAGTTGAAAATGGTTTAAGAGAGCAAGAGAGTATTCTATGATATTTACAGGAGCAGCAAGTAGAGAAGAGATAGGAGATCCTTTGACTGTGTATAATGTTAACTGTGATCTTCCACCCCACTAGCGACTTTTTAGAAAGGATAGAAAGAAGATAAGACTCTTGTTAGGAAGGAAAGGATTGTGAGTTCAATCTATAAAACAGTGAGGTTGTGGGAGGTCAGATTCTGAGGTAGGGTGTGAGTAAAGAGTAGTAAATAGGTGTAGTGTGTGAGAGAATAAAGTTAACCACTATAGTAATAGAGTTCAGGAAACGGCGAACTGGGCTACGATCTGGGATGGGTGTTGTGAAGTATTTGCAATAGTATGGAACAGCTATTATTTACAATAATGTTAGAGTAACCATCATATGACAGAATGTATGAGATCTAGATAACAAGAATAGGGAGTATAGAACCTTGAGTAGTGTACTAAGGGAACACAAATGAAGGACAGTAAATTAGCAATACACTATGAAGGAGACAACGGGGGAAACCTGTCAAACAATACAATATAACAAGTGAAGCAAAGAAGAGTATACAGAAAGAAGAGGAATACCAAAATACTATTAAAATAAAAAATGTAAGAATATTGAGAAAATGATAATACAAATATGCAATAACTTGCCAGTTCAAAAAAAAAGACGAAGAAGAAAAGGATGGAAGGAAGAAGAGATAAATTTAGGAAGAAAGGAATAAGGAATAACACTAGAAAGAAAGAAAGAGAAGCATAAGGAATTGAGAGGTATACAAAGAATAAGAATTAAAAAATAAAAATAAAAAGTTACTTAAAAAGAAAAGAAAAGACAAAATAACAAAAAAACCTCTTGTTGGTTTCCAACTGGCCAAACCATTTTTTCTGGTCTTGCTGGCTTCAGCAGGCTGAGGAGAGATTGGTGTCTCTTTTCTCCCTTCCCGTTCAGCACTCAGTCAGCCTTTCGCTAGCTGAGCCTTCTCCTTGGTGCCAGTCGGGTGCGTTCTTCTAGGTTCTGGGTGTGGGATCTGGGTCCTCCTATGCACACTTTCCGGAACTCAGGGCCGTTGGCTCCCTGGATCCTGCGGAGTGCGAGTGCGCTCACCTTCCCTGTGTTCACGGCTGTGTGATCTAGGGATCCTGTGGAGTGCCCGCACCTTTTCCAGATTCACCTGTGTGGGCTCGGGGCTCCTGAGGGATGAGCACTTCTCCGAGTTCACGGCTGTGGGCACTGGGGATTCTGCGGAGCGCCCACACCTTTTCCTTGTTTATGGCTGTGGGCTCCGGGTTTTCCACAAAACCACACTCTGTCCGGGTTGTGGGTGCGGGCTCAGGGCACGGCCAGGCTGCCTTTTCGCACAGGCTCTGGGTGTGCCTTTTTGCACACTCTTCCCAAGGCTATGTGTGGGTGCTCACAGCCCATGTGTGGGTGCCTCTCAATCCTCACTCCCTTCTCAGTGCTTTCAAGCAACCAGGCCTCCTCCAGTGCTGCTCAATCCATGTTTGGCCGGGGAGGGAGCAGTTGACCTGGCTCTTTCCTGAGTGCCCTGAGGCAGACCCAGGATCCCTGGGCCTGGGGATGCAACCACCCTGGTCCCTGTGCTGATCCCTGGGCCCTTATTATCCTGAAGTAGTCTCCTTACCATCGGGTTTTTCAATGTCCACTATAATTTTTGATCTCCAATTTTCATGTATGTTGTGATATTGTTGGCTGTTTGCTCTGCTCCTCTGCTGATTGGCTAGGTTTTCCTCCCATGTGTAGGGGGAAGTGGAATCTGCTCCCTCCTCCCACGCCACCATCTTCTCTCCTCTTTTGGATTTTCTACATAGATAATCATCATATCTGTAAATAGAGCCATTTACTTTCTCCTTCTATAATTTGTATTATCCCCTACTGCCCAGCCTTATTGCAGTTGCTAGAACTTCCATTCCTATGTGGAATAAGAGTAATAGGAGTGGGCATCCAGAGGGAAAGCAGTGAATCCTTCCCCATCAAGTTAGATGTTACCTGTAGGATTTCTGTAGACATTCTTTATAAATTGAGGGAGTTCTCCTCTGTTCCTAGTTTGTTGAAGTGTCTATCTTGAATGGGTTTTGGATTTTGCCAATATTTTTTGCATCAATTGATGTGACTATAAGATTTTTCTCCTTTAAACTTGTTGGTATGGTAGATTATATTGATTAATCTTAAAAAATTGAACTAGGCTTGCATTTTTGGAATAAATCCTACTTGGTTTTGGTGTATAATTTTTATTTTATACTATTGGGTTTATTTTGCTCATATTGTGTTGGAGATTTTTGCATGTGAGTTTATGAGATATTGGTTTGTAGTTTCTTTTTTGTGGTGTCTTTGTCTGGCTAAGGTATCAGGGTAATGTGGGCTTCAGTATTCACCTCATCAGGTAATTTCAACATCTGATTTATCTCAGCATTGATGTATGTTGATTGTCTTTTCTTATCATGTGGCAAGTTAATTTTTATTATATTGTGGGCATTTTTGATATTATATTATAAAACTCTGGGGGAGTTCTGACCAAGATGGAGGTGTAGGTAGAAACCCTTCTCGCACAACCAAAAGGAGGATAACGACCAATCTCAAAACAATAAATAACCAGAAGTGCCAGAAAATCAAACTGCATGGAACTCTGACAACTACGGAATTAAAGAAACAGTCAAAAAGAACAACCATACCAGTAAGGCAGGGGATGGAGAGAAACTGAGGTGAGGTGGTGGACTGTAGAGGCAGGGCTGGCTGTGGCATGGTGGCAGACTGTGCAGGAGGGACTGACGTAAAGGGAAACTGAGACTCGGAAGTGGCTGTGGTGGGAGAAACTCCCAGTCTCATACGAGAGTTCATTGAAAAGTGGACTAGACACCAGAAGGCAAGCTGCATTGTTCCCTCCTTGGCCCCTTGCTCACAGGCAGCGCTGCAGCACAGCAAGGAGAATTGCCCTTCCTGGGTGAATACCTGAGGCCCTGCCCCCTTATAACTTAACAGGGGCCCCAAACAAAGTAACAGGGCCAAAACGAAAGAACAGAGCAAAACTTCAGAAAGAGAGCCAAATGATGAGGTTATAGTCAATCTATCTGATGGAGAATTTAAAGCTCTGGTAATCAAAATGCTCACAACTGATTGAGCTTGGTAAAAAAATGAAAGAACAAATGGAAGATACTCAAAATGAAATAAAGCAAAATACCCAGGGAACTAACAGTGACAGGAAGGAAACCAGGACTCAAATCAATGATCTGAAACAAAAGGAAGAAATAAACATCCAACTGGAACAGAATGAAGAAAAAAGAATTCAAAAACTGAAGAGAGGTTTACAAACCTCTGGGACCACCTAAAACATTCCAATATCCAAATTATAGGGGTCCCAGAAGAAGAAGAACAGCAGCAAGAAATTGA